>CM062290.1:306707084-307320303 GCA_031216915.1 Pictodentalium vernedei
GGCCTGTTGTCAGAGTTGTCTGCCAGTATTTAACTTTCTTGTTGGCCCTCTCCCTGTATTTCTTTCTCTTCTTCTGCCCAGGATGTCTTGCCTTACCAACCATCCAACTCTGAACAACGGGTCCCTACATCAAATGAGCCAAGTTCAGGCCCTTCTTCATCTATTCGTAATAGGTGTGCAGTTACTGATACACCAAGAGAAACACCTAGAGTCTCCTTTTGTTCTCTTCAGTTTTGAGAACAGCCTCTCCAGCTTCGCATTTGAAACAGGGAAGAGTGAATAGTAACTCAATCAAAACCAGGATGTCAGCCCAGTTGTCCTTCAATGAAGAACTGAATATTGAGTACCATGTGTTGCTGTACCCATTGCTACTAGTACCTGCTTTCAAGTACTGAATAGCGTATTCGACTAAATCATGAAATTGACTCAGGATATCTTGAGCTGAGCAACTCACACCTACTGTTGTCAACTTTGATTGAAAATGTTCAAATAGAGAAATGACTTCAGTGTCCGCAAACCCCAGGTCGTAAACAGGTTCATCGACGGAATCATCTGCAGACTTCACATGAGTACTCCATGCTTCGCAATTGAGAACTTTTGCACTTTGGTGGATCAGTTTGTCATCTGCATTATCAAAACGCAATGCCAATGCTTGTGAGACAATATTAAGATATTTGACCTTCGTTGACTCCATCGCGTCTATCTTGGAATTGAACATCTCTTTTCAAATTCTACCCCCTGATAGGTTACCGATTCACTTTTATTGTGGACAATTGTCGAAGTCAATCTTAGAAAGCAAATATTTAATTGCCGGAAGTTCTTTGATGTTTTTTTTCTCCATCGAATAAAGTTGTTTTTTTGCCTTCATCAGAGCAAGTGATGTAGAGACAATGTCGATTTTGTCATCTTGGAAGCATTTTGATAAGACTGCAACCGGAGCAAGTAAGTCTGTGAAAAACGCAACATGAATTAGAAAATCGGCCGATTTCCATCTTTTCAAGTAACCAGATACTTCAGGGTCGGACTTCATGTCAACCATTGCAGCAAGATGATTCAAATATATACCAAATTTGTCCAATATTATTCTTAACGCATTCAACTTGAAGCTCACCCATCGTGTACCTGAGGCCCATTTTGGTTTGAAAGACCCCTCAGTAAAATATTCTCCCTTCTCCTGCTTCATTAGTTTTATTAGATTTTCCAATTCATTCAATTTTTTCGGTGATCTGTTATATATTTTGTACAGTTTTTTCAACATTTTGTTTACTTTTTCGAAGAACGTGTCCACAAGAGCATCTTTCATGGCTAATTCCAATTTGTGAGCCACACAGTGTTGAAAGTGTAACGACGGTACTTCGTCTTTCAGTAAAGCCTGAACCCCACTGTGCTTCCCACTATTCACTGATGCCCCGTCAGCGCCAAACCCAACGAGCTTGCTGTAAAATTCTTCCTTTGACAAACCAATGCCCAAGAAACTTGACTCAATCGCATTCTTTACACCCTGTGCATCCGGGGTGGGCACATTTCTCAGGTCAACAAACTTGAACTCGGTACCCACTGAGCTACAAGTGAGGTTAGGGTTGAAATAAGCTACATAAATAGCATCAGTTTCACGCTGACTGGCATCAGTAGTTCCATCAACCATGGCACTTATAAATTTAACATTGAGAAGCTTATTGCGCAATTCGTCGGCTAGATAGTTCCCATGTGCCACTATGAATTCCTGACACTTCAAACGTTTGTTATAAGATTCACCAAGGTCAACTCCATGATGTATCTCCAGCTGAACGAGATGGTCGTACATCGTGAATGGAAGTTCACGCTTTGCAATGAAATAGGCTATTTCGAATTTACGCATCATTTGAAGCCTTTGGGCTTGTGATAAATGATCCCATGTACTTTTCAGGGTGGGCTGATTTTTATTCAATTTCACACTTGGTGGGGGTTTTCCTCTGGCCAAAGCTGACAAACGGTGAGCCTTTTTGTGACAGGCAGTTAGAGCATGGTCCTTGGGATTACTTAATCTCAAATTTATAGAACCTTCTATCCAGGCTCTTTGGAAGTCCCTCATCAATTTGATTTCGTTTTGTTGTTCAATACAAAATAGACAAGTCAGTGATGTAACAAAACCTTTCGAGTCTACTGAATATTTCAACCATTGGTTGCCTTCTGACTTGGCCAGATCGTGTGAGATCCATTTTTTTACTGTACATGCTCTGAGCTTTCTGACAGTTTTCTGTGAAGTAGCAGCACTAAGTTTTTCAGCACAGGAAGCACCGGGTGGTGGATTTTTTCGGTTGATTTCTTAAAGTAATTTGCTAAACTCAACATTTTTTGTCGAATTTTCAAAACAACCGCATTTTCAACTTGTAAACAGGGTTTTATGAAAAGCTGAACACGACAAAACACTGAAATTTGCCTGGAAATATGTTTCAACATTGCGCAAAAATACCCGACAAAGTCGAGAAGTATCACTAAATATCGAAAATTAGATTGGGCTCATCATGTTAACTTATCAACCCGCAAAAAATAACTATTTTTATTGAAAAATTCCCACAGTAACGCGTGACTGATCTTCAGATGGTAATCTGAAATCAATACGCTACGTTGTCCGCTTTGATCCCACCTTTTTATTCAACCCGGAAGCTCTAATATCAGGACAAACATTCCCACGGTAACTCGTTCCAGTCAAGCCGTTCCCAAAAGTAGACGATTCTGCTCGTACCCAGGGCCGGTGAACCTGTACCCGGTGTCTGATTGTAAGGGCGTATGCAGTTAATGGCAAAAGAACTATAGAAGAGGAGTGTTTGCTTTTGTTGAGTCCGTTTATTTTTTAGGTACGATTTGACTGGTTCGAGTTGCCGTGGGAACGAATTGTAGAAACCGAAACGCCGTATTACAATTTACACTATTTTTAGCGCACACATAAAATTATGTTTGGGTCATTCTGCACTTGGATTTGTTTTCCCGATTTTGAATAATAAAAACATAGAAATTTAAACACGTTCCAACCTCACGTTTTTTTAATTGATGAATCGAACGGTCTGTGTACTTGGTATATGATTTTTATTGCGTGTTGCTTTAGTAGTGCCGAGTTTGAAATGATTGTTTATTTTTTTTTTTTTTTTTTGTTGGTCCGGTCAGTTTGACAGGCACATTTGGAGTTTGGGTCGGACATTTGGGTAATTCTTCCAGACAATGTCCGTGTCCGGACGCTTATAATCAGGCTTGCCTAGGACCAGCAGAAATGGATGGCCAAAAAAGTTTCCTTTGGTTGTGTCATAGCAAATCTAAAAAATTGCTCTTGCTGCTGTTCACTTTACTGATACACTCATCTGTTTTGACAATTTGAGCGAGGTGAGCATTTTAGGCTCACTTGAGCCTCTGTCTTTTTAAGATCCACTGGTCAGAATCTTTGGATATTTGGTATAAGCTTTTCTTAGGAGGGACAGATGCAACTTGTTCAGATCAATTCCCTACCATTTAGGCTACCATGTCATGTGAGTGCCCATGGCCCCCTGGGGCCTCTTGTGTATATTATTTTCCATCAAAAGTTCATGTGCTTGGTTTGTTTTATGTATCAGGCCTCATAATCTACAGAATAGCATGGGGTGGGGGTGGTGTATTTCATTTCTTGAAAAGCATCGCAAAGCCTTGTTGCACTCAAGAGACAAATTGATCAGTTTTATTAACTTGGGTAAAATATCAGACACAAACCATTTTTTTTTAATTTTTATTTTTTATGCCCTGAAAAAATTTTTTAGGGGCATATTGTGTTTGTCATTTCCGTCTGTCTGTCAGGAAGATTTTTGTGTCCGCTCCATAACTTTTTAGCTCACCAGACTGAAAGTCAGGGTGAGCCATTCTGATCACTTTTTGTCTGTTGTCTGTCATCCATCGTCTATCGTCCCTCGTTTGTCGTGAAGGTTGTGTTTGGGTCATTTTCTCCCAAGCCACTGGCTGCAGTTCAGTGAAAATTCACAAGAGTAGCGGTTATATAGGGACATTTAGGTTTTTCTTCAAATTGGGTTTTTGCTCATATTGTGGAGGGGTGTGGGGCCAAAATGCATAAAATTTTTAAAAATCTTCTTCTCATGAACCAGCCAAAGCAGAGACTTGATATTTGGTATGCAGCTTCCATTTGAGGTGTAGACTCAAGTTTGTTCAAGAGAAGTTTGACGGACAATATTTGCCTTTGTTCTGAGAGGGGCAATTTTTTCCTGCAGCCCTGTGGGAACCTCAGGAGCCAAAAATAGAAAAAAACGAAAACGTCCTTATCTCCAAAACTGCACGGCACTGAGAATTTTTATTTGGTGTGAGGCTTCCTTGGAACCAACAGAAAGGAATAGTAAAAAAAATGGCCATCGGTTTTGTCATAAGCTACTTTTTTGAGACTCTGAACAAATGCTGAGTCAGCATTTTTTAAGACTGTGGGCAATGGGAAAAAATTATTAAAGATTCCTTTGCTTCCAAACCACTGCTCCTAAAGCTTTCATATTTTACATATAACATCTTTGGAACATTGATTCACATATTTGGTGAAATGAAATCCCTCGACCCTCGGTCCATATTTGGGTTCCCTACGGGAGCCCAAATGTTCAAATTAGTGCAGTATGAGGAATATTCTTTAAAAATTTTCTTCTTCAGATCTACAAAGGAGAATCTTTTGAAATTTGGTATGCTGCATGCTTATGAGGGGGGGGGGGGGGGGGGGGGGGGGGGGGGGGAGATTCAATTTTGTTCAAGCCAAGTCTCTGGGTTCATATTTAGGCTGAAAATTAGGGGGTTCCGGTCCAGACTTAGAAATTTTAGACCCAAATCCAGAAATGAGTTTTTTTATGCATTTCGGTCAATTTTAAGACAAAAAAAAATTTTTTTTTTTTACACCGAAAATTTGGGGTCCGGGTGGGACTTAGAAATTTTGGACCAAAATCCGGAAATTAGTTTTTTTGTTTTTATGCATTTTGAGCAATTTTCCGAGAAAAAATCAAAAAAAAATCTGTTTTTTATGCGTTTATTTCTCAATTTTGGGACGTAAAAGTGCAGGAACTGAAAATGGAAGGAAAATCCTGTGTATTGTGTGGGCATAATCGCTTCATCTAGTTGGTATATGCTTTTCTTAGGATGGACGTATGCAGTTTATTAGCTCATCTTGGCAAAGTCAAGCTGAGCTAATCTCATCGCTCTCCGTCCGGTGTCCGTCATCCGTCGTCCATCGTCTGTCGTCCGTCAACACCATGTTTTGGTCTTCTCCTCCAAAGCCACTGGGCCAATTCAAGTGAAAGTTTGTGTGAGTGGTGGTCCCAAAGGGGCATTTCATTTTTGTTCAACTCAGCATGCCCAGCCCCATAGGGAGGGAGTGGGGGAAAATGCTCCAAAATATTTTAAAAATCTTCTCAAGAACCAGTTTGTACAATGACTTGATATTTGCTATGAAGCTTCCATATGAGGTGTAGAATCAAGTTTGTTCAAACGAAGTTCGTGAAGTAATATTTGGCTTTGTAATAGGAGGGGTAAGATTTTTGGCCCCGCCCAAAATTTCTATTTTCTGAACCGATGGTCTGGTATGAACCAAATTTGGTTTGTGGTAGTATTGGGTCATAAGTATTTGACCCATGCAAAAAAAAAAAAAATTTCCCGCATCCCCATGGGAACCCTGGGAGCTAAAAATAGAAATATTTTCAAATGCCCATATTTCCCAAACCCCATGGAACAGAGAGCTTTTATTTGGTATGAAGTATCCTTATGACCAGTAGAATTGAATGGTAAAAAAAAAAAAAAATTGCCATCGGTTATGTTAGGGTGTTCTGTAATGGGCATCGAAAAAATGCTGAGTCAGCATATTTGCAAAAATTTTAAAAAATCTTTTCTCCAGAACCAATCATCAGAATCTTTTGATATTTGGTATACAGCATTCATAGGGGGGTCAGATAAAAGTTTGTTGAAATAAAGCTCATTGGTTCATATTTGGGCTCTCTACAGGAGCCCGAAGTTTTAACATAGGGTAATATGGGGAATATTCTTAAAAATCTTCTTCTTCAGAACCACCGGTCAGATTCTTTTAATATTTGGTATACATCATTGTTATGAGGGTCAGATTCTAGATTGATTAAACCAAGTCCCTAGGTTAATATTTGGGCTTCCTACGGAAGCCCAAATTTTATCTTTGTTCAATATGGAGGGTAATTTAAAAAAATCTTCTTCAGATCCATCGGTCAGAATGCTTTGATATTTGGTATGCAACATCTCTATGGGGGTCAGATTCAAGTTTGTTCAAATCAGATTCCTAGGTATATATTTGGGCTCACTATGGTAGCCCAAACTTTTACTTAGTGCAATATGAGGAAATTTCTTTAAAAATCTTCTTCTTCAGATCCACCAATCGGAATGCTTTTATATTTGGTATACAACATCTCTAGGGGGGTCAGATTCCATGTTGTTCAATTCGAGTGCCTAGGTTAATATTTGGGCTCCATATGGGAACATGAAATTTAACTTAGTACAATATGAGGGAATTTCTTCAAAAATCTTCTTCAGATTCACTTGTCAGAATGCTTTCACATTGGGTATACAACATCTCTAGGGGGGGTCAGATTCAAGTTTGTTCAAATCGGATCCATAGGTTAATATTTGGGCTCGCTATGGTAGCCCAAATTTGAACTTAGTGCAATTCGAAGAAATTTCTTTACAATTTCTCTTCTTCAGATCCAACAGTCAGAATGCTTTCATATTCGGTACACAACATCTCTAGGGAAGTCAGATTTAACTGTGTTCAAATCAAGAGCCTGGGTTAATATTTGGGCTCTCTATGGGAGCCGGAACTGGCCATTTTGCTGAAGAATTAAAAATTTTGTATTCAGTTCCCTCTAGAGGTACTAAGATTAATCCACATAGGTTGTATCAAGGGGCTTCATAGGGGAGCTCTACATTTTACTTATGATCAACTGAAGAAAAGGCATGATGCCCATATTATTTTTGTCACTCCTGAGGGACTCAAGGATTGACAGTGTGGCCTATGGAGATGGCTTTCTTAATGTAGACTCATTCTTGGACTCTGTTTAAATTGTGTTCTGTACAAGATGAGCGCTTCAGGCCCTGTGGGGCCTCTTGTTCAAGTCTAGTCCCTGGTTTGATATGTGAGCGCCCCTGGGGCCTCTTGTTTTTTTTGTTTGATGGAGGTCATGGAGGTCAATGTCACTTCCATCCGTCTGTCTGTAGGTCTGGAAGATTTTTGTGTCTGCACCATAATTCTGAGATGCTTCATTGGATTTTGTTGAAACTTGGCATACATGTTGCTGATGGGGAGACAGTGTGTCACGTACAAAATTCTTTTTTGTTTGATGGAGGTCAAGGTCACAGATCAAGGTCATTGCCACATTGTGGGCATAGTCACTTCCAAATGCCAATATGGCTCGGGCTAGAGGGCGTATTTATGAACCAATCTTTACGAAACTTCTTGGGTACCTTTGTTATCACTGTGGGACAAGAACGAGTGTTTTGGAGTGCATTCCGAAATTCAAGATGGCTGCCAGCAGCCATTTTGTACCAAAATTAGTACAAGCAGTTTTTTGTACAGAACTTCTGTATGAAAGTTCTGATTTGAATAAATTTCTGTATTAATGTTTAGTAACATGGAATACATCACATATAATACAGTTTTTTTTCTCGAGCGGAAATTATGCAAATTAGATGAACTTTGTTTATTCAGTGCAACTTATACACAGTAAGTGCATGTGTCAATACGGCTTAGGCTAGAGGCTGTATTTATGAACATGTACATGTCTTAAACAATTTGAGCTACAGTGTCATTGAAACTTTCATTTACTTTTTTAGGCCTAATGTTCAAACTATTGGCACATTGGGCTGAACCATGGTCTAACCAGTATGCTTTGGTTCTCTCAAACTATTGGCTTCTGGTGAATTCTCCATTAACTGGTTGAGTGCTATAAGCCACTATCATGGCTCTACTGAAAAGTGCTGAAAGCCACTTTAGTGGCTTTACTCTGTTATACACTAGTTTGTTGTTGGCTCAGCAGAAGAAAAACATCTTAATATAAATTAGTTTTGTTACAATTCATTGGAGAGTGCCAACTGGCACTCTCCAATGAATTGTAACAAAACAATTATTTTTGAACAGTGTATTGCTAAACTAAGTCTCCTCCTGCTGGTAGCGTAGTGTCTTTGAAAAAAATACTCGCGTTACAAATGACCACTGAAAAATAATGTAGCACTCTACCAGTTAAAAGAAATTTCCAGGAATCCACTTAGATTTAAAAAAAAATATGCAAAAAATAAGGCCTTTAATTTGGTTGGCTTTTGGTATACTGATAGACCAGCAATGGGTAAACAATCTCTACATTAGATGGGTTCTGTCTGAATTTTTGGCCAAAGTTGTGACCCTTGTGTGATATTTTGTGTCTGTACCAACATTGAACTGTGTATCGCAGATGTGGTGGATAATCAGATTTGATTGTCCCTTGGAATACTTATAAACAAACCTGAGGGAAGGGATATCTCCATAGTACGGATCTGTAGGAGCTGGGATGGGGTACTTAATTTGTGTTATTGTTTTTTTTCTTTATCTGGGAAGGTTCCTTTGGATAACTGATGAAAAACTAAGATGGTCCAGACACCCTCAACCTTAAGTGAACCTTAGAAACCTAACCTAAAGTACTATAAGTGTTCTTAACCCTTTTCTTAATGAATCAGCCACATCCACCCACGTAATATGAAAATTCAGCAGTTGAAAAAAGATTATTTTTCAAAAACTTTCAACAAATCCATAATATGTGACCTTAATGGAATAAGCTCAACAAGCTTGTTCCATTGAGCAGTCACATGATATGGTTTTGTTGAAATCTTTGAAAAAAAAAAAGAAAAATGTTATTTAAAATAGCATTTTCTGATATCGTCTACATTGGATCAAGGGTTAACTGCTGCAAAAATAGTTGTAAGATATTTAACTGGTTGAGGGCTATATTATTTTTAGTGGTCAGAATTTGTTCATCAAAACCTGTTTTATTACAAAGTATTGGAGAATACCCACAGGCACTCTCCAGTAATATGCAGTAAAACAAACTTATATAAACAAAATATTATTTGCATTTGAATGAGTATGAAACATGAGCAAGGAAAATGTTGGCTTTTGTTCTGTTACTCTCATTTTTTGAAAGCCCTGACAGTGGCTCTTGCACTGAACCAGTTAGTAACAAAATTATCCTGCAAAAATGTATGAGGAAAAGATTTGCAAGCCTTTTGGAAAAAAACATGTTTTGGACACCTTTGGACCACACAGGCTCCCTGGCCCTATATACAGAATTCTTCACACCCCACCTTTGCCTTTACCTCTCCATCCCACCCCAAACAAACAACTTATAAATTTGCTACCAATAAAAATTTACTAACAAGCAGGAATTTTTTCGTTAGATATCCTTCTGATCATGCTGAATCATCTAACTCTTGGCAAAAACAAGTATTTTACGGAAAGTGAAAAAAAAATACTCTGTTTAGCTGACCTGTAAGGGATCAAAATTCTTTAATTTTTTCAGGCTGTGATATTTCTACACTTTCTGTGGATTGGTCCTTTACAAGCAATTGCTGTGTTAGCTATACTGTGGTATCAGCTAGGTCCTGCAGTACTAGCAGGTTTTGTTGTATTAATAATGTTGATACCACTACAGGGATGGATGGGAAAATTATTTTCAAAATTCAGGTATGTATCATTTCAGTATTACTCATTATTAAAAATGGTGACAAGTAAATATTTGTGAGAATTGTGCTGTATCCACAGAATTCCTTAGCTCATAACAAGTCTGGTGAGGGGAGGGTTTACATTTAATTAGCAATTTTTTGCATGTTCTATCTAAATTTTTAAATTTTTTTTTAAATTGATGGGAAATCATGAAATTTTTATTACTTTGCCCCTCTTTAGTTATAGTCAATAGTGAATCGAATGTACTTGAGGCCCATTGCCAAGTGACAAATATAGATTGCATCTCAAACTCCACTGACAAAAATTCCAGTCAAGGTCTATTTGAAGATGCCATGCTGAACAGTTGCAAAATAAACATCAACCACTATTTTCTGGATGCGAACCCAACAAAACGTAGGAGGATCTGTGTTATTGAAAACGATTGTGATTGAAATTCAAGTCTTTCCTCCATTGTTTTGATTTTCAAGTTTCATTTTCGAAATGTGTGGTCGATATTAGTACGTGTTTGGGATACCCCAATTCCATAAATTGTTAATGGTTATTTGGCTAATATAATTCTTGTTGTATTTGACATTTCAGGTGTTGTGATCAGTTTAAAATACTAATTGTCATATAATAAACAAATTACTACAACAGTCAATTGATCTGTGTTGTTGTATTCAGTCTCGTTGATGAGATGAGATCGGCCAGATCAAACGAGACACTGCAGGCATCAACTCGACGGAATACAACAACCCAGATCAGTTGACTGTTGTAGCAATGTGTATTTACCAATATCTCTGCAGTATGCAATAAATAACCCAAAAGACCATAGTACATATTTTGAACTTCCAATGAGTTTCAACTTAATTTTCAGATGTTCCAAGTTGATGATGTCATACTATGCTTGAGATAAAAGCATGACCATTTCTTATCAACCTACTCACAATTGTTTACTACAGGCTTGCACTACAGTGGAAGTCCCTAACTCGGATAAAATACTCTCTATTTTTGTCTTTCCCAAGCAAGTTGGGAAAGAAAAGTGGTGCAAAAGCACCAATAAAAATAAGCCAAAACTGGGTCGAGTGCAACCGGCGCAGACCCAGTACGGGACGCTCTCTCCCAAGTACAACTCCACGACTTCCGTTGCCAGTGCGCATACCGTCACTAAAGACTCATTCTTTTTGAAATCCGCTTCGTGTCGAGATGTTTTTGCACGCTTATCAGTGTTCCACCGACTCGATGTTTGATGATTCCTGATTCATTATACCACAGTGTATCCTTTGTATTCTCAGGAACAGTGTTTTATATTCTCTTTTTTCTATTATATGTCCATCATGTATATTTATTTGCTCTCTCTCGAGTCGCGCGCGAATTTCGCGGGCCACGCGGTTCGGACTTAGATTTTTTCACAATTATTGTTAATGCTTTTTTTGCAAAATTTTTTAATTGTGTTAGAGTTAGGTGTCAGCGGGGTACCACTCCTACAGTGTTTCTTCTTTCTGTTGAGAGTAGTCTTCCTGTTGGGTGGTTCCCGGTCGGCGGTCTGGGGTCTTTGTTTCTGTCACCTTTCTCTCTTTGGGGGTGTTCTGTTTTCTGATCTCACCTTCTCTGCTCCTCTCACCTCTTTCATGCCTAGGACAATTCCTTGTGGGCAGTGTCTGCTGCCTAAGCATGTGGACGATGTACATTCGTCGTGTTCCTCCTGTAATGGGTGTTCGGCCGAGCGGCCGTGTGGTGTCTGTGGAACATGGTCTTCCACCTTTTGGGCGTCTGTAAATCGTGTCGTTCGTTCTCGTGGCCGTGCCTCCCGCTCCCGCGGGAAAGGAGAACGTGGTCGTTCGGGGCCTCCCGAGCCGACTCTGTCTGGTGGGAGTTATTCCTCCTCCGTGGGGGATGTGCAGTCTTTTCCTGTGGTGGATACTGCGGGAGCCGTTGAGTGTTCTGGTGTTGAGATGCCTGGTTCCGGGACTACGGTCCCCCTCCAGTCGACATCTGAGGCTGTCACTAGGGTTGTGACTCCTCCTTCGGAGCCGAGCCGGTGTGCTCTCTCCATTATTTCACCAGCCTCAACGACTCTCGACGTATCTACTACTGCTGCTGGTCCGTCTGCTTCGTTGTCTGTTTCAGCCGGCCTCGGCTTTTCGCTGCAGGGGACTGCAGAACTGTCCGATACTGTAGACGTGGGATATCGGCCCCAGCCTTCCCTGACTTCAACTCGGCGAAGTCGGAAGGGGCTGCCGGCCGTGCCCATCGCTGTGGTCTCGTCGCCGTCGAGTACCACAGTTGTGTCTTTGGATTCGGATGTTCATAGTGGAAACACTATGAACTCCGTGGCGTTTCCGTCCGCTCACTCTGGTCACACGACCAGTTTTGGGGACCAACGCCTTTTGTGCAGCCTGGACCTTCTGCCCCGCAGAGGTCCGCGGTGACTCTCATGAGTTCTCGCAATATTGATCCTCGGGGTGCATCGTACCCCTATACACGTCTGCCTTCAGATGTTTCGGCTGCCGCCCGTCGTCCCACGTCGGGTGTTTTGGAGGATCGTGACCCTTCGCTGGTTAAGAGGGTCAGAGGTGAAGCCACTTTGCCGGTTCGCTCCCCTGTCGAACCGGTCGGTACAGGCAGTGAGCTTAGGGAGGCCCTCTCCTTACTCACTCAGGTTCTCTCAAAGAGCCTTCCTGTTGCTTCCAGCGAGGCTATGGGTGGTTTCCAGGCGCCTCCTATGGCGCCGCCTCCCGGGATTGGAAACAGGCCGGTTTCCGATTCCTCTGGTGTCCCGACACCATGGGAGGCGTCGGCTGGTTTGCCCACGATGGGCTATGTGTCTTCCGACTCTGGGGAGGAGTCCGACATGCTTGAGGTCGAGGGCCAGCAGTCTTCGGACTTGGGGGCGGCTCTTGACTTTGTGTTTGGGTTTCTGCCTGAGCTCAAACCTGCTAACCAGCCGACAGTGTCAGCCTGGCCGCGATCTTCGGTCGCGCGCCAACAGCCTATGGAGCAACCTGCTTCTGGGCGCCTTCGACCGTGCCAGTCGGTACAGGTGGTTGAAGCTTTTTCAGCATTGGATGCCAAGCTAAATTCCAAGGCTTTGAAGACTTCGTTCTTCACCAGGGTTGACACCTTTTTGCCTCCTGTGCGTTATCGTTCCTACGATTCCGCCAATCCGTCAGTCTGCCAGACTTTGACGGTTCTGGATCAGGACTCCACTTCCCTCGGGCTTTCCAAGCCCAAGTCTGCCGTCATTCCAATGACGACTCTGGAGTCCACGTTGGGCTTATCTAGAGAGATGCTTGGCATGCTTTCTCTCTCAGATCACATCGTCTCAGCTTTGGCTGCTTATCTGCCTCCAGATAAGTTTGACGAGGTACAGGCTCCTTTGCGTGTGCTGTCCAAGGCGCTTATGCACCTTACTCACACGCATGCCTGTAACACGGCCAATTTGGAATTAGTTCGAAGGGACGCTGTGCTGGACACAGGACGATCCCTTCCCGAGGAGCAGCGTGCTACTCTTCGATCTGCTTCTTTGGCAGGTCCGCAACTTTTCCATGGTTCCGTGTCGACGGTCCGGGATGACGTCCTACGTCATTCCAAAGATCAGCTGCTGTTTCGTCAGCTTGATCAGCCTTCTCGGGGAGGCAAGGGCCGTTCCAAGCCTAACAAGTACCCTTCTGCTTCCTCTGTGAAGCAAAAGGCTGGTCCTTCTGCCGCCGCCTCTGCTTCTTACTCACGGGGTAAAGGTAGGGGTCGGCAGAATCGAGGGAAGTCTCAGGATTCTTCATTTAGCAGAGGAGGTGGTTTCTCCTCTCGCGGGCCTCGTCGGGGCTCGAAATGAAGGTCCTCACCTCGACTCGTCCCAGGTTGGAGGAAGGATAGCAGAGTTTGCAGACCATTGGACCACCATCACATCCGATCCATGGGTGTTAGATGTTGTTCGGTCCGGGCTGCGCATATCCTTCCGACGGCACCCCACTCTGTCAAGGGTGCCTCTTCCAACCACAGTTCCTTCAGACGTTTTACGTCGGGAACTTTTGTCCACGGAGATTGCCAATCTCCTGGCAAAGGGGGCGATCGAGGTCGTCAAGAACGTTCAGTCAGTGGGTTTCTATTCCCGCCTGTTCTTGGTGCCGAAGAAGGACGGCCGACTCCGACCGGTTATCGATCTGAGCATCCTGAACCAGTCTATCATTGCTCCCAAGTTCAGCATGGAGACTTTCAGGTCGGTCCGCCATTCAATTCACCAGGGAGATTTCGCCGCCAGCATCGACCTGCGAGACGCTTACTTCCACGTTCCGATGCATCGGGCGTCACGGAAGTATCTCAGGTTCGCTTTTCTGGGGCGAGTTTACCAGTTCAAGGCCATGCCTTTCGGCCTCAACCTGGCTCCTTGGGCGTTCACCAGACTGATGTCGCATGTGATAGCGTTCCATCGCACACAGTCCAGGGTGACTACTTCGGCATATCTGGACGATATCCTCCAGAGGCATTCCAATGCTGCCTTACTGGAATCGGATGTCGCCACTCTGTTGAGCTTGCTCACGTCGCTAGGATTCAGAGTCAACGAGGAGAAGTCGGACCTGGTCCCTTCTCAGTCGTTTTGTCATCTGGGGATGTCTTTCCAAACCAAATTCAATTTGGTGGCTGTTCCCCAGGCCAAGGCTGTGATTCTCTCAGCTTTTGCTCTGACTCTGTCCCAGTCCAGGTCCGCGACCGCTCGGAGTTTTCTCCGGCTGATCGGTCTCTGCGGTTCGGTGACGGATCTCATTCCTCTAGGTCGGCTGCGTGTCAGACCTCTCCAACACTTTCTGCTCAGTCGTTGGAGACCGAATGTAGATTCTCTGGATCAGGTGCTTCCGTTTCCGGACTCTCTGTATCCTCACCTTCTTCCCTGGACAGATGTTCAGTGGCTTACGCAGGGTGTTCCGCTGGACTTACCCACGTCCGATCGCGTCCTGACGGCAGATGCCAGCGATCTCGGATGGGGTGCGACGTTGGATCCTCTCGGTCTTTCCCTACACGGGATGTGGGACCAGGATCAAGCAGCTCTACACATCAACCAGAAGGAGCTTCTTGCTCTTCTTCTGAGTTTCAGGCAGTGGATCCCTCACTTGTCGAATCGCCAGGTCCTTCTGCTATCCGACAATTCGACAGTGGTTGCTTACATTCGGAACCAGGGCGGCACGCACTCGCTTCCGATGTACGAGTTAGCTCGGGATCTTTTACTGCTCGCTCAGGAGGTTCACGCCGGGGTGGTTGTTCGTCACATTCCCGGTCGTCTGAACGTCCTAGCCGACTCCCTGTCCCGACAGGGCTGGGTTATTTCCACCGAGTGGATGCTTCACAGGGCAGTGTTCCAGTCGCTTTGCGATCTCTGGGGACGTCCCCACGTCGATCTCTTTGCGACTCGTTGGAACCATCAGGTGGACACTTTCGTGTCCCCGTGTCCAGATCCTCTGGCTTTTGCCGTGGACGCTCTGTCACTCGATTGGAACGGTCTAGTCGGCTACGCCTTCCCGCCGGTTCCGATTCTTCCTCAGGTTCTCGCCAAAATTCGAACCTGCAGTTGTCGAATCATTCTGATCGCTCCCCTGTCGCCTCAGCGGGTGTGGATCAATCAGCTCCGCTCGCTGATGGCGGCGGTTCCGGCACGTCTCCCGCTACGTCGCGACCTTCTTTGTCAAGGTCGCCCGAGGAGGTTTCACGTCGACCCGACTTCATTGTGCCTTCACGCATATCTTTTGTCAGGTCCTGTCTCCTCCGTAGAGGTTTTTCGAGACGAGCAGTGGAGTGCATTTCTTCTTCAAGGAGGCACTCCACTGGTTTAGCTTATGCAGCTAAATGGAAGGTCTTCTGTCGATGGTGTGTTGATCACTCTGTTGATTATGCCAATCCTTCGATTTCACAGATTGCGGAGTTTCTGGTATATCTGTTTGATTCTCGGGGTCTCCAGCCTGTTACCATCAAGGGTTACAGGTCTATGCTTTCAGAGACTTTTTCTTATGTGGGGAAGCGTCGTATCGGCACTAATCCTTACCTCTCCAAGCTTGTTCGGCACTTTTCTTTGAAAAGGCCTCGGACTTTGCAGCTTACTCCACGATGGAATCTTTCGTGGGTGCTGCTTTGCTTGGGGGGGGCGCCGTTCGAACCTTTATCCCAGGTGGATATGCATTTTCTCACATACAAGACGGCTTTTCTGATGGCATTTGCTTCGGCCAGACGGGTTAGTGAGCTTCACGCCCTCTCGGTTGACCCGGCCTTTTTTAGGAGTTCTCCCAACAGTGTTACTTTTACCACTGATTGCTCCTTTTTGGCTAAGAATCAGTTACCAGATACTACTCCTCCTCCTATCTGTATCAGGGCTCTTCCCTCTGTTGAGGGTACTCGCCCTTTGCTCTGTCCGGTCCGTGCTATTCGCATTTATCTTGATCGGACACGCTTCATACGGAAGGGCAGAAAACGGTTTTTTTCTGTCTCTCATTCCGGGTCGACAGAAGATCTCTCCTCAATCCATTTCTCGATGGATTTGTCTTGCTATTCGTACTGCTTATAGTCGTTTAGCAGCTGGCGATTGTATTACCAATCGTATTTCTGCCCACGAGGTGCGGGCACTGTCTACCTCTTGGGCTTATTCTAACTCCGTCAAGTTGTCGGATGTTATGCAGGCAGCCTACTGGAGAAATGCTTCTACTTTCTCCACCTTTTATTTACGCCAGTTGCAGGAGCAGTCGGAGGACCTTTTTGCCTTGGGTCCTCTTTCTTCTGCTCAGGCTGTTGTCTGCCATAGCCATTAGGCTTCTTGAAGGTCAGTTTCAGCCTTGTGCTGTTACTGCCCTTTTTTCTGTCTGTGTGTCACACAGGCTCATATGTCTCTTTTCATTGTCCTTTACCAATGATTGCGACATTCTGGTTGATAAGCCTCGGGACCTCTTCCTTCTGCTTCACGGTTCCAGTGCACTAGGGTTATGTGGGGGTTGGTTATGCGATTCCCTCCAGCCTTTTGTCTATTCAGCCTGTAGTAAACAATTGTGAGTAGGTTGATAAGAAATCTAAATTTTATAGTAAATTTCCTTTCTTATTATACCTACCACAATTGTTTACATGGAGGCCCTCCCGTCTTCTTTACGGGTAAAGAATCTTTCCTCCCCGCTGATCACATAACTCTAACGTTTACGGATTCAAAAAGAATGAGTCTTTAGTGACGGTATGCGCACTGGCAACGGAAGTCGTGGAGTTGTACTTGGGAGAGAGCGTCCCGTACTGGGTCTGCGCCGGTTGCACACGACCCAGTTTTGGCTTATTTTTATTGGTGCTTTTGCACCACTTTTCTTTCCCAACTTGCTTGGGAAAGACAAAAATAGAGAGTATTTTATCCGAGTTAGGGACTTCCACTGTAGTGCAAGCCTGTAGTAAACAATTGTGGTAGGTATAATAAGAAAGGAAATTTACTATAAAATTTAGATTTTTAGCCCGACTGTTCACAGTGAGGGCTATAGTAGTGACTTTTGTCTGTCCGTCCATCCGTCTGTCCATCTGTTAACATTAGAGTTTTAGTTAAAGTTTGTGGTTAAAGTTTTTTACTGAAAGTTCAAGTGGGTTTTTTTTTTCTTTTCTTTTCCTGTTTAGTTGACATCTGTTTACAGTGAGGGCTATAGTAATGACTTTTGACTGTCCATCCAACCGTCTGTCCATCTGTCCATCTATTAACATTTAGAGTTTTGATTAAAGTTTGTGGTTAAAGTTTTCTATTCAACCTTCAAGTACAGGCTGTACCTGGTAGTTCTTGTCTGATCATCACAAAATTTCATATGCAGGTTTTAGGTCATGTCTACATGAGAAAGTCCTTTTTGGTCGTGATCGGTCAACCGGTATGGCTGCCCGAGCCCAAAACCCGAAAACCATTAGCACAGTCTACAGGTCATATTTATGGAGGGATTTCATTGTTGTAACTTGATAGGTTGACTTCATATAATGTCTACATGAGAAAGTTCCCTTTCGGACGTGATTGGGCAACTGTGACGGCTACAGGTGCCCGAAGCTCGAAAACCTTCACAGTTTACAGGTCATATTTATGAAGGGATTTCATTGTAACTTTGTAGGATCAATCCACATGATGCCCAGATGAGAATGTCCCCTTTTGTTTGCGATCAATCAACCATGATGGCTTCCCCGAAGCCTGAAAACCTTTAGCACAGTCTACAGGTCATATTTATGGAGGGATTTCATTGTAACCTGATAGGTTGACTTCATATAATGTCTAGATGAGAACGTCCCCTTTTGGGCAACTGTGATGGCAACAGAGGCCCGAAGCCCGAAAACCTTTAGAATATTCCACAGGCCGTAATTATGAAGGGATTTCATTGTAGCTTGGTGGGATGACTCCAAGTTTGTGGTTAAAAACCCAAACACCACCACCCCCTACACCCTGGGTGTTCGGCCGAGCGGCCATGTGGTGTCTGTGGAACATGGTCTTCCACCTTCTGGGCGTCAGTAAACCGTGTCGTTCGTTCTCATGGCCGTGCCTCCCGCACCCGCGGGAAAGGAGAACGTGGTCGTTCGGGGCCTCCCGAGCCGACTTTGTCTGGTGAGAGTTATTCCTCCTCCGTGGGGGATGTGCAGTCTTTTCCTGTGGTGGATACTGCGGGAGCCGTTGAGTGTTCTGGTGAAGAGATGCCTGGTTCCGGGACTACGGTCCCCCTCCAGTCGACATCTGAGGCTGTCACTAGGGTTGTGACTCCTCCTTCGGAGCCGAGCCGGTGTGCTCTCTCCACTATTTCAACAGCCTCAACGACTCTCGACGTATCTACTGCTACTGCTGGTCCGTCTGCTTCGTCTGTTTCAGCCGGCCTCGGCTTTTCGCTGCAGGGGACTGCAGGAATGTCCGATACTGTAGACGTGGGATATCGGCCTCAGCCTTCCCTGACTTCAACTCGGCGAAGTCGGAAGGGGCTGCCGGCCGAACCCATCTCTGTGGTCTCTTCGCCGTCGAGCACCACAGTTGTGTCTTTGGATTCGGATGTTCGTAGTGGAAACACTATGAACTCCGAGGCGTTTCCGTCTACTCATTCTGGCCACACGACCAGTTTTGGGGGACCAACGCCTTTTGTGCAGCCTGGACCTTCTGCCCCGCAGAGGTCCGCGATGACTCTCATGAGTTCTCGCCATATTGATCCTCGGGGTGCATCGTACCCCTATACACGTCTGTCTGCCTTCAGATGTTTCGGCTGCCGCCCGTCGTCCCGCGTAGGGTGTTTTGGAGGATCATGACCCTTCGCTGGTTAAGAGGGACAGAGGTGAAGCCACTTTGCCGGTTCGCTCCGCTGTCAAACCGGTCGGTACGGGCAGTGAGCTTAGGGAGGCACTCTCCTTACTCACTCAGGTTCTTTCTAAGAGCCTTCCTGTTGCTTCCAGCGAGGCTATGAGTGGTTTCCAGGCGCCTCCTATGGCGCCGCCTCCCGGGATTGGAAACAGGCCGGTTTCTGATTCCTCTGGTGTTCCGACACCATGGGAGGCGTCGGCTGGTTTGCCCACGATGGGCTATGTGTCTGGGGAGAAGTCCGACATGCTTGAGGTCGAGGGCCAGCAGTCTTCGGACTTGGGGGCAGCTTTTGACTTTGTGTTTGGGTTTCTGCCAGATCTCAAACCTGCTACCCAGCCGACAGTGTCAGCCTGGCCGCGATCATCGGTCGCGCGCCAACAGCCTATGGAGCAACCTGCTTCTGGGCGCCTTCGACCGTGCCAGTCGGTACAGGTGGTTGAAGCTTTTTCAGCATTGGATTCCAAGCTGATTCCATCGGTCTGCCAGACTTTGACGGTTCTGGATCAGGAATTCACTTCCCTCGGGCTTTCCAAGCCCAAGTCTGCCGTCATTCCAATGACGACTCTGGAGTCCACGTTGGGCTTATCTAGAGAGATGCTTGGCATGCTTTCTCTCTCAGATCACGTCGTCTCAGCTTTGGCTGCTTATCTGCCTCCAGATAAGTTTGACGAGGTACAGGCTCCTTTGCGTGCACTGTCCAAGGCGCTTATGCACCTTACTCACACGCATGCCTGTAACACGGCTAATTTGGAATTGGTTCGAAGGGACGCTGTGCTGGACACAGGACGATCCCTTTCCGAGGAGCAGCGTGCTGCTCTTCGATCTGCTTCTTTGGCAGGTCCGCAACTTTTCCATGGTTCCGTGTCGACGGTCCGGGATGACGTCCTACGTCATTCCAAAGATCAGCTGTTGTTTCGTCAGCTTGATCGGCCTTCTTGGGGAGGCAAGGGCCGTTCCAAGCCTAACAAGTACCCTTCTGCTTCCTCTGTGAAGCAAAAGGCTGGTCCTTCTGCCGCCGCCTCTACTTCTTACTCACGGGGTAAAGGTAGGGGTTGGCAGAATCGAGGGAAGTCTCAGGATTCTTCATTTAGCAGAGGAGGTGGTTTCTCCTCTCGCGGGCTTCGTCGGGGCTCGAAATGAAGGTCCTCACCTCGACTCGTCCCAGGTTGGAGGAAGGATAGCAGAATCCGCAGACCATTGGACCACCATCACATCCGATCCATGGGTGTTAGATGTTGTTCGGTCCGGGCTGCGCATATCCTTCCGACGGCACCCCACTCTGTCAAGGGTGCCTCTTCCAACCACAGTTCCTTCAGACGTTTTACGTCGGGAACTTTTGTCCACGGAGCTTGCCAATCTCCTGGCAAAGGGGGCGATCGAGGTCGTCAGGAACGTTCAGTCAGTGGGTTTCTATTCCCGCCTGTTCTTGGTGCCGAAGAAGGACGGCCGACTCCGACCGGTTATCGATCTGAGTATCCTGAACCAGTCTATCATTGCTCCCAAGTTCAGCATGGAGACTTTCAGGTCGGTCCGCCAATCAATTCACCAGGGAGATTTCGCAGCCAGCATCGACCTGCGAGACGCTTACTTCCACGTTCCGATGCATCGGGCGTCACGGAAGTATCTCAGGTTCGCTTTTCTGGGGCGAGTTTACCAGTTCAAGGCCATGCCTTTCGGCCTCAACCTGGCTCCTTGAGCGTTCACCAGACTGATGTCGTATGTGATAGCGTTCCATCGCACACAGTCCAGGGTGACTACTTCGGCATATCTGGACGATATCCTCCAGAGGCATTCCAATGCTGCCTTACTGGAATCGGATGTCGCCACTCTGTTGAGCTTGCTTACGTCGCTAGGATCCAGAGTCAACAAGGAGAAGTCGGACCTGGTCCCTTCTCAGTCGTTTTGTCATCTGGAGATGTCTTTCCAAACCAAATTCAATTTGGTTGCGGTTCCCCAGGCCAAGGCTGTGATTCTCTCAGCTTTTGCTCTGACTCTGTCCCAGTCCAGGTCCGCGACCGCTCGGAGTTTTCTCCGGTTGATCGGTCTCTGCGGTTCGGTGACGGATCTCATTCCTCTAGGTCGGCTGCGTGTCAGACCTCTCCAACACTTTCTGCTCAGTCGTTGGAGGCCAAATGTAGATTCTCTGGATCAGGTGCTTCCGTTTCCGGACTCTCTGTATCCTCACCTTCTTCCCTGGACAGATGTTCAGTGGATTACGCAGGGTGTTCCACTGGACTTACCCACGTCCGATCGCGTTCTGACGGCAGATGCCAGCGATCTCGGATGGGGTGCGACGTTGGATCCTCTCAGTCTTTTCCAACACGGGATGTGGGACCAGGATCAAGCAGCTCTACACATCAACCAGAAGGAGCTTCTTGCTCTTCTTCTGAGTTTCAGGCAGTGGATCCCTCACCTGTCGAATCGCCAGGTCCTTCCACTATCCGACAATTCGACAGTGGTTGCTTACATTCGGAATCAGGGCGGCACGCACTCGGTTCCGATGTACGAGTTAGCTTGGGATCTTCTACTGCTCGCTCAGGATGTTCATGCCGGAGTGGTTGTTCGTCACATTCCTGGTCATCTGAACATCCTAGCCGACTCCCTGTCCCGACAGGGCTGGGTTATTTCCACCGAGTGGATGCTTCACAGGGCAGTGTTCCAGTCGCTTTGCATCAACCTCTTTGCGACTTGTTGGAACCATCAGGTGGACACTTTCGTGTCCCTGTGTCCAGATCCTCTGGCTTTTGCCGTGGACGCTCTGTCACTCGATTGGAACGGTCTAGTCGGCTACGCCTTCCCGCCGGTTCCGATTCTTCCTCAGGTTCTCGCCAAAATTCGAACCTGCAGTTGTCGAATCATTCTGATCGCTCCCCTGTCGCCTCAGCGGGTGTGGATCAATCAGCTCCGCTCGCTGATGGCGGCGGTTCCGGCACGTCTCCCGCTACGTCGCGACCTTCTTTGTCAAGGTCGCCCGAGGAGGTTTCACGTCGACCCGACTTTGTTGTGCCTTCACGCATATCTTTTGTCAGGTCCTGTCTCCTCCGTAGAGGTTTTTCGAGATGAGCAGTGGAGTGCATTTCTTCTTCAAGGAAGCACTCCACTGGTTTAGCTTATGCAGCTAAATGGAAGGTCTTCTGTCGATGGTGTGCTGATCACTCTGTTGATTATGCCAATCCTTCGATTTCACAGATTGCGGAGTTTCTGGTATATCTGTTTGATTCTCGGGGTCTCCAGCCTGTTACCATCAAGGGTTACAGGTCTATGCTTTCAGAGACTTTTTCTTATGTGGGGAAGTGTCGTATCGGCACTAATCCTTACCTCTCCAAGCTTGTACGGCACTTTTCTTTGAAAAGGCCTCGGACTTTGTAGCTTACTCCACGATGGAATCTTTCGTGGGTGCTGCTTTGCTTGGGGGGGGGGGGGGGGGGGGGGGGGGGGGCATTCAAACCTTTATCCCAGGTGGATATGCATTTTCTCACATATAAGACGGCTTTTCGGATGGCATTTGCTTCGGCCAGACGGGTTAGTGAGCTTCACGCCCTCTCAGTTGACCCGGCCTTTTTTAGGAGCTCTCCCAACAGTGTTACTTTTACCACTGATTGCTCCTTTTTGGCTAAGAATCAGTTACCAGATACTACTCCTCCTCCTATCTGTATCAGGGCTCTTCCTTCTGTTGAGGGTACTCGCCCTTTGCTCTGTCCGGTCCATGCTATTCGCATTTATCTTGATTGGACACGCTTCATACGGAAGGGCAGAAAACGTTTTTTTCTGTCTCTCATTCCGGGTCGACAGAAGATCTCTCCTCAATCCATTTCTCGATGGATTTGTCTTGCTATTCGTACGGCTTATAGTCGTTTAGCAGCTGGCGATTGTATTACCAATCGTATTTCTGCCCACAAGGTGCGGGCACTGTCTACCTCTTGGGCTTATTCTAACTCCGTCAAGTTGTCGGATGTTAGCCTACTGGAGAAATGCTTCTACTTTCTCCACCTTTTATTTGCGCCAGTTGCAGGAGCAGTCGGAGGACCTTTTTGCCCTGGGTCCTCTTTCTTCTGCTCAGGCTGTTGTCTGCCATAGCCATTAGGCTTCTTGAAGGTCAGTTTCAGCCTTGTGCTGTTACTGCCCTTTTTCTGTCTGTGTGTCACACAGGCTCCTATGTCTCTTTTCATTGTTCTTTACCAATGATTGCGACATTATGGTTGATAAGCCTCGGGACCTCTTCCTTCTACTTCACGGTTCCAGTGCACTGGGGTTATGTGGGGGTTGGTTATGCGATTCCCTCCAGCCTTTTGTCTATTCAGCCTGAAGTAAACAATTGTGAGTAGGTTGATAAGAAATCTAAATTTTATAGTAAATTTCCTTTCTTATTATACCTACCACAATTGTTTACATGGAGGCCATCCCATCTTCTTTACGGGTAAAGAATCTTTCCTCCCCGCTGATCACATAACTCTAACGTTTACGGATTCAAAAAGAATGAGTCTTTAGAGACGGTATATGCGCACTGGCAACGGAAGTCGTGGAGTTGTACTTGTGAGAGAGCGTCCCGTACTGGGTCTGCGCCGGTTGCACTCAACCCAGTTTTGGCTTATTTTTTATTGGTGCTTTTGCACCACTTTTCTTTCCCAACTTGCTTGGGAAAGACAAAAATAGAGAGTATTATATCCGAGTTAGGGACTTCCACTGTAGTGCAAGCCTGAAGTAAACAATTGTGGTAGGTATAATAAGAAATTTTTTTTTTAACTCGCATCCCCCTCCCCCCCCTTCTGGAGGGTGGAGGGGGGGGGGGGGCAATTAGGCACTTTTTTTTTCTTTTGTCAAAAATGCTTTTTTTTTACAGTTTTGGTTAAAGTTTGTGGTTAAAAACCCAGACAAACACCACCCAAAATGAAAATTGACTCATATAGCCCAACATTGCTTTATGTACTGCATCTTTAATCCTTAATCCTTTACCTAACACAAGTTGAAGCCAACAGTACAAATTATTTTTCTGAAACATCAGATTTTTTCATTTTTTATTTACTTCTAACCATGGCTTATTACTCCTTATTGGAACAAGCTCATCAAGTTTGTTCCATTAATAGGTCATGAGGTATGTTTTGAAGTAGAGAAATGAAAAAATAAAATTTGAATAGCAAATTTTGTATATCACAAGTGCAGATATGGCAGATTCGTTAGGTAAACTGTTAACAAAAAATGGCTCCGACTATTTTGCGTCTAAGCATTGCCATTCTTGGGACAGTCAGGCTGCATGCGTGACATCACTCTAGTTGAAAATTTTCTCCAAAAAGAGACCGGGCCCAAAAATTTAGAAAGTGGGTTATTTTCAAACTTTTTTAGCACTGCGAACTTTTCTGAGTGATGAAATGTGCTTTGGGAATACATGCAAGGCTCAATTGAGCTGGATTCACATTGCAGTTTTCAAGTGAAAAATCATGGAAATAATAGGAAATGCTAATCCAAATTTATTCAAGTTACAAAACTGCTGTTAAAATTTTTAAAAATTAAATCAACCCCCTGAATACAAGGGGAGGGGTGGATGGAGGGTGGAGTCTGGTTGGGGGTACAAATGCAATTTCCAGTTATTATAAAAAAAATGCACCCCAGTGATCCATATTTTGAACCTGTAGCGCATTTCAGCTGATATTGTGTTGGCCACAGGCCCTTGGATCATATCATGGTTGAGATATAAGCATGATCCACATTAAAAATATTAAGATCTGCTCACTTTTGTGAGAGTAGAAATTCATGTATAGACTTCAGGAATATATTAAAGGGTCATAAAATGTGGGTCATTTCCATCAATTCTGAAAAGTGCATTCAATGATCCCTGAGCAACATCGATGACCTTGTCCCCTATTTTGAAACCTTCATTGAGTTTTGACTTGCTTGGTGTTAGTCCTAGGACCATAGGTCATACCATGTTACTGAGATACGACCATGACACACTTTCAAAAATTTTTAGCAGCACCTACCTTTCTTTGTGCAGTAATTCATTTATGAATTTCAGGAAATAAGATAAAAATAAAATGCTCGTCGAGCTCGTTCCAATGAGGGGTCATAACCTATGTTTTTGAGACCAAAAATGAAAGTAATAGTTATTCAAGAATTTTTTTTTGCAAGTGTTGTCTGCTTTTCATGTTAGGTAAAGGGTTAAAAAAAGTGAAAAAAAAACCCCAAGTCCCCATTACACCCATGGCAAAGCGTCTTCATTTGCGCGCACAGATACATGGCACATTTGTTAATTGCATAATTCTCTTGTGAAGTTATCGTTTATAATCAAACCTGGAAATCCCAGTAAATCACAGTGGAAAGTAATAAAAGTTCTATTTTAACTGTTGAAGTTAAAGCTTTACAACTTTCACTTGAAACAAATTGAGAATGTTCAGAAAAGGCAGTCGATTATTTTCTATGACTCTTTTTCTGTTTTGTTAGCATTACTCAACCCCAAGTTGAAGAATTCCCTGATCTTGAAACTTCAAGTTGAATATGTTAATGTCTGACAAATATGATATCATGTTTTGCTGTGTACCTGGACATCGTGGTATAATCAGTACCACCAGCAGCAAAACTGGTCTAATAAAGCCTCTCAGTGATTTTAAGATTCCTTTTAGTGACTACAATCCACATTTTAATAAGTACATAAAATCTATGTGCCAAGCAGAATATGATGAGGCAATAAATAACCGGCTCCATCACTTCCGACTGAATATCATTGATAATTATCTGCCAAGTAATCTCTGTAGAAAAAATCATGTAGTTCTGCCACATCATATTGGCCATACATGCCCACACACTGTTTTCCATGTTGAGAGACATGCGACCTGAATGCATTCTCTGTCAGTGTCCTTTGACAGTTGAGCACATTTTTCTTATGATGTCTGACAACATTTTAATTCTCATCACATTCTTAAGAAAATGAACTTTTTTAATAAGTTTTAATCTGTTTTTATAATTAAACTCCCAACTTTTAAAAAAAGTATTCTCAATTATAATTCTTGTCTTATTTCATAATCCTTTCATATTAAAACACTGAACATTATCCTTTTCATTGTATGTTTGCCTTGTATCACAGATTTGGGCTGTCGGATTTAATGAAATTAGGCATGAATATTGCTTATGGGAAAGGCTTTCAAACAAGTCTCCAGTGATGTTTCTTACATTTCACTTTCTGGCATTAACCCCCTTTTTTGACTTAGAAATTTTTTTGAATTTGCTTGTCCGATGTCTGTTCAAGTCATAATTTGAAAATTAGTGCTTGGATATTTATGAAAGTTCATACAGTTATTCAGTATAATGAGATCTTTCAGAAACATATGCCGTTTTGCTGTCCATATATTTTTCAACAGAGTTATGGTCCTTACTTTGTTTTCAATTCCTTTATTCTTCATCATTCCAGCACTGCAGTGGGGGTATGAATTCCCTAAAGAAGTAACTCTTGTTTGTCAACATTCCATCTTTCGAGTTTCTATCATTAGATTGATTTACATCATGTCCAGTAAACTACTTGTATTATTTACTCATTAATGTTTTCAGTATTTCTTTTTTTCTCTCATTAATGTACTCATTTTATGGTTTTAATAAATATTTTTATATTCTCATAGATAATTACCTTTTTCATAACCATAAATATGGATTTATTGCCATGATACAGAGGCCCACATGATACCAATGGGAAAAAGATGTTTTTCCCATTTTCGTGTTCAAATTTTCAATATTGCGTGAATATTGCATGAACAGTATTTCATTTCAAAGTAGTGCTGGATGATAGTAGCCAAAATAATAATTGCAGTTTTTAGGAAAGAATGTCATGATTAATGATGTAATCATGATATTTTTCTGTGGTAAAGTTTGTGTTTATTCTGGTAAATAGTGTTAATATGGTTTCATGTATAAATGCAATAGAATCAGCTGTATTAACCAGAAATATACTGAGCACATATACTTCGTGTCTGAGTTTAATAATAACTTTGATTTTAAAATGTGTGTTGTGAACTTGCATCTCTGCATAGTCTGCAGGGACATATCAGAAAGTAATATTCATTTTTTAACTTTTATTACCTCCCTTGATGTGTTTCTCCAATATTTTCTGGAATGCAGTCAACATTGAAGAGACACATCAAGGGAGGTAACAGAATTGAAAAATAACCTTTCAAACTGAAAACATGTCTAAATGTATTGTTGCAATGGATTAGTTATGTTAGCAGATTTATTAAACATGTTAAGTGAACTATTATATGAGGCTTTCTAATTTCAAGAAGACTCTTAATAAATGTAGTTTATAAAATTTCCCAGTTTTTGTCCTGATAATGCAAAAAATCCCAATTGGAAGGGATCCAGACCCTTTCCCAATCAAGGTTTGTGGACTCCTGTGATATAACGTTAGATGCTGATTCTGTACTAAGTACCAATGAATAAAATAAATATTTCTGAGTTTGATCTTTATTAATAATACAGCTATAAAACAGGTTCCCCAACATGGTGTCTTCAAGTAAACCCGCCAGTTACATTCTAAGAACCTTGGCAGTTGTTTCTAGACAACTCTTGGCTACCTACCTAGGCAACCAAGACTTGCCCACAAACAACTGCAAAGCCACAGGGTGCGTAGACTGTCCAAGTGTTGCAAAGATGTCTGAAAATCTCCAGACCTTTTAGGGTTAATAAGGAATGATAAGCTATGTTTTAAAGGTGAAAATTGAAAAAAGTACCTGTATTTGAATGGTGATTGTTGTTTCAGGGTTCATAAACTTATGATCCCTGATAGGAATGAACTCAATGAGGAATGGCAAACTATGTTTTAAAGTCAAAAATTAAAAAAGTAATCACATTTGAATGATTAGGCATATAAAAGTTAAAAACCTGTTTCTCAGGCTCTCCGGCAATGTCCTTTTTAAGTTAATAAAATTGTTAAATTTGGCCTTGATTGCAACACGGCTTTGCAATGCTTTTTGCACTTATGGGACGAAATACACCACCACCCACGCTATTCTGTAAATTATGAGACCTAAAACATAAAACAAGCCAAGAACATGAACTTTTGATCTACTTTGTTGGGCATTATTGTTGTATTACAGTTTGTGTGGGTCCTTGAAAGTTCTTCTGTAGGCTTGAATTCCACAACTGAATGTTCAGACCCTTGAATGTCCTATTTTATCTTACAACAAAGAACATATTCTCCCGAGTACAGTAAAAATGTTTAGACCAAATACAAATCAGTATTGAGGATAGACAGGCACATATGTGATCATTTGATTAAAGAGAGAATGATTTTACCTGAAATCATCGAAAACTGATTGCCCATATGGAGGCCACCATTTTGATGACAGTAAGTAAATATTTAAATAAATAACCAACTCAGATAATTTTTTACCTTGATTATATTTTTAGCTCTCCATCTGTTGTCCATCTGTTGTCCATCTGTTGTCCATCTGCCGTCCATCAACACCATGTTTTGGTCTTCTCCAAAGCCAATGGGCCAATTTAAGTGAAAGTTTGTGTGAGTGAAGGTCCCGAAGGGGCATTGCATTTTTGTTCAACTCAACATTCCCAGTCCCATAGCGAGGGAGTGGGGGGAAAATGCTCCAATATATTTTAAAAATCTTCTTCTCATGAACCAGTTTTTAAAATGACTAGATATTTGCTATGGAGCTTCCTTGTGAGGTGTAGAATCAAGTTTGTTCAAACAAAATTCGTGAATTTGACTTTGTAATGGGAGGGGTAAGATTTTTCGCCCCGTCCAAAATTTCTATTTTCTGAACCGATGATCCGGTTTAAACCAAATTTGGTATGTGGTATTATAGGGTCATACGTACTTGACCCATGCAAAAAAAAAAAAATTCCTGCATCCCCATGGGAACCCTGGGAGCTAAAAATAGAAATATTTTCAAACGCCCATATTTCCTAAACCACACGGAATAGAGAGCTGTTACGCGGTATGAGGTATCCTTAGGACCAATAGAATTGAATGATAAAACAAAATTGCCATCATTTTTGCTAGGGTGTTCTGTAATAGGCATTAAAAAAGTGCAGAGTCAGCATATTTGCAAAAATTGAAAAAAAAATCTTTCCTCCAGAACCAGTCATCAGAATCTTTTGATATTCGGTACACAGCATTCATGGAGGAGGGGGGGGGGGAGGGGTGGTGGTTTAAGTTTGTTAAAATAAATCCCATTGGTTAATATTTTTAACATACGGTAATATGGGGAATATTCTTTAAAAATCTTCTTCAGAACCACCAGTCAGAATGCTTTCATATTTGGTATGCAACATCTCTAGGGGGTGTGTGGGGGGGGGGGGGGGGGGGGTGGAAGGGGGGGGGATTCAAGTTTGTTCAAATCAGATCCCTAGTTATATATTTGGGCTTGCTATGGTAGCCCAAATTTTTACTTAGTGTGATTTGAGGAAATTTCTTTAAAAATCTTCTTCTTCAGATCCACCAGTCGGAATGCTTTCATATTTGGTATACAACATCTCTAAGGAGGGGTGTGGGGGGGGGGGGGGGCAGGCAGATTCCAGTTTGTTCAATTCGAGTGCCTGGGGTAATATTTGGGCTCCATTTGGGACCTGAAATTTAACTTAATACAATATGAGAGAATTTCTTTGAAAATCTTCTTCAGATCCACTAGTCAGAATGCTTTCATATATGGTATACAACATCTCTAGGGGGGTTCAGATTAAAGTTTGTTCAAATCGAATCCATAGGTTAATATTTGGGCTCTCTATGGTAACCCAAATTTGAACTTAGTGCAATTTGAAGAAATGTCTTTAAAATTTCTCGTCTCAACTGTGTTCAAATTGAGAGCCTGGGTTAATATTTGGGCTCCCTATTTTGCTGAAGAAATAAAAATTTTGTATTCAGTACCCTTTAGAGGGGTGTAACTAAGAATAATCCACATAGGTTGTATCAAGGGGCTTTATAGGGGAGCTCTACATTTTACATTATGATCAACTGAAGAAAAGGCTTGATGTCCAGATTATTTTTGTCACTCCTGAGGGACTCAAGAATTGACAGTGTATCCCATGGAGATGGATTGCTTAATGTAGACTCATTCTTGGACTCTGTTTATATTGTGTTCTGTTCAAGATGAGTGCTTCAGGCCCCATGGGGCCTCTTGTTATACCATGTGTTAAAGCTGAAAAATAAATCAGAATTAAACAGCTGAAAAACTACTGTAAACTTTAGCGGTTATAGTACAAGTAGAATAATGAATGGAGATTACATCTTGCACAGTGTAAGAAAGCAATACCATAATGCCATGATCTTGATTCATAAACAGTTAGTTTATAGAAGTCGAACTGATCGTCAAAATATATACATACAAGTCAAGAAAGGAAAGAATATTGTAAGATAAATTGGTTGTTACCACCAAGTGGGTTTCTGAGATGTTGTATTGAAGTCTCAACCTCGCCTCTGGGTCATATATCATGGGGAAATATGACAAAATTTGCCCAGATTATACTTATTTCAATGACAAGAAAAAACTTGTGCTGAGCAAATCAGTTGACGATGTGATCTAATATGGATGGACCTCAACCCCTATCTCATTTATTGATTATTTGTCCAGTGATGTTGTGGGGTATACAAGAGGTTTATTTACTAAACTTGTTAACGTTAAAACTTGCCTTGTCCATTTCACGATGTGGGTTTTGAGCTATAGGTAGGGTCTTATTGAAACATATACGTTATTGTGACAAGTTGATCATAACATGATCTGACGCTTGCTGCTCGGAGCGTATGTTAACTCTTAACCTGCTGAGTAATATTGAATTTTTTTAGCAAACCTAGTCATAGCTGCTAGGAAGCAGCCATGACAAGATTTGATGAAAAATTCAGGAATATTTGACAGAAGAAATCTTTTTTTAAAATGTCTGTACAACTTAAAGGGAAAATTTGTTTTAATATCCTCAAATTTGACGTATTTTACTAGCAAGAGATTCCCTTTCCTAGGCAGGAATATCCACCTGCAGCATGCAGGGAGTTAAACCCTGATGCTCCAAGACATTATTGTGATGCATTGATGGTAACGTGATCTGAGTTTTGCTGCTCAGGGCATATATTCAGCCTCTTTGATCCAAGCCACAACCCTCAGACCATGTTACTGTCCCCTCATCACAATAACTCATAAATGTCTATAGTTACAATTTATATCAAAAACATATTTTTTTTAGACATTTACCACTATCTTATAAGGTATCTTATAAGAAAGTCTCATTTCTTTATCAGACACAAAACAGCAAAACACACAGATGAGAGAGTGAAGTTGATGAATGAAATAATCTCAGGAATGAGGGTAATAAAGATGTATTGCTGGGAGAAACCTTTTGGTCAATTAGTAGAAAAGGTTCGGAGGTAAGTGAGCATGTTTAATCTTGTTTTTGTTCTTATTTTAAAATTTATCATTGTGTTGCTTGCTTGTTCAAAAATGTTTGGATGGAACAGTATTTATACTTGGTATTTCTAAGAATAGATTCTGGTTCTATGATGGGAATGCTGTCCTTTTGAAATTTAAATTTATTTTGGAGTTTCCCAACAAAGACAAGAGTTGTTTAGAGAAGGTGAGAATTAAATTTAGAAATTACATGGTTTGTGGTAAGAGAAGTTTCAACATAAGTGGTGCACTTTGATTGTGGCTGGTAGGAATTTCATGATGCATTTAATTATTTGAAAAATGTAAAGACTGACTATTAGAAATATGGTATCATGGTTTATGGTTTACTGTTTTGGTCAAGATCACATTTTGTTTTGTTCTATCAGTTCATATCACATCTGTGGTCTGTTGTGGATCTCTCAAATTTGTGAGGTTTCTGGACAAAATGTTTCAGCATAGCCTGAAGAATTTAACTTTTTGCCTAACACAAGTTTTTGGAATATTGTACCAAAATCTCTTCCAAAATATCAGTAAAGTGTCAATTTTTCATTATTTGGTTTAAGATCCTTCATCACAGTGTCTATAATACAAGAGGCCACACATTTTCTCTTTGGATTGCTAAGAATTTGAAACCACATTCATTCAGAAATAATTTGCAATTGAGACAACAGTTAAATGAGAGCTGAATATCCAGATATTTTTTAGAACAAGAAAGCAATACTATCCAAATGAATCTATAAAATTCTCTTATGTCATTCATCACCTTGGCTGAATAATGACTTGTTTTAATTAAGACAATCTGACCGAGCTGGAATTTCCCCAAACCTTTTCAACAGTTTTTTCCCACTAATTGATTTTGCTGAGATGTGATGAACTGTTAGAAAGAGATTTGAGAGTACTTTCCATTAGTTTATAACAAAACAGCAGCTCTTATCTCTTAAAGGCCTATTTCTGACTTTTCCGACCTCAGAACAGGTGCCCGTAACGTGCCATCATGGGGGGTCTGCTGACAATAGACAAATTACCTAGGCAGTGGTTTCTAGTTAAGTCTTGGCTGCCTTAACAGGTAGCCAAGACTTAATTAGAAATCACTGCAAAGTCATTAGTCATATAGAGACTGTGAAATGGTGGAAATTCAAGACTGTTGTCCGGTCCCTTAATGGTTTTAAGAGAAAATAAAAATACCTTAAAATGCTTTTTCCATCTGTGAATTGATCATGGCATGGAACCAGTTGAGCACTGTATTTTTGCATGCACAGCCACAAAAGTATAACTCGCAGTTCTTATGGATGTGCATAAGTGCAGTTGTACCTGTCAGCACAAAATCTGAGGAAAATACCTCTTAACTGTACACAAATACCTACAAGAGAACAACATTGGAATACACAAGTTCTATACCAGTTCATTCTATTGTTATTATTTCATATATCTGTGTGTTCAGTTTCGAAGTATACACTCAGGATTTTTGAGCTGTGACAAGCAGCTCAATATCTGGCAATGTTGATGGATCATTCTTTCTGTCTGTCAGTTTGTGATCAAAAACAAGTTTTTAAACTCAATAACATTTTAAAATGGATTGTGGAAAGACATCCTGTTGGTATGCATGTGCGTCTTATTGATGTCTAATCCCATGTCGAAAAAGGTGTCATTTCACCAACATTCCAGATTCAAAATTGATAGAAATTGACATCTTTGATTTTGATACACATTTTTCGTGAGTGCTTCTTGCACTTGTAACTCACATTGCAAGAGCGAGTTTTTGTACTCCCAAAAATTATTCCATTGAAGTACTTAACTAATGTGTCAAAGTATATAAAAGAAACAGCCGATTTCTATTTATTGGCTCAAAATGTTTTTCTGTCTCCATAAAAAATTGTTTGTGGTGTTACATTACCTCATTTGCTAACAAAACATATTACCGATTTTGAATTCCGGAAGACTACATTTTTTTACTTCCAAAACATTCACTCATAATCTGAGTTCATTGAAATGCTTTAATTGAGATTGTAGTTATTAAAACTTTGTACGAAACAACTTTTCATTATTATAGCCATCTCCGTAAGGAAATAGATGTTTGACATTTTCTTTGTGTAAAAAATATTGATATTCATGATCCGATAATTAAATGAAGATAAGATTGGTCATCCTATGAGGACATAAACCATAAAAAATATGTTATGACAGGGTCAACATTTCTATGAATATTTTTCAGTGAAGTTAGCTTCTTGGCAAAAAGATAACATTTTGTATTTTATATTTACTTGCAAACATGTAACTTTGCTATTTTAAAATAAAACCAGGATTGGTAGAGATTGGGTTCTAGATCAAACATTTACTGCCATACATGGAAAAACAGTGTAATTTACACTATTTGTTTCACTTCTGCGGAGGTGGGGGAGAGTGAATTGATTAAAATTATAACACTGTGAGCTTTTTCCACCAAACTTACAGTTTCTGAGATATAGCTCAAGCCACGGGACTACTTTCAGTTATTGGACCAATTAGTCTGTTTAACCCTTAACCTGCATAGGGGCACAGTTGCACTGTGTCCTAAGGCATACTGCATGTGGATGGTGCTGCTGTCTCAAACCAATGCTAACCCTTCTTGTGTTGAGTTAGAACATCTGTTGCTTGTCATTGCTCAGTGGATCTCTCCAAGAGAACCACTGAGCAATGGCAAACAACTGAAAAATGGATTCGATGAAAAAATGCAAACATATAAAGGCTATAAATTATTCATGAAATGATAAATCCAATTTATTGTAACATATTTTGCTCATCAGAGACCGGGAAATAAAATGGCCCCTCCCCCCCCCCTCCCCCTCCCCCCCCCCCCCCCTCCATCCAAGCACTTGTGCAGGACGGGAGCCATTCTTTGAGGAAGCATAAGGCTTCAAGGGTTGACCATGAACATGAACTTTTACTCCAAAGTTTGCTGCATGATCCTTGTTCACAGTTGAGCAAATTTTATCTGCTCACCAGTGGCTTTAAAAGCTAGCAGTACTATTCAAAACATTCTCTATTTACAGCAAAACACACAAAAGCATATATTGCCAATCCTGGGAGGTATTACAGAAAAATAACCAAGATGAAAGTCAGTTAATAAAATATATTATATTCCAGAATTTTCATGTACAGCACAGCACAAGATACAAACTGATCACCATGATGGTAGGTTACATCATTACACCAGAAATACAGAGTAATTGAAAAAACAATCTTCATCCAACGAAGACGGCTTACTTGCAACACCCCACTGTTTAAGACGGGGAAAAGCCAAAATGGGATTTAAAATTCAACAGTGTGTTATCCCTACTTAGGATGTGTTATAGATCAATAACTTCAAATTCAATGGCGAACATTACCAACAAATTTATGGTACATGTATGGGCACAAAAGTATCACCAACCTACTCTAACATTTTTATGGGCGCACTAGAAGAAAAAATGCTATCCCATTCAAATATAGAGCCCCATTTCTATAGAAGATACACCAATGACGTTTTTATCTGGACAAAAGGAGAATAATCACTCACACAATTTATATAGACTACTGCAATAACTTCCACGATACAATTAAATTCACTGCCAAATATTTGGAAACTGAGGTTACCTTCCTCGACATCAAAATAAAATGGAGAGTAAACACATTAGAAGAAACAGACTTGTATTCCAAACCCACAGGCACACATGGGTACCTCAGATTCGATTCATGTCACCCCAAACACTGCAAAACTGCAGCTCTGTACAGACAGTTCCTATGGCTTAAGAAAATTTGCTCTAATAACAAAAAATATGAACAACACTGCAGACAAATAATAGAACATTACACCAAGTAAGGCTATCCAGAAATTGTAACAGATACAGCACTAAAGAGGCCACAGCACGTGAGAGAAAAACCTTACACAAACCATCTACAAAAACTAAAACAAATTGCATTCCGTTCATTACGAATTACCACCCAATGGGAATACAGTTGTTTAGAAAAACTTTCAAAAAACGTTCATTACGAATTACCACCCAATGGGAATACAGTTGTTTAGAAAAACTTTCAAAAAACACTGGTTCCTACAAGAGGCCAGTGACGAATGCAAACACTTTACAGAAGAATGGCCACTTTTGGCCTTCCGCAGAAATCCCAACCTCAGAGATCTCCTAGTCAGAAAAAGAATCAAATACCCACCAACCCAAGCAGGAATCTCAGGAAGAAGAAACAACAACAATGGATTTGAAGCATGCACCACAGATAACTGCAAGATATGCAAGATAACAGATACATGGAAAAACTTCAGAAGCACACAAACAGAAAAAAGATACACCTTGAAAACCAGGACCTCCTGCAAAGTCATTGAGAAACAATATGTAGGTAAAACAAAAAGAGAGTTAAGAATTCAGATTAAGGAACACCTATATGATATAATGCAGACCCAGGTCAAACTGGTTGCCACCCACTATAATTGTACAAATCACAATATTGACGATATGAGCAATATGATACAAATCCTAAGTGAAAAACCTAAATCAAAGAAGAGCACTAAAACAAGGAAACGAGAAAAAAAACTGTGTTTACACACTGCATACCCTTGAACCACTTGATCTCAATAGGCTTGACTGAGTGCCCCCACTTTACTCATCATCCAATGAAGTCAAACTTCAAGTAGTACTGGCCAGAAACTACACCAGAAAATTCAAACCAGAATCTGGCGTATACAAATGTAGGACTGAAAAAATAGAAACATACTAATTACTACTGGTGACTTGTCCACTCACATAATTATATACAGAAACCACAGAATCTTGAGAAAAGAATCATGAATTATGTATTATTCCGCTGGTTCAGAACAGCAAGAGTGAAATTTTCCTGTCATTTATTTAGAACAGGTTTGTTATAAAATTTAAAGAAAGTGGAAGCAGTGGACCAATCTGCGGTGATCAAATATCCCTCGGAGACACCCCAGAACACCAAAAGCTGCAGATGAAGATGCACTTCAAAAGGAATGTGCTTTGAATTTACTGATATCAATACTCGAATTAGAAAGTACTACCCTCAGTCATCTGGCAGTGGTAGAACTGGTCACTTTAGAATAAGTCTGGAAAGAGATAAACAAAGTCTTTGCAGCATCCACATGGGACATATGCTGCCATCTGGGTAAGCACATATTTGTACTGTGCAATTGAGGTGGGTAGGACAAGATGTCTTGAGAATATTGTTAACCTTGAATGTGAAATGTGAACTTGATAAAGTGACATCTTTCAAATTGAGACTCACCAAAGTTTGTGCTCGTTGAGCCATTGACAGAGATATCAAAGCTACACATTTAGACGTGAATAATTTCAGTGAAAGAACTCGTAATGGAGATAAAGAAGCATGATATGTCAATATTTTGCCGACTCACCAAATAAACGAATACCGTGGAATCTGAGGCCTTGTGTGAAAAACACCCTTCATAAATCGAGCAACAATGGGATTATCCAAAAATTCTGATTGACCAGTATTGACAGAATCTGGCAAATAGGTCTTTCATGTGTATTTATACCATGATTATCTATTCTACTATATATGAAAAGCCTATGACATAAATTTTAGCTTTATTCACCAACTGTGGTGAACATGCCAGCAATGGGATTTCAGCAGTTAAAATTTACACCTACAGTGGAACTACATCCAAGTTGACCTTTGGTGACGTCAACCTGAATGCGAACTTGTCTAAATTTATCGCCTCGTGAAGAGTGAAATGAAAGTGACAATTATTTATTACATTTTTAAATGAGTTTACCCCATAAGACACCAAAAATTAACAAACATGCATTGTCTCATGTTAATAAAGCATCCTTAACTTGAAGTAGTATGTTATTATGTTATTAAAATGAAAAAGACCCTGTTTCTTTTTCTATTTCTTTTTGATGAAATAATTGACAGTGGAAGTACTGCCAACTAATGCTCATGTAAACAAATGCAGATTCTCACGTATGTACATCTGCTGCTCAGTAAAATCAAGAAAAAATAACAGCGACTCTTAATAATGTGACGGTCATGGTATAAATAAAATATACCCAAAGTAGCTTGGTGTACCAAATGTTCACCACTCGTGGTGAAGTGATGTTAACCGTGCGCCAAAGGCTCACGGTTAACACTACTTCACCACATGTGGTGAACATTTGGTACACCAAGCTACTATGTGTATATTCTATATTTTTTACAACTGTAAGAAGATTACTGAATTGTAAATAAATCTGATAAATAATTTACTATATGAATTACAGATGGAGAAGTGGAATTGATTTGCCTTTGATCACACTGAATAACCCATCTCCGTCAGCAGTATTCATACTGTCAGTTTGTGGAACATCGCCAAGATTTCGAAATGAGATTGGAAGCTTGGATTGAAAGCCCCTTATTAAGGAGCTGTTGCCTGATACTATGCAGGCAACTAGAAACCATTTTCGTCTGTTCATTAGATGTCATTTTTAGTTGAGCTCGTTCCAACGAGGGGTCATAACCTATGTTTTTGAGACAAAAAATGAAAAAAATTAGTAATTCAAGAATTTTTTTTGCAAGTGTCGTCTGCTTTTCATGTTAGGTAAAGGGTTAAGGAGTTTAAGAGTTGAGGGAACCAGGCCTGTGTTGTCTGCATCAGTGCGACCAGAGTGGCTCTGTCTGCACAGTCATCTCCCAGCTTTTGATGGACTCGTGCCACCAAACTAAAAGGAGGTAAAAGATATGGAGAATAATTAATCCATGAGAATGAAAAAGCATCAGAAGCTAACACATCAGGATTTGGAAACCAGGCCACATAAGAATCCAATTGTTTATGGAGGCATGAAGCAAAAAGATCGATATCTGGCATGAAAAATCTCTTTCATAATTTTTGAAAAATAGATGTTTTTAAATGCCATTCAGAGGAATCGTTAAACTGTCGAGAAAGATTATCTGGTAAAACATTGTCTGTACCAGCAACATGTACAGCTGATATTCCTGTCAAAATACCGTTAATAGAGTTTGAATAGAACCTCCCTTTTTAATAATGTAAGAAACTGCTGTAGCACTATCTGATTTAATACAAATATGACAGTGGTGGTCATCCCTACAATGAGACTATGGAGCAAATTTGATAGCTATAAGCTCAAGTAAATTGATATGAAGATGTGATTCATTGGGCATCCAAAGACCCTGAGTAGAAAGAATCATCACCCTTCACAGCACCCCATCCAAAAAGGGAAGCATCTGTTTCTAGATATAAAGAGATAGGGACAGGTTGAATGGAACAACCATTGACCCAAGAGACATTAGCAATCAACCAAGAGATTTCAGCTCAGCGCTCTGCTAATACATAAGCTGGAGAAGAAATTATTATTATTTTGTCTTTTGAGTGAAGTTGTCTTATGAGTATCCCGTAATTGGGGAAACAAAGGTGCTAAAAGTGTGCCATGACGAGCAGCGGAATATAACCCTATCAATTGTGCAATTTCCTGAAAAGGACTTTGTTGTCTATGTATCTAGAGAATTTAGTATTTCAACAGACATATCAAGGATTTTTTTAGACCTTGACATCAGGAAGTAGAATTTGAAAGACCTTAGAGTCTATGATGTACCGGTAGCCTAAATATTGAATCCTCTGAGATGATACTAGATTGGACTTTTCACAATTGATAGTGAAATCCATGGGCTCAGTATATCTCCAAACAAATTGTGTGATGATCTGACCTTCATCAAATGAAGATGAGTGTAAAAGGGAATCATCAATGTAAAAAAATGAACAAATTCCTGAACCTCTGATGTTTGAAAATAACACCTTCCTTAATTTTGTAAAAATTTGAGGAGCCAAAGAGATTCCGAAAGGGAGTTTGTTAAATTCATATGGTTGACCATTGAACAAATTCCTGAACCTCTGATTGTAACGGCAATACTGAAGTAAGCATCTTTTAAATCAAGAGAAGTGAAAAACACTATCTTTGGAAATGGATGCCAAGACCACCTCAAAAGTTTCTTGTTTAAAATGATAATAACTGATAAAATCATTCAGTGACCTCAAATTGATAGTTAGTCTGTAATTACCTCCCTTTTGGGGATTAAAAATACAGTGGGAATGAACTGATCATCCTTTTCTAGAGATGGGGGAAATGACCCCTTTCTGTAATAAATCTTGATTTCAGACCCTAATATATTGAAAGTATGTGGTGAGAAAGAGAGTTCCCTGGGAACCTGTGATTGTAAAAGTGGTGTAAATCCATGGATCAGTAGTAACTTTTTTCCACTTATGATAATAGTCGGTCACTGACCAAACTTTTATAGAACTAAAACCAACATTTAGACTCTTCCATCTCATGAACTGGCTCCGAGCTCCTCTCAAGTACTGGCTTGGAAATCTTGGTTTTCGAGGGTAAAATGGTCACCTGGACCAGTTTCCTTGGGAACCTCTTTGAATATAAAGATGGTGACGACCACTGTATAAGTTTTGGGGCAAAAGAATCCTGTTTATTTTCTGAACTTAATATACCTGAAACATTTAGAAACATCATATTCAAACAAGTAACTGCCAATGGGTTCATTGTGATTACACAGTTGGTGAAACCGTTTGGCAATGTGGGATTTTACTAAGAGCCATAGACACCTCAAAAAATGCATTGCCTAGAATAGAATTTGAGCAGGTGAAATTGTCTTGAAGTTCCTTGATATTGGTGTCCTTGGAACGCAAAAGTCCTGCCATACACATCAAGGATACAATGCCAAAACCCAGCAACCTTTGTACTGTTTGAGAGGCCAGATCAGTCAACCTGGCCCCACACTCTAAGAATTGCCAAATTTCAGGATTCACCCATTGGTGGAAGGAGTGACCTACAATTTCTGGGGAATCTTATTGTTGTTGGCCTCTAAAAATGATGTTATGTCTGACTTTTTCTTGAGAATTGCCTCAGTCAAAGATGATAAAGAAACAGAAATATTCTCACTGAATTTGGAGTCAACTTCAAATATCATTGGCATTACAAAATCATAATCAGAGTCGCCTACACCCTCTACGTTATTCACATCTGAGGCTGCAACATGTATACTTTCAGAATCTGAGTTTCCGGCAATTTCATTGTTGCTAAAAACAGCATCCATTAAAATCTTTTGGGTCAACTGACAAACCAGGTACATTCGTTTGATTATGACTGGCACCAGACCTATTATTGCATTGGACTGGAGCTGAATTGCTCGGACCAGAGAGAGAATGACTATTACCAAACATAGCAATTCAATTTTTAGTCAATTCCTGAAATAAATTTCTCATATCAGTGGACATAGAATCAGAAGTAGGAACCCGTTGGGTTACCATACTTTTCTTTGTAAGTACAACTGTAACAACCGAAGCAATCTTAAGCTTTTTAATTTGAACCATTTTTTGAAGAGGTGATTTACGTTTTCTGGAGTCAGAAGCGGAAGCCTTGCCCTCAATATTTTTGTAAACCAGAGTGGCCACCAGAAATGCCAGCAGCAATAGTATCAGACACTACCTCAATTTGAGATACACTGCTAGTGGCTTGGTTCTTATGATTGCCCTCTGAGAAAGCAGAAAAACTTTCAGTCATCATCAGAAGCAAAAAGTTGCCGGATCATCAGAATGGTATGAACTGTCAGAGGATGAGCATGTTCGAATGTGATCCTGGAAATGTGTCAGTGGGATTTAAAAATAATCCTACAGAGGTCATTGTGCCTAGAATGGTACATCCCCGGGTCGGATATGTCAAAAATAGGTAATAAAACACTGAGTCAGTGATTCTGTCGGAGAGTGCAGTAAACAATTTTAATTCAAAATGATGAATGATAGAATCTATCATAAAATCACAAATCGTGTCTTGACCACGCAGCCCAAAAAGTAAAAGAGGATGTTTTGGATAGAACCGCAGGCTTTTATAGCCACTGGTGAGCAGGTAAATATTCACTCAACTATGAACAAGGATCATGCGGCAAACTTTAAAGTAAAAGTTCATGTTCAACATGAGTTAAGCCTGTCGGCTTATGAAATAGAATGTTTTCTATGACAAGAGTATAAGCCTCACGGTGGGAATATCTCTTGATAGGAATATCTGCCAACCAAATGAAAAGAGATCATCAAGTCTCTTTGCAAGTGACCTCCATCAGATGTAATGAAACTGTCCACTTTTGCTGTTGAGAAAGACACGTTGGATTTCAAAATTTTCTTGCAGTGAACCAAAAGATACATTGAACATTCTACTTGTATGGTAAGCTTAACCCTTAAGAGCTTAATTCCAACTTTGATCACTTTTTTTGCAACAGAACAGGTGCCCCTTAATGCAGTCTTAGGGTTAACTTATAATTTACATTCTAAGCATCTTGGTTGTTGCTTTTAGGTAAGTCTTGGCTGTCTATATAGGCAGCCAAGACTTGCCAAAAAACAGTAGCAAAGCCACAGGATGTAGAGTGTCAGAGTGAAGCAAAAATATGTAAAAATCTCTAGGCCCTTAAGAATTAAGGCTGTTTTGAACAGGGGAAACAATTTTCTGTTGACAAAGTTAACTTTTAGGGTTATAATGTGGTATGTCAGATCTTAAATGAAATTATAGAAGCAGCATCAATTTATAGTTTGACCCTGTCATGGGCAGTTTTATAAATGGAGTTATGTTCAAATTAGATTCATTTTTTCAAACATGTATTTTTATGATATACCTCAATTCTGCATTATGTTTTTCAATTATAATGTGCTATATATTTGAATGACACTTATGAAGACAAACTATTCACTTATTTTACTGTTGGACCCGATATAGAAAAATTCACCAGAAATTTTCTCTGTACATAAAGTTTTTTTTTTCAGACTGTGAATCAAGTTTATTTCCCATGTCCGTAAGATCATCTATTGTTTATTTGGAGAGAAACGTTTTTGCCACTCTAGAAGCCAAAATTGATTGCTCCTCTGTCAACTTGTTTTTTCATAAAAATTATATATAAAAAAAAAATTATATAAAAATAAGAAGCGCTCATATCTTGACTTGTGCACTCAGTGCAGGAATGAGTTTTATAACTTTCTTACATTATTCTGAGATTAGGAGTCTTATGTGTTACTCACTGAGAAGGCCTGACTGGGGATAAAAAAAAAATTCAAAATTGATTTTTCCTGACATCAGCTGCTTTATTGATGGCAGACAAAATGCTGACTGTAAAAGTTTGGAGTATTTTACTCTTGTTAACTTGGCTTTAGGGAGTGTAAGAAACAATAAGTCTAGATATATCAGACCTTCGATTTTGAGGCATGCAATTGCACTTGAGCACCATCATGTCCCTTGTTTCTAATATCTGGGTACTAAAAATGGGGGTGCCTCAAAAATTTTGGGCAGGCAGGTTACCATTGATGCTGTACATCAACAAGTGCGTCAGCAATGACCTGATGAGTTTGGGTTAATCCACAAACACAAGTCATTTGTCGGAAAGAATTAAAGCAGGAGATTGAAACATTGTCTCACAGACTAATCAAGGCAATCAGCAGTGTTTGACTTCTGTTTTTACTTTTGTAGAGGGTGATCTTCTAATTATATATGTTAACTAGGAAAATTCTTTTAAAAATGAAACTTTTATTTCGTTAAATAAAATAAACTGTTGGCTGTACTGACAGCCAACAATGATGTAGAAACATGGTTAAGTCAGCTGCAGTTGTGTACAAATGTATTCGGTAGTTATTACATGTATTATAAAATTAATCTGAGGATTTAAGAGTTAATATTTTGCACAAGGACTTCCTTGAAAATCGTTTAATATTCAGGCCTGGCAGTCTTTAGGAGTGTAGGAGTACTGCACGCCTATTGCACACCTAGAAAAAAATGAGGAGGGCAATTTTTTGAACCCCTTGATTTTCTGGAATGCCAGACCTGTTTGGAACTACCTTTAAAATCTATTATCATTTCGTCCCCTGAGTTTCAATGTGTTCTCTGTGCCTACTGGCACAGAGAACACATTGGAACTCAGGGGACGATTTGTCAATGTTACATTGATTCGCAATAATTCATGACCCATTCTGTGTTGCATTTCGACACATTTTGAGTGTAGAAGACAATCACACAAGAATTGAATGCAACATTTTGAATAATGAGAAGATGTGTGTACCAATTTTTCCACTATGTATCTGAATGTAGTACAATTTTTTAGTTACAATATTAATACCTTGAAGTGAATATAAGCAAAATAGCATACAAGGTTTAGCACTTAAAATATCAGGTGCAATTGCACTCCCAAGCAATCTGAGGAAGGGCAAGTGTCTTGCACTCCTTGGTTTTCTAGATTGTCAGGCCTAAATATCTCTTCTCTTCACTCCTTGAATAATGTAGAAACATTCACCTGGGAGTTCCTGGAAACTCTTTCAACTGACTTCTCATTCAAGTGCAGGGACCTTGTTGATTAAAATATAACACATCCACCGTGCATTATTTGGCTTCTACAGGTGACAAAGACTAAATAAACAATTGATGAACACTTGCAGATATATCAGGGTTTTTTTGTGTTTATTTTGTTGAAAAAGGTATCAGAAATTTTAGTATTATTGTTAACACAAGAAGGTTTGGTTGTAAATAGATAACATTTATTACATAATATAGAATTGCATACATAAATACCATACATATATTTCAAAGTCGCCATTAACTGTTTTAGTGCTGTAACCTATTCAAGTTGTGATAACAGTTTTGTGTATCTCAGTATCCCCATGGAACCCCAGAGAGTGGAGCATTGCTTGTGTACTGTGGTAGGCAATTTCTGCTCTATTTCTGTAATAGGACATGGTAATCAGTGGCTTTGGTAAGAGTCCTTTAATTTTGGCAGCAAAGTTATAAACAATTAGCTGAAGTTAACATTGCACTTGTGTTATGGTTGCTTATAGCAGTAGATGCTGTAAGTGATGTCAAACTTTTATAAATACATCTATATACATCTCAGTATTTGCTGTCAAAATATTGTGGTGTGGCACAGTGTTGAAAAGGGCTCTACATTGTGGCACATGACAGAATTTCATCAGTGTATGAAATACTAAGAAATATGTCCATATTTTTGGAATCCTAAACTGACCTTTGCATTAAAACAGTTAATGATAAATATATTGTTGTTTTATTTAGAAACCCCATATATTAGATATTTATTCATTGAATATTATTAATATTTATCAATGATAGTAGCATTTTGAATTAATAATTAATTTTTTTTTTTAATTTCTCAGTGTCAGAATGGGATTTATATCAAATTTTAGTTGTTTTCATTTTGTCTGTTCCCATTACATATCAGTTGATAGGGTAAATTCTGCATTGCATTGTGGGTAAAATTTGTTACTTGATATTTTGACATCATTGTGCCTGAGGGTTAATGTTGAGAATTGTTATTCATCTGTCATGAAGCATGACTGAGTTTAGCTATTCATGGATAGAAAAAAACCTTATCATTTTAACCTTTTGCCCAATATAATGACCAAAATCAGCCAGTGCTATTCACAAAGATTACCATTACTGTTTCATTATTTTTTGTCTCAAAAATCCTTTGAACTCAAAAACATAGCTGATGACCCCTCACTGGAATGACCTCGATGAGCTCATTCCAATGAGGGATCATTAGCTAGGTTTTGGACCTCCCAAAAAAATTGAATAGTAGTTATTCAAGACTTTTATGTGCAGGTGTCTGCTTCGTTTTGTGTTAGGTAAAGGGTTAAATTTAGTCTTTGAAAACAGATTGTCCTGTCTGGCAGAGATGACAGTAATTTCAGTTTCCTGACTGAAATTTTGTTGTCTGTGCATGAGAAATTTGAAAAACGCAATTGAGCAAAATGTAAACAGATGATATAAATCTTTGACACTGAGAAATCCAGCATGTTTTATCATAGAATCAGGCATGGATCTGTTGTAGTACTTTTGTAGAAAGGAAATATTGTGAGTGAAGGCATTTGGAACTCTCTTATCAGTTGAGTTGAATCAGAAATTATGGTTTCCAACTATCCAAATCACATATTTTAATCTTGATTTAATTGATAGAGGATACTGTCATTTTTGAGTAGGTACTGTTGTTATCTCCTGAGGGACTAAAAGAAAATATAAGTTTTCACATGCTGCTGAAAGCTATGAGTGAAAACTTGGATTTCCTTGCAGTCATGACAACAGTAGTATTCTTTTTACTTCAGGTGTTGCAATTGTTCAACTATTAACCTACTGAGTATTTTCAAAATATTTTCATCAAATCTAGTCATGGCTGCTTTGGAGCAGGGTTGACTAGATTTAATGAAAAATTCATCTGAATTCAACTCAAATCATTGGTCAAAGAGTACATTCAGTTCACAGAGGAAAATTAGGAAGTGCAGTGGCTCAGTGGTTACGGAATTGGGCTGCAAACTGAAATGGCCTTGATTTGATTCCCACCAGGGGTAACTGCATTGTGTCCTTCTATAAGGCACTTAATCCTGATTGCCCATTCGGGGGCTTAATGGTGCTCTGCACTAAGGTGTACTGATCATGGATACATGGATGGTGCACTTGTCTTCAAACAGTTCTGATCCTGCTTGTGCAGAGTTAGTATGTTGAGAAGTCTGACATTTGCTCGTCACTGCTGAATGGTTCTCTCTGGGTCCTCTGACTTCCTCCACCCGTAAAGCTGTCTGACACGAGGTGACACTGGCTATTGAAAGTGTCATCAAACCCCAATAAAAACAAAACAAAACAGAGCAAAATTTGGTTAAATGTGCCCAAATTTTACATATTTCAGTGACAAGAGAGTTTGTGTCCTTGGCTTGAATATCTGCCAGCAGCATGCAAGGAGTTAATTGCAATTAAAACACTTGAATTGCCAAAAAATGCACAGTGATTTATCAACCTAAACCTATTGCATAATGTTTGTCACTTTCAGAGAGATATTCTCTCATATCTTTCTTGACAATAGATCTAAATAATTATTTGTTTTAAACTATTGTCACAGATCCCTGAGAATATTCCAAAAATGTTTGCAGATGAAAAGCAAAGGTTTTTCATCTTTGACAGGAATATATTCAATTGCATAAGTTCTTTAACCCTTTACTCAACATAACAGCCAAAACCGGCCAGCGCTATTCTCAAAAATCGCCAGTTAATTTTCATTATTTTTTCATTTTTTGTCTCAAAAAAATAGGTTATGGCTCTCGTTGGAATGAGCCTATGTTTTTGAGACAAAAAATGAAAAAAAATAGTTATTGAAGAATTTTTTTTGCAAGTGTCGTCTGCTTTTCATGTTAGGTAAAGGGTTAACTTTTTATCCAACACACACATTATCAAAACTTCTTATTCCAGTTATTATAACCCCCTCTCCCACCTCCTGCAAACAAAGTTCAGGGGGTATATAGGAATCACTTTGTCTGTTTGTCTGTCTGTCCATCTGTCTGTGCAAGTCGTGTCCAGCTCAGAACTTTTGATGGTCTTGAAGGATATTAATGATATTTGGTATTAATGTTGCCCACTACCAGAGGGTGCGTCACGAATAAAGTTGGAATACAAGATCAAGTTCACAGACTCAGTTCAAGTTTACATACCCTCACATCTAAATCCAACTATAACAAGTCATGTCCGGCTCAGAACTTTTGATGGCCTTGAAGGATATTAATGATACTTGGTATTATTGTTGCCCACCACCAGAGAGTGTGTCATGGGGGTATTCTTGGTCCCAAGTTGGAATATGCCACACATTTTTTTTCAAATATTTCCAAAAATATCAAGAAAACCACATTATGTGAACCCTCATTGGAACCAGCTCAACATGCTCATTCCAATGAGGGTTCATATGACAGGTTTTTGTTGAAATATTTTGAAAAATAATTTTTTACCACTGCTCAATTGTAAATTATGTAGGTATATGAGGCTAATTTATTAAGCATATGGTTAACTCCTTGCATGCTGCTGGCAGATATTCCCACTCAGGACAGGATTTTTCTTGCCACTGAAATAAGTACAGTTTAGTATATTTAATCAAACCACCCCACCTCCACCCCCACCCCCACCACCCCCACCCCCACCCCCACCCTGTAAATATAATGGATTTTTTTGCCAATGATTTCCTGAGCCAAATTTAGATGTTTTTTTCATCAGATCTAGTCATGGCTGCTTTATTGCAGCCATGACTAGATTTGATGAAAAAGATACTGAAAACACTCAGCAGATTAAGAGTTAATAAAAATAATTATATCTCACACAATCCATTCTCCAATTGTATTCAGTCTAATATTAGTTCAGTTATTAACTGCATGTTGTTATTTTGTGTGCATGTACTAACTTGCTTGTATCTTGTTGCATTGTTTGTTGCTTGTTAGCGCTTGCATCTTGCATTTGTGCACAAGTCATACATTCATTTATTCCTCGGTATCTTGAATGGTCTCCCAGAAATTAAGCAAAACATTTCTGTGTTCAAACTGATCCCTAAGTTTCTTACTTGCCTTTTGCCAAATCTACTTTTTTTGCAAACAGTCATGCTGAAGTGACAAATCAAGAAATTTACTTTCTTCACACCTCATCTTTCTTTCTTATGGTAAAATCTTTCCGTCTTTGTTTCTTACAAAGACTTTCAAGAAATATTTCAGGGTGGGTATCATATTGAAGAACCTGGAATATCGCAGAATCTAAACCTTTATGTTACAATCTCGTCAGTTGAGTTCATATTTTCTTGATTCGCGTACTGAAAAGCCATATTGGGAAGAAGATGTGGATTTTGGTATCATAAATTATTTGAAGTGAAGAGAAGCAGGTAGATGCTCCTACAGGATTGTCTATGCATACTTGTATATTTGGACTCAGTTTTAATGATGTGATTTCCAGAAGCTTAATGGAAAAAAAGGCTTTATTAAGCAAATCCTGTAGGTTAAGTTGAGGTTTATTATGAGTGTTAATACCTGTATTTTTACAAAGGTAAGGCCCCAAAAAAGGATTTGGTTCTCAGGCAATACCACCTTGAAATTAAATGCCCTCTTTGAATATATCTATTTGTTTTCCAAAATTAGTATGAAATCGTGAGAGGGTATAAAATTTGATCTTTTTTATTGATATATTAGGGATATCTAGTGTTTTTTGAGTGGATACAGAAAATTATCTCATGAGTGACTGATATAAATGTTTATTTTTTGCGAGCGCTTGCACAAGCGAAAATGACCATTTATCTCAACCACAAGTGATATAATTTTCGGTATCCACTCAAAAAGACTAGATTTTCTTTTTATTATATGCTTTTTTTTAAGAATCTGATAATTCCACTCCCTTCAACCATGAATTGATGCATGAAAGTAAACAGCGCATTGAATCGTTGAAACGCGAAAGTAATTTGATCGATGCTCCTAACAGATAGCGTCTTGCGATCTGATTCATTTGGCAGGTTTCTAGTCCAAACATGGCCTGAAAATCTGAAATATAAGTTTTGGGTTTGGTACGTCCTTTGAAAAGACGTACCAAACCAAAAACTTATATTACAGACTTTCAGGCCATGTTTGGACTAGCAGGTTTCATGCATCAGTTCAAGAGGATTACGTGTTGAATTATTGCTGGAAATGATTGGCATCCACTCAAAAACACTAGATTTTCTTTTCATTATACGTTTCTAGAACAAATTGATCATTTCCAGTGATAATTTGGCACGTATTCACCTTGAAGTGATGCTTTGAAAGCCGCCATTTTGATCGATACAGTGCAAGTGAAAATTTCTATATCTTCACAGTGGGGGATAAGATTTCTATCTTTCTGCAATATCTTCGATAATTTATCGTTTAGTGTATAATAAATATTTATTTGCACACATTTGTTACAAAGTATGATTAAAATACAGTGTCCATTTATTATAATTGTTTTGTAAACATCCTGTTTGCTGTGTTCTGCAGAAAATAGCTCAGATATTATGTGGGCAGTATTTATTTTTCAAAAAAAGATGCAAAAATGTATTTGTTATTTCTTTATTAACTGGAAAAGTGTTAATTTTTCTTAGTTGCCGAAATTTGTTCTTATATCTTTGCCTTGTTACAATTTATGGGAGTGTCTATAGACACTCTCCTATAAATATGAGCTTCCAGCACTTAACTTTACTTAAAATAGCAGCCAAAAATGGCCAGAAAATAAACCAGAATAAGCCTTCGACTACCTAAAATATCTCGGACGCTTCTCAATAAAACCATACAAATATGGATATCATTAGAACCAGCTCGTCGAGCTGGTTCTAATGATAAACATATTTGTATGGTTTTATTGAAAAATTGTGGAAGTTGTTGTTGGAAAATGTGAAATATAATTTATTTTTAAAAAATACTGTGTTAGGTAAAGGGTTAACAAACAAAAAATGAAAATAGAAACCTCCCTCCCTCGTTGATTTGAAAAATTTATTGCCTGAGAACAAAATGTCCCTTTTTATTTGTTTATCTGTATCCTTTTTTATATGAAAACAAAACATTCTTATTCATGTACAAGTGTTACACAACTGAGGTAAATTGAAATCATCAACACTTTTGTGTGATTTTCTGACTTTAGGGGTTTAGGTTATTTAACTGTACAAATCTTCAAAGACGTGAATGAATATTTTAGTGCCAAGACCAGCTCTAGAATTAAGTCGTGATAGTCAACAGTGCCATGGTAAATACCATTTTGCAGTGGTGGATAATTGTTAGTGGACTACATAATATGTGTTGTTTTGTGCTTAGAATGTTCACAGTTTAGCTCAATCACACTTTGTCTTGAATATCAAGCATAGATGTTCTCTCTCTCCATCTAGTTTCCCCTCTGAGAACCATGGGAAGTAAAGCAGTGCTTGTTTATTTTGGTAAACACTGCAATTTCTGTTTAACTGGTAAAATAGGACTTTGTCAGCAGGACCCGAGGTGGAAGTATTTAAATAGGGTAGAATAGGCAAAAATGATTTCCCCATGGGAGCTCTGGGAAGCTGTGCAGTTCATGTTTCCTGCAGTAAACTTGATCTGGTTTACTGGAGTAACAGAACCTGGTAACCAATGCCTGGGAAGAGAGTCTTCTAAATGTGTAGCATAACAGTAAACAATTGGCTAAATTTGACTTCATAATTTACTGTTGTCATGAAATAGTCAAAGCTACTGAAAGTGACCTAAAACCCCAATAAATAAAGATGAACAATTGGCTAAACTTAACTTTACACGGGTGTTGCTGTAATGCTGATATTGCTGTAAACGACCATAGACACCAATAAAAAATCACTGAATAATCATTGTAGTTCAATGATTTTTAAAGTATCAGGCATTCTCTTTGGAATGAGTAATCCTAACAAGAATTCTCATTTCATTACATCTCCCAGCAGGGTTATGACCAGGTTTGCAGTGGGTGATTTGTTAGAAAATTGGTCTTTTAACTAAAATGTTTATAATTCAATCCTGACCTGTGTCATCTGCACTGTATCCTTGGGTAAAACACTTAAAGCTGATTGCCTATTTGGGGGCGGAGTGAAGCTGTGGTCTAAGGCATACTACATGTCAACGATGAACTTACCCTCCACCACTACTTGTCACTACTTGACTCTGGCTGTTAAAAGTATCATTAAATCCCAATAAACAAACAAACAATGTGAAGGCCAGAGGGTCCTTTATAACAGCTAGAAATCTTGAGCCCTAGCACCACATTCTGGAACATAGCTTTTTCCAGTCATTGTTTTTCTCTTTTTTAACTATGAATTTAATCAATTATCTTGTTTAAGCCCCTGCACACTGATGTCGAAATATCTAAAGTTCAGGGTGCAAATATTTGCCATAATGCAACTAGAAATTTAACCAATTCAATCTTGTTTGACAGAGCTCACTGAGTTCTGTCAAACAAGATTGAATTGGTTAAATTCCCAGTTGCATTATGGGAAAAATGTCTACTTCAAATCTGGAGCACTGCCCAAAAAGGTATATTTGGTTAAATTTCAAATTGCATTATGGGAAATATTTGCTGCTGAAAACTTTACTATTTTGACAACTGTGTGTAGAGGTTAAAGTAGATGCTTGTGCCCTGGAACTAATGTCCAGATTTATTTATTTATTGGGGTTTGATGACACTTTTGACAGCCAGGGTCACCTTGTGTTAGACAGTTTTACAGGTGGAGAATGCCAGAGTACCTGGAGAGAATCACCGAGCAGTGGGGAGCAACTGTTAGACTCCCCAACATACTACCTCCACATAAGCAGGGTTAGCAGGTTTGAAGACAAGTGCACTTTTGATGTGCAATATGCTTTAGTACACAGTACCACCATGCTCCCCACATAGATAATCAGGATTAGGTGCCTTCCCCAAGGACACAATGCAGTTACCCCTAATGGTCCAGATGATAGTGAACAGGGAGAGTTTTACAATTTGAGCAACTGTTTATGGTAAGTGTTGTCTGCCCAAACAAGGCAGACAACACTTGAATTGAAACACCTGCTTTGCCATAATTCTTGGGCAGTGTGTAAGGTTCATTAAATTCACTCTTTTTCCCCAGACTTATCCAAATTAACTGGTAGAGAGCTAAATTGTTATTAGTTGTCAAAATTTGTTCACATGTCTTTATCTTATTACCTTCAATGCTAGAGGTCCCGAGTTTGATCCCTGCCTGGGAGGACCCTCGATGTGTCCTTGGGCAAGGCACTTTACCCCGGTTGCCTACATGGGGGCTCGATGATGCTGTGTACTGAGGCATACTGCACGTCGAAGGTGCATGTCTTCAACTGCTGTAACCCTGCTTGAGCGGAGCTTGAACAGAGTCAGAATGTTGAAGAGCTGACAGTTGCTTGTCGATGCTCGGTGTTTCTCTCCGGGTGCTCCGGCTTCCTCCACCTGTAAAACTGTCACGTTCACAATTAGCCATTGTGCATAAATATGTGACCTTAAAAACACCAATAAATAATTGTCTCATTACAATTTGTGAGAAATCCATACAGACTAAATAATTTCACTTCAAAGATAATAAGAAACACATCCACTGAATATGAAGCTTTCAAGAAGCAGTACCTGTACTTCTCAATAAAGCCCAAATATGGGCTTCCAGCACCTCTACCAGTTAACAGTTAACAGTACTGAGAGTATTGTTGTTATAAAGATAAGCTACCTTAAACTCACTGTGATTAACATTTTGTTCGATCCCCGTCCGGGACGACCCGCATTGTGTCCTTGAGCAGGGCACTTTATCCTGGTTGCCTATATGGGGCACGATGACGACGTGTAGTGAGGCGTACTACATGTCGATGGTGCACATGTCTTCAACCGCTGTAACCCTGTTTGAGCGGAGCTTGAACAGAGTCAGAATATTGAGGAGCTGACAGTTGCTCGTCGATGCTTGGTAGTTCTCGAGTACTCCGGCTTCCTCCACCTGTAAAACTGTCACAGTCATGATAAGCCATTGTGCCTAAGTATATGACCTTAAACACCCATAAATATGAAAGATTAACATTTTATCCAACACAAATAGAAGACTTGTAAAAATATTTTTTGAATAACTGAAAATTTTCATTTTTTGTCTCAACAACATAACTTATGATAACTTATTGGAATTAGCTCATTGAGCTGATTCTAATGAGGTGCCATTGGGTATATTTTTGAGAGAGAAAGTGGAAAAATACTAAAATTTGGCTTTTTTTATGAATAGCAATGGCTGGTTTTGGTCATTATGTATGTAAAGGGTTAATGCATTTGGAAAAATGTTATCATTAACTGTGTGGTCCAACCATTTTAAGAACTAGAAAACAACTGTTGTAGTTCTGTGGAAAGAAGACTTGTTCATTGTATTTATTTATTTATTTATTTATTGGTGTTTAAGGTCACATATTTCTGCACAATGGCTAATCATGACCTCGACAGTTTTACGGGTGGAGGAAGCCGGAGTACCCGGAGAGACCCACCGAGTAACGGTGAGCAACTGTCAGCTCCCCAACATACTAACTCCACACCAGCAGGGTTAGCATTGGTTGAAGACAGGTGCACCATCGACGTGCAGTACACAGCGTCACCGTGCCCCCACGTGGGCAATGGGGGTGAAGTGACTTGCCCAAGGACACAACGCGATTGCCGCAGGTGGGATTCGAACCGAGGACCTCTCGGCTTGCAGCCTGCACCTCTATCTACTGAGCCACCGCGCCCCCCCTTGTTCATTGTAAATGTTTCTCTAATTCCAATGGGCTTCAAAGTGAGATTCCTGGGAAATCGTGCAGAGCACGTTTACTGTGGTGAACGGGTTCTGTTTTACTGGTAATATGGACATCTGAAACTTAAGGACCCCCTGAAATATTTCATGACAGTAAAGTTGCTGTTACTGATTATTATGTTTTAATGGTTACTATGACTTGAAATACATTTTATCTAGTGAAACTTTTTGTTTCTGGTTGATAGCCTACCCAAAACACATCCCCCCTCTACCATGTGAAGTATTATTCTCACAAATGCCACAAAAAACAATATCATCAACATGCAATATATGGGTGTAAAACAAGAACATTTGTCACTTATTTTATCAATAAATGTTGACATGGCAAGGAGGAGACTCAGAGGCACTAAGATGGCAAATCGTTGGCATGCATGCAACAGCCTACAGGCATGTCATTCAAAGCTATAGTTGGCTATAGTCATTCTGTCAGCAGTAGACTTGTTTGAAAACATCAACAAACCAATGATGTTAAGGCTGACCAAGGCCTGGACAACCCCAAAAGCACTCTCCTCAGAAAGATCAATGTCTGGTAAGTTATTAATTCAATTTATTTTATTGACCCCTCCGTTCGTCGTGATGGCTGTTTGTATTTTAGTTGTCAGCTATTCTTTTTTTGCTCGGACTGTTTTGTAGTGCTGAAACGATTAGTCGACGTCGATGTTTTTTTCGCCTATAGTCGACTCTGGTTTTTATCGTCGACTAGTCGAAACACAGTAGGAGCACTCGTAAGTCAACAAAATCTCGGTAGAAAGATCAATGAATTCACATCTCCGGGGAAATAGGGTTACAAAATGTTTGTAAAAAAATGTGCTGCCGATTGCTGGCTTCAGATAGTGGATGCGACAGTGTAACAACCGACCGGAAACTCAATAAACTTCAAAGAACTTTATAGACAGTTTGTCAGCAGCACATGTTGTGTCATGCTCCCTGACTCCCATGCAGTGTCTCAGTGTCTTGGTTTGAGTCTTCAGTGCTGATGCGCCAACATCAAAATATAAATCATTGAATGTTTCTCGTAATACAACTGGTCCTCAAGGTTCATTTTTTCCCTCTTTTGTTTATGTGGTAACCCAGATGTACCGGAACTGACATTTTCGGTCTTTTCCAAAATTACTCTGTTCCATTTTCTGTACTTTGACGGCGCTGAGTACTGACTACTTTTTCTGTGGCTCAAACAGCTGTACACTAAAATAGGGAGGTTTATGTGTTTGACACATTTGTTTTACCATGCCACATAGCTCATGGTTCGTCCTTGTAACGAAGCAGGGGGTTGCCTGTTAGGAACTAAAAAAAAGAGTCTTTTTCTCGTGTAACGTGGTGTGTTGCCTAGTTACAAGCACGAATTACGAAGTTAGTCTGGCTTGCCGATTAGTTGACGTCGACTCGACTTTGGGTTTGTCGACCAGTCAACTTTTAAATTCTATAGCACTTCTGAGCACTACTGGTTCATCTTTGTATGGTGATCAATCGTCTTTTCCTCACTTATTTAATTTTGCACTTTCATTGAATCTTTCGCAAGTCAAGTGTGGTTCTCTCGAAATTCAGATTGTAGGTTGGAGTGGGGCGCTCATTGACAGTGTTTTCAATAATATTCCACAGGTTGTCCACTGCTTTCAACCAGACATGATTCTCTGAAAATTGGGGCGAACAATGCCTGTTCTTTGCATTCTGAGACAGTATGTCATAAACATGGTCAGTTATCCTGCATTGATGCAGTGCCAAATTTTACTGTAATCTTTCTCAAATATGATTCAGGTACCAGACACTTAACTACATCAAATATAAAATGTGAATGCATCCAAATAGTTTTTCAGTCATAAATAAACTATGCTAATAAGTTGAGATTACTTTCACCAATATTATATTCTTTACAACTGTGCTGTTTTCATTTTGTCCTATTTAACTCATTTTATCCAACATGGTGTCCAAAACCAGCCTCACTAGGCACAAAAATCACCATTCAGATATTATTTCACTCTTTGTTTCAAAAACATGGCTTATGACCCCCTCATTGGACCAAGCTGCTCTCTTTTTGAGGCAAAACATTCAAATTTTTCAGTTATTCCATCTGTGGTTATTCAATTGTTTTTACAGATGTCATCAGCTGTTGTTGTTGGATAAAGCAAAAGCTTTTTTGAAAACCTCTGGAATTTAATTTGTCAAGTATTTTGAGGGCATTAATCTTGTTAGGAGCTGCAAATTTTCATTGGCAGTGGGAATAGCCAGCATGTCAAAATGCATTTGCATCTGTCTCGTCTGCTTAGCTTTGTATGATTTGTTACATGTTGATGAAATATCGAGTATATGTCTTTCATTCATTCATTCTATTTTCAACATATTGAACTATGTAGTCAATTCTTTTAGGAATAAGAATGCCCTAACTTCAGGTCATTGCAGTTAACCCTTTACCTCACACAATGGAAAAACTGGCCAGTGCTATTCACAAAAATCACCATTCAATTTCCATTATTTTTTCATTTTTTCTCTCAAAAATAAACCTTATGGCAACTCATTGGAATGACATTGGTGAACTCATTCCAATGAGAGGTCGTAAGCTATGTTTTGGATGCAAAAAAATAGTTATTTTTATTTGGAAGTGTTGTCTGTCTTCATGTTAGATAAAGGGTTAAACTATTATGATGTAATTGATTAATGCAACTTAATCATCCCTTGAAGGAGGGAGGGGAATACCAGGGAGGGAGGGGGGTACAAACCACCTCAACCTCACTTTTTTCACAGACATGCTAAATGGCTGCACAGTTTGAGAGTGTGCAAATATGTCCACATGAGGCAATCATGTCATATATTTAGTGTAAATGTAAACACATTCAGTTGTATTTGGCCAATGAATTTCACCTTCAGTCAGTTGGGTATCTTCTTCAATTTCAGCCAACTTACAACCTAAAGCCTAACCTTCTGGTTGGAAGATGGTGGAAGTAGAAGAAATAGATCAAACCATGACCTCCCCTGTGGGAACCCTGGAAAGTGGAGTAGTGCTTGTGCATTGTGGTAAACAAGCTCTGTCTTATTGATAAAATAGGACCCAGTCAACAATACTTGGAGTGGAAGTCTTCTAAAACGGTCAACCTGGGTATAAACAGTTGACTAAACTTGGCGTTCTCTTCATGTTGCGGTCTAGATTAGCCATTGTACAGAAAGATGTGACCTGAAACACCAATAAATTAATCATACCATGACCAGACCATCCATCCCATGTGCACCAGTAGAGAGTGATTAGCAGTGATTTGTAAATTTGGGAATGCGGTGGCTCATAGGTTAAAGCATTGAACTTTGAACCAAAAGGTAGACCGTTCATTCCTAACCTGCACCATCTGCATTGGTTCCTTAGTCTAGACACTTAATCCCAATTGCCTACTTGTGGGGACGATGCCTTTGTGTACCCGGGCATACTGTTTGTTGATGCCCACTTGGCTTCAACCGCTGCAAACTCTGCTTGTGTCCAGTTGTTTGGAGAGTCTGACAGCTGTTTGCCACTGCTTGGTGTTTCTCAGTCCTGGTACTCCAGCTTTCTCAACTTTTCAAACTGTCCAGTATGATAGGACCCTGGCTTGGCTGGTTAACCCTTTACCCAACATAACGGCCCTAACCAGCCAGCGCTATTTTACAAAATTTCCATTCAATTTTCATAATTTTTTTGTTTTTGGCGTCAAAAACATAGCTTATGACTCCTCATTGGAACAAGCTTGTTGAGCTTGTTCCAATGAGTGGTCATAAGCTATGCTTTTGACACAAAAAATGAAAAAAAAATTAATATTCAATAATTTTGTTTGCAAGTGTCGTCTGCTTTTCATGTAAGGTAAAGGATTAAGTGTTCTTGAACATAACAAAATAAACAAACATTTGTAAATTTTTTGAAGTCAGAAATGTGGTGAGATACAAAAAGTTGTTTTCAGTGGTTTGGTATGTATTCACCCTTTACCTAACACAAAAAGCAGAAGACAATTGCAAACACAATTCTTGAATGACGATTTAAAAAAAAAAAAAATTATATGCAAAATATTAAATTTTGATATCATCTGCATTGTGAAAAGTGTTAAAAATGGGTTTCCTCAAAAAAGATTGCCTGAAAAAATATGATGGCAACTTCTTTTCATGTACCTTAATTTATAATTTATATTAATATATGAAAAGAGAAAAAATAACATTCTCAGAAGTATAATTATAAAATTATGGAACCACATTGTTTTTATGATTTTCTGTCTGAAGCACTGGATGCATTCAAGATGGAACAACACACAGTTATACTATTTGAAAGTTTATTTGAGGATCGCAAAAGTTCAAGGCAGCCACATGCACTGAAACGACAAGCATTTTTATAAGTCTGAAAATGAATTCTGAAATTAAATTGCTAGTTAAGTCCCTTTACTCAATGCATACGATACGATATCACAATTTAGTATTTTAATTATCTTCTGTAAACAATTTTCCAAAAATGTCAAACCATATCATGTGACCCGAATTGGAACAAGTCTTCTGTTGAGGGTCACATTGTATGGTTTTGTTGAAGGTTTTGGAAAAATAATGTTTTTTCAATTGTGCAATTTGTAAATAATGTGGGATGATGTGTCTGATTTGTTAGGTAAAGTGTTAAGCTATTACAATTGTGAAATGTAAGATGAATCTTCACCATTATGTTTATGTACAAAATGTTGTATCAGAGTCTTGCTCTTGTTTCTCAGGCTCTATCTCGACTCATCAAGATATGGCCTAAGAAACAAGAGCTCGTCTCTGATACATTTTGTATGTAAACATACTGTTGATAACATATAGTTATTATCCATGTGTTACAGGAAGGAAACAAGAATTATGAAAAAGGTCAATACAATACAAGGAGTTTTCCTTTATGCATCTTTTCATAAACTAGCTCTCTTGGTAGTATTTTCCATTTATACTCGACACTATGTGGAATACTGGAGAACGGATGTTGTGTTTGTGATGCTGTCCATGTTCTGTAATGTTGTTTCATGGCTGGTATTTGACGTCACTCTGTTCAGTCGAATGGTACAAGAGGCAGTGGCTGGCTTGAGCCGTATGAAGGTTTGCATTTCCTTTTGTGATCCATTTCATTTTACCACTCACTGCTTTCCTGTTCACAAAGCCAGTGTCTCCCTCATAAATCCCATTTCCTGTTTACAAAATTTCTTTTCAAGCGTACTGCAGATTGTGATGTACGAATAATTAAATCTTTTTAAATATGAATGTTTTCTGATGAAGATATATAGGTATGTTTTAGTTTTTGCTTGCCGTTTTATCTGCCATGGGGATTAGGAAAAGCCACCTTGGCAAAAAATTTTTCTTTGCAAAACATTTTGTCTTGGCCACTTTTTAACATGGTGACCTTTCATTAAATTGTGATAACATGCAGCTGACAAGTTGAATGCAGAGTTTTTTAGTCCCCTACCGGCATCGCCAGAGGGGACTATAGGTTTGCACTCTGTCCATTCGTAAGTCTGTCAGTCTGTCAGTCTGTCAGTCAGTCACACTTTAGTTTTCCGGACCTTTTTTGGAAATGCTTCAACCGAATGATTTCATTTTTGGTAACCTACTATAGAATGATGACTTACAGATCAAGTTTGAGTTTCTTGCAGATTGCATTATTCTTGTGTGAGTTATGGCCCTTGGAAATATGGAAAATGTCAGTCACACTTTAGTTTTCCGAACTTTTTTTGGAAATGCTTCAACCGAATGATTTCATTTTTGGTAGCATACTATAGAACGATGACTTACAGATCAAGTTTGAGTTTCATGCTGATTGCATTATTCTTGTGTGAGTTATGGCCCTTGCAAATATGGAAAAGCGCCAAAATATCAGTTTTCCAGATTTTTTTTGGAAACGCTTCAACAGAATGAGTTTCATGCTGATTGCATTATTGTTGTGTGAGTTATGGTCCTTGGAAATATGGAAAAGCGCCAAAATATCAGTTTTCCAGACTTTTTTTGGAAACGCTTCAATGGAATGATTTCATCTTTGGTAACCTACTATAGAACGATGACTTACAGATCAAGTTTCATTTGCACTCTGTCCATCTGTGTCAGTCAGTCTGTCTGTCGCACTTTAGTTTTCCAGACTTTTTTTGGAAATGCTTCAACCGAATGATTTCATTCTTGGTAACCTACTATAGAACGACTTACAGATCAAGTTTGAGTTTCATTCTGATTGCATTATTCTTGTGTGAGTTAATGGCCCTTGGAAATATGGAAAAGCGCCAAAATATCAGTTTTCCGGACTTTTTTTGGAAACGCTTCAATGGAATTCGTGCTGATCACATCTAGGTTATAACATTTGTATAATTATTAATGCTCATCAGTCCGGTAGGGGACATTGTATTGCTTCAGTGATACCTGAGCTCTTATTAAATTTTATTATGCATTAATTAAACTGATATCCTCAATGTGTTTGCTCAAAACTAAGACATGCTTTCCCTGGAGGTGGGGGGCAGAGGATTTACTGCTAAACTCGCCCCTGACTGACTGTGTGTGATCCCAGATTGTACCCTACGGTAATATGAGAAATTTTCTTTAAAATCATCTTGAGGTCCACCAGTCAGAATCTTTTGATAGTTGCCAAACCTCTTCCTCATAGGGGCCCAGATTCAAGTTTATTAAAAAAAAGTCCATGGCTTCATATTTAGGCTATGGAAAGCCAAAGGTAAACTGGCTCAGTTTACCTGCAAGAGCTCCTCACTATATATACACCAACACATAGTCTCAGATCTAAAAAATAAATTTGACTAGTTTCCGCTAACCCGACCGACCCTATTTCAGATATCTTAAAACTTTCCTATTTACTGAAGCATTCTCCCGAACCTCTCAAAGAGGCAACTGAAACAGATGTGACTCTTTATTTCAGTATTTATTTCTGTCAGTGTTTTAGAGCACTATTTGTGGTTTTACGCTCTAGAAAATCAGTTATTATTATCATTATTAAAGTTTAATTCTGTGCAATATGATGAAAAAAATGCTTTAAAAATCCTCTTCAGATCCAGTTGGAAGAAACTTTTCAAATTTGGAATACTCCATCCTTCTGAGGGCAGATTCAAGTATGTTCAAATAAAGTCCATGGGTTCATATTATGGCTCCCCTTGGAGCCCAAATTTTAACTTACTTCTTGAGCTCCCCCAGACAAAATCTTATGATATTTCCCAACAGAGCACATTTATGGTTGGATCTCTTTGTGTGATTGTTTGGGGTGATCTCTAGATGGGAACTATTGATTTTCTATTATTTCTGTCAAGAAACATTGCTGTTAGCAATGACTTTTGAACTCAGTGCATTTGTGCATCAATATATTCCTTTAGCACACCGCACAGGTCACACTTATGATTAGACCACTTTGAAACTTGGTACACTTGTTTGGGGTGACTTTTAGATAGGAGCTTTCGATTGTTTTTCCATTTCCATTAAAAGACTTTGCTGTTAGCAATAACCTTTGAACTTCGTGCATAATATATTCCTTTGGCATGCTCTACTGGGCACATTTATCAATGGATTGCTTCAAAACTAGGTATACTAGTTTGGGGTCACCTCTAAATAAATGGGAGCTATCCATATTCTTTCATTTCTATCGAGAACTGTTGCTATTAGCAACAACGTTCAGTGTATGTTTTGTATGTCAACAATTTCCTTTGGCACACCACACAGGCTGCATTTATCACCAGATCAATTTGAAACTTGGTGTGTGTGTGTTCGGAGTGACCTCTAGATGGGAGCTATTGATTTTCTTTCATTTGCAACAAAAAACATTGTTGGCAATGAACTTCGAATTTTGTGGATTTGTGCATCAATTTTTACTTTGGCATGCCCTGCCGGGTACATTCATGAATAGATTGCTTTGAAACATTGTATGCTTGTTTGTGGTGACCTCTAGATGGGAGCTCTTGATGTTCTTTCATTTCTGTTGAGGCCTAAAAAAATTATACATTTGTTTCCGCTAACCCAACTGACCCTATTTCAAACCACCTGATCTAAGCATTTTATTGAAATCGCAAAAAAAGTCACACCACACATATTGATCGTCAAAAAATTAAGATTTTATAAAAAAGAAACCCTATTTTATATGAAAGCCTATCGAGCCACTGAACTTCTTCATAATGTAATATTCAGCTGTCCTCTTATTCTGAATTGTGCATTTGCATGCCTCACTTTATGACAACACGAGGTCAAGAAGTGTTAAAATTAGCACACCTCAGCACTTGAAATAAATTGCCTTTTTAAGTGATGGTGGTAATAGACTGGCTAAGTAACATCATATTTGTCTTGGCTAAGAAGGCACAAAAGACTTGGTTTTGTTTATTTGGAGACAATAAAGTTCCCTGCTTTGGTCTTGTATGAAACACTTTTCAGCACACCATTTTGAAGGCATGATGCTATCGTGACGTCAGTGTGTGCAAATAGCCAATCACTTTAAAGTACAAGTGTAAATTTACAGGGAATCCATTGGTATTTCACAAGGAAAATTTCCAGGTTTTAAATAGCAGGCATGCCATTGGTCCAAATGTATAATGTGATTAACTACATGTGCTTACTGGAATACAGTCCATGTGTTTGTTTCAAATTAGATGTTAACAATATTCAATCACTTGCGAAATAATGGTCACTGTTGAGACAAAACACTTGAACAGCTGATGAAGAAAAGTAATACACAAACATTTCATGGTCTGACGGAGCGGTTAAAAGGGAAAAGCCCCAAATTAAAACCAACATTAATCCACACTAGAGAAGTAAAATCACTTCTTGTAAACCGTAACATTAATTTAAAGCAAGTTAAAATTTGTATACTGCCTCACTGTGATAAAACCAACTTTTTCAGGTACCGAGTATGATTTAATTTTCCAGTATCGGTGACGTTATTAACAATTTTACCGATTATAGTCGATATACAGTAAAACTGCACAGCACATCACAGAGGCCTATTTATGTTGAAAAAGTTATAAACTGAGGTGAGGGAACTGCATTATGGAAAAAAAAAATAAATAAAAAGTTTTTCCGACCAACCAGCCCTATTTTTTTTCATCCCGTTAGCGGAAACAAACGTATAATTTTTTTAGGCCTAAGAAACAATGCCGTTAGCAATAATGTTTAACTTATCTGTTTTGTATGTTGACAATTTCCTTTGGCACACTGCACAGGTCTCATTTATCACGAGATCACTTTGAAATTTGGATAAACTTATTCGGGAATCCCTATAGATGGGAGCTATCAATTTCATTCCATTTTCATCAAAAAAGTTGCCCTTAGCAACGACATTCGATCTTAGTGCATTTGTGCATCAGCATTTTCTTTTGGTACATTCAGGAATTGATCACTTTGAAACTCCATATGTGTATGGGTTCACCTCCAGATGGGAGATTCTTTCATTCCCATCAAAAAAGTCTCTGTTTGCAATGACCTTCGTCTTTGTCCTTTTGTGTCTTGACAATTTGCTTTGGCACACAACACAGGTCACATTTATGATCTGGTTGCTTTGAAACTTGGTATGCTAATTTGAAGCAACCTTCAGATGTGTGCTATTGATTTTCTTTCATTTCCGTTGAGAAATGTTGCTGTTAGCAATGATCTTTGAACTTTGCCTTTTTGCATCAACATTTTTCTTTGGCATGCTCTGCAGGGTGCATTTACGAATGGATTGGTTTGAAACTTGGTATGCTTGTTTTGAGTGGTTTCTAAATGAGAGCTATAGATTGTCTTAAGTGTCTGAAAACAATTCTTACTGTTAGCAACGACCTTCAACTTTGCCAATTTGTCAGTTGATTAAATTTCTTTAGAATAGCGCACAGTTCAAATTACGATTTTGATCACTTTAAAATATGGTGTGCTTGTTTGAAGTGACCTCTAGATGGGAGCTTTTGATTTTCTTTCATTTCTCTTGAAAAATGTTGCCAAATGTTGCCATTAGCAATGACCTTTGAACTCATTGCATCTGTGCATCAACATTTTCCTTTAGCAAGCCCTACAGGGTGAATTTATGAATGGATCAGATTGAAACTTGATATGCATGATTGGAGTAACCTCTAGATGTGAGCTATTAAATTTCTTCTATTTCAACAAAAAACCCTTGCCATCAGTAATGACCTTTAAAATTAGGGCATTTCTGCATCAACATATTCCTTTGACATTTATGAATGGATTACTTTGAAACTTTGTTCAAGACAATCGGAAAAATGTTGCTGCAGCTACGACCTTTGAACTTTATGCATCAGCATATTCATTTGGCACATTCTATAGGGTGCATTTATGAATAGATTGGTTTGAAACTTGGATACTGGTTTGGGGTGACCTCTAGATGGAAAGTATTGATTTTCCATAAAAAAAAAGGCGTTAGCACCAACCTTGAATTTATTGGATTTGTGCAGCAACTTATCACTTTTGCACTCTCTATATTTCTTATCAACCTACTCACAATTGTTTACTACAGGCTTGCACTACAGTGGAAGTCCCTAACTCGGATAAAATACTCTCTATTTTTGTCTTTCCCAAGCAAGTTGGGAAAGAAAAGTGGTGCAAAAGCACCAATAAAAATAAGCCAAAACTGGGTCGAGTGCAACCGGCGCAGACCCAGTACGGGACGCTCTCTCCCAAGTACAACTCCACGACTTCCGTTGCCAGTGCGCATACCGTCTCTAAAGACTCATTCTTTTTAAAATCCGCTTCGTGTCGAGATGTTTTTGCACGCTTATCAGTGTTCCACCAACTCGATGTTTGATGATTCCTGATTCATTATACCACAGTGTATCCTTTGTATTCTCAGGAACAGTGTTTTATATTCTCTTTTTTCTATTATATGTCCATCATGTATATTTATTTGCTCTCTCTCGAGTCGCGCGCGAATTTCGCGGGCCACGCGGTTCGGACTTAGATTGTTTCACAATTATTGTTAATGCTTTTTTTGCAAAATTTTTTAATTGTGTTAGAGTTAGGTGTCAGCGGGGTACCACTCCTACAGTGTTTCTTCTTTCTGTTGAGAGTAGTCTTCCTGTTGGGTGGTTCCCGGTCGGCCGTCTGGGGTCTTTGTTTCTGTCACCTTTCTCTCTTTGGGGGTGTTCTGTTTTCTGATCTCACCTTCTCTGCTCCTCTCACCTCTTTCATGCCTAGGACAATTCCTTGTGGGCAGTGTCTGCTGCCTAAGCATGTGGACGATGTACATTCGTCGTGTTCCTCCTGTAATGGGTGTTCGGCCGAGCGGCCGTGTGGTGTCTGCGGAACATGGTCTTCCACCTTTTGGGCGTCTGTAAATCGTGTCGTTCGTTCTCGTGGCCGTGCCTCCCGCTCCCGCGGGAAAGGAGAACGTGGTCGTTCGGGGCCTCCCGAGCCGACTCTGTCTGGTGAGAGTTATTCCTCCTCCGTGGGGGATGTGCAGTCTTTTCCTGTGGTGGATACTGCGGGAGCCGTTGAGTGTTCTGGTGTAGAGATGCCTGGTTCCGGGACTACGGTCCCCCTCCAGTCGACATCTGAGGCTGTCACTAGGGTTGTGACTCCTCCTTCGGAGCCGAGCCGGTGTGCTCTCTCCATTATTTCACCAGCCTCAACGCCTCTCGACGTATCTACTACTGCTGCTGGTCCGTCTGCTTCGTTGTCTGTTTCAGCCGGCCTCGGCTTTTCGCTGCAGGGGACTGCAGAACTGTCCGATACTGTAGACATGGGATATCAGCCCCAGCCTTCCCTGACTTCAACTCGGCGAAGTCGGAAGGGGCTGCCGGCCGAGCCCATCGCTGTGGTCTCGTCGCCGTCGAGTACCACAGTTGTGTCTTTGGATTCGGATGTTCATTGTGGAAGCACTATGACCTCCGTGGCGTTTCCGTCCGCTCCCTCTGGTCACACGACCAGTTTTGGGGGACCAACGCCTTTTGTGCAGCCTGGACCTTCTGCCCCGCAGAGGTCCGCGGTGACTCTCATGAGTTCTCGCAATATTGATCCTCGGGGTGCATCGTACCCCTATACACGTCTGCCTTCAGATGTTTCGGCTGCCGCCCGTCGTCCCGCGTCGGGTGTTTTGGAGGATCGTGACCCTTCGCTGGTTAAGAGGGTCAGAGGTGAAGCCACTTTGCCGGTTCGCTCCCCTGTCGAACCGGTCGGTACAGGCAGTGAGCTTAGGGAGGCCCTCTCCTTACTCACTCAGGTTCTCTCAAAGAGCCTTCCTGTTGCTTCCAGCGAGGCTATGGGTGGTTTCCAGGCGCCTCCTATGGCGCCGCCTCCCGGGATTGGAAACAGGCCGGTTTCCGATTCCTCTGGTGTCCCGACACCATGGGAGGCGTCGGCTGGTTTGCCCACGATGGGCTATGTGTCTTCCGACTCTGGGGAGGAGTCCGACATGCTTGAGGTCGAGGGCCAGCAGTCTTCGGACTTGGGGGCGGCTCTTGACTTTGTGTTTGGGTTTCTGCCTGAGCTCAAACCTGCTAACCAGCCGACAGTGTCAGCCTGGCCGCGATCTTCGGTCGCGCGCCAACAGCCTATGGAGCAACCTGCTTCTGGGCGCCTTCGACCGTGCCAGTCGGTACAGGTGGTTGAAGCTTTTTCAGCATTGGATGCCAAGCTGAATTCCAAGGCTTTGAAGACTTCGTTCTTCACCAGGGTTGACACCTTTTTGCCTCCTGTGCGTTATCGTTCCTACGATTCCGCCAATCCGTCAGTCTGCCAGACTTTGACGGTTCTGGATCAGGACTCCACTTCCCTCGGGCTTTCCAAGCCCAAGTCTGCCGTCATTCCAATGACGACTCTGGAGTCCACGTTGGGCTTATCTAGAGAGATGCTTGGCATGCTTTCTCTCTCAGATCACGTCGTCTCAGCTTTGGCTGCTTATCTGCCTCCAGATAAGTTTGACGAGGTACAGGCTCCTTTGCGTGTGCTGTCCAAGACGCTTATGCACCTTACTCACACGCATGCCTGTAACACGGCCAATTTGGAATTAGTTCGAAGGGACGCTGTGCTGGACACAGGACGATCCCTTCCCGAGGAGCAGCGTGCTACTCTTCGATCTGCTTCTTTGGCAGGTCCGCAACTTTTCCATGGTTCCGTGTCGACGGTCCGGGATGACGTCCTACGTCATTCCAAAGATCAGCTGCTGTTTCGTCAGCTTGATCAGCCTTCTCGGGGAGGCAAGGGCCGTTCCAAGCCTAACAAGTACCCTTCTGCTTCCTCTGTGAAGCAAAAGGCTGGTCCTTCTGCCGCCGCCTCTGCTTCTTACTCACGGGGTAAAGGTAGGGGTCGGCAGAATCGAGGGAAGTCTCAGGATTCTTCATTTAGCAGAGGAGGTGGTTTCTCCTCTCGCGGGCCTCGTCGGGGCTCGAAATGAAGGTCCTCACCTCGATTCGTCCCAGGTTGGAGGAAGGATAGCAGAGTTTGCAGACCATTGGACCACCATCACATCCGATCCATGGGTGTTAGATGTTGTTCGGTCCGGGCTGCGCATATCCTTCCGACGGCACCCCACTCTGTCAAGGGTGCCTCTTCCAACCACAGTTCCTTCAGACGTTTTACGTCGGGAACTTTTGTCCACGGAGATTGCCAATCTCCTGGCAAAGGGGGCGATCGAGGTCGTCAAGAACGTTCAGTCAGTGGGTTTCTATTCCCGCCTGTTCTTGGTGCCGAAGAAGGACGGCCGACTCCGACCGGTTATCGATCTGAGCATCCTGAACCAGTCTATCATTGCTCCCAAGTTCAGCATGGAGACTTTCAGGTCGGTCCGCCATTCAATTCACCAGGGAGATTTCGCCGCCAGCATCGACCTGCGAGACGCTTACTTCCAGGTTCCGATGCATCGGGCGTCACGGAAGTATCTCAGGTTCGCTTTTCTGGGGCGAGTTTACCAGTTCAAGGCCATGCCTTTCGGCCTCAACCTGGCTCCTTGGGCGTTCACCAGACTGATGTCGCATGTGATAGCGTTCCATCGCACACAGTCCAGGGTGACTACTTCGGCATATCTGGACGATATCCTCCAGAGGCATTCCAATGCTGCCTTACTGGAATCGGATGTCGCCACTCTGTTGAGCTTGCTCACGTCGCTAGGATTCAGAGTCAATGAGGAGAAGTCGGACCTGGTCCCTTCTCAGTCGTTTTGTCATCTGGGGATGTCTTTCCAAACCAAATTCAATTTGGTGGCTGTTCCCCAGGCCAAGGCTGTGATTCTCTCAGCTTTTGCTCTGACTCTGTCCCAGTCCAGTCCGCGACCGCTCGGAGTTTTCTCCGGCTGATCGGTCTCTGCGGTTCGGTGACGGATCTCATTCCTCTAGGTCGGCTGCGTGTCAGACCTCTCCAACACTTTCTGCTCAGTCGTTGGAGACTGAATGTCGATTCTCTGGATCAGGTGCTTCCGTTTCCGGACTCTCTGTATCCTCACCTTCTTCCCTGGACAGATGTTCAGTGGATTACGCAGGGTGTTCCGCTGGACTTACCCACGTCCGATCGCGTCCTGACGGCAGATGCCAGCGATCTCGGATGGGGTGCGACGTTGGATCCTCTCGGTCTTTCCCTACACGGGATGTGGGACCAGGATCAAGCAGCTCTACACATCAACCAGAAGGAGCTTCTTGCTCTTCTTCTGAGTTTCAGGCAGTGGATCCCTCACTTGTCGAATCGCCAGGTCCTTCTACTATCCGACAATTCGACAGTGGTTGCTTACATTCGGAACCAGGGCGGCACGCACTCGCTTCCGATGTACGAGTTAGCTCGGGATCTTTTACTGCTCGCTCAGGAGGTTCACGCCGGGGTGGTTGTTCGTCACATTCCCGGTCGTCTGAACGTCCTAGCCGACTCCCTGTCCCGACAGGGCAGGGTTATTTCCACCGAGTGGATGCTTCACAGGGCAGTGTTCCAGTCGCTTTGCGATCTCTGGGGACGTCCCCACATCGATCTCTTTGCGACTCGTTGGAACCATCAGGTGGACACTTTCGTGTCCCCGTGTCCAGATCCTCTGGCTTTTGCCGTGGACGCTCTGTCACTCGATTGGAACGGTCTAGTCGGCTACGCCTTCCCGCCGGTTCCGATTCTTCCTCAGGTTCTCGCCAAAATTCGAACCTGCAGTTGTCGAATCATTCTGATCGCTCCTCTGTCGCCTCAGCGGGTGTGGATCAATCAGCTCCGCTCGCTGATGGCGGCGGTTCCGGCACGTCTCCCGCTACGTCGCGACCTTCTTTGTCAAGGTCGCCCTAGGAGGTTTCACGTCGACCCGACTTCATTGTGCCTTCACGCATATCTTTTGTCAGGTCCTGTCTCCTCCGTAGAGGTTTTTCGAGACGAGCAGTGGAGTGCATTTCTTCTTCAAGGAGGCACTCCACTGGTTTAGCTTATGCAGCTAAATGGAAGGTCTTCTGTCGATGGTGTGCTGATCACTCTGTTGATTATGCCAATCCTTCGATTTCACAGATTGCGGAGTTTCTGGTTTATCTGTTTGATTCTCGGGGTCTCCAGCCTGTTACCATCAAGGGTTACAGGTCTATGCTTTCAGAGACTTTTTCTTATGTGGGGAAGCGTCGTATCGGCACTAATCCTTACCTCTCCAAGCTTGTTCGGCACTTTTCTTTGAAAAGGCCTCGGACTTTGCAGCTTACTCCACGATGGAATCTTTCGTGGGTGCTGCTTTGCTTGGGGGGGGGGGGGGTGGGGGGGGGGGGGGCGCCGTTCGAACCTTTATCCCAGGTGGATATGCAATTTCTCACATACAAGACGGCTTTTCTGATGGCATTTGCTTCGGCTAGACGGGTTAGTGAGCTTCACGCCCTCTCGGTTGACCCGGCCTTTTTTAGGAGTTCTCCCAACAGTGTTACTTTTACCACTGATTGCTCCTTTTTGGCTAAGAATCAGTTACCAGATACTACTCCTCCTCCTATCTGTATCAGGGCTCTTCCCTCTGTTGAGGGTACTCGCCCTTTGCTCTGTCCGGTCCGTGCTATTCGCATTTATCTTGATCGGACACGCTTCATACGGAAGGGCAGAAAACGGTTTTTTCTGTCTCTCATTCCGGGTCGACAGAAGATCTCTCCTCAATCCATTTCTCGATGGATTTGTCTTGCTATTCGTACGGCTTATAGTCATTTAGCAGCTGGCGATTGTATTACCAATCGTATTTCTGCCCACGAGGTGCAGGCACTGTCTACCTCTTGGGCTTATTCTAACTCCGTCAAGTTGTCGGATGTTATGCAGGCAGCCTACTGGAGAAATGCTTCTACTTTCTCCACCTTTTATTTACGCCAGTTGCAGGAGCAGTCGGAGGACCTTTTTGCCTTGGGTCCTCTTTCTTCTGCTCAGGCTGTTGTCTGCCATAGCCATTAGGCTTCTTGAAGGTCAGTTTCAGCCTTGTGCTGTTACTGCCCTTTTTTCTGTCTGTGTGTCACACAGGCTCATATGTCTCTTTTCATTGTCCTTTACCAATGATTGCGACATTCTGGTTGATAAGCCTCGGGACCTCTTCCTTCTGCTTCACGGTTCCAGTGCACTAGGGTTATGTGGGGGTTGGTTATGCGATTCCCTCCAGCCTTTTGTCTATTCAGCCTGTAGTAAACAATTGTGAGTAGGTTGATAAGAAATCTAAATTTTATAGTAAATTTCCTTTCTTATTATACCTACCACAATTGTTTGCATGGAGGCCCTCCCGTCTTCTTTACGGGTAAAGAATCTTTCCTCCCCACTGATCACATAACTCTAACGTTTACGGATTCAAAAAGAATGAGTCTTTAGAGACGGTATGCGCACTGGCAGCGGAAGTCGTGGAGTTGTACCTGGGAGAGAGCGTCCCGTACTGGGTCTGCGCCGGTTGCACTCGACCCAGTTTTGGCTTATTTTTATTGGTGCTTTTGCACCACTTTTCTTTCCCAACTTGCTTGGGAAAGACAAAAATAGAGAGTATTTTATCCGAGTTAGGGACTTCCACTGTAGTGCAAGCCTGTAGTAAACAATTGTGGTAGGTATAATAAGAAAGGAAATTTACTATAAAATTTAGATTTCCATCAAAAACTGTTGCTGTTAGCAATGACCTGTGAATTAGTGCATTTTTGCATCAGCATAATTTCTTTGACATGGCTCACAGAGACATTTATCATAGGATTGTTTTAGAACTTGGCATGCTCATTAGACAAGACCTCAGGATAAGAGCTATCGATTAGCATTTATTTCTCTGAAAAATGTTGCCTTTTACAAGGAGCTTTAAACATACTTCACTTGTGTATCAACATTCTTCCTTTAGCCAGCCCAACAGTGTACCTTTAAAAATGTGCGGATTGCTCTGATGTTGTGCACACACAATGCTGTTATATTGAGGTTTCACCAAATAACATTTGAACCAATGATCTTCAATTTTGCCATTTCACTTATAACTTACCAAGTTCAAGTTTGTCAAGCTGAGCTACAGTGTCATTGACACTTTCATTATTACTGCCACATGTGGCCATTTTGAGCTATGGTAGTGTTTGTTATGATGGCGCTTTCTCTTTCTAGTCAAGCAAGTTTACATTTATTTGCATCAGGTAAAAAATTGTCATGCAAATCGGATTTTACGTCCAGATTTATTTATTTATTTATTTATTTATTTAATGGTGTTTAAGGTCACATATTTCTGCACAGTGGCTAATCATGATCATGACAGTTTTACAGGTGGAGGAAGCCGGAGTACCCGGAGAGAACCACCGAGCAACGGCGATCAACTGTCAGCTCCCCAACATACTAACTCCACACAAGCAGGATTAGCATTGGTTGAAGACAAGTGCACCATCAACGTGCAGTACGCCTTAGTACACAGTCTCACCATGCCCCCATTGGGCAATGGGGGTGAAGTGTCTTGCCCAAGGACACAACGGGTAACTGCATTATGTCCTTTGGCAAGTCACTCAATCCCAAATCCTGATTGCCTGTGTAGAGTCATGGTGGCACTGTGTACTCTGTTTTATTGCACACTGATGGTGCACTTGTCTTCAACCAGTGCTAACTCTGCTTGTGTGGAGTTGGTATGTTGCAGACTTTGACAGTTGCTCGCTGCTGCTCTGTGGTTCTCCTCGAATACTTCGGCTTCTTCCACCTGTAAAATTGACATGAGGTGACCCTGACTGTCAAAAGTGACAATAAACCCCAATAAACCCCAATAAATTAAATGCATCATTAAATATTTAGATGGAAGTCTTTCTATAGATATACAAGTCACTTGTCTACAAATTACCTTAGACCAAATGTAATGACCATAGCAGACCAGGAACATTCACAAAAGTCTCTATTCAATTTTGTTTTTTTTCCCCCCAAATATATCATAGAACGCCTCATTGGAATGACCTTTTGAGCTCATTCCAATGAGGAGTCATAAGCTATGTTTTTGACATAAAAGGAAAATTCTTTGGGTATTCAAGAAATTCTTGTGCAAGTGTAGTCTGTTATTTCTGTTTACTACAGGCTGACCCTCTGCAAGCATATGTTGAAATATCAAAATTTCCCCCTGCAAACTATTCCCAAAATGCAACTAGTAATTTAACCAATTCAATTTGTTTGTCAGAGCTCATTGAACTCTGTCAAACAAGACTGGATTGGTTAAATCCCTAATTGCATTATGAGAAAAATTTTCTGCATGAAGTTTTGTCATTTTGACATCAGTGTGCAGAGATTTAACCCTTTACCTAACATGAAAAGCAGACGACACTTGCAAAAAGAATTCTTGAATAACTAATTTTTTTCATTTTTTGTCTCAAAAACATAGGTTATGACCCCTCGTTGGAACGAGCTCGACGAGCTCGTTCCAACGAGGGGTCATAACCTATGTTTTTGAGACAAAAAATGCAAATATTTTGAAAATTAATCGGCGATTTTTGAAAATAGCGCTGGCCGGTTTTGGCCGTTACGTTGGGTAAAGGGTTACCTGATAAAGTTGATTCCTCCCATCATCCAAGCATCTTGGATTGTGTGAGGTTACCAAGTTGAAAAGTCTTACAGTTACTTGCTTGGTTCTCCCTGTGTACCCTGGCTTCACCAGTAAAACTGTCCCGACTAGATATGATCCTAACCATTGAAAATTTTGTTGAACCACAATAAACAAACAAACGAACAACTGTGTGGATGTACAAACCCTTCCTAAATGGTACCCTGTCTTAACTTCGGAAGTCAAGGTAGGAATTTGAAAAAGTGCTGGTATTGAACTCAATAAGTACCACAGTGCTCTGATATGCAGAAATGCTAGTTTTCCGTTTTTTGTTGGATTTCAGGTATTTCGTTTTGATTCACCAGGAGCAGTAAAGTGTATCTGGTCCATTTCATAATGAAGTATATTCCGTGTATTCGATCGGCGGTAGTTGTAATGATGAATTCGATTTGTAAATGGGACATTTTGTGATGGATTACACCCAATAAGACTTAAGTTTGAAACCAGTGAGTCTGCAAAGTTTTTCTGGTCAAGTTTGCAGGAACAAAATGTTAATATATTAATTCAATTAAAACATCGGGCATGGCTGCTGGAAAATTAGTTGAACGGTCCAGTGATAATGTAAATGAGATAGAGAAGTCAACAAAAAATAAATTCCTTTGTTGGGACTGGGTAAAGGAAAAAGACTCAAATGGTTCATTTATTTTGTCATAAGTCAGTAAATTATTTCAATTCAGAGAAGTGAGTCCAAAACCAGCCTCACTATGCACAAAAATCATCATTCAGATTTCATTATTTCACGTTTTTTTTCAAAACAGCCCTCATTGGAACATTAGCTTCTATCTCTTTGAGGCAAAACATTCAAATTTTTCAGTTATTCCAGCTCGTTATTCAATCACTTTTAGCTTAACTTGACATAGTCAAGATAAGCGATTGCCATCACGTGTGTGGAAGTCTGTGAGTCTGTGGGTCGGTGAGTCACATTTTTCCTTAGCACGGGCTACACCCCACAGTTCTTGTCTGCTCGTCACAAAATTTCATATGCAGTTTGGGGTCATGTTTAGATGAGAACGTCCCCTTTTGGTCGCGAACTGGCAACCGGTATGGCTGCCCGAGCCCAAAACCCAAAAACTATTAGCGCAGTCTACAGGTCATATTTATGTATTTATGAAGGGATTTCATTGTAACTTGGTAGGATGCCTCTGTGTAATGCCTAGATGAGAACGTCCCCTTTTGGGCATGATCTATCAACTGTGATGGCTGCCCAAGCCCGAAACCCAAAAACTTTTAGCACAGTCTGCAGGTCATGTTTAATATGGAGGGATTTCATTGTAACTTGGTAGGATGACTCCTTATGATCTCTAGATGAGAATTTTCCCATTTGGGCGTGATCTGCCAACCGTGACGACTGCCCTAGCCCAAAACCCGAAAACCTTTAGCACAGTCTACAGGTCATATTTATTGAGGAATATCATTGTAACTTGGTGGGTTGACTTCATACAATGTCAAGATGAGAAAGTCCCCTTTTGGTCCTGATTGGGCAACTGTGACAGCCAAAGGGCCCCGAAGCCCAAAAACCTTTAGCACAGTCTACAGGTCATATTTATGAAGGGATTTCATTGTAACTTGGTAGGATGACTCCAAATAATGTCTAGATGAGAATGTCCCATTTTGATCTTGATCATTCAGCCTTGATGGGTGCCCAAGCCCAAAAACCTTTAGCATAGGCAAAAGGTCTTATTTATGGAAGGATTTCATTGTAACCTGTTAGGTTGACTCCATATAATGCCTAGATGATGACATCCCCTTTTGGTCGTGATTGGTCAACTGTGATGGCTACAGTTGTCCGAAGCCCGAAAATCTTGAGCTCAGTCTACAGGTCATATTTATTAAATGATTTCATTGTAACTTCGTAGGATCACTCCAGACGATGCACAGATGAGAATGTCCCCTTTTGGTTGCGATCATTCAACCATGATGGCTGCCAGAGCCCAAAGCCCGAAAACCTTTAGCACAGTCTTCAGTTCATATTTATGAAGGGATTTCATTGTAACTTGGTAGGTTGACTTCATATAATGTCTAGATGAGAACAGCCCCTTTTGGACACCATTAGGGAACTGTGACGGCTACAGGAGCCTGAAGTCCAAAAAACCTTTAGAACAGTTCACAGGTGATATTTATGAAGGGATTTCATTGTACCTTGGTAGGATGACTCCAAATAATGTCTAGATGAGCACGTCCCCTTTTGGTCGCGATCATTCAGCCTTGATGGCTGCCCGAGCCCAAAACCCCAAAACCTTTAGCATAGTCTATAGGTCATATTTGTGGAAGGATTTCATTGTAACCTGTTAGTTTGACTCCATATAATGCCTAGATGATGACATCCCCTTTTGGTCGTGATTGGTCAACTGTGACGGCTTCAGGGGCCCAAAGCCCGAAAACCTTAAGCACAGTCTACAGGTCATATTTATGAAGGGATTTCATTGTAACTTCGTAGGATCACTCCAGATGATGCCCAGATGAGATTGTCCCCTTTGGTTGTGATCATTCAACCATGATGGCTGCCCGAGCCCGTAGCCTGAAAACCGTTAGCACAGTTTACAGGTCATATTTATGAAGGGATTTCATTGTAACTTGGTAGGTTGACTTCATATAATGTCTAGATGAGAACGTCCCTTTTTGGACACAATTGGGCATCTGTAACAGCTTCAGGGGCCCAAAGCCCGAAAACCTTTAGAACAGTCTACAGGTCATAATTATGAAGGGATTTTATTGTAGCTTGGTAGGATGACTCCAAATAGTGTCCAGATGAGAACGTCCCCTTTTGGTCACGATCATTCAGCCTTGATGGCTGCCCGAGCCCAAAAACCTTTAGCATGTCTGTAGGTCGTATTTATGGAAGGATTTCATTGTAACTTGTTAGGTTGACTCCATTTAATGCCTAGATGATGACATCCCCTTTTGTTCGTGGTTGGTCAACTGTGATGGCTACAGGTGCCTGAAGCCCAAAAATCTTGAGCACAGTCTACAGGTCATATTTATGAAGGGATTTCATTGTAACTTCATAGGATCACTCCAGATGATGTCCAGATGAGAATGTCCCCTTTTGGTTGCGATCATTCAACCATGATGGCTGCCCAAGCCTAAAGCCCGAAAACCTTCAGCACAGTCTTCAGATCATATTTATGAAGGGATTTCATTGTAATTTGGTAGGTTGACTTCATGTAATGTCTAGATGAGAACAGCCCCTTTTGGACACCATGAGGCAACCGTGTTGGCTACAGGGGCCCAAAGCTCGAAAATTTTTAGCACAGTCTACAGGTAATATTTATGAAGGGATTTCATTGTACCTTGGTAGGATGACTCTAAATAATGTCCAGATGAGAACGTCCCCTTTTGGTCACGATCATTCAGCCTTGATGGCTGCCCGAACCCAAAACCCCAAAACCTTTAGCATAGTCTATTGGTCATATTTATGGAAGGACTTCATTGTTACCTGTAAGTTTGACTCCATATACTACCTAGATGATGACATCCTTTTTTGGTCGTGATTGGTCAACTTCTGTACAGCTCAGGCTAGAGGCCATATTTATGAACAGATCTTTACAAAACTTCTTGGGTACCTTTGTTATCACCGTGGGATGAGAACGAGTGTTTTTGGGTGTGGTCCAAAATTCAAGATGGCCACCACAGCCATTTTGTACCAAAATTGGTGCAATCAGTCTTTTGTACAGAACTTCTGTATGAAAGTTCTGATTTGAATAAATTTTTGTATGAATGTTTAGTAAAATGGAATACATTACATACAGTACGGGTTTTTTTCTCGTGCAGAAATTATGCAAATTAGATGAATTTTGATTTATTTAGTGCTACTTATACACTGTAAGTGCACATGTCAGTACGGCTCGGGCTAGAGCTGTATTTATCAGCCGATCTTCACAAAACTTCTTGGGTACCTTTGTTATCACCTTGGGACAAGAACGAATGTTTCTGGGTGCGGTCAAAAATTCAAGATGGCTGCCAGTGGCCATTTTGTACCGAAATTAGGTCCAATCAGTTTTTTGTCACAACTTCTATACAGCTCGTATTTATGAACTGATCTTCATGAAACTTCTTGGGTACCTTTGTTTTCACCTTGGGACAGGAATGAGTGTGTTTTGGGGTGCCTTTGTTATCACTGTGCTATGAGAACAAATATTTTGGGGTTCAGTCAGACCCACTCTGTGACTCAAAGATTTCTTTTCTAGTTTAGCATCTGGCTGTCACCCACCTTTACAATACTTTACCTATACATTTGTTACAGGCTACGGTCAGTATTTATGTACAGACCGTTACAATACTTTATATGTACCTTTGTTATCAGGTCATTACCTAGATGTTTGTCATTGCTGTGTCACATACTATACATGTACATGTCTTGACAAGTTGAGCTACAGTGTCATTGACACTTTCATTATGACTCTGAAAATGAAATCTGATATTAAATTTCTAGTTATAACCCTTTACTCAACGCACAAGATATAACAGTATTTTAATTATCTTTTGTAAACAATTTTCCAGAAATTTCAACAAAACCATATATCATGTGCCCCCCCCCCCCCTCCCTCCCATTGCAACAAGTTCTTTCTATTGAGGGGGTCACATGATATGGCTTTTGTTGAAGTTTTTGGAAAAATAATGTTTTTCAACTGCACAACTCGTCAATATATTGCATAAGAAACAGAGCCCATCTCAGATACAGTATATGAAGTGTGCATTGTAACTAAATCACCCATGTAGTGGCATTATCACCCAAAGTAGGGAGCGCGGCGGCTCAGTGGTAGACTGTTGGACTTCTATGCTAGAGGTCCCGAGTTCGATCCCCATCCGGGACGACCCGCGTTGTGTCCTACAAGGCACTTTATCCCAGTTGCCCACATGGGGGCACGATGATGCCGTGTACTAAGGCATACTGCACATCGATGGTGTACATGTCTTCAGCCACTGTAACCTTGCTTGAGTGGAGCTTGAACAGAGTTAGAATGTTGAGGAGCTGACAGTTGCTCGTGAAAGCTTGGTGGTTCTCTCCGGGTACTCCAGTTCCTCCACCCGTAAAACTGTCACAGTCACGATTAGCCACTGTGCATAAGTATGTGACCTTAAACACCAATAAATAAATAAATAATATATCACCCAAAGTATCACTTTCAAATTCTGTACATACTTACAAAAATTAAAAACAAGCAACGTTTCAGCCAATGGACCTCCTGGTTTAACCTGGAGGTCCATTGGCTGGAACTTTGCTTGTGTTTGTTTTGCTTTAAAACAAATTTGCCATTATTGCTTGGGCAGTCAGTAGGTAGAGATGCAGACTGCAAGACGAGAGGTCCTTGGTTCGAATCCCACCTGCAGTAACAGCGTTGTCTCCCAGACAAGACACGATGACACCATGTACTAAGGCATACTGCACGTCGACAGTGCACATGTCTTCAACTACTGTAACCCTGCTTGAGCAGAGCTGGAACAGAGTTAGAATGTTTGTGGAGCTGACAGTTTCTCATAGATGCTCGCTGGTTCTCTCCTGGTACTCCGGCTTCCTCCACCCGTAAAACTGTCACGGTCACGATTTGCCATTGTGCATAAGTATGTGACCTTAAACACAAATAAATAATAATAATAAATGAACTCTGGCTTCCTCCACTCATAAAACTGTCTGACATGAGGTGACCCTGGCTGTCAAAAGTGTCATTATACCCCAATAAATAAATATTTAATAAATCTTGCTTGGGTGGAATCTCTACTTTACGGGTGATTTAGTGATAATACACTCTCCACATACTATACATTTTGTACATAAACATAATTCTGATAATATGTATTTATTATCCATGTGTTACAGGAAGGAAACAAGAATTATGAGAAAGGTCAATACATTACAAGGAGTTTTCCTTTATTTATCTTTTCATAAACTGGCTCTTTTGATAGTATTTTCTATTTATACTCAACACTATTTGGAACACTGGAGAACGGATGTTGTGTTCGTGATGCTGTCCATGTTCACTCATGTTCTTTTATGGCTGGTATTTGAGGGCACTATGTTCAGTCGAATGGCACAAGAGACAGTGGCTGGCTTGAGCCGTTTGAAGGTTTGTATTTTCTTCTCTAATTCATTTCATTTTGCTACTCACAGCTTCCCCGTTAACCAAACCAGTATCTCCCTCATAAATCTCATTTCCTGTTTACAAAATATTTTTTCAAGAGAACTGCAGATTGTGCTGTACAAATTAAGTTGTCTTGGATATGAATGTTTCCTGATGAAGATATATAGGTATGTTTTAGTATTTGCTTGCCTTTTTTTTATCAGCCATGGCAACTGGGTAAGTCACAGTCCCTGGGCGTGGGGGACGGAGGATTTACTGCTAAACTCACCCATGATTGACTGTGTGTGAGCCCAAATTGTACCCTACAGTAATATGCGGAATATTCTTTAAAGTCTTCTTGAGGTCCACCAGTCAGGATCTTTTGAGAGTTGCTGTACCTCTTCCTCATAGGGGACCAGATTCAAGTTTATTCAGACGAAGTCCATGGCTTCATATTTAGGCTACTTATGGAAGGCCAAATTTTAACTCAGTGCAATATAATGAAAAAAATGCTTTAAAAATCTTCTTCAGATCCACTTGACAGAAGCCTTTCATATTTGGAATACACCATCCTTGTGAGGGCAGATTCAAGTATTTTCAAATAAAGTCCATGGGTTCATATTGTGGCCCCCCTTGACTCCCCTTGGAGCCCAAATTTTAACTTACTACAATATGAGGATTATTCTTCCAAGATGTTCTTGAGCTGCAGCAGACAGAATCTTATGATATTTGGTAATAAAACAAATTTAATTTCAGTCAGATGTTCTGTTTTCATGAACGATTACATCTGTTTGTAAGTGTGTAAGGGTACCCATCCAGAAAGTCCTAATTTGTCCTATTAGTTAAGCATCAATATATTCCTTTGGCATGCCCTACAAGGCACATTTATGATCGATTCACTTTGAATCTTGGTATGCATATTTGGGGTGACCTCTAGATGGGTGCTATCGATTTTCTTCCATTTGTGTTAAAAAAGCTTGCCGTTGGCATCGACCTTTGAACTTAGTGCATTTGTGCATCAATATATTCCTTTGGCACAACGCACAGGTCGCATTTATGATTGGATTGCTTTGACACTTGGTATGCTTGTTTTGGTAGACCTCTAGATGGGAGCTATCGAGTTTCTTCCACTTCCATTGAAAAACGTTGCCGTTAGCAATAACCTTCGAACTTAGTGCATTTGTGCATCAATATATTCCTTTGGCATGCTCTACAGGGCACATTTATGAATGGATATGCTTGTTTGTGGTGATCTCTAGATGGGTGCTATTGATTTTCTTTCATTTTGTTGAGAAATGTTGCCGTTAGCAACGATTTTTAAGTTTTGTACGTTGGCACTTTTCTTTGGCACACAGTACAGGCCTCATTTATCAAGGGATCGCTTTGAAACTTGGTATGTGTCTTTGGGGAGACCTCTAGATAGAAACTATCAATTTTCTTTAATTTTCATTGATAAATGCTGCTGTTACCTTGACCTTTGACCTCTGTGGATTTGTGCATCAATATTTTCGTTTGGCATGCCTTGCATTCATGAATGGATTGCTTTTTGAAACTAAGTATGCTTGTTTGGGCTAACCTCTAGATGGGAGCTTTTGATTTTATTCCATTTCCGTCAAGAAACTTTGCTGTTAGCAACAACATTCAATTTATCTGTTTACTTGTTGACAGTTTCCTTTGACACACTGCATAGGTTGCATTTCATATTGAATCACTTTGAAATTTGTTATGCTTATTCGGAGTGACCTCTAGATGGGAGCTATCAATTTTCTTCCATTTTCGTCAAGGTGCCATTAGCAATGACATTCAAACTTCGTGCATTTGTGCGTCAGCATTTTCCTTTGGCATGGCCTACAAGGTACATTCATGAACTGATCGCTTTGAAACTTGGTATGTTTTTTTTTTTGTTGCCTCCAGATGGAAGCTTCTTTCATTCCCAACCAAAAACTTGCTGTTAGCAACGACCTTCAACTTTGCCCTTTTGTGCATTGCCAGTTTTCTTTGGCACATCACACTGGTCCAATTGTTTTGAAACTTGGTGTGCTAGTTTGGAGCAACCTTTAGAGCAGTGACAGTCAAAGTGAGTGCATTTGTGTACTTGCGTTTTCCTTTAGCACACCTCAGAGGCACATTCATTATCGGGTTGTTTTGAAACTTGGTATGCTTATTCTGGAAGACCTGAATAGGAGCTTTCGATTTTCTTTTCATTTCCATCAAAAACTGTTTGAAACGAACTTTGAATTCAGTGCATTTGTGCATCAACATTCTATGACATGGCTCACAGGGTGCATTTATCATTATGATTGTTTTAGAACTTGGTGTGCTCATTAGGCGAGACCTCTAGATAAGATCTATCGATTAGCATTCATTTCTGTGAAAAAAGTTGCCGTTTACAATACCCATTAAACTTACTGCATTTCTGTATCCGCATTCTTCCTTTAGCCAGCCTACAGTTTACATTTAAAAATGTGTGGATTGCTTTGACGTTGTGCACACACAATGCTGTTATCTTGAAGTTTCACCAAATAACATTGAAACAATGATCTTCAGTTTTGCCATTTCACTTATAACTTACCAAGTTCAAGTTTGTCAAGTTGAACTACAGTGTCATTGACGCTTTCATTATTACTGCCACATGCAGCCTTTTGATCAATGGTAGTGATGATGGCCCTTTCACTTTCTAGTCATGAGTTTTCGTTTATTCACATCAGCTTAAAAAAATGCCGTGAAAATCAGATTTTATGTCTGATTTTGCCTTAGCTTAGCTGAAAGTGGATGGTTATTCCCAGGACTGTTTTTATCAATGAATGAGAGCACGGTGCCTCAGTAGTCATGGTGTTGGACTTAAATCCTGAAAGGCCCATGCTTCGATCCCCACCAGGGGCAAGGCAATTAATCCCAAATCCTGATTGCCCATGTGAAGTCACAGTGGCACTGTGTACTAAGGCATACTGCACATCGATGGTGCACTTGTCTTAACCAATGCTAACCCTGCTTGTATCGAGTCGAATAGTTGCTCGCTGCTGCGCAGTGGTTCACCCCCACATACTTCGGCTTTGCCCACCTGTAAAGTTGAAATGTCAAAAGTGGCATTAAACTCCAATAAATTAAATGTGTCAGTGAATATTTAGATGGAAGTCTCTATACAGATATACAAGTCACTTTTCTACGAATCACCTTAGACCTAATGTAATGACCATACCTGGCCAGGAACATTCACAAAAATCTGCGTTCAATTTTATTAGCTCACCTGGCCTAAAAGGCCATGTGAGCTTTTCTCATCACTTGGCGTCCGTTGTTAGCCGTCCGGTGTCTGTAGACCTTTCACATTTTCATCTCCTTCTCTGTAACTGCTGAGCTGGTATGAACCAAATTTGGCAGGAATGGTCTATGGGAGGTCCTCTACAATTGATCCTCATTTTGTTCCCGTCGGATGAAAAACATGGCTTTCAGAGGCATTCTTTGATTCTGGTTGGTGGATTTTCAAAAATCTTTTCCTCTGAAACTGCCAGGCCAAATGTTTTGATAGTTCACATAAATGATGACTGGGACCCTCTCTACCAACAATCCTCATTTAATGTTGATCGGGTTGTAAACATGGCCACAATTGTGGCTTATAATTACTATAGACACCCTATGATAAATCACATTTTCATCATCTTCTCTGGAACTACTGAGCCAACGTGAAAACAAACCTGGCAGGGATAGTCTATGGGAGGTCATCTACAAACGGTCCTCATTTTGTTCCCATGGGTTTGAAAACATGGCCGCCAGAGGGATTCTTTGATTCTGATTGGTGGATTTTGAAAAATCTGCTCTGAAAACACAGGGCCAAATGGTTTGAAACTTTGCATGGTTGATGACTGGGACCCCCTCTACCAACGATCCTCATTTAATGTTGATTGGGTTGTAAACATGGTCACAATTGCGGCTTATAGTTACTATAGAAACCCTATGGGAAATCACATTTTCATTTTCTTCTCTGGAACTTCTGAGCCGACGTGAACCAAACCTGACAGGGATAGTTTGTGGGAGGTCTTCTACAAATGCTCCTCATTTTTGTTACCGTGCAATGAAAAACATTGGCTGCCAGAAACATTTTTTGATTCCGATTGGTGGATTTTGAAAAATCTTCTCTGAAACCACAGGGCCAAATGTTTTGAAACTTTGCATGGTTGATGACTGGGACAGCCTCTACCAACGATCCTCATTTAATGTTGATCGTGTTGCAACCTTGGCCACAATTGCGGCTTACTATAGAAACCCTATGGGAAATCACATTTTCATCTTCTTCTCTGGAACTGCTTAGCCGACGTGAACCAAACAGGAATGGTCTGTAGGAGGCCCTATACAAACAATTCTCTGACTGATGGATTTTGCAAAAATCTTCCCCTCTGAAACTACAAAGTCAAATGTTTTGAAACTTCACATGATTGAGGACTGGGACACCTTCTACCAATGATCCTCATGTAATGTTGATGTAATGTTGCAAACATGGCCACAGTTGCAGCTCACAGTTACCATTAAAAGCCTATGGGAAATCACATTTTTATATGTAGTTCCAGGTGAGCGATTACAGGCTCTTGTATGAACTTTGGGAATGCATTAAGGGGTCAAAAGTTGTGATTTCCAGAAATTATGAGCAATCCACTCAATGACCCTGGACGACCTCAGTGACCATGACCCATATTTTGAACCTCCATTGAGTGTTGACTCATTTGGTGTTGGTCCCAGGTCAATAGGTCATACCAAGCCAAAGAGATGGGCATGACCCACTTTCAGAACACCCCTATGAACACCACCCACTCCCAATTCCCCAGGAATCTGAAAAACATAGGTGGTCGAGTACTTGTGACTGTCTATCAGTATTCCAAAAATCATTGAGATGAAACAATTCGTTTTCAAGTTACCATGCTGACAAGGAAGTGCATAGAAGACAGAAGACAGGAAGAGAAGTAGAAGAAAAAAAAAAAAAAGAAAGGAAAATCTGGGAAAATTGGAAAAAAATGAAGGAAAAAGAAACTGTCCAAAACACATAGTCTATGGATTTCATGCAGACTAATAATTTAGTACTCTATCAGTTAAGCAAAAAATTCTCAAAAGTTTTCAGTTTTTCTGATGCCTCTTAATCACCAGTTGCATTTTAGCTCACCTGTCTGAAAGTCAAGATGAGCTATTGTGATCACTCACCGTCCGTCGACCGTCAGTCTTGAACATGGAGTTTGCACCTTCTCTTCCAAAACCACTGAACTGATTTCAGTTAAATTTGAGGTGATTGCTTGTGTCTTACATTGCATGTTGTTTTTGTTAAAATCAACCTGTTCCACCCCACAGGGAGGGGATGGAAGAAAATGCTCCCAAATCTTCTTATGATGAACCAGTGGGTACATTGGCTTGATATTTGGTATGGAGCATCCTTTTGAGGTGTAGAATCAAGTTTGTTCAAACGAAGTTCTTGGTAATGGGAGGGTTAGATTTTTGGCTCCACCCAAAATTTCTATTTTCTGAACCGATGGTCTGATTTGAACCAAATTTGGTATGTGGTATTATTGATCATCAGTACTTGATTCATGCAAAAAAAAAATTCCTCTGTCCCTGTGGGAACCCTAAGAGCTTAAATACAAATATTTTCAAACACCCACATTTCCCAAACCACATGGAACAGAGAACTGTTATTTGGTATGAAACATCCTTAGGAACAGCTGAATGGAATGGTAAAAAAAAAATGCCTTCAGTTGCATCAGGGTGTTCTGTTCTTGAGATGTAATCAGAATCTTTTAATATTTGGTATACAGTATCATTAGAGGGTTCAAATTCAATTTGCTCAAATAAAGTCCCTGCGTTCATATTTGTGTTCCCTACGGCAAGGGATGGTGTGAGGGGGGGGGGGGGGGGGGGCAAATTTTAACATAGTGCAAAATTGGTAATATTCTCCAAATCTTCTTCCCCAGAACCATCAGTCAGAATCTTTTCCTATTTGGTATACAATAATTCTTCTAATTTGTTCAAGTTAAGTTCCTAGGGTGATATTTGGACTTCTTAGTTTTGCATTACTGAAAATTTGGACATTATTTCTATGGTAGCATCCCAAAACAAGAAAAAAATCATCTTGTGTGGACAACTGAGTTATAAACATTTAAATCACTTCATTCCTCTGTAGTGTTTGTTAACTAGCCGTAGATTCTAATAAAATCCTTCTTTTAACAACTTTGGTCAGGTGAGTGCCTCAGGCCTCTTGAGGCCTCTTGTTAAAGCTGTCTCTGAAAAAAAATGTGTTGATGATGTGCATATTTCTTGCAGAAGTACAAATTGCATATTAACAGCATATTAACAAATAACATATTTTGGAGATTGATGACAAAACATGAGTGCCGAGATTGGAAAGCAGATACCATGTTACCAGTTTTGTTGCTAAGTGAACACCACAACATTTGATGAAGTGAAAGTTGTTGCCTTGTGACTCAGGTACTGTTAACTGGTAGAGTGCTAAATTATTTGCAAAGGCGATTTTTAATGTGTATTTTTTTCGCAGATTTTATTTCTACAAGCAAGGAGAGCCTTAGTTTTGCAATATTTTCTTTTTAAATAATTAATTTGTTACAATTTACTAGAAAGTGCCAGTTGGCACTCTCCAATAAATTGTAACAAAATAATTTTATATAACAATCTTTGTTCTACTGTTGTGCAAACATATGGTATCACTCTACTAAATATTTGAATTAGAGTTACCTGCCTTGAAGTGTTGCACTCGGAAATGATGCAATCTCTAAAAATAAACAGTGTTGGGAAAATATATTGTTTCATTAAACATTTGAAACATTCTATTGACATCTTGAATTATTGTTGAATATTCCTTATAAAAAAGAAGGTGATTTGATGACTCTGGGACCTAAAAAATACAATTGACTTTTTGTGTGTTTTTGTAGGGAATTCCCTGAAAAATATGTGCACGTGACCGGTACTTCCCTTTGTGTCATTTTTTTCTCTTTTATTTGTTGCTTGACCCCATGTTTTCGGGTCAAAAAAAGTTCTCAGAAAGGCTATACTTGACAAAGATATTTGAATGCCAAAATTAAAGTTATGCGATCATATTTTTTTTTGCCTGAACATTATAATGGTGACCTATAGGAAAATATTTAGTTCTGTGATACCATATAGCTAATGCATGTGGTGTAAAGCCACTAAAGTGGCTTTGAGCACTTTTCTATAAAACAATGATAGTTGCTTCTAGCACCCAACTAGTTAACTTGCCCTACGCCTTTCAACTCCAAGTCATGGCGCAATCATGAGCAAGTGTAAAGTCTCTCTTTCTCAGGCAAGTTTATTTGTTTCCGCACTGGGGTTTAGGGTTACTTTTGGCATCTATGGCTATTTTATGATTACAATATAAGTACGAATTGAAGTTTTAACTTCCACCACAGGCATTGGTTATCTGTTTCAAAAGAGATAAAGCAGAATTTCTCTACCCCAGTGAACAAATGCTGCTTCCCTTCCCATAGTTCCAATCAAATCGATTCTGAGGAGCTAGTTGTTGTCATGACACCATTTTAGTTAGGGGTGGGGTGGGGAGTAGGGGGAACAGATTGATTTTTTTTCATTAATGTTCCAGCAATCCTGAGATCAGTAGATAAATCAAGTAAATAGAGAAACATCCTTTAATAATCCCATAGTTAAGGTTATTTGCTATCAGTATAGTGTGAAAAGTCTACAAATTTTAAACCATCTTCATTTTCTGGAGTTATGTCCTTTTCTCAGAGTTTAAATACAATCTTAGCTCTTTTTAGCATTTGGGAAGAACAGAAACATTTAATTGTTTGACCACTCTCGTTTTGGTTTTCTATGGTAACTTATACAATTGATGTACTTGACATTTTGCTTGTGAAGAGGGTTACTTGTTTTCTCCGTGTCCTTTAACTAAGTATATGGCAAGCTCTGGTGTAACTTTAGAACAGTAGAACCCTATTAATTAAATAGCCACTTTACCAATGAAACATTTTCCATTAACACAAGTATTAATTTTAATATTTGGCTATTTTTCGCCATTCTACTCATAAATTGTGCATTTATTCTGTTATATCTTGTTTGACAGAGCTCAGGGAGCTCTGGCAAACAAGTTATAATAGATTAAATTCCTATTTTGGATGTGGTGAGGCAAAATAGGTTTATAAACATTGGGAATTTAGTGATTGTCCGAATAATTCTTTAATACATTACAACATTCTATTGAATTAACAGAGTTTATTTTATAACCTATATTCAATTAACCCTTTACCCAACGTAACGGCCAAAACCGGTCAGCGCTATTCTAAAAAATCGTCAGTTATTTTTCATTATTTTTTCATTTTTTGTCTCAAAAACATAGGTTATGACCCTTCATTGGAACGAGCTCATCGAGCTCGTTCCAATGAGGGGTCATCACCTATGTTTTTGAGACAAAAAATGAAATAAAATAGTTGTTCAAGAAATTTTTTTCGCAAGTGTCGTCTGCTTTTCATGTTAGGTAAAGGGTTAACAGGTCAGATTTATACACAACATATGGTAAATGGTTTGGTATTTAGAAATTATATGCAATTAACAGGTTTATTAAATTAAGTGGCAGCAATTAAATAGGCTCCACTCCACATGCATGTTTTGCTTTCTTTGTATACTTTGTGTGTCAGGCTTGGCAATTTCAGGAGAGCGATTTTTTAGCTCTCCTTACTGCCCTCCTGAAAGAATTAAGGAGAGCGAAAAATTGCCCTCCTAGATATTTTGGTCTGGGATGATTGAGATTACATGTTTTATGCTCACATTAAATTTTTGTTGTAAAGTGTGTGTTCGGTTGTTCAGTGAGACATCTAGATGTCTAAGAGATTTTGCTTTACCTTAGTGAAGTTAATAAAAACACTGATATAATAGGCTGTTGGTTTCAGTTTCAATGAGTTCGTTCAATTGGATACTTAAAATGCTGTGTAAAGCTAATTGCTCTCCTAAGCTGATTGAGGAGAGCGATTTTTTGCCCTCCTGCATTTTTCAGAATGCCAGGCCTGGTGTGTGAAGTACTTGTTAGATCATTAGTGCTGGGTGGTTTTATGAAAAACTTCCTAAAGCTGGAGTCAAATTAAATACATTACTTGTACATTTTAACCCTTTACCTAACAAATTGTCCTCTCCGTTGGAACCCTGGGAAGTAGAGCAGTGTTTGTTTACTGTGGTAAAAAAGCTCTGTTTTAATGGTAATATAGGACCTGGTAAACCAATGCCCGGGATGGAAGTCCTCTAAAATGGGAAACCTGGGTATAAACGATTGGTTAGATTTGACTTTATATCCATGTTAGAGTCACGATTTGCCATTGTGCTGACCTTATACACACAAAAAAAATAATAAAAATAACAAATCGGCCGCATCCGCCCACGTAATTTACAAATTAAGCAGCTAAAAAAATGTATATTTTTTTTTCAAAAAATTTCAACAAAACCATATCATGTAACCCCTCATTGGGACAAGCTCATTCCAATGAGGGGGTCACATGATATGGTTTTGTTGAAATGTTTTGAAAAATTTGAGAAAAGCAATCATTAAAATAATAAATTTTGATATCCTGTGCATTGGGTAAAAGGTTAGTCCTTTACCTAACATATTGACCACAACCATCTAGTGCAATTCACAAAAATTACCTTTTCCATCTGATTGTTTTTTATATTTTTGCTGTGAAAATATCGCTTGTTCCAATGATGGGGTAATAAGCTTTTTTTCATGGCAAAAAATAAAAGAATTTTAGTTATTTCAGGTCTGCTGTTTTCAAAATGTTAGATAACCAATTTATCGTTCACCTGATTTTAGCTTTGGTAACTTATTGTTCGTTTCCCTGTACCCATTATATATATGTATCGCAACTATGCTGATATATGAAATCTTGTATCATAGCCAAATTCTTGCTCCTATGCGCAATATCCTGATGAATAGAGATGAATTCTTAGGAACAATAATGAGACTGTGTTATAGAAATATAAATTTTATTGTAAATTTCCTTTCTTATTATACCTACTGCAATTGTTTACTACAGGCTTGCACTACAGTGGAAGAACCTAACTTGGATAAAATACTCTCTATTTTAATCTTTCCCAAGAGATTTGGGAAAGAAAAGTGATGTAAAAACACCTCGAAAAAATAAGCCAAAACTGGGTCGAGCGCCATCTCCCAGTATGGGACGCTCTTCCATAGTACAAATGACTTCTGTAAAACAATGCGCAGTGCGTCAATTCATCATTCTTTTGATTCCGACAACACAGGAATTATGTGATCAGCGGGGAGGAAGGATTCTTACCCAAATAAGAAGACGGGAGGGCCTCCATGTAAACAATTGCAGTTGGTATAATAAGAAAGGAAATTTACTATAAAATTTATATTTCTTATCAACCTACCTTGCAATTGTTTACTATAGGCTGAATAGACAAAAAGATGGAGGGAATCACATAACCAACCCACACATAACTCAATAGCACTGGAACCGTGGACAGAGGAAGAGATCCCTAGGCCTATCAAACCATATCATCACAAACATTAGTAAAAGGCAATGAAAGATGAGGCGTATGTTGAAGTGCGATGCACAGACAGAAAGCTGAATGGCTGGGATAGACAACAGCCTGAGCCGAAGAAAGAGGGCCCCAAGGACCAAGGTCCTCTGTCGGCTCCTGCAACTGTTGCAGATAAAAGGAGAAAGTAGCATTTCTCCAGTAGGCTGCCAGTATAACATCCGTCATCCAACAACATGACAGAGTCATTAAAAGAGGAAGACAATGCACGCACCTCGTGGCAGAAAAAACAATTGGTAATACAATCACCAGTAGCTAGACGAGTGGAAGCTGCACGAATAACAAGACAAATCCATTGAGAAATGGATGCAGGAGAGATCTGGCACGTGAGAAAATGCATATCCATCCAGGATAAAGGCGCAAATGCCCCCCACCCCCAAGCAGAGCAGCGTCCAAGAAAGTGACCATCTTGGAGTAAACTGCAAAGTCCTAGGCCTTTTCAAGGAAAAGAGCTGATAAGCTTGGAGAGGCAAGGATGAGTGTCGAAACAATGCAGTACCACATATGAAAAAGGTCTCCGAAGCATGGACTTTCTGGAGACCCCCAGAAACAAACATATACCAGAAACTCCGCAAGCTGTGTGATTGAAGGAGTGACAGAAGCAACAGAGTGATCGCACACCATCGAGAGGCTAAACCAGTGGAGTGAGTGCTTCCTTGAAGAAGAAAAGCAACTCCACTGCGTGTCTCGAAAAACCACTACGGAGGAGACAGGAACCGATAAAAGACATGTGCGAAGGCACAATGAAGTCGGGTCAACTTGAAACCTCCTCGGGTGACTTTGGCAAAGAAAGTCGCAATGCAGAGAGAGACATGCCAGAACCGACGCCAACAGAGAGCGGAGCAGATTGATCCACACCCACCGAGGCGACAGTAATGATCGAAAGGATTCGACGACTGCAGGTTCATATCTGGGAGAGAACCTGAGGCAGAATCGGAACCGGCAGGAAGGCGTAGCCGACAATACCGTCCCAAAGGAGGGCCAGAGCATCCACGGTGAAAGCCAGAGCATCTGGACATGGGGACACGAAAGTGTCCACCCGATGATTCCAATGAGTCGCAAAGAGATCGATGGAACCCGCCATGTGGAGCATCCACTCGGTGGAAAAGAACCTGCCCCGTCGGGACAGGGAGACAGCTAGGATGTTCAGACGACAGGAAATGTGACGAACAACCACCCCGGCGTTGACATCCTGAGCGAGCAGTAGAAGATCCCAAGCCAATTCGTACATTGGAACTGAGTGTGTGCCGCCCTGATCCCGAATGTAAGCAACCACTGTCGAATTGTCGAACAACAGAAGGACCTGACGAATCGACAAGTGAGGGATCCACTGCCTGAAACTCAGAAGAAGAGCAAAAAGCTCCTTCTGGCTGATGTGTAGAGATGCCCGATCCTGGTCCCACATCCCGTGAAGGGAAAGACCTAGAGGATCCAACGTCGCACCCCATCCGAGATCGCTGACATCTGCCGTCAGAACGCGATCGGACGTGGGTAAGTCCAACAGGACACCCTGCGTGATCCACTGAACATTCGTCCAGTGGAGAAGGTGAGGATAATAGAATTTGGTAACTGAAGCACCAGATCCAGAGAATCGACATTCGGCCTCCAACGACTGAGCAGAAAGTGTTGGAGAGGTCTGATAGAGGAATGAGATCTGTCACTGAACCGCAGAAACCGATCAGCCGGAGAAAACTCTGTGCTGTCGCGAATGTGGACTGGGACAGAGTCAGAGCAAAAGCTGAGAGAATCACAGCATTGGCCTGGGGAACCGCCACCAAATTGAATTTGGTGCGGAAAGCCATCCCCAGAAGACAAAACGACTGAGAAGGGACCAGGTCCGACTTCTCCTCGTTGACTCTGAAACCTAGCGACGTGAGCAAGCTCAACATAGTGGCGACATCCGACTCCAGTAAGGCAGCATTGGAAGGCCTCTGGAGGATATCGTTCAGATATGCAGAAGTAGTCACCCTGGACTGTGTGCGATGAAAAGCTATCACATGCGACATCAGTCTGGTTAAGGCCCAAGGAGCCAGGTTGAGGCCGAAAGGCATGGCCTTGAACTGGTAAACTCGCCCCAGAAAAGCGAACCTGAGATATGAATCGGAACGTGAAAGTAAGCGTCTCGCAGGTCGATGCTGGAAGCAAAATCTCCCTGGTGAATTGAACGGCGGACCAACCTGAAAGTCTCCATGCTGAACTTGGGAGCAATGATAGACTGGTTCAGGATACTCAGATCGATAACCGGTCGGAGTCGGCCATCCTTCTTCGGCACCAAGAACAGGCGGGAATAGAACCCCACTGACTGAATGTTCTTGATGACCTCGATCACCCCCTTTGTCAGGAGATTGTCTATCTCCGTGGACAAAAGTTCCCGACGTAAAACGTCTGAAGGAACTGTGGTTGGAAGAGGCACCCTGGACAGAGTGGGGTGCCTTCGGAAGGATATTCGCAGCTCGGACCGAACAACATCTAACACCCAAGGATCGGATGTGATGGTGGCGAACTCTGCTATCCTTCCTCCAACCTGGGACGAGTCGAGGTGAGGACCTTCATTTCGAGGCCCGCGAGAGGAGAAACCACCTCCTCTACTGAATGATTAATCCTGAGACTTCCCTCTAGTCTGCCGACGCTTACCCTTACCCTTTGAGTAACAAGTGGAAGCGGTGGCAGAAGGATCAGCCTTTTGCTTCGCAGAGGAAGCAGAAGGGTACTTGTTAGGCTTGGAACGGCCCCTGCCTCCCCTAGAAGGCTGATCAAGCTGAAGAAACAGCAGCTGATCTTTGGAATGATGTAGGACGTCATCCCGGACCTTCGACACGGAACCATGGAAAAGTTGCGCACCTGCCAAAGAAGCAGATCGAAGAGTAGCGAGGTGCTCCACATGAAGGGATCGGCCTGTGTCCAGCACAGAGTGCCTTCGAATGAATTCCAGATTAGCCGTGTTACAGGCATGCATGTGAGTAAGATGCATGAGCGTCTTGGACGGCACACGCAAAGGAGCCTGTACCTTGTCAAACTTATCTGGAGGCAGATAAGCAGCTAAAGCTGAGACGACGTGATCTGAGAGAGAAAGCATACCAAGCATCTCTCTCGATAAGCCCAACGTGGACTCCAGAGTCGTCATCAGAATGATGGCAGACTTGGACTTGGAAAGCCCGAGGGAATTGGAGTCCTGATCCACAACCGTCAAAGTCTGGCAGACTGACGGATTGGCGGAACCGTAGGAACGATAATGCGCCGGAGGCAAAAAGGTGTCAACCCTGGTGAAGAACAGAGCCTTCATAGCCTTGGAACTCAGCTTAGAGTCCAAGGCTGAAAATGCTTCAACCAACTGTACCGACTGGCACGGTCGAAGACGCCCAGAAGCAGGTTGCTCCATAGGTGATCGTGGCCTGGCCGACACAGTCGACTGGTTTGATGGTTTGAGATCTGGAAGGAACCCAAACACAAAATCAAGTGCTGCCCCCAAGTCCGAAGACTTCTGGCTCTCGACATCAAGCATGTCTGACTCTTCCCCTGAGTCGGAAGACACATAGCCCATCGTGGGCAAACCAGCCGATGCCTCCCATGGTGTCGGAGGCAACGGGAAGGCTCTTTGACAGAACCTGAGTGAGTAAGGAGAGGGCCTTTCTAAGTTCACTGCCCGTACTGGCCGGTTCGACAGGGGAACGAACCAGCAAAGTGGCTTCACCTCTGACCCTCTTAACCAGCAAAGGGTCACGATTATCCAAAACACCCGACGCGGGACGACGGGTGACAGCCGAAACGTCTGAAGGCAGACGTGTATAGGGTGTACGACACACCCTGAGGATCAACATAGCGGGAACTCATGAGAGTCACCGCAGACCTCTGCGGGGCAGAAGGTCCAGGCTGCACAAAAGACGTTGGTCCCCCAAAACTGGTCGTGTGACCAGAATGAGTGGATGGAAATGCCACAGAGTTCATAGTGTCCCACTAAGAACATCCGAATCCAATGACACAACTATGGTGCTCGACGGCGCAGAGACCACAGTAGAGGGGCCGGCCGGCAGCCACTTCCAACTTCGCCGAGTTGAAGTCAGGGAAGGCTGAGGCCGATACCCCCACGTCTACACTCCCAGACACCGCAGCAGACCACTGCAGGTATAAAACTACTGTGCTCAACGGCTGAGAGGACACAGTTGGGGGTTCAGTCGGCAGCCACTTCCCACTTTGCTGAGTTGAAGTCGGGGAAGGCTGAGGCCGATACCCCACAACCACACTACAGACATCCCTGCAGACCCTTGCAGGAATAAGCCGAGGCCGTCTAAAACGGTGCCCAATGGCATTGTAGACAGAACAGCAGTAGCAGCAGGTACGACGGGAGCTGTTGGAACTGGCAGAAAAGCGGAGAGAGCCACCTAGTTCGGCCTCCAAAGGAGGAGTCACAACCCTAGTGACAGCCTCAGATGTCGACTGGAGAGGGCGCATAGTCCCGGAACCAGGCATCTCTTCACCAGAAATCCAACAGCTCCCGCAGTATCCACCACGGTAAAAAAAACTGCACATTCCCCACGGAAGGGGAATAACTCTCACCAGACATGGTCGAGTCAGGAAGGAGGTACACATCCCCCACGGAGGGGGAGCAATTCTCACCAGACGTGGTCGAGTCAGGTGGCCCGAAACGACAGCGTTCCCCACCCCCCGTGGGAGCGGGAGGAGCTGCACATCCCCCACAGAGGGGGTATAACTCACACCAGACTGACTTTCAAAATTCCCTGCTGGTGCGGGAGGAGCTACACATCCCCCATGGAGGGGGAGCAATTCTCACCAGACGTGGTCGAGTCAGGCTGCCCGAAACGACAGCATTCCCCACCCCTGTGGGTGCGGGAGGAGCTGCACATCCCCCACGGAGAGGTTATAACTCATACCAGACGTGGTCGAGTCGGGAGGCTCCTGAAACGACAGCGTTCCACACCACCCGCGGGTGTGGACGAAACGGACACGAGAACGCACCAGGGCGAGAGCAAAAGGAATTGCCCTAAAGGAACCGAACTGGAAATAACAGAGGTGAGAGCAGTAGAAGAAAAAAGTGAACTCAACAGAAACAGAAAGTAGAGGAACACCCTCAACTACGAGAGAAGGTGGCAGAAAAAAAACGGTGGGTACACGACAGAACCCAGACGGCCGACAGGGACAGAAAAACCTCCCAGAAATTCAGCGCTCAACAGAGTGAAGAAATCCTGTCCAGACAGTCCCTGATTGACACCTAACTCCAAAAACAATAAAAATTTTTGAACCGAAAAATTTATTGTCGAATCGCGTTGACACGAAGTCGAAAACAAAACATTCGCGAAATCGGAATAGTAAATAATATACAATGAGAATGTGGTTGAAAATATTAACGAGAATATATAAAACACAGTCCTGTTATTATACGATCTTCAGATCCATAATTCCAGTCACAGGAAAACCATTATCGACGAGTTATCACTGTTTCATAATGCATATGGCGGAGACACACCTTCCACGTGTCTCGGATAAAAAAAGAATGATGAATTGACGCACTGCGCATTGTTTTACAGAAGTCGTGGATTTGTGATATGGAAGAGCGTCCCATACTGGGTGTGTGCCGATGGCGCTCGACCCAGTTTTGGCTTATTTTTTCGTGGTGTTTTTACACCACTTTTCTTTCCCAAATCTCTTGGAAAAGATTAAAATAGAGAGTATTTTATCCGAGTTAGGTTCTTCCACTGTAGTGCAAGCCTGTAGTAAACAATTGCAAGGTAGGTTGATAAGAAATTCAGATACAAATTAGTTGCAATTATAGCCTAATCTTGGCATGGGCTAGCATGCTGCAGAACAGTATGGCATTCATGATCACTATTTATGGCAGAGACATGAATTATTGCCATTTCCTGGTTTTGTATCCATTTTACATCTTAAGATGATCAACAGTTTAAAATTATGTTGAATATCAACCAATCATCAACATAGTTGTTTGCATCTGTCTGAAGTATAGCTGCTCTGTTGGCCAATTTGGCCAATAATTAGCCAATAGAGCAGGTATAGTTCAAGCATATGCAAACACCTTTGCAGCTGATGATTGGTTGATGCTCAACATCATTTCACCATTCATTCTTTCTAGATCATTCAACTTGGCACAAATTTTACGTGATCTGGCCCCAATTTGGCGTGGCGCATTTTTCGTTTGCATGTTTTTCATTTTACGCAACCTCCACGCGACCCAAACATCTGTTCACCTCAAATCGACAGGCCTGTATTCACAAATGTTTTTGCAAGTGTCGTCTGCTATTTGTATTGGGTGAAGAGTTAAAAAAAAAGCCAGTGTATCACTGCCGAACAGTATCAGAAAATCAAGGTAGGCAATAAAATAACCTCTGCAAGACTCGGTCTGGCTTACCTGGTAGCCGAGGGTGGGTGGGGGGTGGGTGGAGGGGGTCAAAGTTATACAGAGACTAATAATAGCAATGGAAGGTAATAAGACGGTGGATTGAAATGATAAAACAATGGATGTAACAAAATGATGTTCGTTGTTTTTGGTCATGGGTATAAAATATTTCCGGAAAAAAAAGTTTTAATAAGTCTCCAGTCTGAAGTATGAGTTTTTCCAGGAAGACTTTACTGTCAGTGTGTTGTTTTCACAAAACCGTAGAATCCTGTTTATTGAATAGCCACCTTGCCACTCAAAACTATGGGAACGCAGTTGCTCAGTGGTAGACTGTTGGACTTCTATGCTAGAGGTCCCGAGTTTGATCCCAGTCTGGGACGTCCTGCATTGTGTCCTTGGGAAAACCACTTTATTCCGGTTGCCTACATGGGGGCATGATGACGCCATGAACTAAGATGTACTGCATGTCGATGGTGCACATGTCTTCAACCACTGTAATCCTGCTTGAGCGGAGCTTGAATGTTGAGCTGGAAGTTGCTTGTCGATGCTCGGTGTTTCTCTCCGGGTACTCCGGCTAACACCACCCAAAAAACTGTCACGGTCACGATTAGCCATTGTGCATAAGTAGGTGACCTTAAACACCAATAAATAAATAAATAAGTACACTCAAAACTATTCACTTAACATGAGTATTCTATTTACAGGAATTTGATCTTTTCTCCATATTCTAGTGATAAACTTTGCATTCATTCTCATATATCTTGTTTGACAGAACTCTGTGAGCTCTGTCAAACAAGATAAATAGATCAAATTCTTATATTGGATATAATGATCCCAGAAAGGTCTTTTGAGTAATTCTTCAGTAGATCAAATGATTTTCTCTTCATTTGAGAACTGTGAGTCTGCAACTTTTCAGAAAATGTAAATTAAGATTTTTAGGTGAGATAACCAACTCAGGACAGCATTGATAATTATAGACTGTGATGAGTATCAAACATTTCCCATTCTTGTCTCTCATCAGCTTCTTTTCACAACAAAATGAATATTTGCATTCTCGGTGGGAACCCCAGGAAGTGAATCAGTGTTTACTGTGGTAGACAAGCTCTTTTTTTACTGGTAAAATAGGACCTGGTAATCAATGCCAATGGGTGGAAAATGGGCAACATGCCTATAAAGGATTGGCTGGACTTGATTTTATATCCATGTTGTGGTCACATGTAGCCATTGTTCAGAAATATCTGACCTTAAACACTAATAAATAAATTAACAAATTAATATTTGAAGAATAGAAAACAGCAGTACTGTGCATGCAGAAATCGAGGTCTCATAATCCTTCAGGGGAGTTTTTAGCTATACCTTATATGCAATTAGGTCAAATTTATTCTGAAGGTGAAGTAAATAGTTTGGTGTTTAGAAGTTATATGCAATTAACCAGGTTATTCATTTAACAATTTTTCTAACTAAGGGCTCTCGACTGTAGTTAGCTCTCTTCTTAGTACCAGGCCAATCCTGATAGGCATTGCCTTTCACAGATGTACTTTCAATTTAAAGAACCTGGATTGATTCCATCAATGTACGATAAAATAGTAAATGCCCTTTTATATTCCTGATATCATGTATTTCATTTTAGGTGATTCCACCCAGCACTTTTGTCGATACCACAATAACTTCAAGCTTTTGTGTTTGTCAATGATGTCTGGCCATATTGAATTTATTCATTCCAACATTGGTTTGGAGAGCAAGACAATTTATCTCTGACTTTTTGTATGATATCCATTTCCAAGATTGAAATACACTGAAACTTTCAGTGTAACATAAAAAAGGATGGCTATCTAGTCTCTTTGCCATGTGATGTAGTGAAGTCTTTCTCAACGGAATGAAAAATGATATTTTTTGCTTCCAAAACAGTTCATGAACTACTCGCTGGATTTAGCCTGTCAATAAATACACAGACTCCACACGCGTGTGAATGGGTTAATCTGTATGGCACGAGTGCCAGTGCAAAAGGATAAATCCACAGGCCCCGAGTTTTACCCTTCTGCAATGGAACAAGTTCCATATCAGTTAACTCATTCATACATGTGTGTTGTTCTGTGTTTATTACATGCCTTCATGTCTATAAAAGCAATTATTAGAAGGACACTCAGCAATTCATTTGTCAACTCGTCCCCTGAGTTCCAATGTGTTCTTTGTGCCAATAGGCACAGAGAACTCAGTGGACAAACTATCAGCAAAAAGAACACATTTTATCGTCAACCAAAATTGCGAGGGGAACCTGTGTTACCAGTCTTAGCTATTGCTAGTGATTCAAATTGAAACTGCACTGCACAATTTGTAGAAACTTCCAGCGAAATTCCGCTTCTATTTAAAAATAGTCCATCAGTGGACAGATTTTCGTTTTCCACATGGTTTAGTGTTGCTGTAGATGGGAATTTCATAGACCAGGCATGTACTAAAAGGATATCACATGTCTTGTTTTGGAGAGAAACCATAAAAATTGACAAAATTTCAATAGTATTTTTCTGTGTGCAACATTCAACAGGTCTGGATGATGTGTGAACCCTCTGCACACTGATGTCAGAATATAAAAAACCTGAAATGTTTCCCACAATGCAACTTGGAGTTTAACCAATTCAAGCTTATTTAACAGTCAGCTTGTCTATTGAAAGAGCAGAGCTTATATTTCATCTAAATTTGAGAGAATCCATTTGGATTGTCATGAAAATGGTTACGAGAATCCCTACCTGCTATGAGTGTCCCAGGATCCCATTAGACCACCATGGTTGAACCCTTGTTGTATACTGATAACACATGTTAGCCCTTCACCCATCACAGGTTTTTAACTTTTCAAATATAAACGGAATTTGATAATTTTTTAAAAAATAAACAATATTTATCAATAAAACCTTACAAATATGGATGCCATAAAATTGTACAAATATGACTGTTATTGGAACCGGCTCAATGAACCGGTTCCAATAACAACCAGGAGTGTACAATTTTATAGACAAAGCATCAGGATATTTCAGGTCATGTTAGCCTTGTATTGGTCAGTTTGCTGCTGCTATGTTAGGTAAACAGTTAAATTGACTCAATTCTTTTCACACGAATCCTAGTAGAGGTGCAGTAAGAATCTACATGGATTCTCACTGGATTTGTTGCACGAATCTTTGCGTGAATCGGAATTCTTGGATTCTTGTAGAAATATAAGCTCTGATGAGTTAAATTCCTAGTTACATTATGGGAAAAAATTGCTGTTTGAAATATTCAGTGTTTTGCACTGATCTCTACACAATTGCATCGCAAGAATGTCAGTGAAAAATGTTAAATCGCAAGAAGGTGTCAAGTCCATCAATGTTGCAACTCCTCCCATTGGTGATGTTTAATCACAGAGAAGTTAATGCTGTGACTAGTCACAGCGTATCAGATTTCAGTTCATCAAATGTCAGCCATGGTGTTTACCTTTGGAGGGGTTAGAGTGATTGTATGCCCCCCCCCCCCCCCCCCCCCAAAAAAAAGAATTGCACCCAACATACCTTTTTTCTCCACCCCCACTCTCCTAGCTAAATTAAATTAACTGTATTAACATGTAAATGTTGAATGTTACCTTAAGGGGCCTCCAGTTCAATTTCATTGGGCTGCCTGTGTTGCTAGTTCTGTGCCAGGCCATGCAAATCCCAAGGTCTCAGGGCTACAATCCTAGAACACCACCCCACCAAGCCAGAAAATAAGCAGAGTGACATCTGCAAAATGAGGTCCCCAGAGGGTGAATTTAGTGATGCTACCCTGCAAAGCAAGGTAGCATCACTAAATTTACCCTCTGTGAACCTCAATCTGAATCAGAGTCTCAAAACTAAACAGAATGAGGTGCCCAGAGGATAAACTGGCCCACTGTATGGGATAGCATGATCAAATTCACCCTCTGGGGACCCCATTCTGCAAATGTGAGACAGCTTATTTTCTGGCCTGCACCCCACCCCCTCACAACCCTTTACTTGACCAAATCGTGCAAGCATCATGTATTTTGAGAGACCTGCACAGCACAGTAAAGAATTAACCATTTACCTAACAAATCAGAAACATCTGCCCGCGTAATTTACACACATTAGTTCTTTTAATGCTCAGATATACCATGTATTCCCATTGCAGAACAGAACTGATCAAGAAAAAAATTGGACAGTACATAAGATTTCTTTCTTATGAACTACAAACATTTGCGTTGGAGTTGCTGATGCTCTTCATTATGATATTTCGGATAAATCTTGACAGCAGACCATTCTACGCTTATGACTTTATACTGTTACTTTCTTCTGCAAATCTTATAAGAGATAGGATGTGTACAGATGTATTCATGGCTATGATGAATTCCTTTGCTGCATCAATTAGCTTTTTACGATTTCAGGTAATTTGAGATAAAATGACAGAATTATGTAATAACTAACATTATGGTCACAACTGGCCAGCATTGTTAAGAAAAATTGCAATTCAAATTTAATTATATTTTTTTGTATCTGCTTCAAAAACAATGCTTTGGTCCCCTCTCTTAAATGTTCAAAAGAAAAATGAAAATTTCCAGTTATTCAAGACTTTTTTTGTGCAAGTGTCAGATGCTATTCATAGTAAGCTACATGAGGTAAGCAAATGTTCGACATTGTTTTTAAATAATTTATTCATGCATTATTGACAATATATTTTAATTTAAAAATTTTCTTTTCAAGTTCAGTTTTGTGCTCCAACATTTATCTTGGGATTCAAGAGTTACTTTCGACACTTCCACCGAGAATCAATTTTAATTTTGATGAGAATTTCATCAATAATCAAACAAAGCCGAAATGCCATTCTCATTGATAGTGTTATCAACAGAAATTTAGCACTGGCAGTGCTTCGAAAGAAGCATGTGCTGATCAGTAGAAAGTTAGCACAGGCAGTGCTTCTAAAGGAGTGTGTGCTGCATCAGTCATTGAGTCAGGGCATCTTCAGTGGCTTAACCCTTTACCCAACGTAGAGAATATCAAAATTTATTATTTTAATTACTATTTTTTTTTAATTTTTCCAAAAATTTCAACAAAACCATAACATGTGACCCCTCATTGGAATGAGCTTGATGAGCTCGTTCCAATGAGGGGTCACATGATATGGTTTTGTTGAAATATTTTTAAAATCAAAATTTTTTCAACTGCTAAATTTGCAAATTACGCAGGCAGATGCAGGCGATTCGTTAGTTAAAGGGTTAATGTAACAAAATGTCACATTGGATAACAATTTAGAAAAAAAAATTTTTTATATAGGACCTCAGCCAAAAAGGCCTCGATTAACTCTCTGCACTCTGATGTCTAAATATCAAAATTTCAACCTGCAAATTTTTCCCATAATGCAACTAGGAACTATTGAACCAATTCAATGAGCTCTGTCAAACAAGATTAAATTAGTTGAACTTTTTGTTGCATTATGGGAAACATTTGCTGCATGAAATTTTAGTACTTTGACATCAGAGTGCAGAGGGTTAACAAGAGAGTGAAAACTCGAAAAATAAAGGTTTCCAATTGCGAAAGTTAATGAGTGAACCAGTCAAAGACATCACAACCCAAACGCATGCACAAGCAAAAACAGTCTTACAATCAAAACAGTGATCTCCAGTAAATTATACAATGGCTCCCACCTGCGGCAACCGCGTTGTGTCCTTGGGCAAGACACTTCATCTCCATTGTCCGCATGGGGGCACGATGACACCGTGTACTAAGGTGTACTGCACGTCGATGGTATGCATGTCTTCAACCAATCTAACCCTGCCTGTGCTGCAGTGTGGAGTTACGATGTTGGGGAGCTGGCAGCTGCTCATCGTTGCTCGGTGGTTCTCTCCGGGTACTCCGGCTTCCTCCACCCGTAAAACTGTCACGGTCATGGTTAGCCATTGTGCATAAATATGTGACCTTAAACATCAATAAATAAATAAATATACAATGGCTTTCCTTGCTTGTTATGACTGTGTGGCAGATAATCCCATTGGTGTAAGAGCACAAAGGAACTTTCGATAATTACCATGAGGCCATGGACACAGGTGAACAGTAGTCCACAGCAACTATTAATATGTGCCACGGTGTATTCATTCCTTGAAAAATTAAAAATTATAAGAATGGGCATTCTGACATCTGCTTCAAATTCAGCAGTGTTTTTTTGCAGTGGAACCCTGTTAATTGAATAGCCACTTTGCCAATGAAAATTATTGAATTAACAGGAGTATTCAACTAACAGGGATTGTGTCACTTTCCTGTATTCTAGAGATAAACTTAGCATTTATTCTATTATATCTTATTTGACATAGCTCCATGAGCTCTGTGAAACAAGATATAATAGATTAAGTGCCTGTATTGAATCTACTGAGGACAAATAGTTCTATAAACAAAGGAAAACTGGGGAGAGTCAGGGTATTTTCTTGACAGGTTACAGGATTTTTTATTCAATTAACAGGAGTTTACTCCAGTCCATAACTTATATTCAATTAGAAGGTCAAATTTGTACTGGAGGTATGGTAAATGGTTTTGTGTTGGCAAATTATATTCAATTAACAGAGTTATTCAGTAAAGAGATATCCAGTTAAGTAGGCTCCATTGTAATACAAATGATAATTCCCCCATATAACTGTTTTAGGTGGTTTCCGTACAATTTGTACCAACTTGGATGTTATGTACCCAAATAATTTGACACTTTGTACCACCGCTTGACATTTTGTATATAGGATGTATTCCTCGCCAAATAACATGGACTGCCTTCCTTCATTTAATGATTCAAACACAAGGATGCCCAGTAGGGGTGGGGAGTCTAGGGTTTGAGGACAGTGGGTATGAATGCCCTTTCATGCAGTTATAAGTTGTGCTGTGATTTAGATACACACACTGTTAACTGCAGTCGTTGCAACATTCAATCTGACCTTGAGCCTCAAAGTACGACTTTACAAGTAGTAGGCCTACTTTGAATTCTTTATATAAAGTTGATGAATAAAAATTCAAAGAGACTCGGGATTTGTTGAGCTAAGCCTTGCAAATATAATCTATGGGCCTCAGTACTACATGTATCTAACAAGAACAGTCTGATACTTGGCCCAGGTTGCCATCCCAACTTCTTCCCACGTTGCCTTCCCCAACCCCACTATCCCCCCCCCCCCCCCCCTCTTTTCAAACCTTCCGGAGTACTTGTTTAAATAACTATGTGACATCTCCCTCATGTCCTGGCACTTTGGCCTACTTCCAATTCAGAGCAGCTTTCATTTAGGCTGATATCGTTTTTCTGTAGGCTTGTTGTACCAAGGAATGATAAGGTGGTGACTTAGTATTGCTGTCTATACTGGGAACAAAGAATTCAACCAATTCCTTCTTCTTTAAATTATAACACTGTCTTATTAAATTATTCAGGTGCATTGGACTAAATTAAACCTGAAAGGTTGACTATGAAACCCGGTCAATCAGCAACTGCATTGTGTCCTTGAGAAAGACACTTAATCCCAACTCCTTTTATTGGGCATGGTGAACTATGGTGTGGTGCATGTCGATGGGAGACTTGCTTTCAACCGCTGCTAACACTGTTTGTGCAGAGTTAGTATGTTGGGGAGTCAAAGAGTTACTCACCGCTGCTCAATGGTTCTCTATGTGTACTCCATCCTTTGCCACCATAGAAACTCTCTGACAAGATATGACCCTGACTGTTTATAGTGTTATTAAACCCTATAAACTTCAGTAAAACAAAACACAAAAATCCACTAAATAACCTGCACATTATATTGTTCCTTGGGTTCCTTGGGAAGCTCTTTTGGAGAGCTTCCCAAGGAACAGTCTTGATAATTCAGTGCTTGTATTGCTCAGTTGGAATACATGTTCAAGAATTTGTAACCAATGTATACATTCTCAGACTCTGAACCAATGCTAACCCTACATGTGCGGAGTTAGTACTTTGGGCAGTTGGACAGTTGCTCACTGCTACTTGGTGGTTCTGTCCATTTTATTCTATTGTTTCATGAAAAGCAAACTTGAATCCAAGTTTTATCTTTTTTTTCTTTGATAGTGGCGTATCAGGGCAGGCACCAATTTTAGGGAGGGGAGGTTTTGACCTCAGGGGTTGACACTTTTTCTCATTGTGGTGATCCAAAAAAATATTTCCACCTGTTTTAATACCATTCAAAACTTTCTGGAAATAGATGCTCCAAATATGAATCTGCACCACAGAATAAAAATCAGTGTTATTATATTATTATTCAAAAATATATATGTTGTGTATTGATTATAAATTATCTGCATATAATTTTGAAACCGTATTCCTCTTCCTTGCCAAAGTAGGTTTCAGATCGATTGGAGAACTGAATGAAAATTGAAAAGATATTTGAATTAAGACTTAATTTTAGCTATGTAGCATTCAGTTATACTGCTGTTGAGGGGCTTAAGTCTTTCATCTTATATATGTATGCCTCCATGCAGAGAAGAGGTATGAATGCAATACAGCCTTTTATTTCAGTAAATATGACTCAAGTCAGCTGATTTGAAGCATTGATGCTGTGCTACTTCTTAGGATTGCTGAGAAAAGAAGGTAATCAGGGTAGTAACCCTGAGGCCTGGGGATTTGGTTGGCACAACTGGGCCAGGTCTAGCATCACATGTTGTTCATTGAATTGGAATAAAAGTCCTTAGTAATTCAATGATGAAATTTGAGAGCCCAATGAGATGTGCAGTCTATATTACTTCTGTAATTCCATTCAAATCATGCAGAAATGTGAGGATATGGCAACATTTGTAGTCCAAATTTGGAAAATTTCCTGGGATGCCTCTTTCTGGGAAATATTTTAAATGTTATGGATGTCCACCATGTTCCCGATTACACCTCTGATATATCCCTTTTGCTGCTTCAAGACTTAATGGACCATATGTTTGGCAATATAAGGTAGAGACTTTCAAAGTAGCCAGGTTCCATAACAGAATTTACTGCTAGACCCAAAATACCTTGCATTGGCTCTGCTACTTCTGTGTCAACTAGCCATTGCATGTTTTAGTGGCTTGGAGGATACATATGTCTTTTTGCCAATACAAATAAAAAAATTATCACCAGTTGTTATCTTCATTCAGAACTGCCAGATTCTCTGCATATTTGAGGGATTATCATCCCACCTCAACCTTGATTATTCTTTTTGCCACATGATGAAATGAGGTTTTAATTTTCTAGTCTTCAGTGTATGTTACTACAGATATCAGATGCTTAATTTAGCTATATATGTATGTAGCTATATATGTATATTTGAAATGTCATTTTAAAAGACAGTGCTTGGTTTATAACCAGGTAGTTCATACAAACAGATTTTATGCATGTTTCTATCATACAAATATATATGGATACAATTTGGTGATGGTTACTTATGTTCAGCCATTTTGACATGAATGTTGACTGGGGGTTTTTTGACATATTGATCAGTATGGTGAAAAATGTTTAGCTTATTCAGGCTTATTCATGATTTTTTGTGTGTTTCTTTGCTAATATGTTAAATAGCTTACTGTTAACAAATGATGTAGAGAGACCATTCCAGGCATGTATAAATTATAAATTAGCACAACCTGGAATGAACAAAATTAAAACACTTATCACTCACTTGTCAGAATTAAACAGAAATCAATCTTCAATTCAAGTCCAGTAGCTAGCAATTCAGATGCACCTGCTTTCTGGGTGGTGTCTAGACGAAGATGTCCTGGAGTGTACCAGCTAATTTTATCAGGAAAAAATGGAATACTCCAGTGAAAAAAATATCCAGTTAGCCTTGGCTTCAAAGAGAATCAGAAGGTACAGCAGATATAACAATTAAGTCACTCCCAGCTTATTCAAAGAAGCACATTACTTGTAGAAAAGTTTTGAAAACGTCATTCAATAGAATTCAGTTGGCACAAAGAGTTGACGTAATAAACTTGAATGCAGAAGCAGAAAAAATATTTCTTGTATATCTCTATAAAGGTTCAGCTGCCATGGGAGACTAGCACTTGAGAATGGTACATTCCAAAGACTGAGAATGATCCATGAAACTGAGAAAATGTTTTTGCCCAACCTTTAACTGGTTGAGTGCTGGAAGCCCATATTTGGACTTTATATCCTGAAGTTCACGGAGCACAACTCAACAGCTTCATATTCTGTGGATTTGCTTCATATTACCTTTGATGTGAAATTATATAGCCAGTGCGGATTCGTCTTCATATAATTGATGGGAGCGTGCCTACAGTTAAAACTAGAAGTCCTATCATGAAATATGCACAAATAGCACTTCAATCTGCACGTTAATCTACACGTTGTGACCATAGTAAGGCTATCAACTTCTGCACATATGGCCTTTGCACAATGTTTCAGCCAATGGACCTCCAATACCCCAAAAGTCCATTGGCAGAAACATTGCCTGTGTTTGCTGTGAGTAACCAGGAGAACCTGCAGTGCTTTGGATGCCATTCGAAATGGCAATTGCACGCAATTCCAACATGCAATTAAGCCTAGTTATATAAGCGCACATTTCGTGACAGGACTTCTAGTTTTAACTGTATGGGCACTCTCCCAAAAATTATAACAAGGCAAAAACAAGTTAAATTTTTTCGACACAAGAAAAATTTAGTACTCAACCAGTTAACAAACACATGATCTCACTGTTACATTGAATGATTGATCTACTTTTAATACCGTGATTTTCTGTATTTGTCTGAAAAAATTGTGTTTTGAACTTTTCTTGGTAGAGGTTAACCCAAACATTACCACAATTTTGCCACAACTACACAGCATGACGGCTATGTTTACTGGAAGTGGTGGCTTATCACATACAAAAATTGTCACATCAGTCTTAAAGTCTGAATGTTAGTTTTTAAATTGTGTGCGAAATTCAACTATTTTCAAGGTGGACTGAATTTTCTCAATGCTACCTCCGTGTTGCTTTTTATTGAAGGCAGAGCGAAGTTTGCCATTTCGGGGTGACTTTGTTTGCTCAAGTCACCCAATCGGCTGGTTTCTGCATTCCATTATTGTTTTTCATGATCTTTGGGGAGAAGAGATTTTTTTTCCGACATTGGAAATGGCATTTACGTGTTTGAACGAAGTTTCTTGTAAGATGGTTGTCACTGATCTGAAAACAAAAGTCATTCAATCATTTTATCTAACATAGTATCAAAACTAATTATCACAAACTATATCCATAAATCTGACAACACTCAAATAAATTCTGTCCAATCAACAGTTCCTAAGTGCCTTGCTAAGATTCTCATGTCACACTCTCTACAATGATAGAAAATGGCTTTATACACCTGTAGGACTAGAAAGTCCTGAACAGAAAGTTCTGGAACATTCATGTCAAACACAGAAATGTTTGCTGTGTAAAAAAATATACTTTTGCATATTTTTGAATTGGGTAAGTCATGTTTTGTGATGTAATGGTAAATAGAGGATATCAGTGTTTTTGAGGGGATACAGAAAATTATCGCATGAGTGACCAACACAAATGTTTATTTTTCGCGAGCGCTTGCACGAGCGAAAATAACCATTTGTCTTGGTCACAAGTGAGATAATTTTCGGTATCCACACAAAAAAAATAGTTTTTCTTTTTATTATACGCTTTTTTATAAGAATCTGATAATTCCACTTGATTCAACTTTGAATTGATGCATGAAATTAAACAACGCTTTCAATCATTGAAACACAGAAGTGATTTGATTGATACATATAGCGTCTTGTAATCTGATTCAGCTGAAGGGTTTCTAGTCCAAACATGGCCTGAAAGTCTGTAATATAAGTTTTCTTTTGAAAGGTCGTACCTAAGCAAAAACTTATATTACAGACTTTCAGGCCATGTTTGGATTAGCGGGTTTCATGCATCAATTTAAGGTGAATATGTATTGAATTATTGCTGAAAATGATCGGTATCCACTTAAAAACATTTTACCTTGTTTAGAACAAATTGATCATTTCCAGTGATAATTTGACATGTATTCACCTTGAAGTGATGCTTTGAAAGCTGCAAAATTGATTGCTACCGTGAAAGTCAAAATTTATATATTTTCACAGTATGGGATACGATTTCTATCTTTCTGCAATTTCTTCGATAATCTATCATTTAGCGTATAATAAATAAATGTTCTCCAATGGCAGAATCATGCCACAGAAATGAAAGAATAGTTTCCTGTTGTGTTATTGGCATGCTTGCCTGTGTTTCAAGTTACATCGTTACAACAGTTCTTATAAAGTGAAGCAAGTGATTCCCGAACTCCTCTTTATAACAAAAGCCTGAAAATAAGCATACTGTCATCTGCAAAATGAGGTCTCTTTTAAGATGGTTGTCAGAAGGGCCCTGCAAATCTCAAATTTTGAGTTGAATTGAATTTCAAATCAAATTAGGGAGAGGATTTTGAATCAAATCAAATTGCCTTTCAAGTTGTAGATGTGGCATTTTCTTACAACCATAGAATTTAGCAAATATTGTCAGTCCAAACTCATGTATTGTCTTCAAGAGCACTTAGTGTGTTCAAGCCAGAAAATAAGCAGACTGGCATCTGCAAAATGAGGTCCCCAGAGGGTGAATTTGGTGATGCTACCCTGCACAGCATGGTAGAATCACTAAATGTACCCTCTGTGAACCTCATTCTGAATCAGTGTATCAAATCTAAACAGAAAGATGCACCTGGAGGATAAATTGGACCACTGTATGGGATTCACCATATGGGGACCTCATTCTGCAAATGACAGACAGCCTTTTTTCAGGCTTGATTGTAACCGTGTAATTTGTGACCTCTGCATTCTGATAAATAACGATCAGTTGTACATGCTGTACGTGTTGTACATGATACATTGATACTGATTCACTATTCAGTAACATCAGTACAAACCACCAAGCTGGTGGGATACATCACCTGAAAATAAACAAAATATAATGTCTTGTAAAAGACATCAAGCACACGAACATAACAAGCTCACCCTTTTCTCTATGAACTTACACACAAAATAAAATATGAGTTTTGTTACTTAACATAGGCATTGTAGCAAATTAATTTTCACATCATAAAATTTTGATCATTTCGACTTCAGTTACCTTCCACACAAGATCTGGAGATGATTTTTTTTCTTTCTACACATACTGGATATCATAGCACATATCAGATATCAAAAACATCAATGTCATTAGTAGTAATGTTCAATACATATTTGCAACATGTTAGGCCTAAAAAGTTAAAAATCTGTTTCTCAGGCTCTCCTAAATGGTTCTTTTGGCTGGCGCATGTTCTCTTTTTATAACAAATGCAAACTTAAAAAAATGAAAATGAAATGGTTTATGTCTGATATTTTACCCAAGTTAATAAAATGATAAATTTGTCCCTTGCATGCAACAAGGCTTTGCAATGCTTTAGCATTACGAATCCTTCTTGCACTCAAGGGACGAAATACACCACCACCCATTCTGTAGATTATCAGGCCTAAAACATAAAACAAACCAAGAACATTAACTTTTGATGGCAAAGAAATAATTACAAAAATAAACAATAAAATAAAAAACTGCCCATCCACATGCAATTTTACAAAAAAATGGCCTGGGAAACAGAAGATCTATTTTGTTGGGCCTAATGTTCAATACATATTTGCAACATGTTATTGTGATTGTAAATCAGTACACTTAACCCTTTACCCAACGTAACTGCCAAAACCGGCCAGCGCTATTCTAAAAAATCGCCAATTAATTTTCAAAATATTTTCATTTTTTGTCTCAAAAACATAGGTTATGACCCCTCGTTGGAACGAGCTCGTCGAGCTCGTTCCAACGAGGGGTCATAACCTATGTTTTTGAGACAAAAAATGAAAAAAATTAGTTATTCAAGAATTTTTTTTACAAGTGTCGTCTGCTTTTCATGTTAGGTAAAGGGTTAAATATCAATACAACATGATACTACAATATTTAATTATTTATCTATTTCTCCCTTTTCAAAACAAGCTAGTATTTTCTGACTAGAGGATTCTTGTTTGAGAACATTAGCAATTTGCTGACTGGTTGGAAGCTAATCAACACTACATTTCTTTAGAATGCAATGATTGCTTCAGAACATTTATCTCAAAACATAACCTCCTTTCTGACAATGTTTGTGAGGATATATATCTTGATGAAGATCCATATTATCACTGAAACGTTTAATGGGAGTAACAATGTTCGATAATGTTTTGAGCAAAATGGCTACAGAAATAACACAATCCACTCCATCTGCAAGTGCCAAAGCCTCACTTTCTAGAGTACTTCTTACCACTCTTCTTATTTTCTGTGATTGCCATCCAATTGGGTTATAAATTTGGCCTTCTTTACCAACTGACAGAACAACATACCCACCTTGGCTCCCACCATCCGGTAAGTTTCTGAAGCCTGCACTATACAAATGTGGCTCAGTCTCTTGCCCAAGATCAGGAAAAGTGAGACATACCTGTTCATCCTGAACTTTTCATCAGTTTGATTCAAATCATTTGCAAGAGAGAAAGCAACAATCAGTTTTGATTTAGGTCATTTGAACTTGTGACAAATTACACATTTGCCACTAACATCCATCAAGATTTGTTTGATATCATTGTCCATGCTTCTTCCTACACTTGTCAGGAGAGCTGAAAGTTTATCAGAAGAAGCATGGCTGAACTGTTTGTGCAGTTTGGATATGATTGCTCTTGTTGACAGTCCACCCTTAACAAATAACACTTCTCCCATATCAGACACACTTTGTGTAGAAATTTCATCATCCTGAATTTTAACACAATATTTCCTACTGGAAGTACAGTGAACTAGAACAGGTTGTCGAAACATTGTCACTTTGCCCTTGGAAAGATCCAATCATTTGAGCATGTATCAAAGAGTCCTTACTTTGCTGTAAAGGAAATTTACATTTTAAATTGCCAATTTGGGTTGGGAAAATTCACAGACTGATATGAATATAATGTTTCTCCTGCATTAAATTTGAATGGAATATGGCTGTCATAGCAAGAGATAGAGTTCTGACTTTGCGAATCCATTGATTCCACAAACTGAGATAACCACTTAGAACTACAAACAGTCTTTGAGCATGCTGTGTCTATGACTGCAGCATTGAATGTTTTGGTGCTGAACTCTTGCTATGGAGTCAAATTAACTCTTTCAACAGGAGAGACTGCTTTTCTGGCCCAGCAACATGATATGTCATAATTTCATTAAGAGGGATGGCTACTAAGTGAATGTGTGTGGTAGAACAATTAATATTTTCATTGTGCAGCCTGAAGGCTGCACGTTGAAAATATTAATTTCTCTACCCCCAAAAAATGGATATGGACTCTTCCAATTTCTGGCATTTTACTGGCATGGAAGATACTACCAGTGTTCAAAGGGTTAACATATGATTTAGTGAACAGAGTAATATGGACACTTTCTGTTTCATATTGGTCCTCAGTTATAGGTAAACTTCACAAGGCTTGTGAGGACAGTTTCTGTACCAGTGATATTTAGAATCATGGAAGCAACAACGCAAAATAGCACCGTTGATAGAAGGGTTGATCTTTGGTTGTGTTTTGACATTGTAGACCTCTCTACCCAGTTTTAAGGAAACCATCTTTTAGCACCTCCAGCTCTATCACTGTAACTACACTCAGCTATGAAAGCAGACTCTTCTTTAATTTTCAAGGCAGGTTCAGTCTGCACAACTTTTGATTTGGTTCCAATTATTCGATTGAGAGCAGTTTTCATAGTGTCAAATTTGAGATCATTACAGGCAGTTAGTGCCAAGTGATGGCTACTCTGACTGAGCCCGGCATTATCATGTAATTTAACTGATAGAGTTCTGGAAGCCCATATTTGGGCTTTACTCTATAGTTCAAGCATCACAACCCAAATGCTCTGTATTAAGTGGCTATATTTTATATTATCTTTGAAGTGAAATTATTTAGTTTGTATTGATGATGGTTTGTTAAAAGTTAGGCGAGAGTGTCTGTAGGCACTCTCCAATGACTTGTAACAAGGCCAAGACATGTGAACAAATATTGATGACCACAAATATTTCAGTGCTCTACCAGTTAAAGGCGAGAATCGCATCAGGAAGCAGCATGTCAAATTTCTTGTACTTGTAACTTTGCTCAAACTCTATAATGTGGTTTGACATTGTGACATCATTCTCGGAAACTTATCAAAGGTTGTATATGCCTGGTTCACCTTATTTTTCTCAAATAACTTACCAAGCTCTCTGACAAACAATGTTACACCATCAACTGCATTCAGTGTATCTGGAGTTATTTCCAAGACTATATCCCAGGATGTTCCTTGTAATGATAATGCTAAAGCAAGTCTTCTTTTCTTTTTATCGAGGTCTGTAACAAGTTCCCAGGTTTTAAAATTCACAGCAGCTGCCATCTTTTTACTCTGCTACCAATGATAAATAAAGATTAGATGTACATTATATTTCTCATATTATAATGCTGATTCACTATTCAGTAACATTAGTACAACCCACCAAGTTAGTGGGATACATCACCTGAAAATAAACAAAATATAATGTCTTGTAATAGACATCAAGCACACTAACATAACACATTTGTGCACTCATGCTACCTGTGACACGTGTAATCTGCAAGAATATGTATAGTAATTTGGTAAAATACAGTATGGTCGCTGTGGACTGGTCACTAGTTTCCATATTATTAGATTTCAAACACTAATTATGGGAATAAGCAAAAAAAAAATATTTAATGAAGCTCTGGGTTGTACCCGGTGCTTCATTAATTAAAATTTCGCTGCTGTTGATTTTTATTACCTGGTAAACACATGCGTGAACATCACTGCCCACACATGGATTATGATCAGGCCTTGGTGACTGTACTGTAACAAGTGATTTCACAAAAATCAGTTTGCGCTATTTCCAATTTGATTTGGATGTGATGTTGATGTAGACATCAATTGTCTGATTTGAGATCGACATTGAATCGGCTTCCCGATTTGTATATTTTTCAAATCTGGCAACGTATGCATTTTCACGAAAGAAGTATGGCAGATAAATGTCTACTGGCAGAATAGGGTTGCAGAAATGAGCGAATAATTGCACCTTGCATTTTTGGTTGAATCAATTTATTGCCATACTTGTCTGTCTTACAAGTTACAATGTTACGACAACACTTATAAAGAGGAATGCTGGAATCCCATGTTCCACAGTGTAAAAATTGTTGTACCAAAGTAACTTGTGACCTCTGCACTGGGGTACTCATGCTACCTATGACATGCACAAACTGCAAGGATTGGCATGATAATTAGGTAATTTGGTAAAATACGAGCCTTGATATAAGCAATCTGTCATTTTCAGAATAAGGTCCTTAGAGAGTGAATTTGCTGATGCTATCCCATACAATGGGCTAGAACCCCCCATTTTATCCTCTTGGTACCTCTTTCTGTTTAGGCCTGAGAGCTTGTTTCAGATTGAGGTTCACAAAGGGTAAATTTAGTAATGCTACCCTGCGGGTAGCATCACTAAATTCACCCTCTGTGGACCTCATTCTGCAGATGACATTCTGCTTATTTCCAGGCTTGGTAAAATAACAAGCAATTTCACAAAAATTGTTTTGCGCTGTCTTCAATTTGATTCAGTTCGCTGTTGACAGTGGACCCCAATTCAATTCAAGATTCATTTCAAGGATAGAAATTCTGGTTTGCAGAACCCTAAAATGGACCTCCCTTTTAGGCTCCTGAGAATTAGAAGCTGACAATTGAATAACTTAAAACTATTTCTGTTTCAGAGTTGAAATTCGCAAAACAAAAGTATGCATTGCTTCAAGGTTCACATCTATTGAAGTACAGACGTGCTCGATGAAACTGATAATGGTGTTTATTGTTATAATCAAAACCATGGTGTACGCTGAACACTTCTCCTTGCCTGAACTTATGGGACTTATTTACATCATGTTTATGGTGAAAGAAACCATTTGTTCACACATGTTTCTAGCTATTCTTGATTGTTTTGCATCTAGAATAGCTTTTGGTCGGATTCAGGTTTGTTATATGCACTATTTTTTTTCTTTAGCTTGTCAATAAATTAATGTACTGCTGACAAAGCCATTGTCACACCACCTTCTGCCTTTAGAGTGAGGGATTTTTCTAGCTGACCTAACTGAAGGTCAGGATCAAGTTTAGTGATTACTTGCTGCAGGTGGATACTCCTGCTCAGGATAGAAAATCACTTGTCACTAAAATTAGTAAAATCTGAGCACACATAACCAATTTTCACCAACAAATTGTATATATTGACATTTTGACCAATGCTTTCTTGACTTCAACTTAACCCTTTACCCAAAGTAACGGCCAAAACCGGCCAGCGCGATTCTCAAAAATTGCCAATTAATTTTCATTATTTTTTTCATTTTTTGTCTCAAAAACATAGGTTATGACCCCTCATTGGAACGAGCTCGTCGAGCTCGTTCCAATGAGGGGTCATAACCTATGTTTTTGAGACAAAAAATGAAAAAAAGTAGTTATTCAAGATTTTTTTTTGCACGTGTTGTCTGCTTTTCATGTTAGGTAAAGGGTTAACCCTTTACCCAACGTAATGGCCAAAACCGGACAGCGCTACTCACAAAAATTGCCAATTAATTTTCATTATTTTTTCATTGTTTATCTCAAAAACATAGGTTATGACCCCTCATTGGAACAAGCTTGACGAGCTCTTTCCAATGAGGGGTCATAACCTATGTTTTTGAGACAAAAAATGAAAAAAATTAGTTATTCATGAATTTTGTCGTCTGCTTTTCATGTTAGGTAAAGGGTTAAATGAATTTTTTAATCAAAATAATATTTTCAAAATACAATACACCAAGAGTTAATGGTGATGTTTGAGTTTTCTCCTCCCAAAGTGTTAAAGAGATTCCAATGAGGACTGCAGAGGGGCAATTTAGTATTGTTAAGATTGATAATCTGCCCCCTATGCTTAAGTTGGTTCAAATTAAGTGCTTACTAAACAGGCGTTCAGACATTTGAACTGTTCAGTATAATCATACTATTCTGTGGAAAGTTGTAATTTTCTGTTTCTATGTAGTATTTGTAATAATGCAATTTCCATGTGAGGACTCAGAGGTGTTTGGCTGTGGCTTGTCCATTCAAACCACTGCTCCAGTCATTGGAAAAAAAAATACCAAGTAAATAATAAGGAACAAAGTATTGATAAAAAACAGATCCTTAAATCAATTTGTGAAGAATCATTTAGCCTTTCTCAGATGAGCACTCCAGTTCCCTTGGGTATGTGAGCACTCCAGACCCCTTGGGCATATTGTGCCTAAAGGTAAAATGAGTACTGGACCAAGTTCCAAAACTGAACAGCCTGTCTGAGGGCACATTATGTTTTAGTCACCCTTCCCCATCTGAACTGACAATTTCTCAACATCTTAGAAAGAATGCGAATCACAAAAAGGAACATGTTCAGATTAACTGGTAAAGTGCTAAATTAAATTTTTCTAAGGTAATTTGCAACATGAGTATTTTTTTCAAAGCTTTTATTGCTACCAGCATGAGACGTAGTTTAGCAAGATTTTAGCTCAACTTTGGCGAAGCCAAATTTGAGCTTTTGTCATGGCCTGTCAGCCGTCGTCCGTCTGTCCGTACGTCAACAATTGGATACGGCTCGGGCTAGAGGCCGTATTTATGAACTGATCTTTACGAAACTTCTTGGGTACCTTTGTTATGACCGTGGAACGAGAACAAGTGTTTTTGGGTGCGGTCCAAAATTCAAGATGGCTGCCAGCTGCCATTTTGTACCGACGATGCAGAAATATGTTTTTTGTACAGAACTTCCATATGAAAGCTCTGATTTGAATAATTTTTTGTATGAATGTTTAGTACCATGGGATACATCACATATAATACGGGTTTTTTTCTCGTGCGTAAATTGTGCAAATTAGACTTATTTTGATGTTTTTTGGTGTTACTTTCAGCACTGTAGTGCAAATGCCAATACGGCTCGGGCTAGAGGCCATATTTATGAACCGATCTTTACGAAACTTCTTGGGTACCTTTGGTATCACTGTGGGACGAGAACGAGTGTTTTGGGGTCCGGTCTGAAATTCAAGATGGCCGATGGCAGCCATTTTGTACAAAATTATGTGCAATCAGATTTTTGCACAGAACTTCCATATGAAAGCGCTGATTTGAATAATTTTTTGTGTGAATGTTTAGTACCATGGGATACATCACATATAATACAGGTTTTTTTCTCGTGCAGAAATTATGCAAATTAGATGAACTTTGATTTTTTCAGTGCGACTTACACACAGTAAGTACACATGTCAATACGGCTCAGACTAGAGTCTGTATTTATAAACTGATCTTCACGAAATGTCTTTAGTACCTTTGTTATCACCTTGGGACGAGAACGAGTGTTTTTGGGTGCGGTCTAAAATTCAAGATGGCTGCCAGTGGCCATTTTGTACCGAAATTAGGTCTAATCAGTTTTTTGTACACAGCTTCTATACAGCTCAGACTAGAGGCCATATTTATGAACCAATCTTTACGAAACTTCTTGGGTACCTTTGTTATCACCGTGGGATGAGAGCGAGTGTTTTTGGGTGTGGTCCGAAATTTAAGATGGACACCAGCAGCCATTTTGTACCAAAATTAGTGCAATCAGTCTTTTGTATAGAACTTCTGTATGAAAGTTCTGATTTGAATAAATTTTTGTATGAATGTTTAGTAACATGAAATACATCACATATTGTAAGGGTTTTTTTTTCATGCAGAAATTATGCAAATTAGATGAACTTTGATTTATTCAGTGCTACTTACACAATGAAAGCACACATGTCAATACGGCTCAGGGTAACTTCACAAAACTTCTTGGGTACCTTTGTTATCACCTTTGGACGAGAATGAGTGTTTCTGGGTACGGTCCAAAATTCAAGATGGCTGCCAGTGGCCATTTTGTACCGAAATTAGGTCCAATCAGTTTTTTGTCACAAGTTCTATACAGCTCGTATTTATGATCTGATCTTCACAAAACTTCTTGGGTACCTTTGTTTTCACCTTGGGACAGGAACGAGTGTGTTTTGGGGTGCCTTTGTTATCACTGTGCTATGAGAACAAATATTTTGGGGTTCAGTCAGACCCACTCTGGGACTCAAATATTTCTTTTCTAGTTTAGCATCTGACTGTCACCCATCTTTTCAATACTTTACCTATACATCTGTTACAGGCTACGGTCAGTATGTATGTACAGACCGTTACAATACTTTATATGTACCTTTGTTATCAGGTCATTACCTAGATGTTTGTCATTGCTGTGTAACATACTATACATGTACATGTCTTTGTCTTGACAAGTTGAGCTACAGTGTCATTGACACTTTCATTTAGCTTAACTTGACAAAGTCAAGATAAACTATTGCCATCACGCGTGCAGAAGTCTGTGAGGCTGTTCACAGTTTCCTTTAGCACAGGCTACACCCTGTAGTTCTTGACTGATCGTCAGGGAATTTCATATGCGGGTTTGAGGCCATGTCTAAATGAGAACGTCCCCTTTTGGTTGCAATTAGTCAACCATAATGGCTGCCCGAGCCCAAAACCTTTAGCACAGTCTACAGGATGAATTTTATGAAGGAATTTCATGGGAACTTGTTAGGATGACTCTGTATAATATCTTGATGAGAACGTCCCCTTTTGGTCATGATCTGTCAACCGTGACGGCTGCCCAAGACCGAAACACAAAAACTTTTAGCACAGTCTATAGCTCATATTTAATATGGAGTGATTTCATTGTAACTTGGTAGGATGACTCTGCATGATTTCTAAATGAGAACTTCCCCATTTGGTCGCGATCTGTCAACCGTGATGACTGCCAGAGCCCCAAACCCGAAAACCTTTAGCACAGTCTACAGGTCGTATTTATGGAGGGATTTCATTGTAACTTGGTAGGATGACTCCATATAATGTCTAGGTGAGAATTCCCCTTTTGGTCGCGATCGGTCAACTGGGATGGCTACAGGCGCCCAAAGCCCCAAAACCTTTAGCACAGTCTACAGGTCGAATTTATGAAGGGATTTCATTGTAACTTGGTAGGATGACTCCAGATGTCTAGATGAGAACGTCCCCTTTTGTTCATGATCATTCAGTCATGGCGGCTGCCCGAGCCCAAAACCCAGAAACCTTTAGCACAAACTACAGGTCGTATTCATGAAGGGATTTCATTGTAACTTTGTAGGATCACTCAGTATAATGTCTTGATGAAGACGTCCCCTTTTGGTTGGGATGGGTTAACCATGATGGCTAGACAGGTCCGAAACCCAAAAACCTTTAGCACAGTCCACAGGCCATATTTATGAAGGGATTTCATTGTAACTTGATAGGATGACTCGTTTTGGAATAATGTCACTGTAACTTGGTAACTTTGGTTGACATACATTAACTGTGAGAGCCACATTAACCCACCCCTCACTTCTGTAGTACAGTCTTCACCTCAAATTATTTTTATTGACAACGTAGCATACAGGGAACAGAAATTAACATATTCTCAGTTACCACAATTCTTGTTGTATTTCATAATCCTTTCATAAACATTGAACATTATCCTTTTCTTCAAACACAACACACAGTCAAGTTAAGCTACAGTGTCATTGAGACTTTCATTATAATTTATTGGAGAGTGCTGGCACTCTCCAATAAATTATAACAAAACAGTTTCATATAAATATCTTTTGTTCTACAGCTGTGCAAACATCAGGCTAATTCATCCATTGTAAAGCCACTAAAGTGACTTTCAGCACTTTTCAATAGAGACATTAAAGTGACTTCTAGCACTCAACTAGTTAATGTGTCTGACAGTCACAAAGTCAGGAAAATGCCAGGTTTGTGCTTTTTCTGCTTACAAATGACCCTGGGAAGCATGTTTCCAGATATTCCTTCTGGTGATACAGATGCTGCTTTCAGGAAATCTGCCTTCCATGCTTGGATGGGCACACCACATTTTTTCAATAAATTCCATTACACATGAGCAGCAGTCAGAAAAGTAAATAGCAACTGAATTTTAGTTTTTTATGACCTCTGAACCCTCTTTACAATTTTGTTTTCAGAAAACTATTTCTGCTCAAGGGTTTAATATATTCCCTGTTCTTTTAGAGACCAGCAATGGGAATAAAATTACTCTCAGAATCGGAAAATTACCTGGGGAATATTAATCAAATTTACGTGAAAATGACCATATTTTATGGGCAACCTTCCATCTTCAAACAGCAAAGTTCTTTTCCTAAGAGAAGTGTCACTAGTATTTTCACCACTGCCTCCTCCACCATCAAAACCCTCTTCACCTCACTCACCATATTCCTTTGCTTGAAGCAGAGGAGACTGGTGACAGTAATGAAGAGGTGGGTAATGTTGAAGGAGGAAGTGAATAATGATACTAGTGATTCCGAAAATGAATATTAGTTTGAACTTTGGAGTGGGTGAATCTTGCTGTTGTAGAGGGGAGTCCTCTCAAACTGGTTGAGAGGTACTGTAATTTGGTGAAAAAGGTTTGTCAGGAATTACGACTGTAAAAAGTTTCAGGCTTGGAAGGGCTGATGAAATCTTACAAAGTTACATTAGGGCAGTTTTTCAGTTAAGAAAACTTCAGTTGAACACACAAACAGTGTCACTGTTGATTCCCGGTTTCCTGCTATAGATTTCCCCAACAGGTTTTCCAAACCGAGAAACTGGAAATTCCTGTTTCTTTGATTAAACCATAACCAGCATCTTTTCATAATAGCCTTCATCATTTTCTTGTGTTTTACAAATCCTGCTTAATAATGGGTTCTTAACCCTGAAGTGTCTTGCAAGTGCTTTAATCTTTTACCAAACGAATCTGGTATATCCACCCATGTAATTTACAAATTAAGCAGGTGAAAAATTATTTTTTCCAAAGCATTTCATCAAAACCATTTCATTTGAATGATGTGACGTCTGATTGGAAGAAATTTGTCACATGATATGGTTTTGTTGAAATTGTGTGAAAAATTTGAAAAATTAAATTGAAATAATTAAATGTAATATTGTATGTGTTGGGAAAGGGTAAATGTTTGAAGGATTCCAGGACTTGTTTTAGGGACTTTTTAGTAGCTCTGATTGCACTGTTAACATTTAATTAGAAGCCTTTACAAAAACTTTATTAAATAACATGAATAGGAGGCGACACTTGCAAAAAAAACGTTTCCTGACATTTTTTTTTCAACTCCAAAACAACCGTTCATTGTCACACACTCAACATGCTCATTTCATTGAGGGATCATAAGCTATGTTTTGGAGGCAAAAATTGAAAAAATATTAAAATTTGAATGATGATTTTTGTGACTAGCTCTGTTTGTTCATTGTTAGCTGAAGAGTTAATAAGCTATCTCAAAAAGGTCTGCTCCATTGAGTGTATTAGAATATTAATTAAATTATATTTAAATGTAACCTTCTCCAGTCATTATCCAAACCCATCATTTATATCTCTACTTGTCAATGTCCTGTCTGATCTATTGGGATGGGTTGCAATCTGTCTTCTGTCTGTCCATCCATATGTCCGGACGCGCATCCATACATCCATCCATTCCTCTGTCTGTCCACAAATCCTTAGCACACCCTACAGGCTGCAGTTCTCACCCAATCAGTCCCAAATTTCATATGTGGCTTTGGGGCAATGTCTAGATAGGAGCCAATAAATTTTTCCTAACTTCATTGAAAAATATGGCCTCCAGTGGCCATCTTAGATTTGGCATATAAATTGTCAACAGTTCCATCAACACCTACAGGCCACATCTCTCACCCGATCTTTTTCAAATTTCATATGTAGCTTTGGTGTGATGTCTAGATTGGAGCTATCAAATTTTTCTGAATTTCGTTGATAAACATGACCGGCGGTGGCCATCTTGTTTTTGGCATATAAATTGTCCAAAATTCCATTAGCACACCCTACAGGCCACATCTCTCACCCAATTTTTTGCAAATTTCATATGTACCTTTGGTGTGATGACTACATAGGAACTATCAAATTTTTTTGAATTTCGTCGAAAAACATGGCCACCATTGGTACTCTTGGATTTGGCATACAAATTGTCAACAATTCCATTCGTACACCCAACAGGTCGCATCCCTCACCCCATCTTTTGAAGGTATTGTATGTAGCTCTGATGTGATGTCTTTTCTGTAGACGCTTGTTTGAATGACTTGGCATTACTGGGGATTTCGGGGGCACGGTAGCTTTGCGGTAACCGGTTCTTGTCAGATCACTGAAATTAAGCAACATCTAGCCTGGTTAGTTCTTGGATGGGTGACCATCTCAGCATGCTCAATCGATTCGAACTCTCATGTTGTGTCCTTGGGCAAGGCGCTTAACCCCGATTGTCCATGTGGGGGGCACGATAATGCCGTGTATTAAGGCGTACTGCACGTCGATGGTGCGCATGTCTTCAACCAATCTAACCCTGCCTGTACTGTAGTGTGGAGTTCCGATGTTGGGGAGCTGGCAGCTGCTCATTGTTGCTCGGTGGTTCTCTTTGGGTACTCTAGCTTCCTCCACCCATAAAACTGTCACCAACACTATGACCTTGGCTGTTAAAGTGTCGTTAAACCTTAATAAATACATAAATCTTGGGGCTTTCTATTTAGTCCAGTCCCTTCTTAGACAAAGTTGAGCTGCAGTGTCATTGACACTTTCCATTTACATTTGTCTCACAATTAGTTTTTATGCCCATCTGACTAAAAGTTGAGGTGGTGGGGGGGAGGGCATTTTGTTTTACCCCTGTCCATCTATCTGTCTGACCATCCATCCATCTGTCCATTTGACCATTCTTCAGTTTGTTTGTCAGTCTGCCTTTTTGGTACAAGGTTTGCCTAACTCCTCTTACATGCAGTTTTCATGATAGAATCTTTTTATTTTATAAGGTATTTATATACCAAAGGTGTGCATATTGCCAGAAATATGATTTGGTTCAGTTTTCCACAAAATAACGGGTTGTTGAACTTAGTAAATTTTTGTGAAATTTTGAATATAAGGTACCTGATTTGTCCAGCTAATTCTCCCCACAATATACATATGTAAATTAAAGTACATGGTGGAACTCATCATCATATGTGTCTTATATGCACAGCACATGCACAAGCCACAAGTCACTATTTTATTTGCTCTTCACCCGCCTGTGTCCATGTGCTGTGCAGGGGGCATGCTTCAGTCTAGTTTTGTTGCTATTTTCTGTCTTTTTGGGGCTTTGAGTTTTATTTGAGATCTGTTTGCATTTAGTATGGCAAGCCTGTCAAAGAACTGTTTTAGCTTAGTTTATTAACAAATTTGAGCTTTCATTGTGCAATAATTTCTGTTTATGAGTTAATATCATCTTCAGCCCAAACTATTTTCAAATGTCTGCTATGTACAGGCTACAGAACAAATCTATACAATCAGAGGTCTTTAACCCTTTACCTAACGAATCAGCTGCATCCGCCCGTATAATTTACAAATTAAGTAGTTAAAAAAAATATATATTTCAAAAAATTTCAACTGAACCATATCATGTGACCTCCTCATTGGAACGAGCTGAATGACATGGTTCCATTGAAATTTTTTGAAAAACAAATATTAAAGTAATAAATTTTAATATCATCTGAGTTGGGTAAAGGGTTAACCTTCTACCTAACAAATCAACCGCATCTGTACATATAACATACAAATTGCCCAGTTAAAAAAATATTATTTTTCCAAAAAATATCAATAAAATCATATAATGTGGCCCCTCACTGGAATGAGAAGCTCATTCCAATGAGGGGGTGACATGATATGGATTCATTGAATTTTTTCTTTTAAATTTGGAAAAATAATGTTTAAAATAAAAAGTTTTGACATCATCTACCTTAGGTAAAGGGTTAAGCAGTGCTAGCATTTTCTTATTACACTCATACCAGGGTTTTTCAGTTGCATTCCATTGAATGAGACTATAAAGTTAGATTGTTTTTGGGAAGGTGTATGGGGTGTGGAATTATTTGATTTTATGCTATCTGACATTGAAAATTCTTAGTGAGTGCTTCAGGATTGGCTCTTATCTGCTGATGCTAAATTACAGATCTGTTTGTATTCACAGAACCAACTTGGCCATTATACATGCAGTGTATTTTTTTGGACTGTGTGCAGTGGTCTAGTGGTTTAGATCCTGATCACCAGGTGGAATTGCAGAGGGTTCGATTCATTGCGAGGGATCAGAAACCAGCATTCTAAATTCGTCCAAACCATGATTGTGTTCTTCAAAATACACATACAGGCTAGTGCCATGCTTCCTCTGAGTGCAACCACAGTACTGTCATCATACTGTGGCCCAGGTGTTAACACTTTCACTGCTGCCATGAGGAATGTCAACTAAGTAATCATGAGAACTTAATCTAATAAGCTAGATTCTAGCCATCATTTTGGATGGTGCACAATGGTCAAGTGGTTTAGATACTGGACTCCTGATCAAGCCAGAAAATAAGCAGACTGTCATCTGCAAAATGAGGTCTCCAGAGGGTGAATTTAGTAATGCTACCCTGCACAGCAGGGTAGCATCACTAAATCTACCCTCTTTGAACCTCAATCTGAATCATTGTCTCAAAACTAAACAGAAAGAGGTACCCGTACCCAGAGGATAACTGGCACACTGTATGGGATAGCATCATCAAATTCATCCTCTGGGGACCTCATTCTGCAAATGTCAGACTGCTTATTTTCAGGCCTGCTCCTTATCACAGGCTGGGTTGGCAAGGTTTTGATTCCTGGCAAGGGATCAGAAACCAAAATTCTAAATTCATCCAAACCCTGATTGTGCCCTTCCAAATACACATACAGGCCCGCGCCTGTCTTCATCTGAGGCCAACCACAGCACTTTAGCTACACTGTTGCCTGCATGTTTCACACTTTCATGTAACTGTGACAAGGAATGTTAACCATGCAAACATCAGAACTTCATCTAATAAGCTAGTGATTCCAGCCATCATTTTTGATTTGTTAAGTGGTTTAGGTGCTGGACTCTTTATGACAGGCAATGTTGCCAAGGGTTCGATTCCAGGCAGGGGATCAGAAACCAACATTCTAATTTCCTCCTAAACATGATCGTGTCCATCAATATACACATACAGGCCAGTGCCATTCTTAATCTGAGGCCAACTGTTGCACTTTCGTTGTACTGTAGCCCAGGAATTTTACATTTTACTGTACCTGTTGTAAGGAAAGTGAATAAGTTATCACGACAATTTCATCTAATAAACTCGTGATCATTTTTGCCGGTGTCCCATTTTCTTATGGGTTTAGCTGGTTGGGTTCTAGAAGCCACTATCACGGTGCTAGGAAATTGCAGGAAGTCACTTTAGTGACTTTACACTGTATGCATTTGCTTGATGCTTGCTTAGCAGTACAAGAAAAATGTTTTATATAAATATAAAATTGTTTGTTTGCAATTTATTGGAGATTGCCAATTGTAACAACACAATTATTTATGAACAAAATATTGCTAAACTGAGGGTACTTTTGCTGGTAACATGGTATTTGTGAAAAAAAATATCGATGTTTCAAATCACTTTTGGAAAATAATTTAGCACTCAGCCAGTTAGGCATTGGACTCCCAGTTGCCAGACTGAGTTGTCGATGGTTTTGATTCCTAGTGGGGGATCTGAAACCAACATTCTAAATTCCTCCAAAACATGATTGTGTCTTCCAATATATACATGCAGTATGCATACTGTATATCAAAAGGCTAAATATACTGCAGCTGTTAAATTTCTATTTCAGACTTGAATTAAAATCATTGAAAATATGCCTGGCTTCCAGGTTTACATCTGGTGAAGTGCAAATAAGTTCTGTCAAGTTTATTGTGATCTTCATTGTAATATTTAAAACTGTAGTCTATGCAGAAAGCCTTGACCCTATCCATCTATGGGGACTTATTTACATCATGTTTATGCTGCAACTGACTGTGTGTACACATATGTTCCTTGCTGTTCTTCATGGATCCACCTCCAGAATTGTACATACCCGAATGCAGGTTTGTTAATTATCTTCTAAAACGCAATAATAATAAGTTCATAAAATTGATAAATTTGTACCTATAGTTCAACAAGGCTTTGCAATACTTTAGCATTGCAAAGCCTTCTTGCACTCAAGGGATTAAATAAACCACCACACATGCTATTCTGTAGACTATGAGCCGTAAAACATAAAACAAACCAAGAACACAAACTTTTGATGGCAAAGAAATAATTACAAAAATAAAAAATAAAATAAAAAAATTCTGTTGTCCACATGCAATTTTACAAAAAATAATGTCCAGAGAAACAGAAGTTCTACTTTGTGGGGCCATATGCGCATGATTTATATAATATTATAATTAATGCTTAGAAATTGAATATTGAGTCTTCTCAACTCCAGTGTTGAAAAAAAGATAATGTTCTCCCGTTGGATAAAGTGCCAGGGAGAACTGTGATATTGATACTTTACTTTGCCATTGCTAAAAATTTTCAAAGAAACTAAAAAAATGAACTGCAAAAAAGTTTGCCATAAAAAATCCCACATCCAAGCCCCCCCCCCCCCCCCCTTCCCCCTTCCTTCCAGAAGCCAATTTTCTGGAAAACAACTCTCATGAAAAATTGAAATTTTAATTACTAATTGAAGTTATAAAAATATAAACAAAACATTCAAATGGTTCACAATTTTTGGAGAATAAAAGTGAATTGGACCCACTACAAATTTGATTTCCAAGTAACTTTGACCCACTTTGATGACTTGGACTCAATTGGATGAATTTGTCCTTTAGTGATTTTGACCCAGTTCAGTGATTAATTTGATCCAGTTTGATATATTTGACCCACCTTGATAAATTGGCAGCAGATCTACCCATTTCTGAAATCAAATGGGTTAAATTGTAGTATATCATGGTTTAAGATATTTGATTATTAAATGTATGAATAATAAATAAGCAAAGTGACCATTTACTTATTTCATACATTGTGTGAACAACAATTCAGTGTGATAAATACATGTCACAAGTATACTGTTCAAAAAAAGAAATGCAAAATGGGTTTTCTGTGATGAGGGACATTCCTGCATTATGGGATAATGGGATAGAGAATGAAATCAATTCATAACCAAAGTTTTAATGGATGAATGAAGCACAAATAGAAATGTTTCAGACGTTAACGTCATGAGATATGATGCTTTACTCTTTCTGCAATGCTAGTGCCAACTGTGGTAACGTCTGAGGTTGTGTTGAACATTGTCGCACACGCCGATCCAGTTGATCTCATAGATGTTCGATCGAGTTCAAATCTGGCGATTTGGAGGGCCAGGGCAGGACTTCGATGTTGTTATCCTGTAGATAAGCTGTTGTGAGCCTTGCTGTGTGCAGTCAGGCGTTGTCATGCTGGAAAATGGCATTGGCATTCTGCATAATGGGGAGCATGTGTAGCTGCAAAATTTCATCTCTGTACCTCTGCTCCATCAAGTTACCCTCAAAATAGAGGAGGTCCATTCTACCAGTGTGTGAGATGGCTGCCCACATCCTAACGCTACCATTTCGAAATCTGTCCACCTCCCGAACGCAGTTATGTGCAAAACATTCTCCATGACGTTTGTACACACGGCATCGTCACTGAACCATACTGTTCTCCATCTCTGATGAGGCCATGTCCTGTGCATCTGACACCATTGAAGTCGCTGTCCACAATGCTGTGCCATCAAAATGATACCACGAACCGGCGTTCTAGCATGCAGATCTACCTCACGTAGATGGTTGCAAATGGTCTGATCTGAAATCCTCTGCCGACCTTGTATCGTTGATGCTGTGGAGATCGCTGTGGTTGTTCTCTTTCACAAATGATATAACTGAATGTATCGATCCTGAGCTGGGCTAGTCACACAGAGTCTCCCAGATCTTGGAAGGTCCTGTATTGTCCCCTGGATTTGGTAGCAGTTCCACAAACGTGTGATGGTGCCTGGTGCGACATTGAACCCTCTCACTACATTCGAAGCTGATTCGCCTATTTCCAAGCAGCCAATAGCATTATTTCTCTGGGCTTCAGTCAACCACAGCATTTTGCATGACCAAGATCCCTTTAACACTGTGCAAATTCAGACTGATTTCTATGTCTATTATAACCACACAAGCTCAGCTCGCATGCTCGGAACGTGCACCTTCATGATCAGGTATTCACTCAGTGGAAACTTTGTTTTGTAATTTCCAATATTGTCCAAAATGTTAGATAATGTTTAGACCACCACGATATGTCATTAGCCATATCTACAGCCACATTTCATCACTATATTCTCCGAAATTTGCCATGTTATAGTGTCTGTACCCGTTTTGCATTTCTTTTTTTGAAGAGTATATTTAACTCAACTTGACAATGACAGGTACGAGCTATTGGGAGAGGTTGTGATCTGTCATCCATCCATCTGTACATCTATCTACATGTCCTTAACCTCTGTCTGTCTACAATTCCTTTAGCACGCCCTACAAGCTGCATCTCTTACCCTTTCGGTTTCAGATTTCATACATGGCTTTGTGGTAATGTCTAGATGAGAGCAGTCAAATTTTTCCAAATTTCGTTGAAAAACATGACCACTGGTGGCCATGTTGGATTTGGCATATAAATTGTAAAAAATTCCATCAGCACACCCTGCAGGCCACCTCTCTCACCTGATTTTTAGCTCAACTTTGGCAAAGCCAAATTTGAGCTTATGCCATGGCCCGTCGTCCATCTGTCCGTCTGTCCATCTGTCCGTCAACAGTTGGATACGGCTCGGACTAGAGGCCGTATTTATGAACCGATCTTTACGAAACTTCTTGGGTACCTTTGTTATGACCGTGGGACGAGAACGAGTTTTTTTGGGTGCGGTTCGAAATTCAAGATGGCTGCCAGCCGCCATTTTGTACCGACGATGCAGAAATATGTTTTTTGTACAGAACTTCCATATGAAAGCTCTGATTTGAATAATTTTTTGTATGAATGTTTAGTACCATAGGATACATCACATATAATACGGGTTTTTTTCTCGTGCGTAAATTATGCAAAGTAGACCAACTTTGATGTTTTTTGGTGTTACTTTCAGCACTGTAAGTGCAAATGCCAATATGGCTCGGGCTAGAGGCCGTATTTATGAACAGATCTTTACGAAACTCCTTGGGTACCTTTGTTATCACCATGGGACGAGAACGAGTGTTTTTGGGTCCGGTCCAAAATTCAAGATGGCTGATGGGAGCCATTTTGTACAAAATTAGGTGCAATCAGATTTTTGCACAGAACTTCCATATGAAAACGCTGATTTGAATAATTTTTTGTGTGAGTGTTTAGTACCATGGGATACATCACATATAATACGGGTTTTTTTCTCGTGCAGAAATTATGCAAATTAGATGAACTTTGATTTTTTCAGTGCTACTTACACACAGTAAATACACATGTCAATACGGCTCAGGCTAGAGTCTGTATTTATGAACCGATCTTCACGAAACGTCTTGCGTATCTTTGTTATCACCTTGGGACGAGAACAAGTGTTTCTGGGTGCGGTCCAAAATTCAAGATGACTGCCAGTGGCCATTTTGTACCGAAGTTAGGTCTAATCAGTTTTTTGTGTACAACTTCTATACGGCTCAGGCTAGAGGCCGTATTTATAAATCGATCTTTACGAAACTTCTTGGGTACCTTTGTTATCACCGTGGGATGAGAACGAGTGTTTCTGGGTGCGGTCCAAAATTCAAGATGCCTGCCAGTCGCCATTTTGTACCGAAATTAGGTCCAATCAGTTTTGTGTCACAACTTCTACACAGCTCATATTTGTGAACTGATCTTCACGAAACTTCTTGGGTATCTTTGTTTTCACCTTGGGACAGGAATGAGTGTGTTTTGGGGTGCCTTTGTTATCACTGTGCTATGAGAACAAATATTTTGGGGTTCAGTCAGACCCACTCTGGGACTCCAACATTTCTTTTCTAGTTTAGCATCTGACTGTCACCCACCTTTACAATACTTTACCTATACATTTGTTACAAGCTACGGTCAGTATTTATGTACAGACCGTTACAATACTTTATATGTACGTTTGTTATCAGGTCATTACCTAGATGTTCGTCATTGCTGTGTCACATACTATACATGTACATGTCTTTGTCTTGACAAGTTGAGCTACAGTGTCATTGACACTTTCATTTTCAGATTTCATGTGTAGCTTTGGTGTGATGTCTAGATGGGAGCTATCGATTTTTTTCTAATTTTTATGAAAAACGTGGCTGCCAGCATGATCTTTGATTTTAGCATATAAATTGTCAACAGTTCCTTTAGCACACACACCCTATGGGGTGTGTCTCACTCAATATTTTTCAACTCTCTTAAGTGGCTATAGGGTGATGTCTAGGTGGGACCTATCATATGTTTTTTTTAATATCGTTAAAAAACATGGCCACCAGTGGCCATCTCACATTTTGCCATTAAATTGTCTTCAATTCCTATAGCGCACCCGACAGGCCATATCTCTCACCTGATCTTTTTTGTACTAGAGCCAGTGCGTTCACACTTCCAATCATAAATCAACTTTACAAATTTTGCAAAAACATGATTGTGTCCTTCAGTCTACACAAACAGGCCCATGCCAGTCTTCATCTGAGGCCAACCATAGCACTTTCGTCATACTGTAGCCAGTGCATTTCACACTTTCATGTAGATGCCTTAAGGAAAGTGGACTAATTAATCATGAGAATACCATCCACTTAGGTGGATTCCAGCCAACTTTTTGATGGTGCACAATGGTCCAGTGGTTTAGGTGTTGGACTCCTGATTTATATAATTATCAAGATGATGTGTATAAAAAGCTACAACTTTGCAGCTCATCTTTTCACTCTATCATTTGTTGTATTTTGCACTAGGCTATCTGTGCTTTTTACAACAAAAGAGTATTCTTCAATTGATCAGATTTTCATTGTTATTTGCCAAATGCAAGAAGCTTGGGCAGTTTTGTACAGACATCTACTTAATGCAGTCACCAACACTGCATTTTGTCATGTATCATTTCTTAGAGTTCAGGTTTGTTGCTTTGTATTTCAGTACATTTAACCCTTTACCCAATGATGAGAATATCAAAAAAATTTATTTTCATTACTATTTTTTTTAATTTTTTATAAATATTTCAACAAAACCATACCATGTGACCCCTCATTGGAAAGAGTTCCATGAGCTTGTTCCAATGAGGGGTCACTTGATATGGTTTTGTTGAAATAATTTGAAAAAAATATTTTTTTCAGTTGCTTAATTTTCAAATTACGCAGACGGTTGTGGGCGATTCATTAGGCAGGTTAAATTCTCTCATCAACATGTCCCAGTACCCAAGTGGAAGCCCAAAAAGTGAAGTGCTGCTTGTTTACTGTGGTCAGCATGTCTGCTTTATTGTAAAGTGGGGTCCAGTAACCAACATCTGGGGTGGAAGTCCTCTAAAGTGGGCAGCATTGTTATAAAAACAATTTACTAAAGTTGCCTCCATACCTATGTTATGGTCATTATGTAATCATGCATACTGAAAGTGACCTTAAAGACCAATTATTGAATAAGTAAATAAATATGTCCCACTATATGGGGACCGCTGAACAGAATTTGATATGTTTTTTATTACATGACGATCAGTTTTATCCATGAAATACCACTTTTGTTTGCCGATCAAATCCCCATTGTTGGAAAATCGTGTGTCTGATCCACAGTCTTGTCAGTATTGCTTGAAATCTGTATCAGTGTGGTTTGAAACGAAGTCATCGGAAAGAGAGTAAGCTATTTATGGCTTGTTCTTTTTAATCCGTACTGAATACTAGAGTTATTTAAATAGTATTTTGTATATATTCAACTAGGAGTGTGTGTGTTTATTTATTTATTGGTGCTTAACACCGTACAGCTAAGGCCATATTGTGCCGAGAAAACGGTAAAAAGTAAAACATGCCATTGTGAATTACAAAGAAAAAAGATTGATTACAAATAGAAAAGGAGTATGGATGACTGCATTTCGCTTCAGTGGAGTGATTCAGGGTGAGTTCATGGCATGTGATGCACAATAATAAACCCATTATCGGTTCTGTGAAGTGAATTGGGTTGTAGTATCAATGCAAGTCAAGGGTCAAATCACCACATTAAACTCATGACACTATGTTCATTTATGCAAGCTTCAGTGTATGTACACAAGTACAGTGGAACCCTGTTAATTGAATAGCCACTTTGCCAATGAAAATTATTCAGTTAACAGGAGTATTCAGTTAACTGGGATTGTGTCACTTTGCTGTATTCTAGAGATAAATTTAGCATTTATTCCATTATATCTTGTTTGACAGAGCTTCATGAGCTCTGTCAAACTAGATGTAATAGCTTAAATACCTGTATTGGATGTACTGAGACCAAACAGGAAAACTGGGGAGAGTGTCCAACTTGGTCATTTCTCAACATGTTACAAGATTTGTTTTATTCAATTAACAGGAGTTTACCTCTATTTACTTAACAGGTCAAATTTGTACTGGGGGTATGGTAACTGGTTTTGTGTTGGGAAATTGCTCTCTCATCTGGTAAAAAAAAAAGTTCAATTTAATCCATCCTGATTTGATGTGTGAGATGGAAAAATCTCACCCGAGATGGCAGATTTTTGGGGTGGACACAAGGCCTGCCGTGTGTCCAGCCCAAAAATCTGGCCCTGAAGGTGAGATTTTTCTATCTCACACATCAGGTCACATGATGGATCATTATTCTCCCACTTCCAAAGCTTCAAGATCAAGTAAGGCAAAATACGACAATTTTTATAGCTTCTGTATCATTGTTCTGATCTGAAAAATAATGCGCTAATCCACTTTTTCAGGTGACTTTTCGATATATACTTTCAAGTATCCACCACCACAAAAAACAAACCATGGCCTGTAGGGTTAATGTATTATCACTATCGAAAAAGTTGACATCAGAGTGCAGTTGTCTTGGAATGTGTGGCATGATCATCGGTACATTAACATGTATGGTTATTGGATCAATTCTTTTCTTTTTAGATGACCTGCTCTTTTTCTCACTGGTTTTATTTTCGTTTGTTTCAATGAATTTGACTATAACTGTAGACACAAAATGCGAAGTGGTAGCCACTGCATTTTTGTTCACAATTGCAGATGATTTTAAGTAGTTTCATAATCAAGCATGTACATTTGTCATGTGAGGTATACGGGATAGCAGTCACGTGGTCAACATCAGGTGGGAAAATCTTCCATGACTTTCGTACAAAGGCTGCATGTACAAAATGGACTAGGGGTGGGAGAAAATGTTAATCCAACTACTCAAAACTAAATTATGAACCATGACATTGTTCTCCAATTATATAAAAGGTGATACCTGATACCTTGTCTACAGGTATATCTTTGTGCTTTGTCCATTTCCGTACAAAACAATTGTATTGCAGATGGGAGGAAGAAACTTAAGTTGAGGTTTAAAAAAAAAAAAAATTTACGCTTATCTCAGTACAGAAAATGCATGATATATCAGTAATTTTTTCAAGCATCAGTAATTTTGAAATGGTACCATTTTGAATACTGGTTCTTCCAGAATTTCTTAATTACCATTTAGTCCTAGTACATGTACCACTTTGTAAAAGAGACCTAGTATGGACTTCAACCAGTTGAAAAAATGAACACATTCAGCTCTTTCCACACAAAGCCCAAATACAATGTATTCACTATCTGTCAAACCATTGGCTAAATGTTTATATCTTGGGGCATTTTGAAAAGGATACAATGGATCACGGTTTGAGCTTCAGACTTGCAATCCTTTGAGGGGTCATAAGTTGAAGTGAAAAGTTTCAATTATCCAAGAAAAGAATTAGGAAACATCATCTTATGGTCATGTTTGGTAGAGGGTTAAGAAGGACTTTTTACTTCACTTACTCTAGTGTGGAGTGCTGTACTGGCACAGAGTGCCTCCATGAATTACAGCCTGCAACAGTTTTTACAATCAAGGAAGAAATCGGATTTATGTTTTCATTTATACCCTTCATGCCCCCTCTCCAACTTTTCCAGAAATACTTGCAAAAGAAAGAGAGGCAAGAGAGAGAGAGAGAGATTAGGCAACATTCTCTTCACCAATATATGTTTGTATACCATAATATCACTTTCAGAGAATGAATCAAATGCAGTCACTTGAAACATTTTTGGGGGTGGGGAGGGAATCCCATTTTTGCAGTCTTATTGGAAATTATTTATCAGGAAGGGGGTGCACAGACTCTTTACCCTTAAGATATGAGCGGAGATTCCCTAATGCCATTTGTCTCATCTCTGGCTTTTAACCCTTAGAGGCCTATTTCCAACTTTTCTGACCTCAGAACAGGTGCCCTTAACATGCCATCATGAGGCACTCCTGCTGACAGTAAACAAATTACAAATTACCTATGCTGTGGTTTCTAATTAAGTCTTGGCTGCCTTAACAGGCAGCCATGACTTAACTAGAAATCACTGCTAATCCCTTAGGTGTATAGAGACTGGGGAATAGTGGAACTTTAAGACCCTTGTCCAGGCCCCTCAGGGTTATAGTTGAGATCGTGCACATTTCGGGCTCAGACTAAAACATTTATCACAGTAAAAAATTTAAATTTTAACTATGGAGCTAAAAATGTGCCTCTTCCCAATATAGAGATGCATTAGTCCCATTATCCTACCATTCCACTAAGGTACATAGGTCACCACTGATATATATCAGTGTGTGGGTTCCCTACTATGACCGTACCTTACAAAGTTCAACAGGTTTCCTTTGCCCCTGGTTTTGCCCAAGATACCACAGAGGATTCTTAAGAGTTCTCTTCTATCAAGCTGATTATATATATTTTGATATAATAACATATGCAATGTGAATATTGAGGGGGAAAGATGATTTTGTTAATGCAGTATTCTGATGCAAATTGTATTGCAACAGCTCAATTTGAAAAGCATCTGAATGGATGCTGCAGACTCATTAGGTAAAAGGTTCACTTTTTTAAATCAGAGTGGTATGCTAATGCCGCTCTGATGCAGCACAAGGTTAGTAATATATATGCTGACATTGCCGTTGTACATCTATCCTACATGACAAAGTGAACCACCGGTTATGTAAATTAATTTTCAGGTTATACCAGTCAATCAGTTAGTAATATTCAAGAGAATTAGGAACCATTTATGCACAATTTTTAAATTTATGGACCTGATATTGTTAGAAAATGGTTTGAGTGCCCTTTGCAACAGTTGGCATCTGACAGTATTCCATTAGCAAGAGGACAAAGTACCCATTTTTATAAGCCCCTGCCAATTTGGTGAAAGGTATCAAGTGTTACTCTTGTGCATCCATCCGTATGTCAATCTGTCCATCCATCCATCTGTTCCAAATATAGTTTCCGGAGGATAACTTTAGTTTAACTCAACAAAATGAAACCAAATTTTATACGTAGGTTTATAACCACATAATTAATAGAGGCTGGGATTGATAGTGAGGTTAGTCTGATATTTTTGACAGAGTTGTGGCCCTTTTCCAACTTAGAAGACATGTTGATATTGGTTTCCAGATGGTAACTAGAGTTATTGCCTGATTTCAATCAAACTTGGAATATAGTTTACTGAAGACAATATACAAAACAGGTTTGATTTGGAGTGTGGTGCGATAATTTCTATCTGAGTTATGGCCCCTTTTGGGTCTTTGTTAACCAATAAATGTAGTTTATCATAAAGCAGAGACATTAGTGTCCCATGGACACATATGGTGACCTGCTGTATCAGTGCTGTGTGTGGTTTAATGGAGATAAGATAAGATATTTGTTAATTCAATATCAACAAAGTTAAATGACTTGAAACTCATGCTTGGCATTGGGGGGTGGGGGCATAGCCACCTTTGGCGATGCACTTGTTTGTTCGGAAATCAATCCTGGCCTTTTGATGAACCAAATTATGGCCCATTTCCCAGTGGTAAATAGGTAGAAAATTCTCAAGTAGAATGACCAGAGTTTCCCTGACCTATAATATACCGGTAATGCATTCCAATCACATTAAAGTCCAAGTTGAGAAGATATTACATTTATAAATTAATGTAAGTAAATTGCACTAATAAGTCAAATTAAAATTCCATTCATGAAATATGTTTTCAAACCTTAACCCTTAAGGGCCAAGAGATTTTTACATATTTTTGCTACTGTTTGACAGTCTACATTCTGGACTATATAGGCAGCCAAGACTTGCCTAAAAACAACTACCAAGGTACTTAGAATGTAACTTGTGAGTTAACCTGGACACTGCATGTAGGAGCACCTGTTCTGTTGCAAAAAATGCGATCAAAGTCAGAATTGGGCCCTTAAGGGTTAATGGTGATTGAAACCGTTCCAAACTTAGCATTATTGAAACTCTACTGGTAACTGGTAGCTTGGCGGAGTTATCATAGTGTACTCTTCTGTTATAACCTCAATACCAGGGATCCAGGAGATCTGTGTTTAGTAACAAATCGTCATGCTCTGCCGATCTGTTAGAATTATTGTAATTATGACATCAAAGTTGATAAGAGCAGGCAGGTTTTGTGCTCCAGCCAAGCCTTCATAATCTGCCATATGCTGAGTGGTTTCTGGGAGGTCTTCTGAACCAAGGGAGGAGAGAGTTCAGCTAAGTATCCAATTTCAGCTAATTGATGAGCAAAATGCTGCAATTTTATTTTCTATTTATTTTCACCCTTTGGACCCTGGCAATATCTTCCATGTCAGTCTTCCATGTCATTTCAATGGCAGCAATTGAAAGAGTCCATATTCATTATTTGGGAAGATCAATTAATATTTTCAACATGCAGCCTAATGGGACTGCAGCCAGGCTGGAAAAAGGGCCTCTCAGTTTCAAAACGTTAAATGCTCTTACAAGTTACAGACCATTTTCATGTAAATTTAACCATTTACCTAAAACGAAAAGCAGATGACACTTGCAAACAAAATTCTTGAATAGCTAATTTTTTTTTCATTTTTTCTGTCAAAAACATAGCTTATAACCCCTCATTGGAATGAGCTCAATGAACTTGTTCCAATGAGGGGTCATAAGCTATGTTTTGGGGTCAAAAAAATGAAAAAGTAATGAAAATTGGACGGTGAATTTTGTGAATAGCGCTGGCAGGTTTTGGCCATTACGTAAGGTAAAGGGTTTATGAAATGAGAAATGAAATGATAACTTTATTTTTTTTAAGGAAAAAGAAACATTTTTTTCAAAATTTCTTATTTTAAATATCAGATTTTCAGCTAAATTTAGTTGCCTTCCATTCTCGCTATGCCTGATCACTATGATGAGGAAAATGCTTCACCAGAGACCTGGAACTTTTTTTTCAAATGGTGATCATTTATGTCACTTGCATTCCGAAAATCATATTTCTCTATTTAAATTTGATTGGAAAAACCTCCATATTCTATTTATTGGCCGAAAAATATGACAATTCATGCTAGAGGCCTCCAATTTGTATCTCTTTGGTTAAACTCAAAAAGTTTCTTCCACAGTGGCCAACCATATACATTCTGTTGGAACCTGCTTAAAAAGGTTTCCTTTCTTCACACTCTTAGATCAAACCCTGCTTTTGTTCTCATTCTTGTTTCAGCTCACACTATCTGTGTTATGGCCATGTGTAGGGAACTTCATCTCAAGTGCCCAAGTGGAAGCATGCACCATGGCTCATCATGGCTTACCATGTTTAGGTGTTCATCAACTTGAGGGCACACATGCCTGAAAGCAATTCTTATCCAACCATGTTTGTATAGTTGTGTAGTTCAATAGCTGCTTACATCTACATAGTGGTTTGCTCCTGGTTTCATCTACCCGTAGAACTGTCTTACCTGATATGCTCCTGCTATTGACAGTGTCGTTAATCATTTGAAAGACCCTTCATACTTTTTTTTAAATTTCACTATTGAAACAGCAGCAGTTGTAACAGAATATGTAATATTAGAAATACTTTTTCATTAGAAGTACACTTCAGTTTACAGCAATATATGCACAGAGATTTTATACGTCTTAGTTTGTAACAATCTAGTCAGTTAACCATGTTAAAATCTTGTTCATCTTAGCAAACTTCCAACTGATAGCTAATTAGGGTGGGACATAGCTCTAATGGAAATCACCCATCAAGTATGCTTACAGGTGGATGTTTGTACCAATCATTTTATTGCATAGATGGTAGTACACACTTATAAACTTTATTTTAATGCTTTACCTAACACAAATTAATGATGAAACCTGAAGAATAATAGCCCCTAGTCCTGGACTTACAGCATTATGAGCACAAGAGTGGTAGGACTTTTTCCCCTATCAGATTGCGATTCAGTCGCAACACACTTGCATTAGTGGGTTGAGATTGAATAAGTAAAACACTGCAAAATCTCTACATCTCTATTTGGCCTCCGTAACGAGTTCTTTTCATTTATAGAACTATTTTGTCCCAGTAACAAGTTCCATTCGTTTATAGACCTATATGACCTCAGTACTTCCAATAAAACCATTTAACTGGCAGAGTGCTAAATTATTTTTTAAAGGTGATTTGAAACATGGGTATTTTTTTTTCAAAGATACCGTGCTACCAGCAAGAGTAGCCTTAGATTAGCAAGATTTTATTCATAAATAATTGTTTGGTTACAATGTATTGGAGAGTGCCAATAGCATTCTCCATTAAACTGCAACCAAACTATTTTATATAAGAAATTTTTCTTCTGTTGCTGAGCGAACATCAAACTAATGCATACAGAGTAAAGCCACTGAAGTAGCTTCCAGCACTTTTCAATAGAGCCATGATAGTGGCTTCTGACACTCAACCAGTTAAATGTTAGAGTGCTGGAAGCCCATATTTTTAGCTCTATTTGGAAGTGCAGGTACTGCAACTTGAAACCTCCATATTCTGTTGATGTGCTTCATATTATCTTTCAAGTGAGATTATTTATTCTGTGTGAATTTACCTGTTACAATTAATGGGAGAGTGCTTGTTGGCACAGCAGAGCAGCATTACTAAATTTGACCTCAGTGAACCTTAATCTGAATCAAGGTCTTAGGCAAAAACAAAAAGAGGTACTCAGATGATTCATTGGGGGATTATAGCCCATTGTATGGGATAGCATCAGAAAATTCACCCTCTGGAGACCCCTCATTCAGCAAATGACAGATTGCTTATTTCCAGGCTTGCTCATGAGCCCTCCTTGAAATCAGCTTAACAAACCTGTTGCAATGAGAGATCAAAAGTTATGTTTTGGAAATGAAAAATTACTGTGGTAATGTCATGAAGTAAAGCAGTGCTTGTTTACTGTGGTAAACAAGTTCTGCCTTATTGATAAAATAGGATCCACAACCATTGCCTAGGGTGGATGTCCTTGAAAGTGGCAGCATGGGTACAAACAGTTAACTAAATTTGACTTCATCCTGGTGTTGCAGTCATGAGATAGCCAAAGATGCTGAAAGTGAAATTAAAACCTGTAAATGAATAAATGAAGCGGCAAAAAAAGTAATAGGTGTTTGAATGGTAATTTTTTAGTGATCAGCACTGTCCAGTTTTGTCTGTTATATTTTGTAAAGAGCTGAAGACAAAATGGACAGTCATTTGAGCATCCCTGTTGTTTATTGGAGAAAACATGTACAATGTCCAATCAGGCACTTTTGATGTTTTCACTTTTTACACCAACACACTGGTATGTACAAAATCGCTTTCACAAGTATGCACAAAAGTGCTTAACCCTTTACCCAACGAATCGCCTGCATCCGCTCGCGTAATATGCAAATTCAGCAGCTGAAAAAGTATTATTTTTCGAAAAATTTCAACAAAACCATATCATGTGACCCCTCTTTGGAACGAGCTCGTCGAGCTCGTTCCAAAGAGGGGGTCACATGATATGGTTTTGTTGAATTTTTTGGAAAAAAACTAATAAATAATATTTACAATAATAAATTTTGAAATCGTCTGCGTTGGGTAAAGGGTTAACAGAGTAAGGCCAAAAAGAAAAGATTTTGGTTTTCAGGGAATCCCTCATTGAAATTAATCCCCCTTGTTGAATGTTTTAATTGACATTCAGCGTCTTCCAAAATTGGTATAAAATTTTAAAAAGAAATGTGCATAAATATAATTGAGCACTAATGATATTTCTTTATTATCTGGTAGAGGGTTATATTTTTCTTAGTTGACAACATTTGTCCTTGCCTTGTTATAATTTATAGCAGAGTACCTATAGGCACTCTCTAATAAATTGTAACAAAGACGAATCTATACAGATGAAATAAATTCTCTTCAAAGATAATCTTAACCACATCTACAGAATATGGAATCTTTAAGTTGTGGTATCTGTATGTAATAACGGAGCTTAAATATGGGCTTCCAATACTCAACCAGTCAAATGAAAAATAAGAATAAAAACCCAATTTTATTTGAAAAATTAATTGCTCAAGAACCAAATTTATTTTTTCATTTGGCCCAATATGTATGCATTTGAGAAGAGAAAGATTTTTATGAATATTGTCAGATGTTGTATGTTGTCTATGTATAAGGAGTGTCAAACTGGTGTATTGCAGTCTATATTGTATCAGAACCAACAGTGGAAGGTATGGTTGTGTGGTTTATCAGTTTTGTAAGTCTGTTTGGGTTTTTTACAAAACCAAAACCTTATGTCACAAAAACAAAAAAATCCCCTCTCATCCCAGCAGCACTGTGTGCAGATGAAAAGGGTTCTTTGAAGCTTTGGAGGGTATAACTGTGCTATGTGGTTTCATCTGTGCAACACTTAATAGCCACACAATTCACTTTCAAAGTAAAGTCATTGATCCCTGTAATATTTTGTGTATTGATACTATAAAATACAATGTCAATAATAAACCAATGTCTTTCCAGAACAGAGAGAAATTTTGCATACTTACCCAAATATCAGGGTGGGTAAACTAACACATAAATAAACTAAAAACCCTAAAAGGGAGGGAAGCTTCACCCTCCAAACCATCAGGTTTATACTCAAAGAATCCCTCCCATTTTGCACACTGTGTTGCTGGGATTGGAGGGAAAATTCTTTTCCATTATACCTGAAGGTTTGGTTGGGTATAACTGTGCTGGTTCAAAGCACAATAATTTTTCATTAAACCAAAAAAGGATACTAGAAGGGTAACGAAATGGACAGAAACTTCATAATTATCCCTATGTAATTACTGAGGATTCAAAATCAATATGTTCATGAAACTCCAACTCAAGAAACAGGGCAAGAAGCCAAATGTAGGAAACTAAAAAGTCCTAGCAATGCCTTTGCTTCCTTAAAAAGGACTGGAACAACACTGGACAAATTCCATCAGCTGCCTCCAAAGCGGTACAGTTTCTGTAATAAAATTTTAAAAATGTGTCAGAAGGTACCTAGTGTGCAGTTTGCAAAATTACATTAAGGAAAACCTCTTTATTAACCCTTTACCCAACAAATCGGCAACATCTGCCCGCGTAATATGCAAATTGATTTTTTTTTTTTCAAAATTTTTTAACAAAACCATATCATGTGACACCTCATTGGAACGAGCTCAACTTTTCAAAAAATTTCAAGAAAACCATATCATGATATGGTTTTGTTGAAATTTTTGGAAAAATTAAAAAAAATGATGTTTAAAATAATAGATTTTGATATCGTTTGCATTGGGTAAAGGGTAAAACACTGCAAATGTAACCAATCTGCTAATGGAATGAGCCTTAAAAAGACAAGTGTCAAACCTGCCAGTGTCATTGTTTGTATGACCCACTGAGAAATGGAGGATGTTGAAACATGTCATTTAATTTTGGGGGAATTTAAAAGATATTGTGATTTCGTAGATCCCATGTTCTGGCAATGTTTTCCTTACATGTTTCTACCACACAGACAGCTGAATTATCTGATAAGGGCTGTAAAATGACTTTTTGTGGACTTCCTATGTGCAGAAGTTTTTTGAGATCAGGAGGTTGAAATACAATAGTGTTCTAATCAAAAGTCTTAAAATCTAGATACAATGCCTGCAGAGTTTGACACATCTGAGCTGTCGCCAAAGCTAATAGGTTAATTTCTGAATTAAGACTACTAAAGGAGAATCTCTGGTAGTGGAGGGAGGTTAGATAAATATGTTAACAATATTCCATCATCCCAAGTTGCATGTTATTTGGGTAAAGGAGGTTTGTGTTGAAATACACCTTTCATAAACCTCGTGACAGAGGCACTGACTGGAGATCTTTTCTATCCATGAGTAATAATGTTTGTATAATGGTAGACTTCAGGGTGTTCTGCGTGTTCAGCACACTATAAGACTTGTTTTCATAAAAAAGGTTTGATAAATAATTTACCATTTGAATTTCTGTGATGCAAATAGGATTAATTTTGCTTGACAAGCCCACAAAACAAATTTTTGCCACGCAAATTTATAGTTTATATGTGTTTGTGGATGCTCTCCAAGATGCAGAGATACTGCTGATAGCTGACTTTGAAAATCTTTTATATCGTAGATGCTTCCTGATATAGGACAAGCAATAAATTGCATTGTTCTGAACAATGGATGATTATACCCGGTTATGGTATTTTGGAGAATTTGTTTGTGCCTGGGCAATTTGACTGACTTCAGAAATTGAAATAGCTATGGCAACCATGGCCTTGTTGACCAGAAAGGGACAATGGCCAATGCTTTTTACACTTCATCCTCTTGAACTTTTGTTAAAATTCTACCCAGTAGGCTGAAAGATGGAAAAAGAAATGGTAACTACTCTCTCCACTTGAATGAAAAAGCATCAATGTACTGTACAGAATTATCTGGAAACCATGAACAACAGAGAGGCAACTTATTATTTTCGTCTGATGGAAACATATCCATGGTAGGCAAAAAGAAAAATTCACAAATGTCAGTGAAAATTTTACATCTAAGCTTCCATTCAGTGGAAGGGGTGTGCAGTCAGGATAATTTATCAACAGTAGTGTTAACAAACCCTGGAATATGTTTAGCTCATAAGTGAAGTTTACTGTCAAAACACCACAACTGTATTCTCTTTGCTATGAGACATAAATTTGACTTTTTGCCACCATAATTGAGAATGTAGGCAACAGCTCTCAAGTTATCAGACTCAACACAAATATAGCAGTTCTGAAAATTTTTTGTCAGAGCTTTAATTCCTAATTTGACTGCAGTTAACTCCACCTCATTGATATGGCATGAAGACCAAAGTCCCAGAAATGGAACCATCAGTGGTTTGTGCACCCAAACCCTGCCAGGAAGCATCAGTTCGAATAATCAATACAGAGTCCCCATGTCTGATAACAGAAACATTCATCTCATGTGGATGTTGTTTTCACTGATTAATCTGAAGTTTAGCTTTGTCAGAGAGATGCATTTGGGCATCAAAACTTCCCGTTTTTGCAAGATTCCATGTTTTTTTCCGTATTTAAATCTTGATAAAAGAAGGCCCCAATTTAACTCCTAGCACTCTGGTAGTATTTCAAAATTTTCTTGATTGACCCCATATTGCCCATCCAGTGAGCTCTGCCAAACAAGATATGATTTATTAAATTCTCAGTTGCATTGTGGGAAAAATTTGCTGCTGAAAACTATGGTATTTTGACATCAGTCTGCAGAGGGTTAACTACTCTAAGTGTGGATACATATAAACCGATTAACCTTGCACCATGCCTGATGATAGGGCATGACATGTCAGAAAGTTCGGAGTAATCAACTATTTTCTCAACTTTCCTCAATGGCAGGGAGATCGTAAAGTGCTGCAAATTGAGAATGTGGTCCAAACACAAAATTTCGTGAGTTGATTGTGCACCGGATTTATCCACATTGAATAATAAAACCCAGGGATTGCAACTGACATCATAAATACAAAGTATGTGATTGACAAATGTCTGTCCTGATCAAATAATAAGAAGTTATGATTGTGGTACCCCTTTGTTGAATCACTGCAAAGACCAGTTTTAAGAGCTTGGTGAAACAGAGGGGAGCTGATTTTAAACCGAACGGAAGTCACATGAACTGATATAATTCACTGTTCCAGAAAAATTGTTGATAGCCTGTGTCGATAGGTACAGAGAAGTAGGAATCTTCCATGTCAGGTTTTTATCATAGACAATGTAAGGTCAATAGCTTCCATTTTAAAATGCTGATACTCAATAAATTTATTCAGTTTATTAATATTAAAAACTAGTTGAAATCCTCCATTCTTTTTCGGTCGGATAAACAAATTTGAGATAAATTCACCCTGATCATGCTTTAATCTGACAATCACCTTTTTACATAAAAGTTGGTGAATCTCACAACTGACTAGTTCCTTTTCTGATTTGTTGAATAAAATAGGAGGCGGAATGGATACCTGAAATGGACCTGTTGCAAATTCAAGCCAGTTACCACAAAGAATTTCCAGACTGGTGGAATCGGAAATAAAGCTGTCCCAAGTTTGTTCAAACAACCCATTGCATGCAACAGAATATTAGACTTACTGACATTTATTAGCCAGAATCTTCCCCCCTGGGTAAATTCCTGTTCTAATGTTACCGCCAACCATAAAAGGTTGACCTTTGACCTTGTTGAGTTATCAGTCCAGCCGATTGAATGGTTTGAGGTAGTAGCCGATTCCGGAAGAAGAATTGTGTTGAAAGGTAGTTCTGTCCTGGCGACTAGGACACCTACTCAACTGACACCCCAAAAAGCCATTCAGTAATCGGATGGTCAGAAGAACATACATTTGGTATTGTTGCTGGAACATGACAGGCTTAAATGGCTGCCGGCACTTTAATGAGACTTTCTGACAGATTACACCAGCGAGTGTAATTCCATCCAAAGAATCTGAAGTGACTTCACGCACATACTGTTCAATTTTGGTGTCAACTTTGCGCATCCGCTCTTGATCAGAATTGGAGTTAGGCTTTTAAATGTTGTTTCACAACACTTTGGTTTTTAATAGCTTTGGCCTTCTCAAAAAGAAATTTGTTAAGGCTGCTGCATCATACTGTGACCAAACTTCCAGATTAACGCTTGGTGCACCAACATATTTGCAGTTAACAGGGATTGGATACTTACTAACAAGTTCAGAATTTCAGAATTGTCGGTAACTTCTTTGTTTGCAAAAGTTCCGATTTTATGTCAAATGGTCGCATCATACTTTTGGTTATCAGAAAATATGTTATGCAGAGTGTCTTCACCTGAGGAAAGTTCCTCCTCATGAAATTAAATTATTTATTATTTATTTATTCGTGTTTAAGGTCAGATACTTATACACAATGGCTAATCATGACCGTGACAGTTTTACGGGTGGAGGAAGCCGGAGTACCCGGAGAGAACCACTGAGCAACGATGAGCAGCTGCCAGTTCCCCAACGTCGTAACTCCGCACTGCAGCACAGGCAGGGTTAGATTGGTTGAAGATATGCGCACCATTGACGTACGGTATGCCTTAGTACACAGCGTCATTGTGCCCCCATGTGGACAATCAGGGTTAAGTGCCTTGCCCAAGGACACAACGTGGGAGTCCGAATCAATCGCTCAGACTGTCACCCATCTGAGGACAAACCGGGCTCAATGTTGCTTAGCTTCGGTGATCTGACAAGAACTGGTTATCGCAACGCCATCTCATACTGTGGAATTGATGTTCTAACAATTGCACCTCTGACTCAGAATCAGATAATTGAAGATATTTTGTATATAGAGCAGACAGAGCACTTTCAGCATCACTAGAATCCCGGTCATGCCGGTGATGTTCTTTTTGGCAAATCCTTTGTCACCGGATGGGTGAGTACTAGTTGGTCTGGGCCTTTCTCCAAAAGACTGCTTCGCTTGGGAAAAATTATTTTCAATTTTGACCCATTAATTTATTGCCTGCATTTTCCTATGATTGATCCAAGACAGTTCTGCCATATTTGGCTAATTTTTCTGTGTGTACGACATCAGATGTCTTCATCTTCCTGTCTCTTGTAATAGGGGGTTTCTTCATTGCATGGAACGAAAAAGGCAACTCATCATATCCTTAAAAAGATACTGTATCCTCCAACTCGAGCCATGATATGTCAGACCATGATGTAGTATGACCCTTTCTTATCACTTTTACAACCAATTTCGATTTTTGATTGCATCCACCAGCATCATGATTGTTATCATTACTGATGTCAGTTTTTACAAAGGATGAATGGGACAAGCTTGAGCTGGAAGAGCTAGACGTGGTGAAAGAGTCTGATTGCAAATCAGATTTGTCTGAAACAATTTGATGAGGCAGAATTGGTGGCTGGAAACAGAAAGATAATGGTTTATTACTGACAAAACAGTATTTTATAGTATCAATACACAGAATTTTACAGAGATCATTGACTTTGCTTTGAAAGCGAGTTAGGTGTCTATTACATGTTGGCCAGACAAAACAAAATAGCAGTTATACTCGAAAAACCTTCACCTATAACAGAAAAGAATCACAGTTTTGACAAATGAGCCAGTTTTTACTGCCATAATTGTCATATTTGACCAATATGGCAGTGAAAACATCTATATTGACCACATATGTTTGGTTATTTTGGCATTCTACAAATTCAGGAATGAATAATTTAACACACCTTGTATGTTTATTGTTTGATATGTTTGAATGTGTGCAGATTCAACAAAAATTGCTTCAAACATCATTAGGACATACATCAAATTCGATACATTGCACTGAAAACAAGACAAAATGATTGAACACTTTCTTCATTGACTAGATGTCCATCGTTTAGAGAAAAAACGAAAATAAATACATAAAAAAAACAATTTTTTTTTACAAAATTGATATGTACAGTACAGCCGCCATGGACTGGTCACTTTCCACGGGTGGGCAATATTTCTATGGATGCAATAACATAAATTCCACACACTAATTATAGGAAAATTATCAAAAATTTAATTAATAAAGCACTGGGTTGTCATTAATCAAAATTGTGCTGATGATTTTTATTACCTGGTAAACATATGCGTGGACATCACTGCACACCCATGGTTTATGACCAGCCCACAGTGACTGCATTGTACCCCAAACTGACTTTTAAAACTGCATACCTCCAGATAGTAGAAGGATATCTCCCCTTACACTTACTTGCTATACTGGTAACCCAGGAACTGAAAGTTTTAGCTTGTTTTGTCCTCAAGTTTCAGCTGTACTGGCCAGTAAGTCTATGGTCTTTTGTCCCTATATCCTGATTTTTCAGAATGCCTTGGACAAATAGCCATGGCAAAACATGCACCCAGCATCCAAGGTATATGCGAGTGTGCAACATCCAGGGTATATGGGCATTCGAAACATCGGGGGTATATGGTTTAAATGAAAGCTTTTTGCATTCACTCGTCTCGCGGTTAAAATAGAACCCCAAAAACTGAAAATAATCACAAATATTATCAGATTTCCAACAATTCGATCATATTTTGCGATTATAAATCAAATTATCGAGTAATTAAATGAAACAACTGGAGAAAAATAAAATAAGAGCAAATATCGTCCCCTGAGTTCCAATGCCAGTAGGCACATAGAACACATTGGAACTCAGGGGATGATATGTCAACAAAATACTGTTTACTCATTTCCTTAACGACCCAAGGGATGTAACTCTATCTGTTGTCTTCCGCATTTATAAAAACAAAATATATTCACGAATTTGGTCCAAGTGATTGTGGATCGTGAGAAATATGTCTACAAATTTATTTCCACTATGTTTGTATTGTGTTTCAAATGGGACAAAAATGTTATCTCCGCCAACATTTAAACACCTTGTCTGCGCCTCGGTGTTTAAAAACTGACATCCAGGTATTAAATCTCCATATACCATACATGTTGGCAGAGATAACTTATAATGTCTCTCGGTACTCAGGCTCAGTAACAAATCATCTTGTGTACTCTAAAAGGTACAGCCTACAGTTTTTTTTACAAAGCAGAAAGTAAAAAAGTTTTTTACTTTTTATGTAACTATTTTATTCACCATCTTTATATTTTCAGTTTTGAAATCGACATAATGCAAAAACAGATGCTCATTCGAAGTTACAACTTAGCTGTGTATTACTTATCATCACCTCTTGTTATTTATTGCATTATCATATTTGTGGTTCTCGTGAAGAAAGAATATCCTGCCATTGATCACATTTTTGTCAGTATTGCCTTAATTCATGGAATACGGCTTGTTATCTACAGACATCTACAGTTTGCAATCATCAACATTGCATATTGTCATGTCTCCTTGAACAGATTTCAGGTTTGTTGCACTGTAGTGTTGCATTGTTTTTTTTTAACTTATAACTCTTTTGGCACTATATTTGATACAAAGACAGTCTTCCCATTGGTGCCCATTGCAGAGCCCGGGAAGTGGAGCAGTGCTTGTTCACTGAGGTAGAAAAGTTATACTTAACTGGTTTAGTGATTAACTGATGTTTGGCAATCGCATCTGACATCAGCAGATTTTAAACCGGTAGAAGTGTTTGAACATCGGTTCGTTCTGATAGTTATGTGGAACACCACAGGATCAAAATTGTTTGTATTTACATTTGATTCAAGATCTCATACAAGCAGTAACAAGCTTAATATGTTGCCACAATGATAGGCAGGAATCCTGATTGGTCTAATCTCATTGATTGATCTGATCTTCCCCTTGATAGGTGCTAACGACACACGACCCCTTGAAAGCTGCTAACAACACACATGCCACATGTCGTGAAATGACTTTAGGAAACATGATATCAGCAGAAACTAGTTAACAATGTGATGTCTTTGATGATTGGATTAAAGATGCCACGCGTCAGCTTGTTTCCTCTGATGTCATATTTTTATTTTGATACACAGAGGTCAACGAATCAATCAACCTGACTGTACTGTAAAATTAGCCCTGTTCTATGCATTCTTAACATACTACTCCTTTTGGTTGTGACTATCTGACATCGGCACTCACAATCAGCCGATTGTGTGCGCAACTAATTAGTAAGCGGATGACAGCCGCAAATCCTTATCAGTTAATCACTAGATTGGTTGAGGGTTACATTATTTTTGATGGTCTGAATATGTTCATCAAAATTTGTTTTATCGCAATTTATTGAAGAGTGCCCATGGCACTCTTCAATAATTTGTGATAAAACAAATTTACATAAACACAATAATATTTGTGTTTGTGTTTGAATATGAAACATGAGCAAGGAAAACATTGACCATTGCTGTGGTACTCTCATTTTCTTCTTCTAGCACTCAACAAGTTAACTGGTAAAATAGATCCAGGTGACCAATACCTTGGGTGTCCTTCAGTGTGGGTAGTATAGGTATAAACAATGGGCTAAACTTGACTTTATCCTTGTCGTGATTTTGCCATAGATGCAGAAAGAGACCTTAAACATAAATATATAACTACTTTCCACTGATAAATGGGCCTTATTCTTTAGGTAAAGGATTAACTATTCTTGTGCCAAGGCCATCCTCATCAGCCCAAAATATTCCGTCTTCAGTTTAGGCATAAAAATATTAAAAATCTGTTTCTCAGACCCTCCCTCATGATCCTTTTGGCTACAACATGCTCTCTTTTTATAACCAATGGAAACTTTAGAAAATAAAAATTAAATGGTTTATGCCTGATATTTTACCCAAGTTAATAAAATTGATAAATTTGTCCATTGAGTGCAAAGCCTTCTCGCACTCAAGCAGGGTTTCTGCTGCCATGGCTGAGGGTCTGTCAACTGGACCCATCCCCCCGCAGATCATTTACTGATAAAGCATAAAATCCACTCGAAAAAACAAACAACATGAGGCTGTAAAATTCTGGTCCATCTGCTGTCATTCTCCCAACAAAGTTGACACTTTAGGAGCACCGTTTCTGGAATTGGCATTTTGCAACTTAAAATTGTCGAGTGTCATTCAGAAACTCTCTATTTTCCATCACTCCATGTGATCTGTGATTTTCCCCTCCTACCGGACCTACTAATTTTTTTCTTGTGGAAACCCTGATTAAACCCTGATTCAAGGGACGTAATACACTACCACTCATGCTATTCTGTAAAATATGAGGTCTAAAACATAAAACAAACTAAGGACATGAACTTTTAATGGCAAAGAAATAATTATAAAAATAAAAAATAAAATAAAAAACCACCCACCCGCATGCAATTTTACAAAAAAAAATGGTCTGAGAAACAGAAAATCTACTTTGTGGTACCTTATTTAATTCTTCTGATGGTGTACTGTTAAGTAAGACACATTTGGAAAGAACTGTGAGAGCCCTTTCCACCTGTGTATAATGATACATACTAGAACAAAACACAGCAATTAGGCAGTTAAATTTCTTTTATTTACCCACTTTAAAGTTGCACATATTGTTGCACATATCTTATCTACCCCAGAGGTGTATACAAATAAATAGAGGATATCTCCTCTGTTTTAGGGAATATTGTGAATTATCTCATTCGTTTGGACCTGAAAATATTATCACTTGCACAAGAGCAAGCGCCCATGAAAAAACTTTCAGGTCCTCACTCCTGAGATAATTCCAAATATTCACTAAGATAGCGTTGATTTTCTTTTTATTATATGCTATGTGACCCTTTACTGTGCAATATTCAGCCCAATTTGACTGCAAACAGTTTCAAGACAATAACAAAGATCTGCTGATCGTTCCTTTTAAAGGCGACATTCAAGGTTATGTCATGCGATAAAGCGTGATGACATTTAGGAAGCTGCTGAGGAATATTTCTCCATATCCATCGAGTCAGTGGATATCAAGAAATATCATTTAAATAATTTGCGATAATTCACAGGCTAACATATAATAAACTTTGTAAGCACCTCAGATGATTTTGGTTCCTGATCAAAAGAGTTACCAAAATTGCAGCAAAAGCTTTCTGTATTGCCAATATCATAATTGAACATGGTCGACTGACCTATCTTTTGGCCAATGTGATAATGCACATGTTCCACATGTGGTAAAGATTATGATCGTTTTTTGAGATTAGTTTGAACCCTTGAAAAAAAATGGATGGGCCTCTTCAGATGACTGTTCAGGCTTTTGGTTTTGATCAAATAAGGTGATGGTGCCAAAAGAGTTGACAGTGATAATAGTCTTGTGTTCTTTCTTTTCCCACTTCCTTGTCTGCACTGTAACTTGAATACGAATCTTCCTTAATCTCTCTGTTTTTTTTTTGTCATAGTGATAGACAGTCACAGGTACCCTGCCATTTTATATTTAGATACACTGGAGATGATGTAAACAATACTCAAGAGATTAATGTAAAAAATCAAATTACAGAGAGCTGGAAACAGCTGTCACTTATTAAATTTTATCTATTGTTTTACTCTGTTTCAAACCAAGTTGAAAGAAACCATTTGCTTTGCAGGGCAGTTTTGTATATTATTCAAATCTGTTTTATAACACTAAGATAACTTCTAATTCAAAGAGGTGGGGTGGGGGGGGGGGGGTGAGGGCATTTTCCATTGTACCTTCCAAAGTTATGAATAATTAAAGTGAATTATTTTAATGGTTTGTTTTAACCCTCTGAAGACTTCATTCAGTACAGCCCCTCAGTTCCAAAGGGTTGTCATAAAGCTCCTGAAGCCTTTAATGGTTTTTATGTCTCCCCTTCTTTCTTCTTCTTCTTTTCAAACATTGTCCGGGCCATAACTTTTTTGCCTTTTGACCTAGACCTTACATTTTTGGCATGTGGATGTATCACCATGAGCGGGTATGTCGTGTGCCATAGTGACCTTCATGTGACCTTGACCTTTGACCTGAAGGTCAGATTTATGTGCTTATTAAGGGAAACTTTGTCCGGGGCATAACTTTTTTGTCTTTTGACCTAGACCTTAGATATTTGGCATGTGGATGTATCACCATGACCCGGTGTGTCGTGTACCATAGTGACCTTTATGTGACCTTGACCTTTGACCTGAATATGAAATATGAAAGTCAGATTTATATGCTTTTTTAAGGGAAACTTCATCCGGACCAGAACTTTTTTGTCTTTTGACCTAGACCTTAGATATTTGGCATGATTGTCAATATTATTCATGTATATATAATTTGCAGTGCATTAACTAGAAAGGAAGGGGAGACATATGTTTTAGTGTGCTAAAACAGTTTCTAGTTAAAAATATTACTGAATTAGAGTTCCTATATTCCATAAGTAAAATAATATTTGCTATCATCTCAAGCATGGTATGGTCTATGGACATGGGACCATTACCAAATGTGCAAAAAATTTTGAAAGCGGGTCATGCTAATATCTCGAGCATAATTTGACTTATGGATCTGTCACCAACACCAAATAAGTCAAAATGCAATGGAGGTTCAAAATGTGGTCAAGGTCACTGAGGGATCATTGAGTGCATTTTTATCTCAACTTTGACATAAGTCAAATTTGAGCTTATGCCATGGCCAGTTGTCCATCTGTCCGTCAACAATTCAATACGGCTTGGGCTAGAGGCCGTATTTATGAACCGATCTTTACGAAACTTCTTGGGTACCTTTGTTATCACCGTGGGATGAGAACCAGTGTTTTTGGGTCCGGTCTGAAATTCAAGAAAAAAATTAGGTGCAATCAGGTTTTTGCGAAGAACTTCCATATGAAAGCTCTGATTCAAATAATTTTTTGTATAAATGTTTAGTACCATTTGATACATCACATATAATACAGGTTTTTTTCTCATGCGTAAATTATGCAAATTAGACTAACTTTGATTTATTTTGTGTTACTTTCAACACTGTAAGTGCAAATGCCAATACGGCTCAGGCTAGAGGCTGTATTTATGAACCGATCTTTGCGAAACTTCTTGGGTACCTTTGTTATCACCGTGGGATGAGAACGAGTGTTTTGGGGTCCAGTCTGAAATTCAGGATGGCCACTGGCAGCCATTTTGTACAAAATTAGGTGCAATCAGATTTTTGCACAGAACTTCCATATGAAAGCTCTGATTTGAATAATTTTTTGTATGAATGTTTAGTACCATGGGATACATCACATATAATGCAGGTTTTTTTCTTGTGCATAAATTATGCCGATTGGACTAACTTTGATCTATTTAGTGTTACTTTCAGCACTGTAATTGCAAATGTCAATATGGCTTGGGCTAGAGGCCGTATTTATGAACCGATCTTTATGAAACTTCTTCAGTACTTTTGTTATCACTGTGGGTCGAGAATGAGTGGTTTTGGGTGCGGTCCGAAATTCAAGATGGCCATCAGCAGCCATTTTGTACTTTAGTTAGTGCAATCAGTTTTTTGTACAGAACTTCTGTATGAAAGTTCTGATTTGAATAAATTTTTGTATGAATATTTAGTAACATGGAATACATCACATGTAATACGGGATTTTTTCTCCTGCAGAAATTATGCAAATTAGATGACCTTTGATTTATTCAATGCTACTTATACACAGTAAGTGCACATGTCAATACGGCTCAGGCTAGAGTCTGTATTTATGAACCGATCTTCACGAAACTTCTTGGGTACCTTTGTTATCAGGAACAAGTGTTTTGGGGTGCCTCTGTTATCACTGTGCTATATTTTGGGGTTCAGTCAGACCCACTCAAAGATTTCTTTTCTGGTTTAGTATCTAACTGTCACCCCACCTTTACAATACTTTACCTGTACATTTGTTACAGGCTATGTTCAGTATTTATGTACAGACCTTTACAATACTTTACATGTACCTTTGTTATCAGATCATTACCTAGTTGTGTGTCATTGCTGTGTCATATACTATACATGTACATGTCTTAAACAAGTTGAGCTACAGTGTCATTGACACTTTCATTCAGAATTACTGGAAATCACATCTTATGATGCCTTAATGCATTGCCATTGTTCATTCATGCATTTTGACACTCCAAAAAGTGTGTATGTGTGTGTGTGTGGGGGGGGGGGGGGGGGGGACCTATAGACCTGGGACTAATACCAAATGAGTCGAAACTTGATGGAGGTTCAAAAGATGGGTCAGGGTCACTGAGATCCCCCAGGTATCAATGAGTTCATTTTTAGCTCAACTTTACAACATAAGAGTTATGTGATCAGCGGGGAGGAAGGATTCTTACCCGAAGAAGAAGACAGGAGGGCCTCCAAGTAAACAATTGTGGTAGGTACAATAAGAAAGGAAATTTACTATAAAATTTATATTTTATAGATCTCTTCTCAATCCATTTCTCAATGGATTTGTCTCGCTATTCGTGTGGCTTACACTCGTCTAGCGACTGACGATTGTATTACCAATCATATTTCAGTCCACGAGGTGCGTGCATTGTCTATCTCTTGGGCTTATACTAACTCTGTCATGTTGTCGGATGTTATGCAGGCTGCCTACTGGAGAAATGCTACTTTCTCCACCTTGCAGGAGTAGTCAGTTGACCTTTTTACTATGGGCCCTCTTTCTTCTGCTCAGGCTGTTGTCTACCCTAGCCATTAGGCTTCTTACAAGGTCAGTTCTGGCTCTGTGCTGTTACCGCCCTTTCTGTCTGTGCGTCGCACCGAACCATATGCCTCATCTCTCATTTTATTTTACTATGATTGTGATGCTATGGTTTGATAGGCCTAGGGACCTCTTCCTCTGTCCATGGTTCCAGTGCAGTTGGGTTATGTGGGGGTTGGTTATGTGATTCACTCCAACCTATTGTCTATTCAGCCTGTAGTAAATAATTGTAAGGTAGGTTGATAAGAAATATAAATTTTATAGTAAATTTCCTTTCTTATTATACCTACCACAATTGTTTACATGGAGGCCCTCCCGTCTTCTTATTCGGGTAAGAATAAAAACTCCAATGTTGACGGATTCAAAAGAATGATTGATTAGTTACTGCCTGCACACTGGTTTCCAGAAGCCGTGGATTTGTACTAAGAGAAGAGCGTCCCCTACTTGGTGTGCGCCGGTGGCGCTCGACCCAGTTTTGGCTTATTTTTTCTTAGTGCTTTTGCACCACTTTTCTTTTTGCCAAATCGCTTGGGAAAGATCAAAATAGAATATATTTTCTGAGTTAGGATCTTCCACAGTATTGCAAGTCTGTAGTAAATAATTGTGCTAGGTATAATAAGAAAGAAAATTTACTACAAAATTTAAATTTCCGATCCACACATATATACGGAACAGATTTTCATTTTTGGCATGGTTTTGTGTTGCTGGGAGATAGGGATTTCATAGAACGGACAGACGGGTAATAAAAGAGATATTCCCACTTTCCATTGTACACTGTATGAAGTGCATAAATAAGCTCATAAATATAAGTTACATCTGATATGTATTCCCATTTGACGTGGAAGCATATGAATATTTATACCCCCCGCAAACAATGTTTGGGGGGGTATATAGGAATCACCCTGTCCGTCTGTCTGTCCATCTGTCCATCCTTGTAAGCGCAACTCCTCCTAAACCTTTTGAAGAATTTTCATGAAACTTTACACAATGGAAGAACTCCATATGAAGATTTGCATGAAGCAATATAATTCCGTTCTGACATTTCCAAGGGGAGATAATCTAACATACATTTCAGGCGTGGGGGGGGGGGGGGAGGGTATCACTTTGTGAGTTTGCTCACAGTACCTCTAGTCATCACTGACATGATGCAATTGTGCCCTCTGCCTTGTGGTTGGTGTATCATTACTGGAAGCATCTTTCAGTCCAGATGTCGTCAATTTTAATATCATTTCTATCATTCGAAACTGATGCTCTCTGTCAGCCTGTTTCTGTCTTTCTTCAGACTCCATTCCCAACTTTTCATTTTCAGCCCTTTTCTGATGCAACTCTCTGTTCTCCAATTTTAAATGCTTTGCTTCGATTCATTCATTCGAAGTAGTGAACTTTTCTATCACCATACCTAGGTCTTTTTCCAGACATGTTTTCTTTGGAGCCTTCAGTGGCTTTTCCCAATTTTTTCCGTTCTGCTAAGTCTCACCAGATTGGCATAGTGTAAGTTCATTGTGGCTCTGCACTAGGGTACCATTGTCTCCTTCATCAGCTTCCTCTGTTTGGATTGACAATGCTGCATTCTACATGGTGATTACATATTAACACTTTATGTGTTGCAAATGATTTCCTGACCTGAGTCCCTGTTATCAATTATCAAAGAGATAAAATTCAAGGTCTTGTTAATATTAAACTCATAGAAGCCCTGAACCTCCTTGAACATCAAAATTTATCAAGACTTGTGATCTTGCAGTTTCTAGTCTGATACCATCTGCCTGTTCAGAAAGATGACACTTTACTTGAATCAGTTGCTCAGGCTGAATATCTCTTCTACATGACAAGAATCTAAACTACCAAAATCATAGCAAGTATCATTGGCATGTGTATTCAACTGTTTTAACCCTTTACCCAACGCAGACGATATCAAAATTTATTATTTTAAATATCGTTTTTTTTTTAATTTTCAAAAAATTACTACAAAACCAGATCATGTGACCCCTCAATCCAAAGACGGGTCACATGATATTGTTTTGTTGAAATTTTATGAAAAATAGTATTTTTTCAGTCGCTGAATTAGTATATTACACCGGCGGATGTGGCCAATTCGTTGGGTAAAGGATTAACCCTTTACCCAACAAATTGCCTACAATATATAAGTTACAAAATGGGTAGTTGGTTTCAAAACATTTCAAAACCATATCAGGTGACCCCTCATTGGAACAATGTCATTCATCTTGTGCCAGTGATGAGTCACATGATATTCTTTTGTTGAACTGTATTAAAAAATGTTTAAAAAATTATAATTAAGATAACAAATTTTGATATTGTGTGCACATGGGTAAAGGGTTACTTGTAAGTAAGTGTTAAATATATTCATGAAAGAGTAGTCAACTTGTCATTTATATCTGACAGTTGCTAACCAATACTCAGTGGTTCTCTCCAGCTGAGGTGACCCTGGCTAACAAAGTAACATTAAAAAATCAATTATATCTAATGGGTTGGATCCATTTAAAATAGGACGTGAACCTGCCATATGTGTATTTTGCCTAAAAGATGAATGACGCAATACTTGAGATGTAGTTGCTACGTTTGCTTTTGAAACCATTTGCATGGTTCTTTTCTTTGTTAACCCTTTACCTAACATAACGGCCAAAACCGGCCAGTGCTATTCTCAAAAATCGCCAATTAATTTTCATTATTTTTTCATTTTTTGTCTCTAAAACATAGGTTATGACCACTCAACGAGTGGAATGAGCTCATCGGGCTCGTTTCAATGAGGGGGTCATAATCTATGTTTTTGAGACAAAAAATGAAAATAATAGTTATTTTAGAATTTTTTTTGCAAGTGTCATCTGCTTTTCATGTTAGGTAAAGGGTTAACTTTATTATTATCAACATTTTGTTCTTGCTGGTATTTGTGTTATATCATGTGATGTTATTGTTGTCGCAGTATCAGTTCATTTTCTCAACCCTTGATATTTCATTTGTTTCTTCATTATTTCCCATTTTGTTTGATAAGAATTTTGTATACTATAATCTTCATATTTTGAAGTGTGTACAAGCTTGCGAATCGCGCATTTCAATTATGATGTTATCGTAAGCTTGTGATATGAAGCTTGTACAAGCTTAAAGTTGAAGCTTGCAATTTGGGTTTGTATAACCAGTTCTAACCCTTAGCTGATCTCTTTGAAAACTCACCCAGAAAGTGTTGAAAGCCTGTATTTGCACACTCATGTAACATTTTCATTTACGTGGATGTTTTACGGATACAAACATATTTAGCTCAAGGTGAGCTTTACTAATCGCTTTCCGTCCAGCGTCTGGCTTCGTCCGGCGTAAACTTTACAAAACCAACTTCTCCGAAGAAACCACTGGCCCAATATTCTTCAAATGTTGGGTAAATGTTTATTACCTAATGTCAATTCAGATTTGTTCAAATGAAGTTGCCCCTCCTCCTGGGTGGGGCCACACCCCCAAGGGGGACCAAAATCTTTGAAAATCTTCTTCACATGAACCAGCAGTAGCAGAGACTTGATATTTGGTATGAAGCTTCCTTTTGAGGTATAGAATCAAGTTTGTTCAAGAGAAGTTTGTCGGGCATTATTTGCCTTCGTTATGGGAGGGGCAAAAATTTTGGCCACGTCTAAAATTTCTATTTTCTGAACCATGAGGTCGATTTGAACCAAATTTGACATGAGATGATAATGGGTCATAAGTAGTTGATTGATGCAAAAAAATTTTTTCTCATTGCCCCGTGGGAACCTCGGGAGCTAAAAATAGGAAAAACCTTAAAACTGCCATATCTCCAAAACTACACTGCACAGAGAATTCTTATTTTGTGTAAAGCTTACTTTTATCCATTAGAATAGAATGGTTAAAAAAATTCCCTATCGGTTTGATCACAAGGTACTTTTTCAGGACTTTGTAAAAGTGCTGAGTCAGCACTTTTTAACACTGTAGGCAATGGGAAAAACATTAAAAAATCTTCTTCTTCTCCAGATCCAGCGGGCAGAATCTTTTGATATTTGGTATGCAACATTGTAGGGTGGATCTGATTCAAGTTTGTTCAAATCAGCCCCCTGGGTTCATATTTGGGCTCAGTATAGGAGCCCGATTTCGAACTTAGTGCATTTCAGGCAAATTTCTTAAAAAATCTTCTCCAGATCCAGCAGGCAGAATCTTTTGATATTTGGTATGCAACATTGTGGGGTGGATCTGATTCAAGTTTGTTCATATCGGTTCCCTAGATTTATATTTAGGCTCACTATAGAAGCTCGAATTCGAACTTAGTGCATTTCAGGCAAATTTCTTAAAAAATCTTCTTCTCCAGATCCAGCAGGCAGAATCTTTTGATATTGGTATGCAACATTGTGGGGTGGATCTGATTCAAGTTTGTTCAAATCGGCTGCCTGGATTCATATTTGGGCTCACTATAGAAGCCCGAATTCGAACTTAGTGCATTTCAGGCAAATTTCTTGAAAAATCTTCTTCTCCAGATCCAGCAGGCAGAATCTTTTGATATTTGGTATGCAACATTGTGGGGTGGATCTGATTCATGTTTGTTCAAATCGGCTCCCTAGATTCATATTTGGGCTCACTATAGAAGCTCGAATTCGAACTTAGTGCATTTCAGGCAAATTTCTTAAAAAATCTTCTTTTCCAGATCCAGCAGGCAGAATCTTTTGATATTTGGTATGCAACATTGTGGGGTGGATCTGATTCAAGTTTGTTCAAATCGGCTGCCTGGATTCATATTTGGGCGCACTATAGAAGCCCGAATTCGAACTTAGTGCATTTCAGGCAAATTTCTTGAAAAATCTTCTTCTCCAGATCCAGCAGGCAGAATCTTTTGATATTTGGTATGCAACATTGTGGGGTGGATCTGATTCACGTTTGTTCAAATCGGCTCCCTAGATTCATATTTGGGCTCACTATAGAAGCTCGAATTCAAACTTAGTGCATTTCAGGCAAATTTCTTAAAAAATCTTCTTCTCCAGATCCAGCAGGCAGAATCTTTTGATATTTGGTATGCAACATTGTGGGGTGGATCTGATTCACATTTGTTCAAATCGGCTCCCTAGATTCATATTTGGGCTCACTATAGAAGCTCGAATTCGAACTTAGTGCATTTCAGGCAAATTTCTTAAAAAATCTTCTTCTCCAGATCCAGCAGGCAGAATCTTTTGATATTTGGTATGCAACATTGCGGGGTAGATCTGATTCAAGTTTGTTCAAATCGGCTTCCTAGATTCATATTTGGGCTCACTATAGAAGCTCGAATTTGAACTTAGTGCATTTCAGGCAAATTTAAAAAAAAAAAATCTTCTCCAGATCCAGCAGGCAGAATCTTTTCATATTTGGTAAGCAACATTGTGGGGTGGATCTGATTTAAGTTTGTTCAAATCGGCCCCCTGGGTTTATATTTGGGCTCACTATAGAAGCCCGAATTCGAACTTTGTGCATTTCAGGCAAATTTCTTGAAAAATCATCTTCTCCAAATCCAGCAGGCAGAATCTTTTGATATTTGGTATGCAACATTGTGGGGTGGATCTGATTCAAGTTTATTCAAATCGGCTCCCTAGATTCATATTTGGGCTCACTATAGAAGCTCGAATTCGAACTTAGTGCATTTCAGGCAAATTTCTTAAAAAATCTTCTTCTCCAGATCCAGCAGGCAGAATCTTTTGATATTTGGTATGCAACATTGTGCGGTGGATCTGATTCAAGTTTGTTCAAATCGGCTCCCTAGATTCATATTTGGGCTCACTATAGAAGCTCGAATTCGAACTTAGTGCATTTCAGGCAAATTTCTTAAAAAATCTTCTTCTCCAGATCCAGCAGGCAGAATCTTTTGATATTTGGTATGCAACATTGTGCGGTGGATCTGATTCAAGTTTATTCAAATCGGCTCCCTAGATTCATATTTGGGCTCACTATAGAAGCTCGAATTCGAACTTAGTGCATTTCAGGCAAATTTCTTAAAAAATCTCCTTCTCCAGATCCAGCAGGCAGAATCTTTTGATATTTGGTATGCAACATTGTGCGGTGGATCTGATTCAAGTTTGTTCAAATCGGCTCCCTAGATTCATATTTGGGCTCACTATAGAAGCTCGAATTCGAACTTAGTGCATTTCAGGCAAATTTCTTAAAAAATCTTCTTCTCCAGATCCAGCAGGCAGAATCTTTTGATATTTGGTATGCAACATTGTGGGGTGGATATGATTCAAGTTTGTTCAAATCGGCCTTCTGGATTCATATTTGTGCTCACTATAGAAGCCCGAATTCGAACTTAGTGCATTTCAGGCAAATTTCTTTAAAAATCTTCTTCTCCAGATCACGCAGGCAGAATCTTTTGATATTTGGTATGCAACATTGTGGGGTGGATCTGATTCAAGTTTGTTCAAATCGGCCCCCTGGGTTTATATTTGGGCTCAGTATAGGAGGCAAATTTTTTTGAAAATCTTCTTCTCAAGATCCAGCAGGCAGAATCTTTTCATATTGGGTATGCACCATTCTTAGGGGGGGAGATTCAAGTTTGTTCAAGCCAAGTCCCTGGGTTCATATTTGGGCTCAATGTGGTAGCCTGAATGATAACTTAGTTCAAAATGAGGAATTTTCTTTAAAAATCTTCTTCAGATCCAGCAGTTGGAATGTTTTGATATTTGGTATGCAGCATCCTTAGGGGGGTGAGATTTAAGTTTGTTCAAGCCATGTCCCTAGGTCCATATTTGGACTCACTGTGGGAGCCCGAATGATAACTTAGTTCAAAATGAGGAATTTTCTTTAAAAGTCTTCTTCAGACCCATCAGTCAGAATGTTTTGATATTTGGTATGCAGCATCCTTAGGGGGTGAGATTCAAGTTTGTTCAAGCCATGTCACGAAGTCCATATTTGGACTCACTGTGGGAGCTCGAATTGTAACTTAGTTCAAAATGAGGAATTTTCTTTAAAAATCTTCTTCTTCAGATCCAGCAATCGGAATGTTTTGATATTTGGTGTGCAGCATCCTTAGGGGGGTGAGATTCAAATTTGTTAAAGCCAAGTCCCTGGGTTCATATATGGGCTCCCTGTGGGAATCTTTGGATATTTGGTATAAGGTTTTCTTAGGAGGAGCAGATGCAACTTGTTGAAATCAATTCTCTGGGTTGATATTTAGGATACCATGTCAAGTGATCGCCCTCAGGCTCCTTGGGGCCACTTGTTTATATTAAATATTTTTTGGTAACTTATTGGAATTTGCAAACATGCTCTTATCAGAAAAAAAAAATTGTTTTGGAGAAAATCTAACCTTATAAAACTTGTACAATGATCTCTGTTCATCTGCCATTTTCTGGAAAATGGTATATACTCATAAAGATATTGGGGTGATAATAGTGGTTCCAAAAGTGAACTGGGGAATGGTGGTGAACTAAGTTGCAGTTTAATGTATCGTCAAACCATTCATCACATTACGCAATATTATTGGTAATATTTTCTTACTTCTCACAAGTTTCTGAGATTTTCATTTGTTTTAAAACATCACACAGTCTTTCGATTTTAAAAATAGGAGGCATGATGTATACTACTTTCTGCCATTTGAAGTGAAGTGCACTATTGTTGAGTCCCGGCCTTGTGAAAATGTTTTCGAGAAAAACATCAACACACATCTGCACGCTATTTACCCCTTTGCCATTGGTGCAGAATAAGTATACAGTGGAGTCCACTTAATTGGATATCTTTTAATTGAATATCCCTATTAAATGAATATAATTTCCAAACACAAATCCATTTACTATACCTTTAGTACAAATTTAACCTGTCAATTGAATATAGATTATAGAGTAAACTCCTGTTAATTGAATAAAAACTCTTGAAACATGTTGAGATATTACCCTGACTCTCCCCAGTTTTCCTTTCTTTATTGACCTATATTGGCCTCAGTACAGCCAATACAAGCATTCAATCTATTGTGTCTTGTTTGACAGAGCTAATGGAGCTCTGTCAAACAAGATATAATAGAGTAAATGCTAAGTTTATCTCTAGAATATAGAAAAGTGTCACAATCCCTGTTAATTGAATACTCATTTTAATTGAATTATTTCTATTGGCAAAGTGGCTATTCAATTAACAAGGTTCCACTGTATTACTAAATTTTTGAGTATGCTTTTCCCAGCAATAATCAGTTATTTGAGTTCAGTGTAATACATGAAATGCAACTTCCAATGGAGTAATCGTAAGTTAATAAGATGATTCACCACAGAATGCTGAGTGAAAAGACAGCGAGTACCCTTAGTGTCCTTTGAAGTTTGTTGAATTATGTTGTTTAATTCTCGGAAAGTGTAGTTTGATTAGCTTGAAGTCTTGGAATGCTACAGCTTATAATTCATGGTGTAATTGTTCATCTTTTCGTGCACCTAGTGTATTATTTGACCTATTTCCCATGAACAGATTTTAACCCTTTACAGAAAACACATGATATGATATTTTTGTTAATTTTTTTTCCCCCGTTTGTCAAAAAATTTCAACAAAACCATGGCATGTAACCCCTCATTGCAATGTGCTCGTTCCAAAGAGGGGGTAACATGGTATGATTTTGTTGAATTTGAAAAAAAAAATGTATCTACTGCACAATTTGAGTATTACATAGCGTTGTGTCAGTTAATTCCATATTAGCCACGGTGGAGAAAATTAATAATATCTGTAAAAAAATATTATATGAAGGATAGATTTTCATATCTCATGAAGTAAGGCACAATAATAGTTTTCTTTCACAAACTGCTATTGTGAGCATTATAAATTATAGGCACACTAAATTTGGGTTATATTTCTTAGTTAATCTTGTCTATCTTGTCTGATGTTTAACCCTTTACCCAACGAATCAATCGCACCCGCACGCGTAATATGCAAATTCAGCAGTTGAAAAAATATTATTTTTCAATAAAATTTCAACAAAACCATATCATGTGACCCCTCATTGGAACGAGCTCGTCGAGCTCGTTCCAACAAGGGTTCACATGATATGGTTTTGTTGAAATTTTTTGAAAAAATGATATTTAAAATAATAAATTTTGATATCGTCTGCTTTGGGTAAAGGGTTAAAATAGTGTGACCTGTCATTTTGAAGGGGATATTGTCAGTCCAAAATAACAATTAAACTAATTGCCATAGCTATTGAATACGCTAAGAAAAATATGTTGATTTTAAACAATAATTCGGTCTCTCTGACCCTTAATTCAAACATCAATGCACCTGTTAGAAAATCTTTCTTGGTCATAACTTGCATAGTTATTGGCCTAGGGACATCTAGAGGGTTCATGTAGGTCATGGAATTCTTGAAAAAATCATGGAATTTTAAAATGATTTTTCCAGGCCTCAGAATTCGTAGAAAATGTCAAAATGCAGTTGACATTTTAGAAAAGTCCAGGAATTTTAAAGTATACTGGCCATGTCCCACAATGTAATATGTATTTTTAACAGCATAACTGAATATTAGTGAGCCATGATGCAATATCTTGGCCATACTACATTCAAATTTCTCATTGTTTTTCGCCGAAACATAGCTTTCAACCCCCATAGGAGTGGGCGCAATGAGATCTTTCCAAAGATGGTTATGTGCTAAGTTTTAAAAACCAAGATAGGTAAAAAACAAAACTTGGATGATGATCTTTTTGTGTAGCACAGTACAGATTTGTTTTCTGTGTTACTAAGGCATACTGCATGTTGATGATGCGCATGTCTTCAACCAATCTAACCCTGCCTGTGCTGCAGAGTGGAGTTACAATGTTGGGGAACTGGCAGCTGCTCATCGTTGCTCGGTGGTTCTCTTCGGGTACTCCGGCTTCCTCCACCTGTAAAACTGTCACCGACACGATGTGACCTTGTCTGTTAAAGTGTCGTTAAACCTTAATAAATAATATAAGGGAAGAGTTAAACAAGGCTGTTTAACCCTTTACCTAATGAATCGGCTGCATCCACCTGCATAATTTACAAATTAAGAAGTTGAAAAAAAAATCTGTTTTTCAAACAATTTCAACAAAACCATATGTGACCTCTCATTGGAATGAGCTCATCGTGCTCATTCCAGTGAGGGGTCACATGATATGGCTTTGTTGAATTTTTTTGAAAACTTAAAAACCATACTTAAAATAATACATTTTGATAGCGTGTACTTTGAGTAAAGGGTTACAAAGTAACAGGCCGATTTGAACAAATTTGAATCCATAGGAAAGTTACAAAAATGTCAGGGAAATTAGTATAAAAAAATATGAATAAACTCTCATCTAACCTACACACTGATGCATCTTGAGGTGACTGTGTGTTGTGGGAAAATGATAAAAAAAATTTTATTTTTAAATTTTTATTCTGTTCACAAGGTTATTTTCCAGCAGTTTATTGGAAAGTATTATTGGTCACTTTCATTGAATGAATTTGAAAGAAAAAAGGGACAAAATCATATTTGTATGGGAGTAAAAAGGTATACACCATGGAAATATTATGTAAATGCAAAATACATAAATTCACAACATACGGCATTCCACTAATTTGAGTAGTGTTCAGATCAGGCATTCAATACAGGTACTGCCAGTTCCCTCATGCTCCAACCAGTACCAGTACTGAAGCTTTTGTCACACCGGTACCGATACAAAATTATAATATTTTATGCGGAAATTCCTAATTGAACGAGGGTAAATAAACAGACTGATAATCATATATGGCACACTTGCACGACATACTTTCAACTTATTTGTGAATACGCATATCAAAACACTCTAATGGTGCATGGTCTGTCTGCATATTGCACTCGATAAGGTCAACCATTTTGACTTTTCAAACATGGCATCAAAGACAATGAACGTGCCATCATTGGTTACTTCAAAGAAATTATTCTGTGGTGACATCAAAGTAATCATAAAGCACAATTTTCGTGCTGTATGATTACTGTGATGTTGCCTCAGAATAATTTAACGATGCCATGCTTGTCTTTGTGATCTTGAGGACTGGTTCGGCTTAAATGCAAATTTCTCCAATCTGATTGTGATATGTCACCCAATTGTTGATTTGTCCCAGTTCCGGTTCTGGTTTTGGCAGGACAGGCTCTGTCCCATCCTAGTACCGGTTATGTTGGTACCGGCGGTATTTTGACATGCCTAGTTCAGATATAGGCTTCTAAGGCCAGAAAAACTTTGTGTTGGAAGTTTTTGAAACTTAGTTTTCAGGTTTTTTGAAGTATATATCAGGGATTCTTCTATCCTCCTTGGGAAAGGATGCCATTGGGAAAATTTGCATCTTGGGAACTCCAGTTGGGAATTTGTTTCGGGGGGGGGGGGGGGGGGGGGGGTGTGGAGGGGGAATATACCAACTAGGACTAAGAAATTTTACATTTGAATTGAGCAGAGACCATTAATACCTATACCTGAGTAACTGTGTGTATACTGCAAGTAAGTAGTTTTATAACTAACAGTCACATGGAATCATGTTCATCCAGTCCCTGTAATCTCTATTAAACTGTCCTTATACCATTAAAGAAGAACTTTTCTCCCCCCACTGAATGTGTAACATACGAGTGTCCTGGTTGAGATAGCAGGGAGAGACAGATGTATCCCACCCCACCCATGTGACGTTATACATTTATAAAGTTATGCATATTGTATCCATTTCTTGCTACCAACTAATTCATATTGACGTCATCGGAATGCAGTGTGATCAAAGTTTGATGCTCTAAAACTCTTCAACTCTCAAGCTGCCACTGTTTCTAATCAATTTTGTGGTATATACCTTTCGTATATACATAACTTGTGCATGCTCTTTCTGATGGTGTCATCAGTTTCTCAAAACAATGATTACAAAATGAGTTGATTAAATAAGCACATGACTCCCGATTACCTCTGGCTAATGTAATCGCTGCATGGTGGGGGGAGAAAAATCATCCTCGATGAGTCTGAAGGTGGGAATGGGGAAATCTTGCCCTCGGGGCAAGATATTTGAACCAGACCCTCGGCAAGCCCCGGGTCTGGTTCAAATATCGTGTCCCTCGGGTGAGATTTCCCCATCCCACCTCCTGACTCATCGGGGATCATAATAGTTATTTGCCTTTGAATTAAGAGACTTTGTTTGGCAACCAATTTCAATTTAAAGTACTGTTGGTGTCCTGAACTGGGCCGTCATAAAGCCTCAGAAAACCAATGGTTTTCTGAGGCCTTATGACTACCCAGTTCAGGGCACCAGTTTTGCATTAAATGTTTGTTTGAGTGGGAACTGGGATTGGGAACTTTTGGGTTAAGAATTGGGAAAATCGTGCCCAAATGTCATTGGTAAAGAGTCCGATAAATGACTTCTGTACATCCCCAAAAGAATCCCGATGTATTTTCTTCTTTTTGCTCTTTAGAATGTGGTGTATCTTAAGTGACCTGATACATTTACAATTTTACACAAACTATTTTTTTTGCAGGCCAGAGGTTGATTTCATTAGAACAGTTGGTTACTGTAGGGGTCTTGTATTAGGACCCTACTTTGTGTCATTGCATCTGATTATTTTCCTGATTTTCATGTCAACCAGTCTCAGTGGCATTCCTGTCAAGCCAGAAAAAGTCTTCTCAGTGCTGTTGCTCATTAATGCAGTTCGACTGTCTCTCCATTTGTTTATACCATTTGCCTTCAGTTTTATTGCTGAAACCATGGTATCTTTTAAGAGACTGAAGGTTGGTAAAGCATATCACATTTCATTTAAAATGTGGGTGGAACCCTGTTAATTAGTCTGTGTGAAACACAGACTATTGTTTTTGTACATTTTTCTATGTTTTTCCTTCCCTTCATTATTCTCTTGGTCTTCTGTCTTCCACTCACTTTTTTGTCTGCATAAAAACTTGAACATGAATTTCTTATCAACCTACCTTGCAATTGTTTACTACAAGCTTGCACTACAGTGGAAGACCCTAACTCGGATAAAATACTCTCTATTTCAATTTTTCCCAAGAGAGTTAGGAAAGAAAAGTGGTGTAAAAAACACCACAAAAAAATAAGCCAAAACTGGGTCGAGCGCCATCGGCGCACACCCAGAAGGGGATGCTCTTCCCTTAGGATAGTTCCACGACTTCCGTTAACCAGTGTGCAAGCAGTGATCAATTAACCATTCTTTTTTTGTCCGAGATACGTGGAGGATGTGTCTCCATATTGCATTACGAAACAGTGATAATTCAACTCGTCGATAATGGTTTTTCTGTGACTGGAATTATGGATCTGAAGATCGTATAATAACAGGACTGTGTTCTATATATTCTCGTTAATATTTTCAACCACATTTTCATTGAATTTCATTTATATATTTCGATTCCACGCTGATTTTTGACATTGTTTCAACGCGGTTTGGACATAAAATTTTTCGGTTGATAAATTTTAATATTATTATTTGAGTTAGGTGTCAGTGAGGGACTGTATGGACAGGATTTCTTCACTCTGTTGAGGGCTGAATTTCTGTTTTTTTAGGTCCCTGTCGGCCGTCTGTTGTGTACCCACCGGTTCTTTTTTCTGTCATTTTTCTCTCGTAGTTGGGGGTGTTTTTCTACTTTCTGTATCTGTTGAGTTAACCTTTTCCTTCTACTGCTCCCACCTCTGTTATGTTCAGTTCCTTTAGGGCAATGCCTTTTGTCCTCGCTTTTGGTGTGTTCTCGTGGCTGTTCCTGTTGGCTGCTGGGGGTGGGGGGAGGGTGGGAATGCTGTCATTTTGGGGCCTCCCAACCACGTCTGATGAGAGTTATACCCCCTCTGGGGGGGGGGGGGGGTAGGGGAATGCTGTCGTTTCGGGGCCTCCTGACATGACCACGTCTTTTGAGAGTTTACCCCCTCCATGGGGGATGTGCAGCTTTTTAACGGGTTGGATACTGCGGGAGCTGTTGGATGTCTGGTGAAGAGATGCCTGTTTCCGGGACTATGCACCCTCTCCTGCCAACATCTGAGGCTGTCACTAGGGTTGTGACTCCTCTGGAGGCCGAGCTAGGTTGCTCTCTCCCCTTTCCCGCCAGTTTCAACAGCTCCCGTCGTATCTGCTGCTACTGCTGTTCCATCTACAACATCATCGGTCACTGTTTTAGCCAGCCTCGTCTTATCCCTTCAGAGGTCTGCAGTGATGTCTGTAGTGTGGATGTGGGGTATCGGCCTCAGCCTTCCCTGACTTCAACTTGGCGAAGTTGGAAGTGGCTGCCGACCGAACCCCCTGATGTGTCCTCTCAGCCATTGAGCACAGCCATTTTATCCCTGCAGGGGTCTGCAGAGGTGTCTGGTAGTGTAGACGTGGGGTATCGGCCTCAGCCTTCCCTGACTTCAACTCGGCGAAGTTGGAAGTGGCTCCTCTAGGTCTTTTCCTTCATGGGTCATGGGACAGGATCTAGCAGCTCTTCACGTCAATTCAGAAGGAGCTTCTTGCTCTTCTTCTGAGTTTCCGGCAGTGGATCTCCCGCCTCACAAATTGTCAGGTCCTTCAATTGTCTGACAGTTCGACAGTGGTTGTTTACATTCGGAACCAGGGCAGCACGCACTATGTTCCCATGTACGAATTGGTTCGGGATCTTCTACTGCCCGCTCAGGATGTCAACGGCGAGGTGGTGGTTCGTCACTTTCCCGGTCGTCTGAACGTCCTAGCCGACTCCCTGTCCCAATGGGGCAGGTTCTTTTCCACCGAGTGGACACTCCACATGGCAGTGTTCCAGTCTCTTTGCGATCTCTGTGGTCTTCCCCACATCGATCTCTTTGCGACTCGTTGGAACCATCAGGTGGACACTTTTGTGTCCCCGTGTCCAGATGCTCTGGCTTCGACGTGGATGCTCTGTCCCTCCTTTGAAACGGTCTTGTCGGCTACGCCTTCCTGCCAGTTCTGATTCTGACTCAGGTTCTAGCCCAGATATGAACCTGCAGTTGTCGAATCATTTCGATCGTACCCCTGTCACCTCAGTGGGTGTGGATCACTCTGCTCCGCTCTCTGTTAGCGGCGATTCCTGCACGTCGTCTCCCTCTACATCACGACCTTCTTTGCCAAGGTCTCCCGAGGAGGTTTCACGTCGACCCGACTTCATTGTGCCTTCGTGCATGTCTTTTGTCAGGTCATGGCTCCTCCGTAGTGGTTTTTTCGAGACGTGCAGTGGAGTTGCTTTTCTTCAAGGAGGCACTCCACTGGTTTAGCCTCTGCGGCTACGTCGAAGGTCTTCTGTCGATGCTGTTGGCTCTGTCACTCCTTTGATAACACAGATTGCGGAGTTTCTGGTATATGTTTGATCCTGGGGGTCTCCAGCCTGTTTCCATCAATGGGTACAGGTCCATGCTACGGAGACCTTTTCTTATGTGGGAAAGCGTCGTATCGGCACTACTCCATGCCACTCCAAGCTTTTTCAGCACTTTTCCTTGAAAAGGCCTAGGACTTTGCAGCTTACCCAAAGATGGAATCTTTCTTGGGTGCTGTTTTGCTTGTGGGGTGGCGTTCAAGTCTTTATCCCAGGTGGATATGCATTTTCTCACATACAAGATGGCTTTTCTGATAGCTTTTGCCTCAGCCAGACGGGTTAGTGAGCTTCACTCCCTCTCGGTTGACCCGGCCTTTTCTGGAGCTCTCCCACCAGTGTTATGTTTACCAGTGATTGCTCCTTTCTGGCCAAGAATCAGCTACCGGAAACTACTCTGCCTCCTATCAGTATCGGGACTCTTCCTTCTGTTCATTTGGAAGGTTATGATCGATTTTTCTGTCCCTTATTCCTGGTCGACAGACGATCTCTCCTGAATCCATTTCTCAATGGATTTGTTATGCTATTCGTGCAGCTTCCACTCATCTAGTGACTGGCGATTGTATTACCAATCGCTTTTCTGCCATGAGGTGTGTGCATTGTCTACCTCTTGGGGCTTATAGTAACTCCGTCATGTTGTCGGATGTTATACTGGCAGCCTACTGGAGAAATGCTACCTTCTTCACTTATCTGCAACAGTTGCAAGCTCAGGCAGAGGACCTTTGTTCTACATGCCCTCTTTCTTCTGCTCAGGCTGTTGTCTATCCCAGCCATTCAGCTTCTTACAAGGTTAGTTCTGTGCTGTTACTACCCTTTCTGTCTGTGCATCACACATCACCATACACCTCATCTCTCATTGTCTTTTACTAATGTTTGTGATGCTATGGTTTGATAGGACTAGGGATCTCTTCCTCTGTCCACGGTTCCAGTGCAATTGAGTTATGTGTGGGTTGGTTGTATGATTTCCTCCATCCTATTGTCTATTCAGCCTGTTGTAAACAATTGTAAGGTAGGTTGATAAGAAATATAAATTTTATAGTAAATTTCCTTTCTTATTATACCTACCACAAATGTTTACATGGAGGCCCTCCCGTCTTCTTATTCAGGTAAGAATCCTTCCTCCCTGCTAATCACATAACTCCTATGTTAGCGGACTCAAAAGAATGATTAATTGATGACTGCTTGCACACTTGTTAACGGAAGTCGTGGAATTGTCCTAAGGGAAGAGCGTCCCCTACTGGGTGTGTGTCGATGGCGCTCGACCCAGTTTTGGCTTATTATTTCATGGTGTTTTTTACAACACTTTTCTTTTCCAACTCTCTTGGGAAAGATTAAAATAGAGAGTATTTTATCCGAGTTGGGGTCTTCCACTGTAGTGCAAGCCTGTAGTAAACAATTGCGGTAGGTATAATAAGAAAGGAAATTTACTATAAAATTTATATTTCTGTTGCTGGTTTTTGCCATACTAATAGACAGTCACTAGTACTCTGCCATTTATGTTTTTAAGGCTCCTGAGGCATTGGGTGTGTCGTATTTGAAAGTGGGTCAGGCTCATATCTCAAGTGTGGTATGACCTATGGACCTGGGACCAACACCAAATGAGTTAAAACTCAAAAGGATTTTCAAAAATTGGGTCAAGATCACCGAGTTCACCCTGGGAGCATTTTACAGAATTGCTGGAAATCATATTTTATGACCCTCTAATGGACTCCCAAAGTTCATACATGTATTTGTACCACAGTTTGGGTCACACTAATATTTCAAACATGGTAAGACCTATGGTCTATGGGTCCAACACCAAATGAGTCGAAGCTCAATGGAGGTTTCAAAATATGGATCAAGGTCACAGAGGTCACATTGGGGTCTTAGAGTACATTTTTCAAAATTACTGTAAATCTCACTTTATACATTCCCAAAGTTCATACAGGTATTTTTACACTAAAAAAGTGGGTAGGGCCAAGTATTTTGAAAGTGGGTCATGCTTAAATCTTAAGCATGGTATCACCTATGGACATGGGGCAAATATCAAATGAGTCCAAACTCAATGAAGGTTCAAAATATGGGTCAGGGTCACTGAGATCACCTGGGGTCATATGTCATCTTAATGCTTTTTGAAACTTTTTAATGTAATCTGCACAGCATACAACTCAAAAAAGGCCATTCAGTATATATTAATGGGTACCTTGTAAATGTTTCTCCAAAACAAGTTTTATAATGATCCATACAGTTTACTGTGGTGATGATAAATTTATCTCACAATATTCACCACAAAATGTGTTATAAAACTATTTTAAGAGGAACTTTTTCATTTGCCTTATCGACAGAAAGACGCAAATTGAAAAATAGAATAGCGTTCATGGAACTCCATACTGAGGTCAGTGATGACGTTACGCTTCAGAGAAAATTACGTCACTGGGATTCACTTTACTGAATACTGCTTGCGAAGTGGAGCAACTATGTGTTTCGTCAACGTGAATTTGGTTGTAACTTTTGCAACAATTACTGGTGAATTAAATATCCCTCTTGGTGTAAAGGTTTATTATATTTTAAAATATGCTCTTCATCGTTTATTGATGTGGAGATTTCCACATTTCATAGCGAAAGCTAATCCTTTAACTTCAAGAGAGAAGCCTCGACTCGAGCGTTCAGGAAAATTCCAATAATAGGCTACAGACCAGCCCAAGATGCCGAAAAGTGTGCATAATTTAACTATTCGTTGAGTTAACTTCCCCAGTGACATTTTAGCATGCCGTGTATAATAAATACATTACCGGGCGTTTAGTTGGCTGATACACTGTCATATACTTCTCAGAGAAAACAATATTAGGTTCGGCTTCGCCTCACCTAATATTGTTTTCTCTGAAGGGAAAAATGCGAAGCGATCGAACAACGATATTAATGCCATTGTTTTGGCAACAGCAGAATCACACTCTTGTATCAGGGGCCCTTGATACGGATTTAGAACAAGGGCCCAGATACATTAAACTTTAGTTGCGTAACAGTGCAAAAATGCCCTGATTGTGAGATAAAACATTGGAACAAGCTCATTGCATTCATAATCTAAAAATTCAAGTTTTCAGTTATGATAGAAAAGTGTTGTCATGCATCATATCGTTTTAAATAACGAAGAAATTGGAGAAAGAAGGTAGCAGGGTTATTCTGGGTATATCAGATCATCTTTCATACTTAAGATAGTTAACCTCTTACCTTAGAAGATAGTCTCATGATACTTGAAATATTTTCTTATATGAGTGAAATCTTCTATATATTTTTTTGTTAAAAAAATGTAGCTTTTGACCCTTAATTGGCTAGATTAAAACAAACTCATTTCACTGAGGAGCCAAAAGCTATGTTTTAGAAGAAAAAATTGTCAAGAACAACAGAATTCAAAAACTTTTGGATGACTGTTGGAGCAATGGAAATAGTGGCCAGTGCTTGTATATTGTAGAAAACAAGATCTACTTTACTATTAAAATAATACCCAGTTACCAAGACCTGACATTGAAATACACTGAAGTGTGGGGAGCAGAAATTGTGAGAATGGTAATTTAATTTCCCAGACACTCTTGCGAATTTTTTTTTAGCAGGACCTTTTTACCGTTCCTGCAATAAAAATAAAATGCACCCATGCCACAGCCAATGTTAAATGACCAGTCCACGAAATATTAAGTCCCGATGACTGATTTCATATGCATTGGAGCTCTAGATCTGTATCAAAACTGTTCAGTTACATGGACTCAGTATCAAGCCTGGCATTGTCATGCAAGAGATTTTAAAATTTATTGCTCACCTTGAAAACGCTGATATTTTACTGCCACTCTCTCCCATCCAAAGAGATTTCGCCACCTAAGCTCAGGAACCTAAAATTAGAGTTTGTGTGTGATGCCATCCCTTCCATGTGTTTTGTGTACACATGACTGATTACTTCAATATCATGGACATCTCCAAGTGATGAAATTAAATGGGATACCTTTTCCAAGATAATGAATACTTGAATATGATACATAGGATAGCTGTTTGGGCATGATCGTATAACAGAGCTGTCTTTACTTCATAACATAGTAATAGTAATAATTGATGGCAATTTACAGATTATAAATAATAAGCCGTTGAAGCGAGGCAATAAAAAATGCAAACCTTTTCCAATGCATTTTTATACACCCATTGAAAAAACAGGATGTATTATGTGATTGATCTGTGCATCTGGCCATCCCAACCGATTAACCCTTTCAAAGATATGGCCATGTGGACATCAGTTTTAGGGGAAAACTTATGTACTTACATGTAGTCCATTTTTAGCTCAACTTTGGCGAAGCCAAATTTGAGCTTATGCCATGGCCCGTTGTCCGTCGGCCGTCTATCCGTCTGTCCGCCAACAATTGGATACGGCTCGGGCTAGAGGCCATACTTATGAACCGATCTTTACGAAACTTCTTGGGTACATTTGTTATGACCGTGGGATGAGAGCGAGTGTTTTTGGGTGCGGTCCGGAATTCAAGATGGCTGCCAGCCGCCATTTTGTACCGATGATGCAGAAATCTGTTTTTTGTACAGAACTTCCATATAAAAGCTCTGATTTGAATAATTTTTTGTATGAATGTTTAGTACCATGGGATACACCACATATAATACAGGTTTTTTTCTCGTGCGTAAATTATGCAAATTAGACTAACTTTGATGTTTTTTGGTGTTACTTTCAGCACTGTAAGTGCAAATACCAATACGGCTCGGGCTAGAGGCCGTATTTATGAACCGATCTTTACGAAACTCCTTGGGTACCTTTGTTATCACCATGGGACGAGAACGAGTGTTTTGGGGTCCAGTCCGAAATTCAAGATGGCCGATGGCAGCCATTTTGTACAAAATTTGGTGCAATCAGATTTTTGCACAGAACTTCCATATGAAAGCGCTGATTTGATTAATTTTTTGTGTGAATGTTTATTACCATGGGATACATCACATATAATACGGGTTTTTTTCTCGTGCAGAAATTATGCAAATTAGATGAACTTTGATTTTTTCAGTGCTACTTACACACAGTAAGTACACATGTCAATACGGCTCAGGCTAGAGGCCGTATTTATGAACCGATCTTTACGAAACTTCTTGGGTACCTTTGTTATCACCGTGGGATGAGAACGAGTGTTTTTATACCCCCGCTTCGAAGAAGTGGGGGCTATATAGGAATCGCCCTGTACGTCCGTATGTCCGTCCGTCCGTCCGTCCGTCTGTCCGTCCATCCGTCCGTACGTCTGTCAGTACGTCTTTCCGGACATGAAATTCTTGTGTGTGCAACTCCTCCTACATTTATCAATCAATTTGGACAAAACTTTTCAGACATCATCACTACTAAGTGAACATGCGCATATTCCAAGATTTTTGATCTGCGACAATTTTAACCAGGTTTTCTCCCTTTGACTTAGATTTATTGTGTCTTTCCATCCGAACAAATTCTTGTGTGCGCAACTCCTCCTACATTAATGAACCGATTTTGATGAAACCTTTCAAACATCATCTCTACTAAGTGAACATGTGCATATTCCAAACTTTTTAATCTGCGACAATTTTAACCAGGTTATCTCTCTTGAACTTTGATTTAATATGGGTTTCTACATGAAATTCTTGTGTGCGCAACTCCTCCTACATTTATCAATCAATTTGGACAAAACTTTTCAGACATCATCACTACTAAGTGAACATGCGCATATTCCAAGATTTTTGATCTGTGACAATTTTAACCAGGTTATCTCCCTTTGACTTAGATTTATTATGTCTTTCTGTTCGAACAAATTCTTGTGTGCGCAACTCCTCCTACATTAATGAACCGATTTTGATGAAACCTTTCAAACATCATCTCTACTAAGTGAACATGTGCATATTCCAAACTTTTTGATCTGCGACAATTTTAACCAGGTTATCTCTCTTGAACTTTGATTTAATATGGGTTTCGGCATGAAATTCTTGTGTGCGCAACTCCTCCTACATTTATCAATCAATTTGGACGAAAGTTTACAGACATCATCACTACTAAGTGAACATGCGCATATTCCAAAATTTTTGAGCTGTGGCAATTATAACTAGGTTATCTCCCTTTAACTTAGATTTATTATGGGTTTCTACATGAAATTCTTGTGCGTGCAACTCCTCCTACATTTATCAGTCAATTTGGACAAAACTTTTCAGACATCATCACTACTAAGTGAACATGCGCATATTCCAAGATTTTTGATCTGCGACAATTTTAACCAGGTTATCTCCCTTTGACTTAGATTTATTATGTCTTTCCGTTCGAACAAATTCTTGTGTGCGCAACTCCTCCTACATTAATGAACCGATTTTGATGAAACCTTTCAAACATCATCTCTACTAAGTGAACATGTGCATATTCCAAACTTTTTGATCTGCGACAATTTTAACCAGGTTATCTCTCTTGAACTTTGATTTAATATGGGTTTCTGCATGAAATTCTTGTGTGCGCAACTCCTCCTACATTTATCAATCAATTTGGACAAAAGTTTACAGACATCATCACTACTAAGTAAACATGCGCATATTCCAAAAATTTTAGAGCTGTGGCAATTTTAACTAGGTTATCTCCCTTTAACTTAGATTTATTATGGGTTTCTACATGAAATTCTTGTGCGTGCAACTCCTCCTACATTTATCAATCAATTTTGACGAAACCTTTCAAACATTATCACAACTAAGTGAACATGTGCATATTCCAAACTTTTTAATCTGCGACAATTTTAACCAGGTTATCTCTCTTGAACTTTGATTTAATATGGGTTTCTACATGAAATTCTTGTGTGCGCAACTCCTCCTACATTTATCAATCAATTTGGACAAAACTTTTCAGACATCATCACTACTAAGTGAACATGCGCATATTCCAAGATTTTTGATCTGTGACAATTTTAACCAGGTTATCTCCCTTTGAATTAGATTTATTATGTCTTTCTGTTCGAACAAATTCTTGTGTGTGCAACTCCTCCTACATTAATGAACCGATTTTGATGAAACCTTTCAAACATCATCTCTACTAAGTGAACATGTGCATATTCCAAACTTTTTGATCTGCGACAATTTTAACCAGGTTATCTCTCTTGAACTTTGATTTAATATGGGTTTCGGCATGAAATTCTTGTGTGCGCAACTCCTCCTACATTTATCAATCAATTTGGACGAAAGTTTACAGACATCATCACTACTAAGTGAAAATGCGCATATTCCAAAATTTTTGAGCTGTGGCAATTTTAACTAGGTTATCTCCCTTTAACTTAGATTTATTATGGGTTTCTACATGAAATTCTTGTGCGTGCAACTCCTCCTACATTTATCAGTCAATTTGGACAAAACTTTTCAGACATCATCACTACTAAGTGAACATGCGCATATTCCAAGATTTTTGATCTGCGACAATTTTAACCAGGTTATCTCCCTTTGACTTAGATTTATTATGTCTTTCCGTTCGAACAAATTCTTGTGTGCGCAACTCCTCCTACATTAATGAACCGATTTTGATGAAACCTTTCAAACATCATCTCTACTATGTGAACATGTGCATATTCCAAACTTTTTGATCTGCGACAATTTTAACCAGGTTATCTCTCTTGAACTTTGATTTAATATGGGTTTCTGCATGAAATTCTTGTGTGCGCAACTCCTCCTACATTTATCAATCAATTTGGACAAAAGTTTACAGACATCATCACTACTAAGTAAACATGTGCATATTCCAAAAATTTTAGAGCTGTGGCAATTTTAACTAGGTTATCTCCCTTTAACTTAGATTTATTATGGGTTTCTACATGAAATTCTTGTGCGTGCAACTCCTCCTACATTTATCAATCAATTTTGACGAAACCTTTCAAACATTATCACAACTAAGTGAACATACGCATATTCCCAAATTTTTGATCTGCGACAATTTTAACCAGGTTATCTCCCTTTAACTTGGATTTATTATGGGTTTTCAAATGGGATTCTTGTGTGTGCAACTCCTCCTACATTAATGAACCGTTTTTGAATACATGTTACACATTGTAAATGTGTTTTTCCAAATGTAAACCATATATGTGTGGGCTCTTTAAGTATTCAGTGCTGTTCTGTGGAAGGCCACATGCAAATACAAATTTCAACAACAAAAAATGATCTTTATGTATACATTTCCTTATGGCCTTCGCCTACATGATCAGAAGTGCATTCCTCTAAAAACCCAAAGCGGGGGTATTAATCACCTTCAGTGATAGTTCTAGTTGGGTGTGGTCCGAAATTCAAGATGGCTGCCAGTGGCCATTTTGTACCAAAATTAGTGCAATCAGTCTTTTGTACAGAACTTCTGTATGAAAGTTCTGATTTGAATAAATTTTTGTATGAATGTTTAGTAACATGGAATACATCACATACAGTACGGGTTTTTTTCTCATGCAGAAATTATGCAAATTAGATGAACTTTGATTTATTCAGTGCTATTTATACACTGTAAGTGCACATGTCAATACGGCTCGGGCTAGAGGCTCTATTTATGAACCGATCTTCACAAAACTTCTTGGGTACCTTTGTTATCACCTTGGGACAAGAACAAGTGTTTCTGGGTGCGGCCCAAAATTCAAGATGGCTGCCAGTGGCCATTTTGTACCAAAATTAGGTCCAATCAGTTTTTTGTCACAACTTCTACACAGCTCATATTTGTGAACTGATCTTCACGAAAACTTCTTGGGTACCTTTGTTATCACCTTGGGACAGGAATGAGTGTGTTTTGGGGGTGCCTTTGTTATCACTGTGCTATGAGAACAAATATTTTGGGGTTCAGTCAGACCCACTCTGGGACTCAAAGATTTCTTTTCTAGTTTAGCATCTGACTGTCACCCACCTTTACAATACTTTACCTATTTGTTACAGGCAACGGTCAGTATTTATGTACAGGCCGTTACAATACTTTATATGTACCTTTGTTATCAGGTCATTACCTAGATGTTTGTCATTGCTGTGTCACATACTATACATGTACATGTCTTTGTCTTGACAAGTTGAGCTACAGTGTCATTGACACTTTCATTTAAGAATTTCACAAGGCATTTTTGCTGTACACAGTCAGGAATCATTCATTTATTATCAAAAATTAACGTGTTTAGACATGCCGGCCATTACTCTTATTTCACGTAGCATAAATATTAATTACAGATTAAATACTCATTCAAATGAGTTGACGTAATTTGGAGTAAATTAAGAAAAACATTGAATGTAAAAAAAGTTGAACATTCAGCAAAATGAAGACCTAATTTTGCCAATGGGAACTGATGGGAATGATTTAAAAATAACAGAATGCGTGGTCATAATATGAAGATTATTAAGCCTGAAATGCATGATGGGAACTCATGATGAGCAGAATATAACTCATGGCTTTGGTCAGTGGTGTGTCAAAATATTATGAAGAAGAAAAGAAGTCAAGACAATGACATGTCCAAGATTCACTGAAATTCTTAGGGGTCGCCTTATACACCAGAATGATACAGAATGACCCAGAACGACAAAGTGGAATGACATATATTTTCTTTTATTGCTTGTCTTATGCACCATTATAAACAAGTTTTGTCATGAAATAATTCAATGTAAAATATAAAAACAACATAAATATGAATACATGGATGATAAATGGTGGTTCGCTTTACTGACTGCACTGGTAACACAAAATATTGAAAATGTGCTCATTTAACTGGTTGAGGGCGAGATTATTTTTGATGATTTGAATGTGTTATTTGAAATTTTTTTATTACAAATTATTGGAGAGGGCCTACTGAAGTTCTTGAAATGAATTCTTCAAGTGATAACACCAGGTCTGGTGCATATGTATTCAGATAACAGTTCATTAACCCTTTGCCCAACGTAACGGTCAAAACTGGCAAGCGCTATTCACAAAAATTGCCTTTGAATTTTCAATTTTTTTTTCATTTTTTTTGCCTCAAAAACATAGCATATGATGCAAAAAATGAAAAAAAACAGATATTTAATAATTTGATTTACAAGTGTCATCTGCTTTTCATGTTAAGTAAAGGGTAAACAGATCTGTTTTTCATGTTAAATAAAGGCTTTACAGCTTGAGCATCTCCATGGGACACTCCCATTCCTTCTTTTCATGAGTGGTACCTAGTATTCCAATACAACGGGCAACTTATCTTGTTGATTCTCGCTCGGAGATTGGGTTGGGGTGTGGGAGGAAGGGGCAGGCTTGGCACAGGAGTCAGGACTTTAGGGGACCCAGGCCTGACCCAAGAATCCTGGACTCCTGGACCAACTCTAAGCCTCCTAATGTTCCAGGCTCCGGGGTTTCTACCCGCAGGCCCCCCACCCTCTCCTCAGGCCTGCTGATAGTGGCTTCTAGCACTCAACCAGTTAAGTACATATTAGTATATAATCAGACTGCAGATTTGAAATGGGTTCCCCAAACATGAATGGGTACTTCCCCCCAAAATTTGTTCATTCCCAGGGAGGCACATGTATAAACAATTATCTAAATGTGACTTTCCACTTGTGTTGTGGTCATGTTATAGCCATAGATGCCAAGACCTTAACAGGTAAAGTGCTGAATTTTTTATCAAAGGTGATTTCAAACATGTGTAATGTTTTTAACTGGAAGAGTGCTTTACTCTGAAATGCATGTGCTGCCTCAAAAGGCTTTATATACTCTTATATTATTTTTGAGGTGAACTTGTTTAGCCTGAACGAATTTGCCGTGTTACACTTCATGGGAGAGTACCTGCAGGCACTCTCCCATAAAATGTAACAAGGCAAAAACATGCGATCAAGTTCTGCCAAGCAAAAATAATTCAGCACTCTACCAGTTAAAGATGCCATGCCACCAGCAAAGGGAACCTTAGTATAGCATGACTTTGATAATAGATAATTGTTTTGTTACAATTTATTGAAATGTGTCCATTGGCTCTGCAATAAATGATAACAAAATTTTATACAGATAATTTTCTTCTGCTGTGACAATAATAGGCTGATTCATTCAGTGTAAAGCCAAAAGTGGCTTTCGGCACTTTTTGGTAGAGCCATATGATAGTGGCGTCTAGCACTCCATCAGTTAAACATGAATAAATTAATTTTATGTAAAGGATTATGTGCGACTTACATTACTATGGCTAATCAGGGTTCATACAAGATCATATGATTTGATTTCAAAAAAGAAACTGTAGGTTCTTAAAAGTGTTTGAAAACGCAATATCTGGAGGCCCTGGAAAAATATTTCAAAGGCAAATGAAATATTAAAAAAAGTGTGTGAATGAACAGAATACATTTCTGTTGCATTTTTGAAAGAATACATGTTTGTGTCCTTTTATCGTCAATATGACTGTGGTAAACAATGAAATGCAGTCAATTAGTCCAAATACTCAAGCAGTGTCCACACTGGCACTTGAGTCTGCAAGCATTTCTTACCATATATCTACGACAAACAAGCCTGGAAATAAGCAATCTGTCATTTGCAGAATTTCTGTTCTGTACATATTGAACTTGGATTGTGCTTGTTATGCTTTGCAACAAATTTTGCTTTTATTGCTTGGGTGGTATCTCCAATCCGTGGGTGATTTAGTGATAATACACTCTCCACGTACTGTAGACATTGCAACATCATGGTATGGGCTGTCTTCAGCCATTCCTACACGAGTTATCTTCATGTCCTTAGATGCAGTGTCACAGTCAGGATTACAGGGATAATATCTTGCAGGTCATGTTCTTCCATTTTTTCCACTTCAGATTCAGGTCTTTCAGCAGAGATTTGTGCTTTTTCGCATAACGCATTGTTGTCAATAAAGGTGCCATTTGTTTAACTCACATTCGCTCATGTATTTTGGGATAATAATTGCTCCAGATCATGTGGTACTGAAATCGCAGGTTGATTCAGTTGACTTGGAAAACAATGAAAAATGGAACTGAAAATATACTGGATCTACTAATAAGTGTAATTTGTTATTTATGGTAGGATACGCAACACCATACATGTAAAATCCCCCAATGATGTCCTCTGGGGTTAAGCTTGTTTGACAAAATGCACAAAACACGTGGGTGATGTTTGATCAGGGCCACCGGGTGTGGTGGCCAAACTTTTATTTAGAATTTTTTCAAGCAGGTCAGCTTACGGGCCCAGGATGCCCACCAAGGCTTGACCCAGAACAATTACAATGTTGGAGCCCAAAATGCTCCGCCCCTTACTGATGTGAGCTTATATATATACATATGTCCAATTTTGTCAAAGGTGGAGCAAATACATGCCACAAGCTGCCGTGAGCGAGTAGCACCCTCGCTCACTGCGGCTGCTCCACCCGCAAACCCCAGAGGAAAAAATCCCTTAAGCACAGGGAATATGATGCAGGTATAGCCGGAAAGCATTCGAAGACCAACGCCCAATCTGCCGAATCTGAGCGTCGGAATGCTGGTGACTAGCGAGGTATGATGCACCGCCTATACGAAAGCTGTGCGATGTGTAAAAGGAGGCATCCACACCACTAGCCAAAAGACAACTCTTGAGGAATCTGGTGAAAAAGGGGCGTGTGATGGACTGGCCCCTCTGGGTCACAAAGTAAGGGCTAGGAACTGGAGGACGGACATTCTGGAAGGCAGTGAGAGCTGCCACTGGACAAATGGCCCGCGGCAGCTTGGGACCTATTCGTAGAGTAAAAGGAGGGCCTGAGTGATGGTGTTTGAAATGGGTCATCGTCAAGACAATCCCCTGGGTATCCCAGACCAGGGAGGAAGAATGGAGGATATGTGGCGGCGCCTGCGAAGTAATTTCTCTCACCCGAAGAAGAGCGAAAAAGGCAAGTGAAAACATAGCCCGAAAGAGGAGGACCTCATACCAGGAGATGCCTAAGCGAGGCAGTGCTGACAGGAGGGAGGTGAGAATTGGTAGTGTTATGGGCAGGCGGACATCTGGGGTATAGCGTAGACGCCGAATGCCGAGCAGTAGTTTTGTAGGCAAAGTGCTTTTGGAAGGGTCAGGATAGCCCCTGATTTCGTGCACATAGGCAATGGCAGAAAGATATGTACACATGGAACTGTGACTAAAATTTTCTGAAAACATCCAAGATATGAAGAGGGATATTTCATATGGGCGGAGTGGAAAAAGAGGGGCACATAGAAAAGTGGAGCAAAAAAACCGATGAAAACACCGCAGTGCCTGATCATAGGTCCTGCGAGTAGAGGGCGCTAATGATGCCTGCAATAGGTGGGGGATCAAGTGATTAAGGCGGCTGGCTGCAGGTGTTGGGGGATAGGTGTAGGCTGGCTGTTGGCAGATGGGTACCGCTCTCGGAATAGATGGACCTGTAAACGAGAGAGAGCATCTGCATGAATATTATCTTTCCCAGGTACATGCTGAGCTTTGAAAACAATATTATGTCTAAGACAGTGGATAACAAGGGTGCGAACTAAGGCCATAATTTGTTTATTCTTTGCCGTCTGGCCATTAATGATAGGCACCAGTGCTTCGTTATCTGTGTGAAAGAGGACACAGTGGTTGGACATGTGTGGACCCCACAAACTGACGGCCAACACAATAGGATAAAGTTCAAGGACAGAAATAGGGAGTAGTTTGAAAAGCTCAGGCCACTGGCCGTACGTCCAATGAGAACCAAATATTGCCCCGAACCCCAATGTAGAGGATGCATCAGTAAACAGGGAGATGGTGGAACTGGAGCACCATTGGTCATGCAGAAAGAACGATGTTCCATTAAACTGGGCCAGGAAAACGAGCCATGCAGATAGGTCTCTGCGAGCACCCGCGTTGAGGCGGATGTGGTGGTTGGGTTTGTTGATGCCTTTGGTAAGGTCGACCAGGCGGCGCAGGAAGGCTCGTCCTGGCCGAATGACGTTGCAGGCAAAGTTAAGAAAACCGATTATGCTCTGCAGGTTCCGGAGAGTGACTTTCTTGCGATGCTGCATTTTGGCAATGAGGGCACGTGCTTGGACCAGTTTGTCCATGGGTAGCCGGGCCTGCATGTAGGTAGAATCGAGGGTAATACCCAGAAAGATAATGCAACTAGTGGGGAGGACCGTTTTGTCCTCTGCAAGAGGGATGCCAATATCTGCACAAATGTCTTTAAATGTTTGAAGACTGGACTGGCATAGCTCTTCGGAGCGGTGAATGAATAAAAAATCATCCAGGAAATGCACCAGCGATGCAGATGTATGGTGAGCCACAATGTGATGCAAAGCTGAGCTAAAACGTTCAAACAGCTGACAAGAGGAAGAGCTTCCCATGGGGAGGCAACGATCATAGTAGAAAGCATCGTCCCAATGGAAGCCCAGTAAAAAGTGGTCGTCAGGGTGAATGGGGAGCAGACGGAAAGCATCCTTTATGTCCAGTTTCGCCAAGAAGCTGCCCCGACCCCAGTGCTTAAGATGGGCAATGGCATCCTGGATGGACAAATATGAGACCTCCGAGCATGCCGTGGGGATGCCGTCATTGACTGAAGACCCGTGCGGGTGCGAAAGATGGTGGATTAAACGGAAGGAGCCGGGAACTTTCTTGGGCACTAGACCCAGCGGAGAGGAGTGGAAGTGACGAAAGGGTGGAACGAAGAAGGGGCCCATAATGCGCCCAACACCGATTTCATGCCGAAGCTTAGTCAGGACTGTGTTTGGCTGATCAAGAGCCGACTTTAAATTGTTGGGGAAAGGCTGGTCGGGCAGGGTACCTGAGAAACCCAGCCGGAAACCATGCCGGAAACCTTCCAGTAGAAAATCTGCATCGGGATGGCAAATGGTGCCAAGATGATGTGCCAAGCGATCAAGCTTTATGGGGGTTGGCAGGGGCAGATTGTTTCCTGCCGCCCTGTGGCACGGTGAGGGGAGGGGTTGGTTTAGAAACCTGGGAACCAGAGGAGGAGGAACGGCGAGACCAGCAGGAGACTGCAGGGTGCTGGCGCTTGCAGAGGAAACAACGGTGTGGGAATGGACAGGAGGCACGACAGGTTTGGCCTTTGTGAAATTTGAAACACTCTCCGGACGGGACGCGAAAATTGTTGACCCGCCCATATCCCTGGGAATTCCGAAAATTGCCTGCCCGGGAGTTTTGAAAGCGGGCAGAGGTCTGGCGTGGGGCAACCTGATCCATCAGCTCCCAGTGGATCATGTTCCAAGGTAACTTTAACGATTCCCGCAGGGCGCGAAACTGTTCGTCATAGAGGAACCAGTCTGAGCCCTTCAGGGCCAGAGCCCTGATGTTTACCAAATAGCGCATGAGATGGGGAGACTGAGTAGCATGTCGCTGCGAGTAGATGGCGACAAAGGTATAGAACGCTGTGGTCCACTGGTCCAAGCTGAGGTGATGACGGCTTGGAGCGTGGGCCACACACAAAGACGGGGTGCCCGAATCAAGGTTCCCTAAGGTGAGGACTGAGGCTGGTTGGTGGTGGTCCTTTCCTAACAATACGTCCATATGTATAAAATGGTCATCCCAAATTTTCTCCTTAATGGCCAATGGAATAAAGGCATCCAATGGGGTAGCAAGAGAATGAAACACTGGGAGAGATGCATCAAGGACAGGAGAGAGAGAAGGTGACAGAGAAGAAGAAAGTTCACAGGTAGGAGGACATGAGGTGAAAGCCGGAGGAGAGGTGACCATAGAAATGCTCTGACCTGGTTGTGTGAGCGGTGCAGAAGGAATGGCAGTGTCTGGCAAAACTTCCCCCAATGGGGCATCCTGTACAGGTGGTTGTTCAATGCGAATGGCCGACGAAGCCTGGTCCCGGCGTAACTGATTCACTGTTTCCGCCAACTGGTTAACTGACTGCTGTATGGAGACTAATGCATCGGAAGACATCTGGTCGGTGGAGTGCAGAGGTTGCTGGTTGGAGGACTCTGGCTGCAGACCCTCACCTAGGCTGGATGTTTGAGGCTGCATATTCATAGGTGTCTCCAAAACTGGAGGAGACACAGCAAGTGATTGACGTGAAGTTTCTCTGGCTCGCCCCCGGGCACGAGAACTGGCACGGCGGGTAGTGGTCCGAATTTGAGCTGTAGTGGGTGCAAGGGCAGAAATGTCTTGTCTGGGCCCGGGAGCGGAATGCAATGAAGGAATGACGTCTGGTGAAGGCTGTGTACTGACAGCAGAGAGATGTGGATTGAGAACTGAGGCCGAGGTGACAGAGTCCGACTGAGGCGGCGGTATCGCTATGGTGGAAGGGCCAGAGTGATCCCCAGTCTGGGCAGAAAGAACAAGTGCACGTCGCAGACTTTGGCGTGTAGCAGCAGCCCTACGTCTTCTGGGAGGCATCTGAAAAGAAAGGAAACAGAGTGAACCAAAGAAAATACAAATACCCTCAACAGCATACCGAACAGCGCGATAGTAGAAACCAAAGGAGGGTTGTCCATTCTGGTATCCGCGGGGGTGGTTTGTGGAGTGGTGGTGGAGTTCCGTGATATGTGCATATGCATGTCATGCCCGAGGTAAGATAGATAAAACGCAAGGAAGTATGGAAGCAGAAAACCAGGGGGGGGGGGGGGGCATAATATGCCCCCACCAGCATGCCCGACCCAGGATGGGAAGGTGTGAGTGTGGGGCGCGCAGCACCACGTGCTGGGATGGGGCTAACGTAAAAGACACCCACCCAAAGCTTCCCCCAGCATGTACAGAGTGAGTGGAAACGGGCATAGCCCAGAGGAAGGGAGCAGAAAGGAAACGGAGTGCACAAAAAGGGGGGGGGGAGCCCAACTCGCCAGCCTCCCCCAAGGACCAGACCAACATACCGGCCTGATCAAACAAACGGTAACCCTGAAAAAACAAAGTCCAGGTAACTGCCGCCAACAGGGCAAGGTAGACAAAAGGCTCCCACAAGGCACTGGAAGGGCAACTGTGGGGCATCGAATAAGCCTGCTGAGAGAAGAAAAAACAAAACAAAAACAAAATTAATTTTGAGGACGTGGGGGATCAGGGTGAGATAAGCAGGGAAATCAGAACGGCCAGGACTGCAGGCAAGCCAGAACGGCCTTGACTGCAAGTGGTATCGGGCAAAGCCCCGGAGTGATGAGGTGCAGAGACCGGTACGCCATGGAGGGCGACACAAGCTAACGATCAGGGCAAGGAAAAAGCAAGCGAAACCATTGGGTGACCCTAGCCTTTGTGCATCCAGTGGAATATAAACAGAGCCAATGCTCCCGGGAGGGGGGGGGGGGGGGTGGTGGGGGCAAAGCAGTAAACAGTGATAGGAAACCCTGGTCATGGCACGGACCAGGAAACAGCATGTGATATCGGGCTGAGTGCCCACTGGCAGGCTACTAATAAGCAACGCAAAGTGTAGACCTGGGGCAAGTGCGCCCCCCAGGGCGCGATTTAACTGGATTAGCATAGCCCTTTGCTCTCCAATTTCTGAATTTTGCTATTCAAGATTTATGAGTTTCAAGTGCTTTTGGATTAACTGCTAATCAATTTACCAGGGTGAATAGTAAATTGCTATTCAAAATTTTCAGAGTCAATCAAGTACTTCCACCCCCCCCCCCCTCCCCCCCAACGCGTTCTGTAGTTTTTTGTTTGTTTGATTTTTTTTTTGTTTTTTTTTTTGTGTGTTTTTGTTTTTTTTTGTTTGCGTGTGTGTGTGGGGGGGGGGGGGGGTGTTGAAGGTAGTGATTAAACAGAGACCCAAGACATTACGAGGTCAGACGGCGACGGGCACTGAGCATAGCACCCCGCAGGCTAAAATAGAAACGCCTATTACCCACACGAGAGAGATGTACCCCATCTCCGGCGAACAAGCCCTGGGGCGAAGGGTTGAAACGGCGGTGCTTCCAAAACATTAAGTAGGGCGGTCGGATACACAGGTTTTCCAGTCGGACGTTGAATTCCCACAAGTTGGAATTATACACGTCGTCGTTCCGCCAGAATTCCGAACACAAAACGACGAGCTTGACACCGTACGATGAGTGGAGGAGAGTTGCGAATTCGAACAGCCGGGTCAGCCGAAACAGAGGCAAGATCATTTCCACCGAGCTGAATAATGACCGCATCGGGGTGGAAAAGGCCTAAGACTCCCAGCCCCTCATTGTACGCCCTGTCGATGGTTAACCCCCCAAGACCTAAATAGCGGACGTCGCAATCAGGACAACCCAGATCCGTCCGACAATTCACGTGGTGGCGGTCCATAAATTCACGAAAACGCCTTACAAAACTATGACCTAAAAGTAAAATTTTGTGGGGGGTACGAGGAGACATTGTAATAGAACCAGAAATTGAACGATACAGAGCTTACCGTGGTGGAGCAGATCCAAAACGAATCCGTGTGAGAAATTCACAAAAGAAGCACAACGCCAAAAAAAATGGCAACTTGTCCCTTCCACAGAAAGCTGGAGAATGCTGCCACAGTGTTGCGATATTCAGACGGGTCCAAGAATTGACCAATGGGCATTCCTGAAATTTCGCGGGACTCAATTAGCCGAAACAATGGGGGGTATAGTTTGTTCTAGTTTTGTGGAGGTGCCAACATTGGTGAGGGAAATGCCTGGAATTTGACAATTGCCAGGGATTTTGAAGTACATTATACGTCAATCAGATGCCAAAATTTAAATATTCAAAAGGGGAATTTTCCGTGACTTGATTTCTGTCCCGTCTGTAACTCGAACTGTTGAACTTTCTTATCTTCTTTACCTTTGATTGAACTTTGCGTATCTCCCATAAAGACATTTATGCTCATGACATAAATGTAGATTTAACTGGGATTCACTGATTTCAATGTTATCAATGTTCATGGTGTGTTGTACAACCCCCAAACTTAGAAGTATTTTTTAAAACCATTTTTGTTATAATACATCCACCCTTGATAATATCAGATGAGATGTCTGCGTGAATATTTTCTCCCAATTCACAATATGTTTGTAGCCTGCATTTAAGTATTCTGCTTTGTTTATTTTGTGTGGATGGGTGGGGTAGTTTCCAAAATGTAGCCACCCCACCCCTGTGGTCCAATAAGCTTGAAATTCTTTAAAAAGACTTTTCGAGAACCACCACTGACAATACTTGGAGATGGTGCCGGGACAGTTCCTCTCAAAATCACCTCGGCATGCATATTTTGACCCGTTTTGTACCTGGATGATTCATCCAGAAAAGCTAATCTTTTTGGGGAGGGGTGCCCTTTCAAGTGTTTTCGAAGGAAGACATTAACCCTCAAGCCTGGAACCCTGTCCAATAAACTTTAAATTATTTTAAACTAATTTCTTGTGGATCACAAGTCACAAGGCTTGAGATGTGGTATTTGCTTTCTTTTAGTGAAAGAGATTCAACAGAATGTTTCTTGTTTATGTTCTAATACAAAGAGATTGAATGATATATGCACAAAATAAGAGTGTTTCATGGGTAGTTTCTAGTTCGCTTGTGCCTGCACAAAACATTTTCTTGTTTCTAGAATATGTTGGTAATGCTATGGTTATTAACACTCTTCAAATATTGTGGTGTAGAGCATGTATAAGACAAACAAGAATATCAAGTGAATTTGACAAGGAGATGGTACATGGCTTGCATAATAGCTTCAGGAGAATAGTCGCCTGTCACTGATTAACTTGGACTTTGTAGTTTATACTCTTTCATAAGCATTTCTTATCAACCTACCTTACAATTGTTTACTACAGGCTTGCACTACAGTGGAAGACCCTAACTCGGATAGAATACTCTCTATTTCAATCTTTCCCAAGAGATTTGGGAAAGAAAAGTGGTGTAAAAACACCACGAAAAAATAAGCTAAAACTGGGTCGAGCGCCATCGGCGCACACCCAGTAAGGGATGCTCTTCTCTTTGTACAATTCCACGACTTCCGTTAACCAGTGCGCAAGCAGTCATCAAACCATTCTTCTTTTGTCCGCACAATGTGGTTGACGTGTCGCCATCTTTGCATTATGATACAGTGATAATTCAACTCGTCGATAATGGTTTTCCTGTGACTGGATTACGGATCTGAAGATCGTATAATAACAGGACTGTGTTTTATATATTCTCGTTAATATTTTCAACCACATTCTCATTGTATTTTATTTATATATTCCGTTTTCGCTAATGTTTTTTCGACATCGTGTCAATGCGGTTCGGCAATGAAATTTTTCGGTCAATAAATTTTTATTGTTATTGGAGTTAGGTGTCAATGAGGAACTGTCTGGACAGGATTTCTTCACTCTGTTGAGGGCTGAATTTCTGTTTTTTCGATCCCTGTCGGCTGTCTGGGTTCTGTCGTGTACCCGCCGGTTATTTTTTCTGCCACCTTCTCTCATAGTTGAGGGTGTTTTACTTTCTGTATCTGTTGAGTTCACCTTTTTCTTCTACTGCTCTCACGTCTGTTATTTCCAGTTTGGTTCCTTTAGGGCAATTCCTTTTGCCCTCGCCTTTGGTGGGGGGGGGGGGGGGTGATGGGGGGAGGAGGAGGACTGGAACGCTGTCATTTTGGGGCCTCCTGACTCAACCACTTCTTGTGTGAGTTATACACCCTCCGTGGCGTATGTGCAGCTTCTCCCACACCCGTGGGGGATGGGGAACGCTGTCGTTTCGGGGCCTCCCGACTCTACCACGTCTGGTGTGATCATTTTGGGGCCTCCTGACTCGACCACTTCTTGTGTGAGTTATAGGGTATGTGCAGCTTCTCCCACACCCGCGGGGGATGGGGAATGCTCTCGTTTCGGGGCCTCCCGACTCGACCACGTCTGGTGTGAGTTATACCCCCTCCGTGGGGGATGTGCAGCTACTCCCGCACCCACAGGGGGTGGGGAATGCTGTCTGGTGAGAGTTACTCCCCCTCCGTGGGGGATGTGCAGCTCCTCCCGCACCCACGGAGGTGTGGAACGCTGTCGTTTCCAGGCCTCCCGACTCAACCACATCTGGTGAGAGTTATTCCCCATCTGTGGGGGATATAGTTTTTTTTTTTTAACCGTGGTGGATACTGCGGGAGCTGTTGGATTTCTGGTGAAGAGATGCCTGGTTCCAGGACTATGCGCCCTCTCCAGTCTTCATCTGAGGCTGTCACTAGGGTTGTGACTCCTCCTTTGGAGGCTGAGTTAGGTGGCTCTCTCCCCTTTTCCGCCAGTTCCAACAGCTCCCGTCGTATCTGCTGCTACTGTTGTTCCGTCTACAATGTCATCGGGCACCATTTTTAGCCGGCCTCGGATTATCCCTGCAGGGATGTCTGTAGTGTTGTTGTGGGGGTATCGGCCTCTGCCTTCCCTGACTTCAACTCGGCGAAGTCGGAAGTAGCTGCCGACTGAACCCACTGCTGTGTCCTCTCAGCCATTGAGCACAGCAGTCTGCAGCGGTGGCTGGTAGTGTAGGCGTGGGGTATCGGCCTCAGCCTTCCCTGACTTCAACTCAGCAAAGTTGGAAGTGGCTGCCGGCCGAACCCTCTACTGTGGTCTCTGCACTGTCGAGTACCACAGTTTTGTCATTAGCGTTTCCGTCCACTCATTCTGGTCACACAGCCAGTTTTGCAGGACCAATGCCTTCTGTGTAGCCTGGACCTTCTGCCCCGCAGAGGTCCGCGGCGACTCTCCTGAGTTCCTGCTATATTGATCCACGGGGTGTGTTGTACCCCTATACACGTCTGCCCTCAGATGTTTTGGCTGCCACCCGTCACCCCGGTTCGGGTGTATTGGAGGATCGTGACCCTTCGCTGGTTAAGAGGGTATGTGTGAAGCCACTTTGCTGGTTCGTCCCCATGTCGAACCGGCTGGTACGGGCAGTGAGCTTAAGGAGGCCCTCTCCTTACTCACTCAGGTTCTGTCCAAGAGCCTTTGCTTCCAGTGAGGCAGCGAGTGGTTTCTAGGCGCCCCCTATGACGCCGCCCTCCTGGGATTGGAAACAGGCCTCTTTCTGATCCCCCTGGTGTGTCTACACCTTGGGAGGCATCAGCTGGTTTGCCCACGATGGGATATGTGTCTTCCGACTCTGGAGAGTCAGACATCCTTGATATCGAGAGCCAGCAGTCTTCTGACTTGGGAGCAGCTCTTGACTTTGTGTTTGGGTTCCTTCCGGATCTCAAACCATCAAACCAGCCGACAGTGTCAGCCAAGCCGCGATGATCAGCCACATGCCTGCATCCTGTAGAGCAACCTGCTTCTGGGCGTCTTGGACCGTGCCAGTCAGTACAGGTGGTTGAAGCATTTTCAGCCTTGGACTCTAAGCTGAGTTCCAAGGCTATGAAGGCTCCATTCTTCATCAGGGTTTGACACCTTTTTGCCTCCGATGGTTACTACGATTTCGCTAATCTGTCTGTCTGCCAGACTTTAACGTTTTTGGATCAGGACTCCAATTCCCTCGGCTTTCTAAGGCCACGTCTGCTGTCGTTCCTATGACGACTCTGGAGTCCATGTTGTGCTTATCGAGAGAAATGCTGGGTATGCTTTCTCTCTTCGATCACGTCGCTCTGCCTTAGCTGCCTATCTGCCTCCAGATAGGTTTGACGATGTACAGGCTCCTTTGCGTGTGCTGTCCAAGGCGCTCATGCATCTTACTCACATGCATGCCTGTGACACGGCTATTTTGGAACTAGTTCGAAGGGACTCTGTGCTGGACACAGGCCGATCCATTCCTGAGGGGCAGCGCACTGCTCTTCGATCTGCTTCTTTGGCAGGTCCGCTACTGTTCCATGGTTCCTTGTCAACGGTCCGGGATGACGTCCTACGTCATTCCAAAGATCAGCTGCTGCTTCATCAGCTTGATCAGCCTTCTAGAGGAGGCAGGGACCATTCAAAGCCTAACAAGTATCCTTCTGCTTCCTCTGCAAAGCAAAGGGCTGATCCTTCTGCCACTGCTTCTACTTCTTACTCACAGGGTAAGGGTAAGCGTCGGCAGGCTAGAGGGAAGTCTCAGGATTCTACATTCAGTAGAGGAGGTGGTTTCTCCTCGCAGTCCTCGTCGGGGCTCGAACTGAAGGTCCTCACCTCGATTCGTCCCAGGTTGGAGGAAGGATAGCAGAGTTTGCAGACCGTTTGGGCCACCATCACATCCGATCCTTGGGTGTTGGATGTTGTTCGGTCCGGTCTACGAATATCCTTCCGAAGGCACCCCACTCTGTCCAGAGTGCCTGTTCCAACCACAGTTCCTTCAGACGTTTTACGTCAGGAGCTTTTGTCCACAGAGATAGACAATCTCCTGGCCAAGGGGGCGATCGAGGTCGTCAAGAACATTCAGTCAGTGGGGTTTTATTCCTGCCTGTTCTTGGTGCCGAAGAAGGACAGCCGACTCCGAGCGGTTATCGATCTGAGTATCCTGAAGCAGTCTATCATTGCTCCCAAGTTCAGCATGGAGACTTCCAGGCTGGTCCACCGTTCCATTCACCAGGGAGATTTCGCTTCCAGCATCGACCTGTGAGACGCTTACTTTCACGTTCCGATTCATCGGGCATCGCGGAAGTATCTCAGGTTCACTTTTCTGGGGCGAGTTTACCAGTTCAAGGCCATGCCTTTTGGCCTCAACCTGGCTCCTTGGGCCTTCACCCGACTGATGTCGCATATGATAGCCTTCCATCGTACACAGTCCAGGGTGACTACTTCGGCATATCTAGACGATATCCTCCAGAGGCATTCCAATGCTGCCTTACTGGAGTTGGATGTCGACACTCTGTTGAGCTTACTCACGTCGCTAGGATTCAGAGTCAATCAGGAGAAGTTGGATCTGGTCCCTTCTCAGTCGTTTTGTCATCTGGGGATGACCTTCCGCACTCAGTTAAATACACTGGCGGTTCTCCAGGCCAGGGCTGTGATTCTCTCAGCTTTTGCTCTGACTCTGTCCCAGTCCACATCCACGACAGCATGGGGTATTCTCCGGCTGCTCGGTCTCTGTGGTTTGGTGACGGATCTCATTCCTCTGGCTCGGCTGCATGTCAGACCTCTCCAACACGTTCGGCTCAGTCATTAGAGGCCAAATGTCAATTCTCTGGATCTGGTGCTTCAGTTACCAGAATCTCTTCATCCTCACCTTCTCCACTGGACGAATGTTCAGTGGATCACTCAGGGTGTCCCGTTGGACTTACCCACGTTCAATCGCATTGTGACAGCAGATGCCAGCGATCTCGGATGGGTTGCGTTGTTGGATCCTCTAGGTCTTTCCCTTCACAGGATGTGGGAACAGGATCGGGCATCTCTACACATCCACCAAAAGGAGCTTCTTGCTCTTCTTCTGAGTTTCAGGCAGTGATCCCTCACCTGTCGAATTGCCAGGTCCTTCTGTTGTCTGACAATTCGACAGTGGTTGCTTACATTCGGAACCAGGGCGGCACGCACTCGGTTCCAATGTACGAATTGGCTTGGGATCTTCTACTGCTCGCTCAGGATGTCAACACTGGGGTGCTTGTTTGTCACATTCCTGGTCGTCTGAACGTCCTAGCCGACTCCCTGTCCCGATGGGGTGGGTTCTTTTCCACCGAGTGGATGCTCCACATGGCAGTGTTCCATCGATCTCTTTGTTCCCCATGTCCAGATGCTCTGGCATTCGCCGTGGACGCTTTGGCCCTCCTTTGGGACGGTTTTGTCGGCTACGCCTTCCTGCAGATTCCGATTCAGTCTCAGGTTCTAGCCCAGATGTGTACCTGCAGTCGTCGAATCTTTTCGATCACACCCGTCTCGGTGGGGGTGGATCAATCTGCTCCGCTCTCTGTTAGCGGCAGTTCCGGCATGTCTCCCTCTACGTTGCGACTTTCTTTGCCAAAGTTGCCCGAGGAGATTTCAAGTTGACCTGACTTCATTGTGCCTTCATTGTGTTTGAAATAAATTAGCAGTTCAGTCAGGTTCAATGTTTAGTAGTTTTTGTGTTACATACTTCCTACAATGGCAATAAGAGTCATTGGTGTTTTCATAATAGGTCTGGATACATCGTTGTACAGAATTGTTCCTGCAGCTGAAATCTGTAACTGTTCCTGACTTCACATAATTGTCTTTGCTCCTCATCTAAGCCAGCTGATCTCACCAGGGTGAACATATTAGAAATTTAATCAAACGGAACACCCTCAAGATAACTTATCCTTAGAGTGCAGTGTTTGATAATTGCAATTAGTGATGCATTTTAACTTGCATTATTCAATATGTCATACATTGTATCACTATAAGCCGAATCATAGCTCAGCTGCAATAACAGTTTTATAATCGTATATAACCCATGGTAGGTACCCCCTGATAACTTGAGTGTCTTTTTATTTGTTCTTGAATGATACTTCACTGATTATGGTATACAATTTTGCCCAAAAGTGTCTGAGGAAGAAAATTGCAAGCATCGGAAAAAATCAGTGTTTTGCAAATTCCCTCCCCCCCCCCCCAGGGATGACTCCAAATAATGTCTAGATAAGAACATCCCATTTTGAATGTGATCATTCAGCCTTGATGGCTGCCCGAGCCAAAAAACCTTTAACATAGGCAAAAGGTCATATTTATGGAAGGATTTCATTGTAACCTGTTAGGCTGACTCCATATAATGCCTAGGTGATGACATCCCCTTTTGGTCGTGATTGGTCAACTGTGACTGCTACAGGTGCCCGAAGCCCGAAAACCTTGAGCACAGTCTACAGGTCATATTTATGAAGGGATTTCATTGTAACTTCGTAGGATCACTCCAGACGATGCCCAGATGAGAATTCCCCTTTTGGTTGCGATCATTCAACCATGATGGCTGCCCGAGCACGAAGCCCTAAAACCTATAGCACAGTCTACAGGTCATACTTATGAAGGGATTTCATTGTAGCTTGGTAGATTGACTTCATATAATGTCTAGATGAGAAAGTCCCCTTTTGGACACGAATGGGCAAATGTGACGGCTACAGGGGCCCAAAGCCTGAAAACCTTTAGAACAGTGTACTGGTCATAATTATGAAGGGATTTCATTGTAGCTTGGTAGGATGACTCCAAATAATGTCTAGATGAGAACATCCCCTTTTGGTCGAGATCATTTAGCCTTTATGGCTGTTTGAGACCAAAAACCTTTAGCATAGTCTATAGGTCGTATTTATGGAAGCATTTCAATGTAACTTGTTAGGTTGACTCCATATAATGCCTAGATGATGACGTCCTCTTTTGGTCATGATTGGTCAACTGTGATGGCTACAGGAGCCCGAAGCCCAAAAATCTTGAGCATAGTCTGCAGGTCATATTTATGAAGGGATTTCATTGTAACTTCGTAGGATCACTCCAAATGATGCCCAGATGAGAATGTCCCCTTTTGGATGTGATCATTCAACCATGATGGTTGCCAGAGCCTAAAGCCCAAAAACCTTTAGCACAGTCTTCAGGTCATATTTATGAAGGGATTTCATTGTATCTTGGTAGGATGACTCCAAATAATGTCTAGATGAGAACGTCCTCTTTTGGTCGCGATCATGCAGCCTTGACGGCTGCCCGAGCCCAAAAACCTTTAGCATGTCTGTAGGTCGTATTTATGGAAGGATTTCATTGTAACTTGTTAGGTTGACTCCATATAATGCATAGATGATGACATCCCCTTTTGGTCATGATTGGTCAACTGTGACCTCTACAGGGGCCCGAAGCCTGAAAACTTTAGCACAGTCTACAGGTCATATTTATGAAGGGATTTCATTGTAACTTCGTAGGATCACTCCAGATGATGCCCAGATGAGAATGTCCCCTTTTGGTTGTGCTCATTCAACCGTGATGGCTGCCTGAGCCCAATGCCCGAAAACCTATAGCACAGTCTACAGAAAATATTTATGAAGGGATTTCATTGCAACTTGGTAGGTTGACTTCATATAATGTCCAGATGAAAATGTCTCCTTTTGGACGCAATTGGGCAACTGTGATGGCTACAGGGGCCGAAAACCTTTAGCACTGTCTAGAGGTCATATTTATGAAGGGATTTCATTGTAACTTGGTAGGATGACTCCAAATAATGTCCAGAAGAGAACGTCCCCTTTTGGTTTCGATCATTCAGCTTTGATGGCTGCCCAGGGGGTGCGGTGGCTCAGTTGGTAGAGGTGCAGGCTGCAAGCCGAGAGGTCCTTGGTTCGAATCCCACCTGCGGCAACCGTGTTGTGTCCTTGGGCAAGACACTTCACCCCCATTGCCCACATGGGGGCATGGTGACGCTGTGTACTAAGGCGTACTGCACGTCGATGATGCACCTGTCTTCAACCAATGCTAACCCTGCTTGTTTGGAGTTGGTATGTTGGGGACCTGACAGTTGCTCGCCGTTGCTTGGTGGTTCTCTCCAGGTACTCCGGCTTCCTCCACCCATAAAACTGTCACGGTCATGGTTAGCCATTGTGCAGAAATATGTGACCTTAAACACCAATAAATAAATATTGATGGCTGCCCGGGCCTAAAACCCCAAAACCTTTAGCATAATCTATAGGTCGTATTTATGGAAGGATTTCATTGTAACTTGTTAGGTCAATTCCATGTAATGCCTAGATGATGACATCCCCTTTTGGTTGTGTTTGGTCAACTGTGATGGCTTCAGGGGCCCGAAGCCCGAAAACCTTGAGCACAGTCTACAGGTCATATATATGAAGGGGTTTCATTGTAACTTCGTAGGATCACTCCAGATTATGCCCAGATGGCAACGCCCACTTTTGTTCGCGATCATTCAACCATGATGGCTTCTTGAGCCCAAAACCTGAAAAACTTTAGTACAGACTACAGTACATATTTGTGAATGGATTTCATTGTAACTTAGTAGAATGACTCAGTATAATGTTGAGATGAGAATGTTCCCTTTTCATTGCAATCGGTCTACCGTCATGGCTACACAGGCCTGAAGCCCGAAAACCTTTAGCACAGTCTACAGGCCATATTTATGAAGGGTTTCAATGTAACTTGATAGGATGACTCATTTTGGAATAATTTCACTGTAACTTGCTAACTGCGAGGGCCACATACATTAACTGTGAGATCATATTAACCCACCACCAAACTCTTTAGTACCGTGTACACCTCATATTATTTTTATTAAAAACATAGCATGCAGGGAACAAAAATTAACACATTCCCAATTATCACATTTCTTGTTTTATTTCATAATCTATTCATAAACATTGAACATTATCCTTTTCATCAAACACAACACACTGACAAGTTAAGCTACAGTGTCATTGACACTTTCATTTGTTACAGAGTTATGGCCCCTAATTTGTCAATTTTTACAAATTTTGAGCTCATTAGCACAATAACTTGAACAAACGTTCTTTGATTTGATTAATACTTTCCATACAGGTCTTTAGCAATAATATCTCAAACAAGTTCGAAAACTGGCTCAGCCTGATGTTTTGTTAAACAGTTAATTTGTCAATGTTTTCAAATTTTGGGCTTCTTAGCACAAAAACATGAACAAACATTCCCCGATTTGTCTAATATTTGCCGTACATGTCTTTTGCAATAATATCTCTAACAAGTTCGACTATTGTCCCATGCAGTCTGATTTTTCGTTACAGAATTATGGTCCTTAATTTGTAAATTTTTACAATTTTTGAGCTTGTTAGAGCAATAACTTGAAAAAAATGTTCTCCGATTTGACTAATATTTGCCATACAGGTCTTTTGCAATATTATCTCAAGTGAGTTTGAAAACTGGCTTGATCCAATGTTTCTTTATAGAGTTATCAGCCTTAATTCATAAATTCATTCACGCAAAAACTTGAACAAACATTCTCCAATTTGACTAAAATTTGTTATACAGTTCTTTGCAATAATACAAGTTCGAAAACTGTTCTGGGCCAATTCTTTGTTCCAGAATTATGGGCCTTAATTAGTCAATTTTTACGAATAACTTGAACAAACATTAGTCAGTTTGACTAATTTTTGCCATACATGTCTTTTGTAATAATATCTCAGGCGAGTTCAAAAACTGGTCTCATTACTGAGTTATGGGCCTTAATTTGTCCATTTTTTCAAATTCTGAGCTTGTCAATTTTTATGAATTTTGAGGTCAATGTGATGACATTTATCATTTTCAGTAGAGAGTGCATGAAGAAATCAGCCACAACTCAACACCTACATCTCCAATGCGCACCTCTTATCTTTTCTTTGAATTAATCTCATCCCTTCTCTTTCTGCAGTTCTGGAGTTTTAATTACATTTGTTTCTTCTACTCGTTTCTGGGATGCCTCATGCAGAGCCTGAGCAACGGATGCTTCTTCAAAATTCTTGTTCTTTATGGCTTTTGTAAGATGATAATTTGCATCCTGGAAAAGCTTATGAGCAGTTTTCAAACCATCTGATAACTCTTTCTAATCTTTTGTAAGTTCTTATCAGCTTTAATTAGTTACTCAATCTTTCACTGGTTAAGGGCTAGATTATTTTAGGTAGTCTGAATTTGTTATTAAAAATTCGCTTTATCACAAATTATTGGAGAGTGTCCACTGACACTCTCCAATAATTTGTAATAAAACAAATTTCTATGAACAAAATATTGTATGCTTTTGCACTGAATATGAAACAAGAGCAAGGAAAATGTTGGCTTTTGTTCTGGCACCCTCACTTTTTGAAAGTCCTGATAGTGGCATCTAGCACTCAACCAGTTAATCATTCTTAAGCCATTCAATGAATTTTCTGATAGTAGAGTTCTTTTACTTGTTACAGTTCTCTTATTTTTTGACAGGCTTCTTTCGACTTCCACATTACCATGAGCCAAGCATAAAGCAGACCTGACAACTTTACCAAGGTTCTTGAAATGAAATGCTCCAGTAGCTGTTTTCTTTTTGAGAACATTGTTCCAAAAGAAATCCACTCTTTGAAATATTACCCGACCTATATTATCTGTGTCTTTTTCAATTCATTTCTTGTATATTTCCATTGTCATATATACCTTCCATTCATCTGTGATGGAACTCTGGGAAGTGAAGCAGTGCTTGTTTACTGTGGTAAACATGCTCTGTTTCACTGGTAAAATAGGGCCCAATCACTAATGCTTGGGGTGCAAGTCCTCTAAAATAGGCAGCATAGGGCATAAAAGATGGACTGACCTTGACTTTATTTCCATGTTGTGGTCATGATTAGCCATTGTGCAGAAGTATGTGAACTTAAACACCAATAAATAATGAATAAATAGGTGGAAACTATTTTCATCAGCCCAGAAAACCTGGGGCATTTTCTGTGCTACTTTCTGGATACTGTTAATTCCTCTTTCTTCCTTCTGGAAAAGAGGGTGCAAGCTTTTTAAGTCTTTTAATAATTCACTGTTAATTGGTAATTGTCTCTGTAAATATGAAATGTAGTCTGGAAAAACTTTTGCATATCCAAAATTGGCAACTTCTGCTTGTCTGCTTTCAAAGCCTTCAGTGCTATTTGTGTTACTCCAAATCCTTTTCAGGTAGCAGGTGCTCAAGCTTTATCATATCAAGTTTTTCAAGCAGGCCTGAAAATAAGCAGTCTGACATTTGCAGAATGAGCAGGGTTCATACAGCTCTTGAAAAACCCTTGAAAATGATTTTTTTCTTGAAAAACCCTGGAATTTGAAATTAGCCCTTGAGAAACCCTTGAACTTTCAGAAATCTCTTGAAAAACCCTTGAATACCAAGCTATTTCCTGGGCATTGTAAATATATGTGTATTCGCCTTTTACTTGTTTGTTGCACTTGTGTCGCTCAGTTAAAAAAAAAACATAAAAAAGTACGGAACGTTTTACCAAGATTACTGTAACACAGATCACACTTCCTGACTTCCAAAGTCAGATCCTTGTCACATGAATCTTAGATTTTTAGAGCTCATACAACAAGCTGAATAGTATATGTAGCCCTTGAAAAAAAAAGCCCTTGAAAAACCCTTGAAAAACCATTGAACTTTGAGAGCAAATTTTTGTATGAACTCTGATGAGGTTCCCAGAGGGTGAATTTGAGGATGCTATCCCATATAGTGGGTCAATTTGTCCTCTGGGTACCTCTTTCTGTTTAATTTTGAGACCCTGATTCAGATTGAGGTTCACAGAGGGTAAATTTTCCTCTGTGGGACCTCATTTTGCAGATGACAGTCTGCTTATTAGCTCAACTTTGGCGAAGCCAAATTTGAGCTTTTGTCATGGCCCGACGTCCGTCTGTCCGTACGTCAACAATTGGATACGGCTCGGGCTAGAGGCCGTATTTATGAACCGATCTTTACGAAACTTCTTGGGTACCTTTGTTATGACCGTGGGACAAGAACGAGTGTTTTTGGGTGCGGTCTGAAATTCAAGATGGCTGCCAGCCGCCATTTTGTACAAAATTAGGTGCAATCAGATTTTTGCACAGAACTTCCATATGAAAGCGCTGATTTGAATAATTTTTTGTGTGAATGTTTAGTACCATGGGATACATCACATATAATACGGGTTTTTTTCTTGTGCAGAAATTATGCAAATTAGATGAACTTTGATTTTTTCAGTGCGACTTACACACAGAGAGTACACATGTCAATACGGCTCAGGCTAGAGGCTGTATTTATGAACTGATCTTCACGAAATGTCTTTGGTACCTTTGTTATCACCTTGGGACGAGAACGAGTGTTTCTGGGTGCGGTCTAAAATTCAAGATGGCTGCCAGTGGCCATTTTGTACCGAAATTAGGTCTAATCAGTTTTTTTGTACACAACTTCTATACAGCTCAGACTAGAGGCCATATTTATGAACCAATCTTTACGAAACTTCTTGGGTACCTTTGTTATCACCGTGGGATGAGAGCAAGTTTTTGGGGTGTGGTCCGAAATTCAGGATGGCCACCAGCAGCCATTTTGTACCAAAATTAGTGCAATCAGTCTTTTGTACAGAACTTCTGTATAAAAGTTCTGATTTGAATAAATTTTTGTAGGAATGTTTAGTATTGTAAGGGTTTTTTTTTCGTGCAGAAATTATGCAAATTAGATGAACTTGGATTTATTCAGTGCTACTTACACAATGTAAGCACACATGTCAATACGGCTCAGGATAGAGGCTGTATTTATGAACCGATCTTCACAAAACTTCTTGGGTACCTTTGTTATCACCTTGGGACAAGAATGAGTGTTTCCGGGTACGGTCCAAAATTCAAGATGGCTGCCAGTGGCCATTTTGTACCGAAATTAGGTTCAATCAGTTTTTTGTCACAAGTTCTATACAGCTCGTATTTATGAACTGATCTTCACAAAACTTCTTGGGTACCTTTGTTTTCACCTTGGGACAGGAACGAGTGTGTTTTGGGGTGCCGTTGTTATCAATGTGCTATGAGAACAAATATTTTGGGGTTCAGTCAGACCCACTCTGGGACTCAAAGATTTCTTTTCTAGTTTAGCATCTGACTGTCACCCACCTTTACAATACTTTACCTATACATTTGTTACAGGCAATGCTCAGTATTTATCTACAGACCGTTACAATACTTTATATGTACCTTTGTTATCAGGTCATTACCTAGATGTTTGTCATTGCTGTGTCACATACTATACATGTACATGTCTTTGTCTTGACAAGTTGAGCTACAGTGTCATTGACACTTTCATTTTCTGGCTTGTTTCCAAGTGTGCGACAAGATTTATTTTCAAAACATTCAGATTATAAGAAATCTTCTCATGAAAGATTTTTCCAAGTTCAATCATTTCAGCGGGCAACAGGTGCTTTAGTGGCTGCTCTTTCTGAGAGTTTCAAGAACTTGGCAAAACAATGGCTCCAGCCCAAGCAGAAATACCAACTCAACTTTCCTGAACAGGTCTTTCAGTTTTAATGATAACTTTATTCAGCAGTATACATTACAATAATTGAAGAAAAAAAGACATTAAATATAAACGAACGAACAAGAAAATACATGATTTGTAGAAAAACATTTAAATGGGCTGTCTGCATACTGCTAGGAGAAGTCATAGCCAAACTGGCTTTCTTCCTGACTTCCCCTCAAAGTAAAATTATGATGAAAAGAAAAAAAAAGTTGTGCATGCTGATTGGTGATCAAGAAGTGTTACAGTCATAGGCTATTGAATTCGAAGCTAATTTAGGGTGCAATGCAAAGTCAGGACCAAAGGATTTAGTAATATCAAAATGTGATGCTAAGATAAATTGGGCGATTTAACTGTTCTTCTCGCGTGGCCCACCTCATTTACTATACTATGCTGTACTGTACAGTACTGTACTGCACCTACTGTACTGTACTGCACTGCACTGCACTGCACTGCACTGCACCATACCGCACTGTACTGCACTACACTGTATTGCACTGTACTGCACAGTACCACACTGTACTGCACTGTACTACACTGTACTGCACTGCACAGCACCTCACCGCGCTGTACTAAACTATATTAAACTTGGAAATATTGTATGTAACTGACTATACATCCATCAACTACAGAACTACTGAAGGTCTTTGCAGGATCACAGGATGACCAGAAATCGAGATGCATCAGATTTTTCAATTTTTTTTTTAACATCTTTCTATTATTTATCACCCGTACTTCTGGATCAAGCTCATTCCACAGTTTCGGGAAAAAATACGGTGGGAGGTTTTCAATAGATTTAGTTCTACTTTGGCATTTATGAAGAAATCCAGATTGCCAAGTAATTCTAAGACTATGGAAATCAGGGGTTTCAAAGAACGAATTGAATGGTGTTGGTAGATTTCCTTGATGCCAATCGAATACGAAAAGTAAGGCATGTAATTTAAACAGATCCTGTACCTTGAGAATATTAAACTTGTAAAAAAGGGGGTCAGTGTGGGAATTGTATTTTTTGTTGCCTATTATCTGCAGCGATCGTTTTTGCATCAATAAAAAAAAGTCTGTTTATAGATCTAGAATTTCCCCACGCCTGAATTCCGTAAACAAGATGACTTTGGACCAATGTATGATAGAGCGTCTTTAATGCCTCTAGGGGAAGAATGTTTTTTGCCTTAGTTAGAGCATAGTTTACAGGGGCAAACTTGGAGTATAACTGAGTAATATGATGTTTAAAAGATAGTTTATCATCAAGGTTTATTCCTAAGAACTTTAGAGACTTTTTCACCAGAGCTCACCTTATTATTTCCCGATTGTTTATAAATACACTATTAGCAGTCGATCTGTCTATGATTCCACTAGCGATAATGTAGTTTGTTTTCTTTGTATTCAGCACCCAGCGATTTACACAACACCATTCAAATATTTTTTCTAACTCATCACTAGTATTACTGGCCAATTTATTCATGTCTGCTTCGGATGAGTATACTGTGGTATCATCGGCAAAAGACAGGAGATTCAGTGAAGTTGATTCACTGATATCATTTATGTACAATAGAAACAAAATAAAGCCTAAAACTGAGCCTTGGGGAACACCATCTTATATTTGCAAGGTCAGAATTTTGACCACCATAACTCACAAACTGTTTTCTATATGAAAGATAGCTTTTGAACCAATCATAAGCTTTGCCCCTAAGGCCATACCACTCAAGTTTTTGCAACAAAATGTCGTGATTTATAGTGTCAAATGCTTTTGAGAGATCGAGAAATATGGTTAGTGTACTTTCTTTTCATTTATTGTCTGCCTCCACCACATATTTCAAAAACTGTAATATAGGATGGAAAGTGGAATGTCTTTTACGAAATCCATATTGCTGTTGATATATAATGTCAAATTTGTTTAGGAATCTTATTAGTCTAGCGGATACAACTTTTTCTAAAATTTTAGAAAAGGTCAGTATAATACTAATTGGTCTGTAATTTGTGAACAAATGTTCATCTCTACCTTTGAACACCGGAATTACTTTTGCAAGCTTCAATTTCTCAGGCACAGTACCCTGAGCAAATGAACTTTATGATGTGAACAAGAGGAAAGGCAATAAGATTAACTGTGTGCTTGAGAAGACTTGATGTGATGCTATCGCAATCTTCACTCATCTTCGGTTTTATGCATTTGACTATAGTATTGATTTCTGCAGGAAAAGTAGGGCTGAGAAAAAAAATATTTGGGAAATGTCTTTTCATATAATCCAAGATTGGTCGGTTTGAATTGGGTATTTGCTCGCTAGTTTCTTTTCAACCTACTCACAATTGTTTACAATTGGCTGTAACATAAGTGCAAGCCCTACTTCGGAACTAACTCAAGCTTTTAGAATCTTTTCCAAACGAGTTGGAAAAGTACTAGAGTGCAAAAGCACGAAAAAGATCGAAAAAAAGGGTCGAGCGAGACCAGCGCTCGAAATTACAGGTACTCTCTCTGCACACCTCTTGCGTTTACCGAGCGCATGCGCAACAAACCGTGACGTCAATTCCTTTATTTTCCGCCATTGTTCATGGTCGGAAATTTTTGTGACTGTGCTGTTTATGATATTAATTCTTCGTGAACAACTTATTAATCGTCTTTAGTGTGCTACTGGATTGTATCCTTTTTCAAGCTACCAAATTATTACTCTACATTTAATGTTATTTTGTATTATTATTGCTGTGCTTTTCACACTTTATCTTGCCTTTCCCCCACGTGTGAACACGACCTTCGTTCTGTTTTCCGTCGGCGGGAAGCTTGATTGTTGTATTTATATCATGCCTAAGACTATTCCTTGTACCTCTTGTTTGCAGGTGAAACATGTGGACGATTCCCATACCACATGTGTCACTTGCAACAATTGCACTCAGGCCCAATCATGTGGTATCTGTGGGGTTTGGTCCTCTAAATTTTGGGCTTCTGTTAACAAGGTGGTTCTTTCCAGAGCTAGAACCCCTCGTTCTCGGGGTAAGGGTAGCCGTGCCGTTGCAGACATTTCTGCTGGTGCACGTGGTGACTCTGTCACACAGGATTCGGATCTGACTTCTGTGGCGAGCTCCTCTGCAACTGTTGACGGTGTTTGTTCTGTGATACCTGATGAGGAGACCGCGGTCTCTTTGTCTTCGGATGTCACTATTGAGGCGTCTGTTTTCGTTGAGAGCTTTTCCGAGGTCAACTCGGTAACCCTCTCCGATCTGCCTCCAACACCGTCGACCGTTGTTGAGGGGGTTGCTACTCCAGATCCTATTCTGTCTGATGGTGGCTCTTCCATCTCTTCTGGGGATGGTCTACAGTCTCGGGGGACCGAGGCTGTATCTGCTGGTGTGTCTGTGTGTTCTCAGCCTCCCCCAGCCTCGCGGCGAGGCTGTGCGGGTTTGCTGTCTGCCCCGTCTCATCTGGCTAGGTTTGCTCCTAGTCGGTTGAGCCGGCCGGTCGCTTCGGCAGCGATTCCTCGTCCCTCGAGTGAATCGTTTATTGTTCCACCTTCGCCTGCTAGTGTGCCGACTAGCGGGATGGTGTTGGGACGTTGGCATCCAGGGCCTGCTGTTCGGCAGCGGTCAGTGACAGCCCCGGTTAGCTGTCACTCTCGGAACCTTCCTCCGGTGATTCCTCACTGTGTTCCGAGTCTGGGTGTCGATCGATGCTTGCCGTCGGTCTCAGAGGATAGGCAGTTGGGGCCGTCTGCTGCGCAGAGGTCAATGACAGGTTCCTGTCATTCTTGGGACAATCCTCCGGTGTCTTCTCACCGTGTCCTAGGTCCAGCTACCGATCGACGTGCGCCGTCGGTCCCTTTCGAGGATTTGCAGGCAGGGCCTTCTGTTTCGCAGAGGCCAGTGATGGCTCCTGGGCGTCACAATCGGGACTATCCTCCGGTGTCTTCTCACCGTGCTCCTATTCTGTCTGCCGATCGACGTTCGCCGTCGGTCTCTTCTGAGGATTTGGGTTCTTCTACCAGAAGGGTCCATTGGGAGGACACTCCGTCGGGCGTTTCTGCTGCGACGGATTCTCAGGGTGACCTGCGCCAGGCCGTTTTGGCGCTCACCCGGTTGCTTTCTGGCAACCCTCAAGTTGGCCTCCCTGTGCCTCCTGAGGCACAACCTCCTTTGGTCGGTCGCCGAGATGTCTCGCCTGGCCCCTTGGATACTGCACAGTATTCACAGGAGGTTTCTGCTGGTCAGCCCGAGTTGGGCTACGTCTCCTCTGCTACGGAGGATGACGAGTATCTTGAAGGTGATGGTCCCCCCTCGTCAGTCTTGGGGCAGGCTTTGGATTTCGTCTTTGGCTTATTGCCGGACGTTCTACCTTCCGACCAGCCTTCTGTGACCGTCCGGCCGCGGTCCACTGTGGAGCGCCGTAACCCTGTTGAGCCTTCTAGCTCCGGGGCTTTGCGTCCTCTGCAATCGGCTCAGGTGGTTGAGTCCTTCCAGGGCTTAGACGCCAAAATGCGTTCTAAGGCCCTTAAGGGTTCCTTCTTTTCTAGAGCTGATGCCTTCCTGCCTCCATCGCGGTTTCATGTTTACGATTCCGTCTCTCCACCAGTCTTCCAAGGGATGACTACTGTGGATGAGGATTCTTCTTCCCTCGGGTTGACTAAGCCTAAGTCGGCAGTTCTCCCGATGTCGGTAGTTGAGTCTATGGTGGGCCTGTCCCGAGAGATGCTGGGTATGTTATCTCTCGCGGACCATGTTGTCGCTGCTCTGGCTGAATATTTTCCACCAGGGGAGTTTGATGACGCTCAGGCGCCTTTTCGCGTTTTGTCACAGGCTCTTATGAACTTGACTCACGCTCACGCCTGTAACACGGCCAATTTGGAGCTGGCACGCCGGGATGCGGTTTTGGATTCTTTACCATCCCTTCCTTCTGAGCAACGTGCTGTTCTGAGGTCTGCCTCTTTGGTAGGACCTCAGTTGTTCCATGGTTCCGTGGAAGCTGTTCGTGGCGAAGTTCTTCGTCATTCGAAGGACCAGCTTTTGCTGAGACAGCTTGACCCACCTGCTGCTGCGGGTGGGGGTCGTTCCAGGCCCGCCAAGCGTGCTGCTGCGTCTGCCTCGTCGGCGACGTCGGCTACGCCTTCGGCTCCGTCTGCTCCTTCTGCTCATAAGAAGCGCCGACGTGGCCAGGCCCGCTGGCAGCCTCAGGCTGGAAAGTCTCAGGACTCTGTCACTTCCCGAGGTGGTTTCTCCTCTCGGGGGCCTCGTCGAGGCCGCAAGTGAAGGTTCTCACCTCGATTCGCCTCCAGTCGGAGGAAGGCTGTCGCTGTTTTACGACCGTTGGACAGAGATAACGTCGGACTCTTGGGTCCTCGACGTCATTCATTCCGGTCTGCGACTGTCCTTCCATCGGCACCCCAGTTTATCTCGGGTGCCCCTTCCGACTCAGGTCCCTTCAGATTCTCTGCGTCGGGACCTTCTGGTGCAGGAGATCGACAATCTCCTCACCAAAGGGGCGATCGAGGTGGTCAGGAACACCCTTTCACCGGGGTTTTACTCGAGACTTTTCTTGGTGCCGAAGAAAAACGGCCAATTTCGTCCTGTCATCGATCTGAGTACCCTGAACGAGTACATAATTGCTCCTCGTTTCAGTATGGAGACTTTCCGGTCGGTTCGACGTTCAGTTCATCAGGGCGATTTTGCGGCCAGTATCGACCTGAAGGATGCCTACTTCCATGTACCCATTCATCTGGCGTCACGGAAATACCTTCGGTTCTCGTTTCGGGATCGAGTTTTTCAATTCAGAGCTCTCCCGTTCGGTTTGAACCTGGCTCCTTGGGCCTTCACCCGACTGATGTCACATGTGCTTGCTTTCCATCGCACTCAGTCGGCGGTGACTTCGTCCGCCTACCTAGACGACATCCTCCAACGGCACCACGATGCTGCTGTTCTGGAGTTCGATGTCCGGCAGTTTCTTTGCCTTCTAGCGTCGCTGGGTTTCAGAGTCAATCGCGAGAAGTCGGATCTTCTTCCTTCTCAGCGATTCCGTCATTTGGGGATGGATTTCGACACTCTTCACAATGTAGTGTCGGTTCCCCAGGCTCGGGCGACGATTCTTTCCGCCTTGACTCGGGACCTGCTTCAATCTTCCTCGGTCTCGGCCAGGACTTTCCTTCGGATGCTGGGCCTTTGCGGTTCGGTGACCGATCTCATTCCGCTCGGTCGCTTGTTTGTCCGACCTCTCCAACACTTCCTGTTGGATCATTGGCGTCCGAATGTAGATCCGCTGGACCTGGAACTCACTATTCCTCGGTCTCTGCTTTGTCACCTCCGCCCTTGGGCAAATATTCCCTGGCTGACACAGGGTGTTCCGTTGGATCTTCCTTTGGCCGATCGCATCCTTACTGCGGATGCCAGCGATCGGGGCTGGGGTGCGACGTTGGACCCTCTCGGTCTGTCTACTCACGGAGAGTGGGACAGCGAGCAGGTGGACCTTCATATCAACCAGAAGGAGCTCCTTGCTCTTCTGTTGAGTTTTCGGCTTTGGATCCCTCATCTGTCGGACCATGTTGTCCTACTTCTTTCGGACAATTCGACAGTAGTGGCCTACATACGGAATCAGGGAGGCACTCATTCGATTCCTATGTATCGGCTGTCTCGGGATCTTCTTCTGTTGGCACGGGATGTGAACGCTCGGGTGTCCATTCGACACATTCCCGGGTGTCTCAACGTCCTAGCAGACTCCCTGTCCCGACGCGACAGTGTCCTTCCAACCGAATGGATGCTACATCGGTCGGTGTTTCAGGCGATTTGCGAGCAGTGGGGTCGTCCTCAGGTCGACCTTTTCGCTACTCGCTGGAATCATCAGGTAGAGACTTTTGTCTCCCCTTGTCCAGATCCTCTGGCATTTGCAGTAGACGCTCTGTCTCTGGACTGGACAGGCTGGGTCGGCTATGCCTTTTCCTCCTGCACCGATTCTTCCTCAAGTTTTAGCGAAGATTCGTGCTTGCAGTTGCAGGATCATTCTGATCACACCCCTGTCTCCACAGAGGGTGTGGATCAATCTGCTGCGGCCTCTATTGGCCGATCGACCGATTCGTCTACCTCTACGTCGCGATCTTCTTTCACAGGGTCGTCCCAGGAAGTATCACAACAACCTGGCGAGCCTGTCCCTTCACGCCTGTCTTTTATCAGGTCCAGTCTCCGACGTAGAGGTTTTTCGAGACGATCAGTGGAGTGCATTTCTGCATCGCGGCGACCTTCCACTGGAATGACTTATGCCGCCAAGTGGAAGGTTTTCTGCCGCTGGTGTTCAGATCACAATGTGAATTACCGTGATCCGTCTATCGCTCAAATTGCGGATTTTCTGGTTTTTCTTTTTGACTCCAAGGGCCTCCAGCCTATTACGATTAAGGGCTATCGGTCTATGCTGTCTGATACTTTCTCTTATGTGGGAAAGCGGTGTATCGGTCGTAATCTTTTCCTCTCCAAACTTATTCGGCACTTTTCTTTGAAGAGGCCTCGAGTTTTGCGTCTTACACCCAAGTGGAACTTGGCATGGGTGTTGCACTGTTTGGAGGGGGCGCCTTTCGAGCCTTTATCTGAGACCGACATGCGTTTTCTCACCTATAAGACGGCTTTTCTTCTAGCGTTTGCTTCTGCTCGTCGAGTCAGTGAGCTTCATGCGCTATCTGTTGATTCTGCCTTCTTCCGAAATGAGGCTAACAGTGTCACATTCACTACTGATTGCTCTTTTCTGGCTAAGAATCAACTCCCCGATTCGGTACCTCCTCCCATCTGCATTCGGGCTCTCCCTGCTGTAGATGGACGGAGGCCTCTTCTTTGTCCTGTTCGTGCGGTCAAGACTTACATTACTCGCACTCAGTTCATTAGGAGGGATCGGAAGAGATTTTTTCTGTCTCTCATTCCTAAGCGGCAGTCTATCTCTTCCCATTCTATTTCCAGGTGGATCTGTCTTGCAATCAAGCTGGCTTATTCTCGCTTGTCTGCATCGGATCTTGTTTCGAACCGGCTTAATGCTCACGAGGTTCGTGCCATTTCTACATCATGGGCGTTCTCCAATTCTGTTTCGCTCCGTGATGTTATGAATGCGGCTTACTGGAGGAATGCTTCTACCTTCTCCTCCTTTTATCTCCGCCACCTTCAGCAGCAATCTGAGGACCTTTATTCTTTAGGCCCTCTCGTTGCTGCTCAGGCTGTGGTGCACCCTCGTTAAATTGTTTTTGTCGAGGTTGCGCTTCTCTCAGCCTTGTTCTTTTCAGGTGCCTTCTCTCTTTCTTCATTACAGGTTTTAGTTTTTGCTCTCTGCCATCCTTGCTTTCGTTACTGCTACTCTTGTTGGTATTGGTTATGTGATTCACCTCCTCCTATTGTTTATTCAGCCAATTGTAAACAATTGTGAGTAGGTTGAAAAGAAATTAAAATTTTTTAGTAAATTTTGTTTCTTAACATACCTACCACAATTGTTTACCGGAGGCCCACCCTCCTTGGGGATATCTTTGATATCGATGCCTCCCCGCTAAATCACAAACTTCTCGTTGGCGGAAATACGGAATTGACGTCACGGTTTGTTGCGCATGCGCTCGGTAAACGCAAGAGGTGTGCAGAGAGAGTACCTGTAATTTCGAGCGCTGGTCTCGCTCGACCCTTTTTTTCGATCTTTTTCGTGCTTTTGCACTCTAGTACTTTTCCAACTCGTTTGGAAAAGATTCTAAAAGCTTGAGTTAGTTCCGAAGTAGGGCTTGCACTTATGTTACAGCCAATTGTAAACAATTGTGGTAGGTATGTTAAGAAACAAAATTTACTAAAAAATTTTAATTTCTCTTCCAATGTTGGCAAAAAAAGTATTAAATTCATTAGCAATTTGAATGGGTTCACTTATTTCGTTATTATTCAGAGTGAAAAAGGATGGAAGTTTATGCCTCCTTTTGGACATATTTATACTATCGTTTAGAATTTTCCAGGTAGCTCGCATATTGTATTTGTTTTCATCAAATATCTTTTTAAAATACATGGATTTACATTGTTTTTTAACCCCATTATATATCCTACAATAATTTTTATAGTTTAGCTTTTTTCTCTCATTAGAGCATTTTGAGATGAAATTTTCTTTTAGATAAATTTATAAGGCCATTGGTCATCCAGGGCCAGAGATGTTGCCATAGACTTTTTTTTATTGTATTTGGACTGAATTAATGGAAAAGCATTATTGAACGCATGTAAGTTAATGTCGATAAATTTGTTGTAACTCAGATTTGGGTAGTTTTCCGCTGTAACAGCAAAAAAGTCGCACTCGGCCAAGAGTGATTTGAAATATTCCACATTTTTAGGATTTATTTTTCCTCTGGGCAGAATATAAACGTCATCTTCTTTACCATTGCGAGATTCTAAATAAAATGTACCAAAGTGGTCTGAGATATCAGTTAATACAATACCAGAGAATGGCGTGCAATGTGTCTTATTCGAAAAAATATGGTCAATGATAGAGGCTGAGTGAGGGGTTACTCCCATAGGTTTTGTAATGGAAGGTAAAAACCCATGGCTAAACATTTTTAAAAGATCAATATTGATGTCTCCCATAATATAGGCTAATTTTTTTTCTTGATTCAAAGTGTCGGTTAGTAGTTTTAACCTAGACAGGAACAGGCCAATATCCACCTTGGGAGGGAATTTGGTCTATAGATTATTCTCTCAGGCCACAAGGCAGCAACCAGCGACTGTATAATATTATTATACCCCTGCTTCGAAGAAGTGGGGGCTATATAGGAATCGCCCTGTACGTCCGTACGTACGTCCGTCCGTCCGTACGTCCGTCCGTACGTCTTTCCGGACATGAAATTCTTGTGTGCGCAACTCCTCCTACATTTATCAATCAATTTGGACAAAACTTTTCAGACATCATCACTACTAAGTGAACATGCGCATATTCCAAGATTTTTGATCTGCGACAATTTTAACCAGGTTATCTCCCTTTGACTTAGATTTATTGTGTCTTTCCATCCGAACAAATTCTTGTGTGCGCAACTCCTCCTACATTAATGAACCGATTTTGATGAAACCTTTCAAACATCATCTCTACTAAGTGAACATGTGCATATTCCAAACTTTTTGATCTGCGACAATTTTAACCAGGTTATCTCTCTTGAACTTTGATTTAATATGGGTTTCTGAATGAAATTCTTGTGTGCGCAACTCCTCCTACATTTATCAATCAATTTGGACGAAAGTTTACAGACATCATCACTACTAAGTGAACATGCGCATATTCCAAAATTTTTGAGCTGTGGCAATTTTAACTAGGTTATCTCCCTTTAACTTAGATTTATTATGGGTTTCTACATGAAATTCTTGTGCGTGCAACTCCTCCTACATTTATCAATCAACCAAGATTTTTGATCTGCGACAATTTTAACCAGGTTATCTCCCTTTGACTTAGATTTATTATGTCTTTCCGTTCGAACAAATTCTTGTGTGCACAACTCCTCCTACATTAATGAACCGATTTTGATGAAACCTTTCAAACATCATCTCTACTAAGTGAACATGTGCATATTCCAAACTTTTTGATCTGCGACAATTTTAACCAGGTTATCTCTCTTGAACTTTGATTTAATATGGGTTTCTGCAGGTAATTCTTGTGTGCGCAACTCCTCCTACATTTATCAATCAATTTGGACGAAAGTTTACAGACATCATCACTACTAAGTGAACATGCGCATATTCCAAAATTTTTGAGCTGTGGCTATTTTAACTAGGTTATCTCCATTTAACTTAGATTTATTATGGGTTTCTACATGAAATTCTTGTGCGTGCAACTCCTCCTACATTTATCAATCAATTTTGACGAAACCTTTCAAACATTATCACAACTAAGTGAACATACGCATATTCCCAAATTTTTGATCTGCGACAATTTTAACCAGGTTATCTCCCTTTAACTTTGATTTATTATGGGTTTTCAAATGGGATTCTTGTGTGTGCAACTCCTCCTACATTAATGAACCGATTTTGAATACATGTTGCACATTGTAAATGTGTTTTTCCAAATGTAAACCATATATGTGTGGGCTCTTTAAGTATTCAGTGCTGTTCTGTGGAAGGCCACATGCAAATACAAATTTCAACAACAAAAAATGATCTTTATGTATACATTTCCTTATGGCCTTCGCTTACATGATCAGAAGTGCATTCCTCTAAAAACCCAAAGCGGGGGTATTAATCACCTTCAGTGATAGTTCTAGTATTAATCCAGAACTCTCTAACAGTTTGCTATCCATTAGCACAAATTGAACCTGAAATGAGCTTTTACTTTTAAAATTCAAATGGCAGAATCTGTTAGACTGGCACCCGGCCTGAAGATAAGCAGTCTGACATTTGCAGAATGAGGTTCCCAGAGGGTGAATTTGATGATGCTATCCCATACAGTGGGCCAATTTATTTTCTGGGTACTTCTTTCTGTTTAGTTTTGAGACACTAATTCAGATTGAGATTCACAGAGGGTAAATTTAGTGATGCTACCCTGCTGTGCAGGGTAGCATCACTAAATTCACCCTCTGGGGACCTCATTTTGCAGATGACAGTCTGCTTATTTTCTGGCTTAACTGGCACCAGACTCATGAATATCTTATGCAAAATAATACGATAAACAATATTGTTTTGCAATACATTTGTGGGTTTGTATAACTTATTATGTGAAGGAACACTTCAGGTACTGACTGAATAAGAAGATCATTAAAACTGTTTTAGATCTACAAATCATCAGACCCTGAAAGATAAATTAGAAAAGAAGATAGCTCTGAAAACATGAAAACTATGATTATTATTAGTATATAGTATTCTGCTACTTATTGTATTACACAAGGACCACATTTACATTTCCCTCAGTTTATCTGCATTGGGAGATAGTACATGTAGTTCTTTCATGTGCAACTCACCAGAAATAATTTCTGTTTTCCTGCTTTCCATTAATTGCTGAATATAGATTTGTTTTTGACCACTGAGTTGGTTCTGGCAGAAACATGAATTTCTGAAAGTATACTAAGAAAGTATACTAAGACTAGATTTGAAACAAAATATTTCATTGTTATGTGTATATAAGCTGTTATGCATATACAAGCAGTAAGGCTAACATTTTTAGCTCACCTTGACAAAGTCAAGCTGAGCTAATCTCATCGCTCTCCGCCTATCATCCATCTGTCCGTCCATCATCCGTCAACATCATGTTTTGGTCTTCTCCTCTAAACCACTGGGCCAATTCTAATGAAAGTTTGTGGGAGAGATCGTCCCAAAGGGGCATTGCAGTTTTGTTCAACTCACTATACCAGCCCCATAGGGAGGTGGTAGGAGAAAATGCTCCAAAATATTTTTAAAATCATGTTCTCATGAACCAGTGGGTGCAATGACTTGATATTTGTTATGGAACTTCCTTTTGAGGTGCAGATGCAAGTTTATTTAAACGAAGTTCATGAAGCCTTATTTGGCTTTGTAATGGGAGGGGTAAAGTTTTTGACCCCGCCCAAAATTTCTATTTTCTGAACCGATGGTCCGATTTGAACCAAATTTGTTATGTTGTATTATTGGGTCATAAGTACTTGACGCGTGCAAGATAATACAAAATAAACTCACTGAGTTGGGGTACCCATACTCCAGAATAAAGCCCTAAAATCAGCTTCCAACACTCTACCAGTTAACGGATTTAGATAATGGGCAATATGCAGAAAGTAACAAGCAAATTTTGCATAAAATTCAACTAGTTAGGAGTTATTTATTCACCAGTTTGTGGTCAAATTTCTCTGGAATATTTGTGGCGGAAGGACAGGCATTGAACTAATTTACTGGTCCTAACCTGTTGGTAGAATTGGGTGTTTACTTCTTGAATTTCAGAAAACCACAATATTTTTATACCAATGGACATAGAAGGGGTTTTAGTGATGCAATCTTCTGATACACAATAATATTTTTATCATTTTATTTGTCTTTCAGTTTACTGAGTTTTTTCTGTTGTAGGTCAGAAGTTATTTTTGTGAAAAATTCTGGTTATTGCAGAAATCTGGTAGAGAGTCCCTACATTATATCAGGAAAAGTTGTTGTTTTCTTGATCTGTGTAGCTGCCTCACTCAGCAGTATTCCTATTCTACCAGAAAAAATCTTTCCCATTGTCAAACTTGTCGCAGACTTGCGATGGATTATTACTCGAGTTCTTCCTGCAGTGATCATATATATAGCCGAAGCAAAAGTAACATTTAGTAGATTGAAGGTTGGTAACTTTCTGTAATAATGTTCAATATTTTACTGACTGATTCAGTTCCAAAATGGGACTCCTCATCAAGCTTGTTATTTCACCTGAATGAAAGTCAGGGTGAGCTTTTCTGATCACTTTTTGTCCATCATCTGTTGCCCGTCACCATCGTGAAGGTGGTGTTTGGGTCTTTTTTTCACAAACCGCTGGCCACATTTTATTGAAGTTTCACATGAGTAGTGGTTATTTAGGGGATTTTGGTTTTTTATTCAAATTGGGTTTCTGCTCATATTGAGGTGGAGGTGGGGTCAAAAAGCCTCAATTTTAAAAAAAAATCTTCTCGTGAACCACCTGTAGTAGAGACTTGATATTTGGTATACAGCTTCCTTTTGAGGTGTAGGCTCAAGTTTGTTCAAGAGAAGTTCAAGGGGCAATATCTGTCATTGTTACAGGAGGGACAAAAATTTTTGCCCTGCCCAAAATTTCTATTTTCCAAACCAAGAGGCAGATTTGAACCAAATTTGATATAAAGTATTAATGGGTCATAGATACTTGATTTATGCCAAAAAAATTTAACAAAATGCCCTGTGGGAATCACAGGAGCTAAAAACAGAAAATATTTCAAACACCCATATTCCCAAAACTCCACGGCTCTGAGAATTCTTATTTGGTGTGAGTCAGCATTTTTTTAACACTGTGGGTAATGGGGAAAATAATTAAGACTCTTCTTCTCCCAAACAGTGCTCCAAAAGTTTTCAAATTTCACATATAACATCTTTGGAAGTTTGTTTCACAGGTGTGTAGAAATTAAATCCTTGGGTCCACATTTGGGCTCTCTATGGAAGCCCAAGTGTTTAAATTTGTACAGTATGAGGAATATTCTTTAAAAATATTCTTCAGATCCACCAGTCAGAATCTTTTGATATTTGGTATGCAGTATCCTTAGGGGGGTGAGATTCACCTTTATTCAAGCCAAGTCTCTGGGTTCATATTTGGACTCACTGTGGGAGCCTGAGTTATAACTTACTTCAATATGAGGAATTTTCTTTAAAAATCTTCTCGTTCAGATCCAGCCATCAAAATGTTTTGATATTTGGTATACAGCATCCGTAGGGAGGTGTGATTCAAGTTTGCTCAAGTCAAGTCTCTGAGTCCATATTTGGGCTCCCTGTGGGAGACCGAATTCTAACTTAGTTCAATATGAGGGACATTCTTTAAAAAAAATCTTCCCATCACCAATGAGAATCTTTTGATATGTGTTATACTGCATCGTTAGGGAGGTGAGATTCAAATATGTTAAAGCAAAGTCCCTGGGTTCATATTTGGGCTCCCTATGGGTGCCCGAATTATAACTTAGTTCAATATGAGGAATAAAAAAAAAAAAATTTCAGATCCACCAGCCACCAGTCAGAATGTTTTGATATTTGGTATACGGTTATCTTAATGGGGCAGATGCAAATTTGTTTCAATCAGGACCCTCGGTTGATAGTTGTCAGTGTGAGGTGAGCGCTCTCAGTCCCCTTGAAACTTCTTGTTCCATTGAGGGTTCATGTGGTTTTGATAAAAAATCTTGAAAATATAATAATTAAAATGTGGGGTGTATAGTATACCCCAGTACTTTGCTTGATGATACATGTATCAGCGTCAGAGCAGTCAAATATCAGTTGAACGAGATACATGCAAAACCGATTTCAACTAATATAACAGGCTGATTCTTGTAATATTCCAGTAAAACAAAACTGCGGGAATCCAAGTTAATTAGTGTTCAGTGCATGCAGTGAGTGAAGCATGGTAATTTGAAAATACCAAAGACAAAATCTGGTGACCTGTAATTGAATTAGAAAGAAATTGATTTTTCTGTAATCCGTATTCAAGATTACAATTTACTTTTAACACTTTAACTGATCAAGACTGGAATAGAATGCTACTACAGTAAAACCTGTCTTGAGAGACCGCTGTCTTCAGAGACCACCTGTCTTGAGAGACCACATCTGCCAGGCACCGATTGGTTTTACTCTATAATGGACCTGCTATGGGAGACCACCTGTCTTGAGAGACCACTGTAACCTGGTACCAACTTGTATTTTTATGCCATAATAGACCTGTCTTGAGAGACCGCCCCTTTGGAGACTGAAACCATGACAAAAACTTCTTACCTTTTCTGGAATTGGAAAATTCATTGTGTTATACTAACACAATTAAAAGTATTAAAACCTCTTAATTGGGTTTCAATTGCTAACTCATTAAAGATTGAGATGTTTTTATAAGACCCTGTGAAAAGATTAGGATTATTGCTGAATAAACAATTTCATACATACCTGAAATGTGACAGGAATAAAAATAAATTTGTGTTGAAAATCTTTTTGTAACAAATTGAAATGGACTGTTATAAAAATTATAAAAATAAATTAGTGTTGAAAATCTTCAGTGAAGATTTTCAACACTAATTTATTTTTATAATTTTTATAACAGTCCATTTCAATTTGTTACAAAAACTTCATAAAAAAGAACAACTACAAAGTAATTACAAAAATCCATTCTTCTCCATTTCTGAATTTTGTGGTTGGTTATTCACTGACTTGAGAAAACCTGAAACCTGTTATGAGAGACCACCTGTCTTGAGAGACCACTTTTGTGTGGCCCAAAGGGCAGTCTCTCAAGACAGGTTCTACTGTAAAAGGAAATGAAATTCTGTAATTAATAATAAATACTGAGACCGGTAAATTAAAATACTGTGATGTACCTGAAATATAAAAATGTTTGAAACTTGTGTGGCAGTATTAAAATACTGCCACACATCGGCAATGGAACCCTTCTGCAACAAAAAGTGCAGAGAGTGTTTGCCTTTCCCCAAATTCAATCCTATTGCTGCATAGAAAGTGTTTTGAATGCCCAGCTTTTTTCTTGGATATCTGAGGCACATTTGGCCACTAGTTGTTCTCCTGAAATAGTATTTGATTATTTTCAATTTTGGTACGAATACAGTAGCAGACTACCAAGAACCATTGGTGCCTTCTATCAACTTTGTGAGTTGATTGCGTATATATTTTTTGTATTCTGTTCATCCTAATCTTCATTTTAATGTATAATTTTTGTATATATAATTTGAAGTTATGGAATATCAGAGGTGAGAATTTTAATGTTCTGTATTTATTACACACCCAAAACTGAAAAAGAATTCACTGTAATTAACGACTAAATAGTCAATGATTTGAACAGTAGAAAATATTTTTCTGAGAAATGGGTAATTTTATCAGAGAACTAGTTGAGAGTATTTGACCTTGCCACTTTTGGAATTGATGTCGATTCATTTTATTTGTGAAAAATGTCAATCTGTTCACTCAAAACTCAAAAGATTGCATTTCAGATCAAACATCAGAAATTATGAGCTTTGAAATTTCATGTTTTTTTCAAACTGAAACTAAAGTAGAACTTGGATTGGCTGTGCATAAGGCTATAGTTTATGATTGTGAACACAAATCATTTATGTTCTGTACCGAAGTATCATTACAAACTGAACGAAAAAAGGTATTTTGTTATGCAATAATTAACCTTCCAGGCCATTCAGTTGATCGCTTAGTTTAACTAAGGCTGAATGTGATTGCAGTTTCCATTCTGGGTGAACTCCTGGTAAGTTAACACCTTATTGTTTGCCATAAAGTTTATAATTTAAAATTTAGCCTTTTTATTTTACCTCAAGTCTTGATACCCTTTGTTTGAAGTGGACTGCACTTACAATGTAGACTTTAGTTAGTCCAAATTTACTACACACAAAATGAGAAACAAATTGCAGAATAACTGCAAAAAAATGTCATGTCTTCTGTTCTCTCTGCCAGTTATACACCATTACAACCCCACACCCCCACCACCCACATCACTTCCCAGACAGCATTTTCTCAAAAGTTCTAGAAATGAGTATCACAGAAGTTTTTGTCAGAGGCTGGAAGAGAAATAAAGGGGTGGCATTGTTCTCACTAATTATCTCCAACTTATTTCTATTGATAATATTTTTATTAGCTTAGCTTGACATTGTCATAAGCTATTGCCATCACGTGTGCGGAAGTCTGTTAGTCTGTGAGTCTGTTCACATTTTCCTTTAGCACGGGCTACACCCCGCAGTTCTTGTTTGATTGTCACGAAATTTCATATGCAGGTTTGGGGTCATGTCTAGATGAGAACGTCCCCTTTTGGTCGCGATCGGTCAACTGGTATGGCTGCCCAAGCCCAAAACCCCAAAACCATTAGCACAGTCTACAGGTCATGTTTAATATGGAGGGATTTCATTGTAACTTGGTAGGATGACTCCTTATGATGTCTAGATGGGAATTTCCCCATTTGGGCGTGATCTGCCAACCGTGACGACTGCCCGAGCCCAAAACCCGAAAACCTTTAGCATAGTCTACAGGTCATATTTATTGAGGAATTTCATTGTAACTTGGTGGGTTGACTTCATATAATGTCTAGATGAGAAAGTCCCCTTTTGGTCCTGATTGGGCAGCTGTGACGGCTACAGGGGCCCAAAACCCGAAAACCTTTAGCACAGTCTACAGGTCATATTTATGAAGGGATTTCATTGTAACTTGGTAGGATGACTCCAAATAATGTCTTAAACAAGTTGAGCTACAGTGTCACTGACACTTTCATTGTTTTTATTTTTTGCCATATTTGACGTTTCCACCTGTATCTTGGCCATATTTTGAGCTATTACTCAATTAATGCAATATTGAATGATTACATTGTTGTTCCTGTTGTTAAATGGTAGGTGCCTGGGAACAGATACATGATGGGAGAGAGAGGACTTCAGTTCCCACTTGCTGTTGAAATCTTTTATCCATTTCATAACGTGCAACTTATTTTTAGCTTAACTTGACAAAGTCAAGATAAGCTATTGCCATTACGTGTGCGGAAGTCTGTGAGTCTGTTCACATTTTCCTTTAGCACAGGCTACACCCCGTAGTTCTTGTCTGATCATCACAAAATTTTGCAGGTTTGGGGTAATGTCTAGATGAGAATGTCCCCTTTTGGTTGCAACCGGTCAACCGGTATGGCTGCCCGAGCCCAAAACCTGAAAACCATTAGCACAGGTTACAGGTCGTATTTATAAAGGGATTTCATTGTAACTTAGTAGGATGCCTCTGTATAATGCCTAGATGAGAACGTCCCCTTTTGGTCATGATCTGTCAACCTTGATGGCTGCCCAAGCCTGAAACCAAGATACTTTTAGTACAGTCTGTAAGTCATATTTAATGTGGAGGGATTTCATTGGAACTTGGTAGGATGACTTCAGATGATGTCTAGATAAGAACTTCCCCATTTGGTCGCGATCTTTCAACCGTGATTACTGCCTGAGCCCAAAACCTGAAAACCTTTAGCACAGTCTACAGGTCATATTTATGGAGGGATTTCATTGTAACTTGGTAGGTTGACTTCATATAATGTCTGGATGAGAACGTCCCCTATTGGACATGATTGGGCAACTGTGATGGCTACAGGAGCCTGAAGCCCCAAAACCTTTTGCACAGTCTACAGTTCATATTTATGAAGGGATTTCATTGTAACTTGGTAGGATGACTCGAAATAATGTCTAGATGAGAACGTCTCCTTTTGGTTACGATCATTCAGCCTTGATGGCTGCCCATGCCCGAAAACCTTTAGCATAGTCTATAGATTGTATTTATGGAAGAATTTCTTTGTAACTTGTTAGGTTGACTCCATATAATGCCTAGATGATGACATCCCCTTTTGGTTGTGATTGGTCAGCTATGATGGCTACAGGGGCCCAAAGCCCGAAAACCTTGAGCACAGTCTACAGGTCATATTTGTAAAGGGATTTCAGTGTAACTTCGTAGAATCACTCCAGATGATGCCCAGATGAGACTGTCCCCTTTGGTTGCGATCATTCAACCATGATGGCTGCCCGAGCCTGAAGCCCGAAAAACTTTAGCACAGTCTACAGGTCATATTTATGAAGGGATTTCATTGTAACTTGGTAGGTTGACTTCATATAATGTCTAGATGAGAACGTCCCCTTTTGGACACGATTGGGCAACTGTGATGGCTACAAGGGCCTGAAGCCCGAAAACCTTTAGAACAGTCTACAGGTTATAATTATGAAGGGATTTCATTGTAGCTTGGTAGGATGACTCCAAATAATGTCTAGATGAGAACATCCCCTTTTGGTCGCGATCATTCAGCCTTTATGGCTGCCCGAGCCCAAAGACCTTTAGCATAGTCTATAGGTCGTATTTATGGAAGGATTTCATTGTAACTTATTAGGTTGACTCCATATAATGCCTAGATGATGACATCCCCTTTTGGTCATGATTGATCAACTGTGACGGCTTCAGGGGCCCGAAGCCCGAAAACCTTGAGCACAGTCTACAGGTCATATTTATGAAGGGATTTCATTGTACCTTGTAGGATCACTCCAGATGGTGCCCAGATGACAACATCCACTTTTGGTCGTGATCATTCATCCATGATGGCTTCCCGAGCCCAAAACCCCCAAAACTTTAGTACAGGCTACAGGTCATATTTGTGAAGGGATTTCATTGTAACTCAGTAGAATGACTCAGTGTAATGTTGAGATGAGGACGTCCCCTTTTAGTAGTAATCAGTCTACCATCATGGCTACACAGGCCTGAAGCCCAAAAACCTTTAGCACAGTCTACAGGCCATTTCAGTGTATTTTGATAAGATGACTCATTTTGGAATTATTTCACTGTAATTTGGTAATTTTTGTTGACATACGTTAACTGTGAGGGCCATATACATTAACTTTGAGGTCATATTAACCCACCCCTCTGCCCTTTAGTACAGTGAAGGGATTTCATTGTAACTTAGTAGAATGACTCAGTATAATGTCGAGATGAGAATGTTCCCTTTTAATTGCAATTGGTCTACCGTCATGGCTACACAGGCCTGAAGCCCGAAAACCTTTAGCACAGTCTACAGGCCATATTTATGAAGTGTTTCAATGTAACTTGATAGGATGACTCATTTATGAATAATTTCACTGTAACTTGCTAACTTTCATTGACATACGTTAACTGTGAGGGCTACATACATTAACTGTGAGGTCATATTAACCCACCCCTCAGCTCTTTAGTACCGTGTACACCTCATATTATTTTTATTAAAAACATAGCATACAGTGAACAGAAATTAACATATTCCTAATTATCACAATTCTTGTCTTATTTCATAATCCTTTCATAAACATTGAACATTATCCTTTTCATCAAACACAACACTCAGACAAGTTAACCTACCATGTCATTGACACTTTCATTTAACTGCCCAACAGGCCTAAAAAATATTTTGCATGTTTTATAGAACAGACCATCCACCGTGAGGCGTTGCACTTGTTAAAAATTGTAATATATTTTCATTATTTTGTCAGGGATAAAGACTGGCTAGTCAAACTGGGGGTTTGAGATGATAGACTGCCCCTCCCCTCTGATACATGTATGCAGCTATTACATGTAGATGGTATTTGATTTAGGTTTTGATGCTGGGAGTTGAAACAAAATAACAATAGGCCTATTTATGTTTCAAACAGAAATACTAGCAAAAATTCTTAAATTTTACTTATTTAAAAATACACATCAATATATGCTTGGAAAATATTGTAACATGTAATACTGTTTATGTTTTAAATATACCAATAATTATTTTTCATAGAAGTTGTCTCATAAAATAGACAATATGTTTGCATCAGGCCACATGTATTTACCGCTCCTCCTTTGTTCATGACTCCCATCTGACTTGAGACTTTCAGTACTGGGTAGGTGATAATATTTTTGATTTTCCCTGTGCAAACTACAGAAAATAATTTCAACATTACTACATCTCCACCCCCCACCACACACTCACACACAAAAAATTGGTTCCACAAGCATAAACTTCTGAGCAGAATGTAGATGAGTTATTCTTAAACCAGTCTCACATCATTTTATTTCTTCAGCTAATGGGGGAGGGGGAGTCACCTAGTCAGTATGGAATCGGTGATAATTAATTAGTTACCACTAGCTGTCAGCCATCTTCAGGCACTGTTGCAAGTGTCACCGTCAGTCTTTCTACTTTGCGATAACCAGTTTTCACAATTTAGTTCTACTTCTAGAGATCTAGAAATAATTCAACTTGCTTTGGCAAATGTACTGCTGAAGTGTGAATCGAAAAGGATTACACAGTAGGTCCAGTATCACTGTCAAACTGTTCGGCAGCAAGCAGCAAAACTGTACCAGTGTCAGGTGCCAATATCAAAACCAGTTGGACATTTGATCATCAGCTTTCAATAAAGAAAGCAAAGGTGGAGTTTCACCGTTCATTTTCCGGCAAAGATTATGTACCTGTGATGACTATCGACAGTTTTTAACCCTTTACCCAATGAATCGCCCATATCAGCCCACGTAATATGCAAATTCAGCCGCTGAAAATTTTTTTAATTTTTGAACAATTTCAACAAATCCATATAGTCGAGCTCATTCTAAAGAGGGGTCACATGATATGGTTTTGTTAAAATGTTTTGAAAAAATGATATTTAAAATAATAAATTTTGATATCGTCTGCATTGGGTAAAGGGTTAACATTGTTGTGCATCAAACATTTTGTAATGAGAAACGGGGGGGGGGGGGGGGGGGGGGGGGGATTCAGATTCAAGTTTGTTCAAGCCATGTCCCTAGGTCCATATTTGGGCTCACTGTGGGAGCTTGAATTGTAACTTAGTTCGAAATGAGGAATTTTCTTTAAAAATCTTTTTCTTCAGATCTAGCAGTTGGAATGTTTTGATATTTGGTATACAGCATCCTTAGGGCGGGTGAGATTCAAGTTTGTTCAAACCATGTCCCTAGGTCCATATTTGGGCTCACTGTGGGAGCTTGAATTGTAACTTAGTTCGAAATGAGGAATTTTCTTAAAATATCTTCTTCTTCAGATCCAGCAGTCGGAATATTTTGATTTGTGGTGTGTAGCATCCTGGGGGGGGGGGGGGGGGGGGGGGGAGATTCAAGTTTGTTAAAGCCAAGTCCCTGGGTCCATATTTCGGCTCCCTGTGGGAGCCCGAATCATAACTTAGTCAATATGAGGAATTTTTCTTTAAAAAATCTTCTTCAGATTTTGCGGTCAGAATGTTTTGATATTTGGCATGCGGCATCCTTGGGGGTGAGATTCAAGTTTGTTCAAGCCAAGTCCCTGGGTTCATATTTGGGTTCACTGTGGGAGCCCGAAAGATAACTTAGTTCAAAACTTAGTTCAAAATGAGGAATTTTCTTTAAAAATCTTCTTCATCAGATCCAGCAGATGAATGCTTTTGATATTTGGTATGCAGCATCCTTAGGGGGGTAAGATTCAAGTTTGTTCAAGCCATGTCCCTAGTTCCATAAAATTTGTCTCTCGTGACTTCATTCCTTTGTAGTGTTGATGAACCATGTCTAACTGAATGTGACCCCCAAATACTTCTTTGAACCACTTTGGCAGGTGAGCGATTAAGTCTCCTTGGGGCCTCTTGTTTGATATTTGGTTTGCAGTATCCTTCTGGTTGACTTCTAGTTTGTTCAAATGAAGTCACTGGGTTCATAACTGGGTTCTATGGCAACTTAAATTTTAACTCAGTGCAATATGGGGAAATTCTTGTAAAAATTTTCTTCAGAGCCACCAGCCTGAATCATTTGATATGCAGCAACATTGGAAAGTTCAGATTACAGTTTGTTCAAATCAAGTGTCCTGCTCATATTTAGACTCCCTGTGGGATCCCATATTTTTGCATCACAAAGACTATTCTTTAAAAAAAACTTTTTCACATCCCCATTTCAGATTTGGACAGAGCTGATAGTGGTCAATTTTAGTTAGATGTGAATCTGAGTGTTTAAGATTAACAATTGCTCAAATGGGAACCACCAGGTCACTTGAGGCCTCCAGGAGGTGGGATCCAATGGATAAAATTATATTTTTTTGATTTAGAAGATTTGGAGGGTTTTGAGTGATTTTATGAGAAAAATGAGGAGTGAGAGAGAGTGCACTGGAAGATTTCTTTTCTCTTTGCTTCAAGATATGTTTTGAAGGTGTTTAATAAGTGCTTTTATACATAAAAAATCACCCAACAGACCCTGGCTAAAATAGATTAACTACATTAACATGTAGATGTTAAATGTGACCTTCAATCCGTCTTTAAACAACTTAATCAGGAGAGTGATTAAGGCCCATTGGGCCTCTTCTTTCCTTGAGAATTTTATCTAGGCAGAGCTTTTACATCATTGTTGACACTTTAGCAGGCAGCAATAATGATGTAGAAACACTATCAAGTCATGCGTGTGGCACCGACGTTTGTTACTCTAACCACTTTTGTTACAGGTCACCACCTTTGTTACCAAAATTACCCACTTGTGTTACAGGTCATCACTTTTGTTAGAAAATCGCCCATTTTTGTTACAAAAACAGTTCACGACCTCTGTTACAAAAATCAATAAAATTGCACATGTAACAAAAGTCGGTGCTACTTGTTGCTCTGACTTTTGTTACTCTATCCACTTTTGTTACAGATAACCACTTTTGTTACCAAAATTCACCCCGTTTGTTACATCTCACCATATTTTTGTCAGAAGGTGTCAACTTTTGTCACAGAAGTCAATTTTGGGGACAAATATGCCGAGCTGTAATAAAAGTGGGTTTAGTAACTTGCTCACCACTTTTGTTACATTGGTTTTGTTGGCGTATTAAACTTGGCACATTTTGAGGCTTCAACCCTGGTGTAGGTTATGCAAGTGGTATCTTTTAGCAAGAAACTTCATCTCCATTACAAACCAGAGCTCATATTGGCAACTTGTAACAAGTCATGTCGCAAGCTTATGCCAGAAACGTCTTCATATAATGATAAGCCTGCTACTGCGAGATTTGTCAGATGAAGAGTTGGACAGGTACTCTCCGTTGCTTGGTGTTTCTCTCTGTGTACTCCGGATTCCATCACGACATGGTTCACCAATGGTTGTTGACTTATGGGTAGTGTCAAGTTGTTGTTTCAATTTCAAAACACTGTTATATTTTCTCATTGTAAAATTATTAAATCAATGAAGAGGAGCTGTCATAATTCAATTCAAAACCCCTTTGAGGCTGTTAGGTTGAATTATGACAGTTTGTCTCCGCAAATTAAAAATGAACATGATTCGGCTATTATAGCTGAGCCATTAGCACTACAAAACCATCCACTGTCAGGTGGAATAAACTAAATATAGAGTGTTGAAAATGACCAAAAAATCTCTCAACTTTGTCTGACAAGGCAACTTTTGTAGTCCCGTTGACAGGTAATATCCAACTTTAACATTTGATATCTTATTTACCACATCATTGTGTGGCATGAGAATATTGGATATTTCCCCAGTGGGCAATTCCCTAGAAGGACATTTCTTGGGACTTTCCCAGTCATCAATCTTTCCAGGATAGGCGGAAATTTCCCCAGGATATAGAAATAAGATGACATCTCCCCAGAGTGGAAGGGGAGGGCCCAAATCAGCAATATTAGGTGGTTGTCATGGATGGATGTTATCCCCACGGTGCATGCCCAGAATTGACATCATACCCCCGGTGCATGTTGGGTACCCTGATAACCCTGCCATCTTAGGACATCATCAACATGATGATATGTGCTGTTTTGTGTGCATGCGTGCACGTGTTTGTATGGTGTCATGCGCCGATAAGCGCCAATTTTCTAGAATTCCCTTTATTTGACAAGGAAACTTGTGAGATTCCTGTTCTAAAGCCCCATGGGGGCCAAGATAATGGATCAGGGTATTTCTTGACCCTGGCTGAACTCCGCCCACCTTTCCACTTTGTTTTACCCTTAGAAATACTGGAATGGAGACGACAAGTAGAACAAAACCAGTCTAGAATGGCTGAAGATATATTTAAGAGCATTTAACGTAAATTGTCTTTTGCATCAAAAGCTGATGTTTTCTGACAGAAAAGTGATGAACTGAAACAAAATTTGGCAATTTTGGTAACAAAATTTGTGACCTGTAAAAAATGTGTGTGGAGTAACAAAAGCCGGTGCTACAAGTTGCACTGACTTTTGTTACATGTGTGATTTTATTGATTTTTGTAAAAAAAGTTGTGAGCTGTTTTTGTCACAAGAAGTGGGTGATTTTGTAACAAAAGTGGTGACCTGTAACAAAAGTGGGTAGTTTTGGTAACAAAAGTGGTGACCTGGAACAAAAGTGGGTAGAGTAACAAAAGTCAGTGCTAGACATGTGCAGCTATGTACATATATGACTCAAAGTTTGCCAAGCACCAAGTATATCTTACAACCTGTTTTATGTTTCAGTTTAAATATTGTTATGAAAAGTGTTTATATTTTTTATTTAATTATATCTTTAATGATTTAAGCACAGAAATTAAGATTTTGTTTGTGTTTGACATTATTTTTTAGCTTTTGAATACGATAACCATGGAAAATGGATATTATTGGTAAAAGAGGAAATTTTTCAAATTTGCTAAAACGTTGATGGAGTGAACTGATGTGGGTTCAATATCCAGTATAAGACCTATTCTTGTTAATTACAGCTTCACAACGCCTTCTCATGCTCCCAATCAGGTTGGAGATGGTCCTTTGTGGGATATTGTTTCATTCTTGGACCAGCATTGCACCAAGCTCCTGGACACTTCTTGGTTGAACTGGACGGACTGAAATTTCAAGCTGCAACTCATTCCAGACATGTTCGACTGGATTGAGGACAGGGATCTTGTTGGTCAGTCCATTCGCTCAATCCCCTCCCTCTGTCGGTACTCCCGGACAGCATGGGCAACATGAGGACGGGCATTATCGTCTATCAGAATGAACCTGTCACCCACTGCACCTGCATACAATCTGACGTGGGCATCCAGGATATCATCAATATACTGCTGTGCAGTCAATGTACCATGGTCAAGGACACAGAGCTCTGTATGTCCATCCCTGCTCATGCCGCTCCAGACCATTATTGACCCTCCACCATAGCGGTCATGCTCAGCAATGTTGGCAGCATTGAATCGCTCTCCTGGTCACTTCCATAACCTAGAACGCCTATCTGTGTTGTCTAGGCAGTACCTTGACTAATCTGTGAAAAGGACAGGTCGCCAATCTTCTCTGGATCATCCAACGTGATCCATGGCTCATTCCTATCGTGCCTGATGGTGGTTCTGGGACAGCTGAATGCGAATACATGGTCTTCTCGATCGGAGACCACCTTCATGCAACCTTGCCCTGATAGACTGCGTCGAAACATTTACCTCGGATGCCATTTACCTATGAGCCTCAATGATCAAAAACCGATCTTCAGCTGTAGATGTTGCCCTGTCTTTGCTACCACCATGTCGTCTGACTGGTGTGCCATACTGCTGAAATCTTGCCAGGCTCTGGTGATCACCATATGGTGCACACCAAGGTCTTCACCAACCCGACGATTGGTAGCCCCTTATTCCCCCATCTCTGCTTCAGACAAATGTCTTACATTTGCATTCACCATATTCAATCATTAATCACAAGGGTTTGTGTTGAAATGAAGACTGAATACCCTACACATCTCATGTACATGCAGACAGTACACGAAAACATCATGAAAATCAAGGGGTACATGCTTTCCATGACTGTCACGAAAAGTCTGCCTGTCAAGCCAGCTAATGTAAACACTGGGACCATCTCAATACATTCCTCAACCATATCCACCAAAAATATCGCAAATGTGTCACAAGAAAATTTCACAATGATGTGTCAAATTTGTGGTACTTTGCAAACTTTGAGTAGTGTATATATACAGTAGAAGAAATAATTTGAAGACTTAAGGTTTAATTGGGTAAAGTGTAAAGTAAAACCTTTAAAAAGCCTTAAAATACAAAACTTTCTCTCTTAACTAAAAACTGTAAAGTCATTGTTTTTACTGTTAACCTTTATCAAATGAAAACAGTTTTAATTAGCTTAACTTGACATAGTCAAGACAAGCTATTGCCATCACGCATGCAGAAGTCTGTGAGTCTGTTAGTCTGTGAGTCTGTGACGTCTGTTCACATTTTCCTTTAGCACGGGCTACACCCCACAGTTCTTGTCTGATTGTCACGAAATTTCATATGCAGGTTTGGGGTCATGTCTAGATGAGAACGTCCCCTTTTGGTCGCGATCGGGCAGCCATACCAAAACCCGAAAACCATTAGCACAGTCTACAGGTCGTATTTATGAAGAGATTTCATTGTAACTTGGTAGGATGCCTCTGTATAATGCCTAGATGAGAACGTCCCCTTTTGGGCATGATCTATCAACCGTTATGGCAGCCCAAACCTGAAACCCAAAAACTTTTAGCACAGTCTGCAGGACATGTTTAATGTGGAGGGATTTCATTGTAACTTGGTAGGATGACTCCTTATGATGTCTAGATGGGAATTTCCCCATTTGGGCATGATCTGCCAACCGTAACGACTGCCCGAGCCCAAAACCCCAAAACCTTTAGCACAGTCTACAGGTCATATTTATTGAGGAATTTCATTGTAACTTGGTGGGTTGACTTCATACAATGTCTAGATGAGAAAGTCCCCTTTTGGACGTGATTGGGCAACTGTGACGGCTACAGGGGCCCGAAAACCTTTAGCACAGTCTAGAGGTCATATTTATGAAGGGATTTCATTGTAACTTGGTAGGATCACTCCAGATTATGCCCAGATGAGATTGTCCCCTATGGTTGCGATCATTCAGCCATGATGGCTGCCCAAGCCCGAAGCCCGAAAAACCTTTGCCCAGTCTACAGGTCATATTTATGAAGGGATTTCATTGTAACTTGGTAGGTTGACTTCATATAATGTCTAGATGAGAATGTCCCCTTTTGGACATGATTGGGCAACTTTGACAGCTAAAGGTGCCCGAAGCCCAAAAACCTTTAGCACAGTCTACAGGTCATATTTATGAAGGGATTTCATTGTAACTTGGTAGGATGACTCCAAATAATGTCTAGATGAGAACGTTCTATTTTGGTCGTGATCATTCAGCCTTGATGGGTGCCCGAGCCCAAAAACCTTTAGCATTGGCAAAAGGTTATATTTATAGAAGGATTTCATTGTAACCTGTTAGGTTGACTCCATATAATGCCTAGATGATGACATCCCCTTTTGGTCGTGATTGGTCAACTGTGATGGCTACTGGTGCCCGAAGCCCAAAAACCTTGAGCACAGTCTACAGGTCATATTTATGAAGGGATTTTATTGTAACTTCGCAGGATCACTCCAGATGATGCCCAGATGAGATTGTCCCCTTTGGTTGCGATCATTCAACCATGTTGGCTGCCCGAGCCCGAAGCCCGAAAACCTTAAGCACAGTCTACAGGTCATATTTATGAAGGGATTTCATTTTAACTTGGTAGGTTGACTTCATATAATGTCTAGATGAAAACGTCCCCTTTTGGACCCGATTGGGCAACTGTGATGGCTTCAGGGGCTCAAAGCCCGAAAACCTTTAGAACAGTCTACAGGTCATAATTATGAATCGATTTCATTGTAGCTTGGTAGGATGACTCCAAATAGTGTCCAGATGAGAACGTCCCCTTTTGGTCACGATCATTCAGCCTTGATGGCTGCCCGAGCCCAAAAACCTAAATTTAGCATGTCTGTAGGTCATATTTATGGAAGGATTTCATTGTAACTTGTTAGGTTGACTCCATATAATGCCTAGATGATGACATCCCCTTTCAGTCGTGATTGGTCAGTTGTGATGGCTACAAGTGCCCGAAGCCCGAAAACCTTGAGCATAGTCCACAGGTCATATTTATGAAGGGATTTCATTGTAACTTGGTTGGTTGACTTCATATAATGTCTAGATGAGAACGTCCCCTTTTGGAAACGATTGGGCAACTGTGATGGCTTCAGGGGCCCAAAGCCCGAAAACCTTTAGAACAGTCTACAGGTCATAATTATGAATCGATTTCATTGTAGCTTGGTAGGATGACTCCAAATAGTGTCCAGATGAGAACGTACCCTTTTGATCACGATCCTTCAGCCTTGATGGCTGCCCGAGCCCAAAAACCTTTAGCATGTCTGTAGGTCGTATTTATGGAAGGATTTCATTGTAACTTGTTAGGTTGACTCCATATAATGCCTAGATGATGACATCCCCTTTTGGTCGTGGTTGGTCATCTGTGATGGCTACAGGTGCCTGAAGCCCGAAAATCTTGAGTACAGTCTACAGGTCATATTTATGAAGGGATTTCATTGTAACTTCATAGGATCACTCCAGATGATGTCCAGATGAGAATGTCCCCTTTTGGTTGCGATCATTCAACCATGATGGCTGCCCAAGCCTAAAGCCCGAAAACCTTTAGCACAGTCTTCAGATCATATTTATGAAGGGATTTCATTGTAACTTGGTAGGTTGACTTCATGTAATGTCTAGATGAGAACAGCCCCTTTTGGACACCATTAGGCAACTGTGTTGGCTACAGGGGCCCGAAGCCCAAAAATCTTTAGCACAGTCTACAGGTGATATTTATGAAGGGATTTCATTGTACCTTGGTAGGATGACTCTAAATAATGTCTAGATGAGAATGTCCTCTTTTGGTTGTGATCGGTCAACCTTGATGGCTGGCCGAGCCCAAAACCCGAAAACCTTTAGCACAGACTACAAGTCATATTTAATATGGAGAGATTTCATTGTAACAACTTGGTAGGATGACTCCATATGATGTCTAGATGAGAACTACCCCATTTGGTCATGATCTGTCAACCATGATGACTGCCAGAGCCCAAAACCCAAAAACCTTTAGCACAGTCTACAGGTCGTATTTGTGGAGGGATTTCATAGTTACTTGGTAGGATGACTGCATATAATGTCTAGATGAGAAGGTCCCCTTTTGGTCACGATTGGTCAGCTGTGACGACTACAGAAACCTGGAGCCTGAAAACCTTGAGCACAGGCTACAGGTCATATTTATGAAGGCTACCCATGCTCGAAATCCAAAAATTGTAGCACAATCTACAGGCCATATTTAAAATGGAGGGATTTTATTGTAACTTGATAGGATGACTCTGTATGATGTCTAAATGAGGACGTCGCTACACGGGCCCGAAGCCCAAAAACCTTTAGCACAGTCTACAGGCCATATTTATGAAGGGATTTCATTGTAACTTGATAGGATGGCTTGTTTTGGAATAATTTCACTAAAACTTTGTAACTTTGGTTGACATCCATTAACTGTTAGGGCCACATACATTAACTGTGAGGGCCACATTAACCCACCCCACATTTCTTTAGTACAGTCTACACCTCAAATTATTTTTATTGAAAACATATACAGGGAATAGAAATTAACATATTCCCTTTTCATCAAACACAACACACAGTCAGGTTAAGCTGCAGTGTCATTGACACTTTCATTTTTTACCTCCCTTGATATTTTTCTTCAGTGTTCACTTCACAGTGAAAATTGGAGAGACACATCAAGGGAGGTAATTGAATTGAGCAATGAACTTGACAAACAGAAAACGTGGTTGTGACAGCCATGCGACATACATGTTGCACAACATTCATCCACCAGTGAAAAAAAAAGTTGGTATTTGGGTTTTTCTCTCCATTTTATTAGCTCACCTGGCCTAAAAGACCATGTGAGCTTATCTCATCACTTGGCATCCATTGTCCGGTGTCCATAAACTTTTCACATTTTCATCTTCTCTGTAACTGCTGAGCCGGTGTGAACCAAATTTGGCAGGAATGGTCTATGGGAGGTCCTCTATAAACGATCCACATTTTGGTCCTGTCGGATGAAAAACATGGCTTCCAGAGGCATTCTTTGATTCTGGTTGGTGGATTTTCAAAAATCTTTTCTTCTGATACTTCCAGGCCAAATGTTTTGAAACTTCAAATAAATAATGATTGTGAGCCCCTTTGTGAACGATCCTCATTTAATGTTGTCACAAACATGCCCACAATTGTAAAAACCCTATGAGAAATCACATTTACTTCTCTGGAACTACTGAGCTGACATGAGCCAAACCTGGCAGGGATAGTCTATGGAAAGTCCTCTACAAACGATCCTCATTTTGATCCCATGGGTTTGAAAACATGGCCACCAGAGGCATTCTTTGATTCTGATTGGTGGATTTTGAAAAATCTTCTCCTCTGAAACCTCAGGGCCAAATGTTTTGAAACTTTGCATAGTTGATGACTGGGACCCCCTTTACCAATAATCCTTATTTAATATTGATCGGGTTGCAAACATGGCTTCAATTGCAGCTTATAGTTACTATAGAAATTCTATGGAAAAATCACAGCTGACATGAACCAATCCTGGTAGGAATGGTCTATGGGAGGTCATCTACAAACGTTCCTCATTTTGTTCCAGTGGGTTGAAAAATATGGCCGCCAGAGGCATTCTTTGATTCTGGTTGGTGGATTTTCAAAAATCTTCTCTGAAACTGCCAGGCCAAATTTTTTGATACTTCACATAAATGATGACTGGGACCCCCTCTACCAACGATCCTCATTTAATGTTGATCGGGTTGTAAACATGGCTATAATTGTGACTTATAGTTACTGTAGAAACCCTGTGGGAAATCATATTTTTATCTTCTTTGGAACTGCTGCGTCGACGTGAACCAAACCTGGCAGGGATAGTCTGTGGGAGGTCTTCTGCAAATGCTCCTCTTTTTTGTTACAGTGCATCGAAAAATATGGCTGCCAGAAGCATTTTTTGATTCTGATAGGTGGATTTTGAAAATCTTCTCCTCTGAAGCCATTGGACCAAATGTTATGAAACTTTGCGTGGTTGATGACTGCGACACCCTCTACCAACGAGCAGCATTTAATATTGATTGTGTTGCAAACATGGCTGCATTTGCAGCTTATTGTTACTATAGAAACCTATGGGAAATCAATTTTGGCAGCATTTTTTTATTCTGATAGGTGGATTTTGAAAAATGTTCTCCTCTGAAACCACAGGGCCAAATGTTTTGAAACTTTGCTTGGTTGATGACTGCTACACCATCTACCAACGATCAGCATTTAATGTGGATTGAGTTGCAAACATGGCTGCGTTTGTGGCTTATTGTTATTATAGAAACCTATGGGAAATCATATTTATACCCCCCGCAAACAAAGTTTGGGGGGGTATATAGGAATCATCCTGTCCATCCGTCTGTCCGTCTGTCCATCCTTATAAGCGCAACTCCTCCTAAACCGTTTGAAGAATTTTCATGAAACTTTACACAATGGAAGAACTCCAATGAAGATGTGCATGAAGCAATATAATTCCGTTCTGACATTTCCAAGGGGAGATAATCTAACTTATACCGTCTGTCCATCCTTGTAAGCGCAACTCCTCCTAAACCGTTTGAAGAATTTTCCTGAAGCTTTACGCAATGGAAGAACTCCATATGAACATGTGCATGAAGCAATATAATTCTGTTCTGACATTTCCAAGGGGAGATAATCTAACTTATACATTTCAGGCGTGGGGGGGTATCATGAGCTGACGTGAACCAAACTCTGCGGGAATGGTCTATGAGAGAATGGAAATATGTGGCCACCAGAGGCTATATTCGAATGCTTAACCCAATGCCTCTCCTGTCTGCACGAAGATCGGTACTGTCACTGTCAGCAAAATACTTGCTTTTTAAGAATCTTGTAAGGGTTGGTTCCAGTTTTTTCCACTGAGAACTGGGAAAAAACTCTAAATATTGTGGATACAGTACAAGTCAAAATAAGTTGTAGCATAACTGCAATAAACTAAGTAAACTGCTGCTCCTGCACTGACAAGATCAGAATCTGACATATTCTGCAAAGCTATCAGTGAGAGCTTTCCAGAAATGATGTCAGCTTCTGGTCTTACCAGTGTTGGAAGAGAAAGATACATAGTTTATAGGATTATCCTACAACCTACAACTATATAGACAGTGTTGAAAAATGGGAACCCTTTGCAACTCTAAATGCAACTCCTGTGCAATATATAAATAACATGATCTTTCGGTCCCTCTTAGGCACACCGCAGAGTGAAGCAGTGCTTGTTTCCTGTTGTAAACAAGCTCAGTTTTACTTGTACAAGAGAACCTGGCAACAAATGCCTGGAATGGAAGCCCTCAAAAGTGGGCAAGATGGGTATGACTTGACCTTATATCCATGTTGTGGTCAGGATTAGCCATTTGTTGAGAGAAATTGGATCTTAAACACCCATAAATAAATAATCTTTTGGGTTTCCAATGTGAAAAAAGTAAATGATTTAAAGCCTAAAAGATGATTGACAAGCCCAATAATATGTGTACACCGTTCTAATTAGTCCCGCTTTATTACAGTCAAGTAGCAAAGAGTCTACCACACTGTATGTAAGATCTACACCACCTTGCTATGAGGGCTTTGATCATGCAATGTATTGTATATTTTCCACTTTGTTCAGACATCAGTACAAACAGTTAATGGGAATTTTAATGAGTCATGTTTCGAAATATATCCTATACCTGCAGTATGCAAGTATTAGGAAATATGAGCATACCTTAGCATTCTTGCCTTAGTGTAAACTTAAGTGATTTGGGGACAATCCACTCTCCAGACAATGAATATAACATTGTTGTGTGACATGTTCAATATAATTTCATCTCTCATCTCCCATTTTGGCTGCACATTCGAGTAGTAATAAATTCCTTTTACCTGTGATGAAGTGATTTCAGCAGCTTTTCCTTGGATGTTTTTTTATTACACTCATGTATATTATCTGGAGATAAAGCTATTGTCATGAATACATGGACGTGTGTTTGCCTATTTGTTATATATGTCAGAGTTGGCTAAATTGGCGGGAGACTGTTGGACTTCTTTCCTAGAGGTCCAGAGTTTGATCCCTGTCCAGGACGACCCACGTTGTGTCCTTGTGCAAGGCACTTTATCCCGGTTGCCTACATGGGGGCACGATGATGCCGCGTACTAAGGTGTACTGCACCTCGATGGTGCACATGTCTTCAACCCCTGTAACTCTGCTTGAGCAGAGCTTGAACAGAGTTAGAATGTTGAGGAGCTGACAGTTGCTTGTCGATGCTCGGTGGTTCTCTCTGGGTACTCTGGCTTCCTCCACCCATAAAACTGTCATGGTCGCGATTAGCCATTGTACATAAGTATGTGTCTTTAAACACCAATGAAGATAAATAAATATAAATGGCTAAATTGGTCTTTGCTGTACAATATTCTATGATTGGGCTGTTTTTCAGTTTTTCGGTTAATTGGTTTGGTTTTTGGGCAAACTGCAAAACCAAACTGCAAAACACAGCAAAAACTGGCCCAACGGATTTACTGTGTTTGTGCACGAACTGATCCAACTATCTTATTGGGAGCAAACTGGACAATTGACCACTATGGAATCTCGTCACTTAGCAAGCCAGAAAATAAGCAGACTGCTATCTGCAAAATGAGGTCCTCAGAGGGTGAATTTAGTGATGCTACCCTGCATAGCAGGGTAGCATCACTAAATTTACCCTCTGTGAACCTCAGTCTGAATCAGGGTCTCAAAACTAAACAGAAAGAGGATATTTATATTTATTGATGTTTAAGGTCACATATTTATGCACAATGGCTAATCATGACCGTGACAGTTTTACGGGTGGAGGAAGCCGGAGTATCCGGAGAGAACCACCGAGCAACGACGAGCAGCTGCCAGCTCCCCAACATCGTAACTCCGCACTGCAGCACAGGCAGGGTTAGATTGGTTGAAGACATGCGTACCATCGACGTGCAGTACGCCTTAGTACACGGCGTCATCATGCCCCCACACGGGCAATGGAGATGAAGTGTCTTGCCCAAGGAAACAACGCGGTTGCTGCAGGTGGGATTCGAACCGAGGACCTCTCGGCTTGAAGCCTGCACCTCTACCTACTGAGCCACCGCGCTCCCAAACAGAAAGAGGAACCCAGAGGATAAACTGGCCCACTGTATAGGATAGCATCATCAAATTCACCTGCTGGGGACCTCTTTTTGCAAATGTCAGACTGTTTTTTTTCAGGCCTGTCACTTAGCCAATCCAGCAAAGGGGCAAATACGTCCCATTGCAAATTTTCTCCCTTGTTGACTAATCTGATGGACGAGTCAATAAGGAACAAAATGTGACCAAGAGAACACAACATAGATTAAATGAACTTTATTCATTTGTTACCCTGATTTGGCGGGTTTTTTTCTGACTGATTATTCTTAACAACTCATCCCCTAGAAACTCCTGAGAATGATTGAGGGAAAGTCAGCTTGAATCTAATACAGCTTTTGTGGTGAGTGGTGTCGTACAACCTATTACCTGTTACTTCCTGTATCTCAGAGAAGGTTGAATGTGGGTATTTAAAATTTTTAACATTAAATAGACATTATGATTATATGATGCACTTCAAATGTTGTAGAAAAAAAATTAAAGATGGCTGAATGGCAGCCATTTTGGTGTAATTTTTGTATTTTCATACATTACCACCTGTATCTGAGAGGCTTGGATATTGATGTTTCAAAATTTTAACATTAATCAGACATATGAAAATATGATGCCCGTCAAATTTTGTAGAAAAAAATTAAAGATGGCTGAATGGCGGCCATTTTTGTTGCATTTTTTAACATTTTTATACATTACCACTGTTCTCTCCAAGTTGAATGGATATTGGTGTTTCAGATTTTTAACATTAATTAGTCATTATGAAAATATGATGCACATCAAATTTTTTCGTATTTATTCATACCTTTCTATCTTACCACCCCTCTATTTGAGAGTGATAACTTGAACAAATATTAACAGATTTAGGATATGAAACTTTTTTTAGTAATGTCTTGAACAAACTTGATAGCCAGTGAGGTTTGATGATACTGAGCAGAGTTATGACCCTTAACTGGTAGAGTGCTAAATTATTTTTGGCCATCAAATCTTATACACATGTCTTTGCCTTGTTACAATTTATGGGAGAGTGCCTATGGGCACTCTCCCATAAACTGTAACAAGGCAAACCCTTACAGACTAAATAATATCACTTCAAAGATGATACAAACGCACATGCACTGAATATGAGCCTTCAAGCTGTGGTACCCACGCTTCAGAATAAAGCCCAAATATGGGCTTCCAGCACTCTACCAGTTAATTAGTTCATTTTTGGCACATTTTCTGCTTGTTAGTGTGATAACTTGAAGAAATATTATTGGATTTGGTAAATATTTGGTGTATGGAACATTCTTGTCTTGATTTTCAAATTCCGACTCACCGGGAGTTTGAAAATGGTGAAGTTTGCTCATAGTGAGCAAAAGTTATTGCCCTTAATTAGGTAATTTTTGTCTCAAATTATGAAAAAAATTATAAAATTGAGGTTTTTTCTTCTGTTTCTGTCAAATAGAATTTTGCTTCAAGTGACCGATTTTCTTTTTCAGACTTTTTTGACATCTGAACCTTCATAGAATATGATATGCAGACCAGTTTACTGCTACAATGGACAACTTCCCCATCTGTAAGACCTTTCTTGGTTTACTATATTGGTAGACACTGGAGGGTGTTGGGGTTGAGGTTCAGTCAGTGAGATTATCATGAACTTAATGATTTTAGGATAACTTGTGGTAATCTCTCTATGGATGCCAACTCTATGGATGACTGGTTCAGATTAACAGGGCATGATTATGAACCAGTGTTGACTGTATCTGGTGTTCCTCTATCCAGAATCACGATGTAAATGTCCATTGTTCCAAAGAGGATGATGCTTATGAATCCATAAGCATGCCAGCCTGTGCATAATTGTACGGTTTCAGGGTATATGTTACCAAAATGACCCAGTCATTTGCCAGCAGTGTTGTTAAGTACTAAACCTTTTTGACACCTGCGTCTTTATTGAGTTAAAAAAACAGCCTGGTCTTACGATTTCAGGTTGGCCTTCCACTATTTGTAGTATGTAGGTGCAGAAAAATACTCCACCCCACATAGTGATGCATAACCCTTGTTTGTTTTTCATAATTGTTTTGATATCGCAGCATGTTATACAGAGATATTTTGATGCCGTGTTTTTAATCTTTCTGCATTCAGCAGACATTAGTCTATAATTTGGTGACACCCCCAACCATGAGGGAGTATTGTATGATCGCTGGCGATCAGTGTTGCTCTTGTTAATTATTTGTAATTACAATTATAAATTACAGCTACCCAGTCCAACTCTGTTCTTAGTTATGTAGTTATATTTGAGGGGGAAATGTGTTTGTTATCAACAGGGTAGGTTCAAGTTTCAAAAAGGCATAGACATGTTTACCTAAAAAAAATTCAAATAAATTGCGGTGATTTTTGTGGACATGGCAGGGATTTCAGGGAAAAGTTTGTGTGACGAAAAATGATGTATATGACCAGTGGACTATCACTAAATCACCCGCAATGAGAACAATCTTCCTGCAAGAGATACCACAAAACTTTTTGCTGCTCACAAATGTTCTGGGAAAAAAAAATATGCTCAAAATATTTTACATAAATTTTCACTGTAGAGTTATGCTACATGTATTGCTTATTTCCACAGTTTCTTTCTAACTACTTTTAACTGGGTGAGTGCTAAATTATTTTTCAAAGGTGATTTGAAACATGGGTATTTTTTTGCAAGTAGCATTCTACAAGCACAAGTACCCTTAGTTTACCAAGATTTTGTTCATAAATACTTGTTTTGTTACAATTTATTGGAGTGTGTTACTTACTAGGATAATGATATTGAAATGATTGGGATGAAATGTCTGTTAACCCTTTACCTAACAGATCAGTTGCAATTGCTTGTGTAATTTTGAAATTTATCAGTTGGAAAAAGTATATTTTTTTAAAAAGTTTCCACAAAACTATATCATGTGAAACCTCGTTGGAATGAGCTCATCGGACTCGTTCGAATGAGGTGTCACATGGTATGGTTTTCATTGAAATTTTTTAAAAATTTTAAAAAACAATAATTAAAATAATAAATTTTGATATCCAATGGTTAAAGGGTTAACCTTGGATATATATAAAGCTTGAAAACAACACCTCTTCTCCATGATTCTTCATGGAGCACTGTGAAACTGGAAGAACATATCTTGCATTTTAGAAAAGAAATTTTCCCCTCAGTTTCAGTGACAAAAAATTGATATTGTTGTTTTCAATGATACAGTTTTGTGTGTTTGGCTTCACCTGGTTTTATGGTCAATCCCGCTGCTATTGGGTGTATTCCATTTTAGTAATTATGAATCCGAAACTGTTTTCAACATGCATGCTCAATGATCTGAATCGACTGAGATTGTCAAAACAAGTGCACCGTTGTTACTGATACAAATCGCATCACTATTTCATCAGTGTAAAATGATACAATTTTATTAAGACTTGGCAGAAATCTTATGTGTTTTAAGTGTCCCTTAATGAAAAACAAAATGCTAAAAAATTTGTGGGAACCTGTTTTTCATTTCCGTGATTTAGGTCTGACAAAACCTGTATGGAAACAGAACGATCGTTTCCATGAAATCTGCGTGCATGCTAAATTACCCCTAAATCATTCTTTGCTGTTTCATAAAGGAACTTGGTTATTTGTTTGATGGTTCTTACAGGTTTGTGTTGGGCCTATTCAATGTTTGTGTTTTCTCCTAGATGCCTGGGATAGGAAGGTGTAGAGGTGTAAAGATTTTAAACAAGATATTAGTTGAAAATAGAATGTTTTCATTTTTGGAAGTCACTAAAACAAAATTTCCAGAGTCAATTTCAAGGAGGGACCATAAGCTAAGTTTAAATGTTTCTTGAGAATATTACTGACTGGTTTTGGCCATTACATCTGGTAAAGAGAGCTAAAGATGAGATTTACAGTAAGGCTGTGTAGTACACAGGGTTAGTTACTCAGTTAATAATGAACATTTTTTTATAACCAGAAAGTGTGACTTACCCTGTGCAATTCACAGACCACAGGGTTAGTCACACTTTCTGCTTTTAAAAAATTGGTAACTGTCATATCACACACTACATGAAATATGTAAACTCACTGCATGAGGCAGTGTCTGAACAAGATGTTCTGATTAAAAACAGGATAGAAAAGAGGAACTAACCCTATGCATTACACAGAGTAAGTTGGTAAGCTAACATACACTGAATGACCATGGGTATTACACAAGAGTTTTTCTTAGACAGCTGTATCTCACACTACATGGAAATATACACTGACTTATATTATATAAGCCGTAAAAATGAACATGGTTAGTTGGTGACATGCTATATTGAGTACAGAATTCAAGGAGCTATTTATTTATTTATTGGTGTTTAAGGACAATATTGACAGCCAGGGTCACCTCATGTCAGACAGTTTTACGGGTGGGGGAAGCCGGAGTGCTCAAAAGAACCATTAAGTAGCAGTAAGTAACCATCAGATTCCACAACATAGTAACTCCGCACAAACAGGGTTAGCATTGGTTGAAGACATGTGCATCATCAATGTGCAGTACGCCCAAGTACTCAGTGCCACTATGATTCAAGGAACTAATGGAAATACTTTTTTAGCTCAACTTTGGCAAAGCCAAATTTGAGGTATTGTCATGGGCCATCGTCCATCTGTTTGTCCATCACGCCATACACACGGCTCGGGCTTGAGGCTGTTTTTTTTATCCGATCTTTACGAAACCTCTTGGGTACCTTTGTTATTACCGTGAGACGAAAATGAGTGTTTTTGGCTCCGGTCCAAAATATAAGATGGCCGCTGGCAGCCATTTTGTACAAAATTAGATGCAATCTGATTTTTGCGCAGAACTTCCATATGAAAGCTCTGATTTGAATAATTTTGTGTATGATTGTTTAGTACCATGGGATACATCACATATAATACGTATTTTTTCTCATGTGTAAATTATGCAAATTAGACTAACTTTGATTTATTTAGTGTTACTTTCAGCACTGTAACTGCAAATGCCAATACAGCTTGGGCTAGAGGCCGTATTTATGAACTGATCTTTACAAAACTTCTTGGGTACCTTTGTTATCACATAGGGATGAGAACTAGCTTTTTGGGGTCCGGTCTGAAATTCAAGCTGGCCGCTGGCAGCCATTTTGTACAAAATTAGGTGCAATCAGATTTTTGCGCAGAACTTCCATATGAAAGCGTTGATTTGAATAATTTTTTGTGTGAATGTTTAGTACCATGGGATACATCACATATAATAACGTTTTTTTTCTCATGCATAAATTATGCCAATTAGACTAACTTTGATCTATTTAATGTTACTTTCAGCACTGTAACTGCAAATTCCAATACGGCTCGGACTAGAGGCTGTATTTATGAACCGATCTTTACAAAATTTCTTGGGTAACTTTATTATCACAGTGGGGCGAGAACGAGTGGTTTTGGGTGCGGTCTGAAATTCAAGATGGCCACCAGCAGCTATTTTGTACTTTAGTTAATGCAATCAGTTTTTTGTACAGAACTTCTGTTTGAAAGTTTTGATTTGAATAAATTTTTGTAGGAATGTTTAGTAACATGGAATACATCACATATAATACAGGTTTTTTTCTCGTGCAGACATTATGCAAATTAGATGAACTTTTATTTGTTCAGTGCTACTTATACACAGTAAGTGCACATGTCTATACGGCTCGGGCTAGAGTCTGTATTTATGAACCGATCTTCACAAAACTTCTTGGGGTACCTTTGTTATCACCTTGGGATGAGAACGAGTGTATTTGGGTGCCCTTGTTATCACTGTGCTATGGGGACAAATATTTTTGGGTTCAGTCAGACCCACTCTGGGACTCAAAGATTTCTTTTCTAGTTTAGCATCTAACTGTCCCCCACCTTTACAATACTTTACCTATATATTTGTTACAGGCTACGGTCAGCATTTATGTACAGACCGTTACAATACTTTGCATGTACCTTTGTTATCAGGCCATTACCTAGATGTTACCTAGATGTTTGTCATTGCTGTGTCACATGCTAGACATGTACATGTCTTAAACAGGTTGAGCTATAGTGTCACTGACACTTTCATTAATTAATAGCTTGTTACCCTTTTGTTTCTTACATTGTTGAAAACAGAAACTTGAAATTTTGTCATGGATTAATCCTTGCAGATAGGTGTTTGTGTAGTAAGTTCTCATATTTCTTCTGTTACCATTTATGAAAACAATATTTCTGTTAATAGTTTCCATTTTCATTCTTCATTTTCATTGCGGCTAGCGATTATTGTATGCTGCTTAGTGTGTATTTTCGTCTTCGCACTTTAACCATTTTCCCTTTCAGCGCTCTTATCCCCCAAATATTGTTTTACCCTGAAAGGCCTACACAGTGTTTCAGAAATTCTTTAATTTTATACCATGAATGTTGTGTGATTCAATGTTACTTGATACATGTATAATACAGACACTTAACCCTCTGCACTCTGATATCAAAATTGCAAAGTTTTCAGCAGCAAATATTTCCCATAATGCTGTTTGATATTTAATCAATTATACCTTGTTTGACAGAATTCAGTGAGCTCTGTCAAACAAGATATAATTGGTTGAATTCATAGTTAAACAAGAGAAAAACAGAGTGATTGGAGAAAATTCTTTTGCACTACCAGAGTGCTTGGAGTTAAGAAATGTGCAAGATGTACAACACATGTAATCCAACCTACGTTTAAGAACGTCATGTAAAAATGCACCTGGTTGGTCATTATGCATCAGATTGACATTATGTCGTGAATTAACACCTTTCTGCTGCTGAGACATATTCCTGCCCAGGATAGGACTTCTCTTACCATTGGAATAAGTATAATTTGGACATATTTAATCAGACTTTGCCCTGTAAATTGAATGGACTTTTTCACCAATGATTTGTTGAGTTAAATTTAGATGAATTTTTCATCAAATCTAGTCATGGCTGCTGTAGAGCAGCCTTAACTAGATTTGACAAAAAATATTTTGAAAATACTCAGCGGGTAAGAGTTAAATGCTTCGGCACAAAACAGTGTCACTGAAGGAAATATATAGAATAAATAGGTACTAGGGCTGGTAATCAGATTTAAACCATGAGTTGGATAAGGGTTTTAACTGTGAGACTGTTATATTTATACCATTCTCTTTATGCATAATCGACTTTGTCAGTTAAATGGAGGAAAAACGATACTTTTTATCGCAAACACATGGGTTTGATTTGTTTACATCAGGGCTGGTGGGCAGTACTTCCAGCTGCATTTGAATGCTTGATTGACAGCTAGACACATCGGCAAAATTGATTGAATTTACCTTGCTTTTTCAGTCAAATTATTATTAACAATTCTGAAATTTTATTTCAGATATTTAACTGTAGGTATCTTAAACTTAAGTCATTGCACGTAGTAAATAGTATCGCAAAACATTGTATGTTTGAATGGAACATCATGAAGTGTGAATGCATCGAGTGTGAATGCATCGAAGTTGGCAAATTGGGTCATGTCAAAGGTCAAGTTGGATGCAGTTCCTACTAGAGGTTTAAATTTTTGTCATGGAATTCCCAGTGAAAATGATATAACCGCAGTAGAAGCTATACACTGGTAGTGGGGTTAAAAGCTAAAATTTAACATACAGGCTTTTCACAGGTAGCAACTAAGGTGAGCATCATATAAAACAGAGAAACTTGTGGTGATATTATTCTTTAAAAATAAATTAGACTAGATTATTTTTTTTTTCCTTGATAATATTTTTGTATAGGCCTACTATGCATTAAACATGAAAAATAAAACAAATAAACAGAAAGCTGAAACACTGCTATAAACATGAGCAGTTTTAGTACAAGAGTAGAACTAATAGGGGGATTACAGCATGCACAGAGTCAGAATGCAATATCATAAAAAAATCAATTCATAGATGCCGAACGATGGACAAATCAGACACTAGTAAGTTCTACTCATTTCCTTCATTATGCAAACAAGCCCAGAAAGGGAGGAATATGGTAAGATAAATTGGCTATTACCACCATGTGGGTTTCCAAGATGATATACTGAAGTCTAGTCCCTTCCTCTGGGTCATATATCAATTTGTTCTAATGGTCTTGTTGCTATTGTAACAGGGTGGTGTTGTGATTGACCAGAGCACAATTGTTCACAAGTGGTGGGTATGTGTTTCCACTGCATTTTCTCTTTTCTAACACCGCCTCAATAATTTACGGAAAATTAACCCTTTCAGCAGCGAAGCAGTACCTGTTCACTATGGTAAACAGGCTCTGTTTTACCGGTAAAATAGGACCCAGTCACCGGTGCGTGGGAGGTGTAAACCCCCTCTAAAATGGGCAACATGGCTTATTAATGCTCACCCCTGGTCTTGAGTTGATACTCATGTTGTGGTCATGATTAGCCATTGTGCAAAAATATGTGACCTTAAACACCAATAAATAAATAACCCTTTCAACACGGGTACCCTGGAAGGTATCACTTCAGTCATTTCTGTTAGGGGCAAAATGGGCGAAACCATCCTGGTCCATTCCTGGATGTTCAGTAATAATTTAATACAGCAGCTCTGTTGAGCTGTTGGATTAAATTATTACCAAGCCTTGGTAAGTAAGATCTTTTGCTCTTTATATTGTCTGCTTGTCCACTACCATTTTTTTCTTCTTGCAAAAATTTATGCAAACTGTATTGAAAGGGTTAATAAAAAAAAGAAGTGATGAGGCTAACCAACACTCAGATATGTCAATGAGTCCACAAAGAGTAATCAGTTGCAATGGGGAATAATTGAACTTTGTATGTAGTTGTTAATACTGGTAGGACCCGGATATCTAACAATTCTTCTGAGATCAATTACCACATCTAAGTTGTACACTAAAAGGCATGTAAACAGTGGGTTCTGGCTTTTATATATATATAATACCAGGGTAAGACTATATGTATATATGTATTATATTAGGGGTTGTTGTTGGCTCAGTTGGTATGGTGTCAGACCATTTATGGCCAGGTGATTGGGTGTCGTAGACTTGGGATTGACTCCCATCAAGGTCACCTTCCAAAAAACTTTACACTTTTCAATCCAGTGGCGTAGTGCAAGGACGATGACTGGTGGAATTCCTGCTTGACATTGGTGATATATATTAAGACTGACATATAGTTTTCACAAAGGCTGGCATCTATATACCTAGACCAAGGCCGACATCTACACCTAATGACAAACTTTCAGTCATAAAACCTTGTCCATCCCTGTGCTGCATACCTCTAGGCTCTTGTAACATGTAATTGTTCTCCTTCCATGGTGTAAATAACTGACTATTTGCTTTGGATGATTCCTGTCATTCTCCCACGACTCCTCAGTACAGTTGCAGGGTAGCCTGATTAATATTTTCATCCTTTATTAACACGGGCGGCAGAGATGGGGGGGGGGGGGGGGGGGGGGGGGTTACAGGGAGCATGTGCCATCCACTTTTTTCATCAATTATAAGTGCCCGAATGGCATTTTCCAACAGAAAATACACAACCCCTATGGTCACTACACATCACCTTTTCATATATGACCACATTGATTTTCAAGATTTTATTGAATAAAATAGAAAGATCCAAATGGAGAGTAATATTTCAAAGAATGGTTTCAAAGATATGGTTAGCCCTTTAAACCTGAGAGGCCACTTTTCCAGCCCATGAACATGATACTTTATAAATTCATCAAGTATGATAGCTGGTAAGTGAATGTTGGGGAAGACCAATCAATATTTTCAATGTGCAGACCTGAGGCTGCACATTGAAAATATTCATGGGTCTGCCCACAAATAATGAATATGGCCTCGTGCAACTGCTGTCATTGAATTGATATGGAAGATACCACCAGGGTTCTAAGGGTTAAGTAAAAGCAAAAAATGAATGTGCTGAGGTTCGTTTCTTAAATAGAATGGGCTCAAGGGTGAGGGGTAGCATATGTAAATTTATATATTTTGCATGAATACACAGCCCCACCACCATTGACACCCCCCCCCCCCCCCCCCAAAGAAAAATTATTTTCCATCCTACACCCTTGCGGTACCCAGAAAGGTGTGATCCCCACTTTTTTGGAGCTTCTACTGCCTCTGTTTATTCATAAGACTACAGAACAAAATATGAATTGATTTTGCCCACAAATTGAATGTGGATTTGGGTGCATGTCACTGAATTGATAAGGAAGATAGAATTATGTAATCTTGGATGTTAGGAAGGGGTGGCTTGTTTACTGAGCAGAACTTTTGCCATGTTCTTTAATTGTATTTGATGAAATTTAAATATCGTTTTGCTCTTACAGATTTCTCCTTTAATTGCAGGACAGAGCTTATTATCAAGAAAAAATGTTGTTATTTACTGGGTGTGATCTTTAATTTTAACTTTTCATCATCACAGCTGGTTGTTTTCCTGATCATAACGGCAGCCACTCTCAATGGTTTTCCAATTGGACCAGACATAGTCTTCTCTGTAATGTCACTTATTATGGAAGTTAGCTGGACTCTTCATTTGTACATACCCCTTATGATCAGTCACATTGCCGAATTATATGTATCATTTAATAGATTGAAGGTTGGTAAAACATGCACTAAATGCACATAAGTATACTCAATGATAACTGTTTCTTGTTGGAAAATCTTACAAAACAGTGATCGCAAAAGCAGTCTCTCATTCAGATTCTGATCAGTAAATCAAGATTCCATCAATAATGTATTACAGAGTCAAAACTGAATCAAGAAAAACAACCAAAAATAGTATCGGAGTTACGATGTTTTTTAATCGAGATGTGACGAAGTCAAACTCGACTTATAGTTTGATGAATGGCAGGTGGGCGCTCGGGGGTGGCTTCTAATCAATTGGTTTCTGGATGATAACTTGATAATGGTTGGACCCACGTTCATGAAACTTCATAGGTAGGTTGGCCTCTGTGAGAGGAAGAACCCTATTTATTTTAGACTCACTAGGTCAATGGGGAAGGTCACAGTGACCTTGAACATACTAAATCATAATTGGTTTCCGAATGATAACTTGACTATGGTTGAACCCACATTCATGAAACTTCATATGGAGGTTGGCCTTGATGGGAGGAAGAACCCTGTTTATTTTGGACTAGCTAGGTCAAAGGTCAAGGTCGCTTTCAGTGACCTTGAACATAATAAATCAAAACAATTGGTTTCTGGATGATAACTTGAAAATGGTTTGACCCACATTCATGAAACTGCATAGGTACGTTGGCATCAGTGAGAGGAAGAACCCTATTTATTTTGGAATCACTAGGGCAAAGGTCAAGGTCACAGTGGCCTTCAGCATAGTAAATCTGTAAACAATTGGTTTCTGTACGATATCTTGATAATGGTTTGACCCACGTTCATGAAACTTCATAGGTAGTTTGGCATCAGTGAGAGGAAGAACCCTATTTATTTTGGACTTGCTAGGTCAAAGGTCAAGGTCACAGTGTCTTGAACATAGTAAGTCATAAACAATTGTTTCTGAATGATAATTTGATAATGGTTCGACCCACATTTTTGAAACTCCATAGGTAGCTTGGCCTTGGTGAGACGAAAAACCCTATTTATTTTGGACTCACTAGGTGAAAGGTCGAGGTCACAGTGATCTTGAACATACTAAATCATAAACAATTTGGTTTCCGGATGATAACTTGACTATGGTTGAACTCACATTCATGAAACTTCATATGTAGGTTGGCCTTCACGAGTGGAAGAAACCTATATATTTTGGACTTGCTAGCTCAAAGGTCAAGGACGCAGTGACTCTGAACATAGTAAATCAAAACAATTGGTTTCCGGATGATAACTTTATAATGGTTGGACCCACTTTCATGAAACTTCATAGGAAAGTTGGCATCAGTGAGAGGAAGAACTGTATTTTTTTATACTTGCTAGGGTAAAGGTCAAGGTCACAGTGACCTTCAACATAGTAAATCGTAAACAGTTGGTTTCTGGATGATAACTTGATAATGGTTTGACCCACATTCATGAAGCTCCATACGTAGGTTGGCCTAGTTGAGTGAAAGACCCCTATTTATTTTGGACTCGCTAGGTCAAAGGTCAAGGTTACAGTGACCTTGAACATAATAAATCGTAAACAATTTGTTTCCAGATGATAATTTGACGATGGTTCCACTCACATTCATGAAACTTCATAGGTAGGTTGACATTGGTGTAAGAAAGAGCCCTATTTATTTTGGAATCAGTAGGTCAAAGTTCAAGGTCACAGTGACCCTTCACATAGTAAATTGTAAACAAATGGTTTCCAGACGATAATTTGATAATGATTCAACCCACTTTTGTGCTGTCTCAACTCGACATTGGATAAGTGATCCTATCAGCATTTTTAGCTCACCTGACTGAAAATCAGGGTGAGCTTTTCTTATCACTCTTCGTCCGTCGTCCTGCGTGAAGGTGGTGTTTGAGCCTCTTTCTCCTAAACCACTGGCCACATTTTAATTAAATTTCATGTAAGTAGTGACTATATAGGGGCATTTTGAGTTTTGTCCAAAATAGCTTTCGGCTCATATTGAGCAGAGGTGTGGGGGGAAAATGGCCAAATCTTTTGAAAATCTTCTTCTAATGAACCACCAGCAGCAGAGACTTGATATGTGGTATACAGAGTCCTTTTGAGGTTTATAATCAAGTTTGTTCAAGAGAAGTTTGTCGGGCATTATTTGCCTTCGTTATGGGGGGGCAAAAATTTTGGCCACGCCTAAAATTTCTATTTTCAGAACCGTGAGGTCAATTTGAACCATATTTGATATGAGATGATAATGGGTCATAAGTAGCTGATTGATGCAAAAAAAAAATTTCTCATTGCCCCGTGGGAACCTCGGGAGCTAAAAATAGGAAAAACCTTAAAACTGCCATATCTCCAAAACTACACGGCACAGAGAATTCTTTTTTGTATGAAGCTTACTTTTATCCAGTAGAATAGAATGGTTAAAAAAAAATCCCTATCGGTTTGATCACAAGGTACTTTTTTCAGGACTTTGAAAAAGTGCTGAGTCAGCACTTTTTAACACTGTAGGCAATGGGAAAAAGATTAAAAAATCTTCTTCTCCAGATCCAGCAGGCAGAATCTTTTGATATTTGGTATGCAACATTGTAGGGTGGATCTGATTCAAGTTTGTTCAAATCGGCCCCCTGGGTTCATATTTGGGCTCAGTATAGGAGCCCGATTTCGAACTTAGTGCATTTCAGGCAAATTTTTTTAAAAATCTTCTTCTCCAGATCCAGCAGGCAGAATCTTTTGATATTTGGTATGTAACATTGTGGGGTGGATCTGATGGAAGTTTGTTCAAATCGGCTCCCTGGATTCATATTTGGGCTCACTATAGAAGCCCGAATTCGAACTTAATGCATTTCAGGCAAATTTCTTAAAAAATCTTCTTCTCCAGATCCAGCAGGCAGAATCTTTTGATATTTGGTATGCAACATTGTGGGGTGGATTTGATTCAAATTTGTTCAAATCGGCTTCCTGGATTCATATTTGGGCTCACTATAGAAGCCCGAATTCGAACTTAGTGCATTTCAGGCAAATTTCTTAAAAAATCTTCTTCTCCAGATCCAGCAGGCAGATTCTTTTGATATTTGGTATGCAACATTGTGGGGTGGATCTGATTCAAGTTTGTTCAAATCAGCCCCCTGGGTTTATATTTGGGCTCAGTATAGAAGCTTGAATTCAAACTTAGTGCATTTCAGGCAAATTTCTTAAAAAATCTTCTTCTCCAGATCCAGCAGGCAGAATCTTTTGATATTTGGTATGCAACATTGTGGGGTGGATATGATTCAAATTTGTTCAAGTTTGTTCAAATCGGCCCCCTGGATTCATATTTGGGCTCACTATAGAAGCCCGAATTCGAACTTAGTGCATTTCAGGCAAATTTCTTAAAGAATCTTCTTCTCCAGATCCAGCAGGCAGAATCTTTTGATATTTGGTATGCATCATTGTGGGGTGGATCTGATTCAAGTTTGTTCAAATCGGCTCCCTAGATTCCTATTTGGGCTCACTATAGAAGCTTGAATTCCAACTTAGTGCATTTCAGGCAAATTTCTTTGAAAATCTTCTTCTTAAGATCCAGCAGGCAGAATCTTTTGATATTGGGTATGCACCATGCTTAGGGGGGTGAGATTCAAGTTTGTTCAAGCCAAGGCCCTGGGTTCATATTTGGGCTCACTGTGGAAGCCCGAATTATAACTTAGTTCAAAATGAGGAATTTTCTTTAAAAATCTTCTTCAGATCCAGCAGTTGGAATGTTTTGATATTTGATATGCAGCATCCTTAGGGGGGTGAGATTCAAGTTTGTTCAAGCCATGTCCCTAGGTCCATATTTGGACTCACTGTGGGAGCTTGAATTGTAACTTAGTTCAAAATGAGGAATTTTCTTTAAAAATCTTCTTCTTCAGATCCAGCAGTCGGAATGTTTTGATATTTGGTGTGCAGCATCCTTAGGGGGGTGAGATTTTAGTTTGTTAAAGCCAAGTCCCTGGGTTCATATATGGGCTCCCTGTGGGAGCCCGAATTATAACTTATTCTTTAAAAATCTTCTTTTTTTTTAGATCCGCTGGTCAGAATCTTTGGATATTTGGTATAAGCTTTTCTTAGGAGGAGCAGATGCAACTTGTTGAAATCAATTCTCTGGGTTGATATTTAGGCTACCATGTCAGGTGAGCGCCCTCAGGCCCCTTGGGGCCTCTTGTTTCTTTTCTTGATAGATGAGATTATGCAACAGATATCTTTTTTGACGGATTAGGTCTCTGAGGTCAGTTTTGTCTGTGAACTGATTTTGCTGCAAATGCCAGCCAATTGTATCCACAGGTGTATCTGCTGGCACAGTCAGTTCACATTTTGTAAAGGTAATCGCCTCTTTTACAAACCAAAATGGCCCAAGGTCTGCCTTAGGACATATACTGCTCATTTGCCGATGCAGTCGACTTGTTTGTAGAAACAACCCAGGTTTTGCAAAGATAAATGGCCTACTGCCTGCCTTCAGACACAATCTGTTCACATTTTGTAGATGTAATCGCCTTACAGACACACAGGGCACACGTTTTTCAAAGATAAATAGCCCAAGGTCTGCCTTTGCATTCCTGACATTTCTAGAAATGCAGGAGGGCTAAAAATCCCTCCCATCGCATGGCCTAGGGGAGTGATTAGCTCTCCTCAAGATTACAAAAGCTAAAAGTGGCAAATTGAAGTTTACTCTTAATGGATTCTGCTTTCTGGGCTTTTATTTGGTGCTGCTAACATGGTAGTCTCTGTGCGATGGCCACACTGCCCCTTCCACACCTCTGGGCCTCAGCAAGGCCTGGAGGTGCGGAAGGGCAGTTTGTTCGTCTTACAGAGACCACTAACAAAGCAGAGACTTGAAAAGATTTGGGTTTTAGGAATAGGCTGTTATGGTAATCATTATTTTCTATGGCCAGGAGGGCTAGTTTTTGCCCTCCTTTATTTTTTTAAGCTGAGCAGAAGGCAAGTGAATAAATTGCTCCCCTCAAAATGCCAGGCCTGCCTTTGGAAACAATTTGCTTGTGTTTTGTGGACATAATTAGCTTGTGGGTACAATTGGCCTAGAAGACCTATTCTATCAAAATAAGTACCTGAAGAAAATATAGTTCTTTACACCATTGAATTAGGGTGATTACAAATTATGCATCTTACAGCATATTTGGTTTGTGACTTACTGTCAGCATTATATGGTGGTGAAAAGGACTACATGTCTTGAGAGAGTCTGGCCGTCAGAGGGTTGAACCGGGAATAAATTTGTAGAGAAGCGATTTTGGTAGCAAAATGTGCGGAATTCTTTGTGAAATAACATATCCAAAATCCGCTAAAATCTCCTTTGGGGAAAATATTCTACAGGACTTTGAATTAGGGTCCCATTAAGACTTTTTCGTGCGGATTTTCTCCAATGGCAATCCACTGCCATTAGTCGGACAGCTACCCCCTCCCACTATGGACCCCCCAAACTGTTCCGGACCAATTTTATACGCATCTTGACACCTCTAGAGTAGACGTCCGGGTGTTAACAGGAACTCACCTGGCCGGAAATGACGTAATCCAAGATGACGGTCAGGAGGCTCGCTCAATTTTGCAATATTACCATATCTTTAGTTATATGACGATTGTGGAAAAAGTAGTCATGATATGGTATCGACTCAAACTGCATTTTGTCCCTTGTATATTTTTACGTATATTTCTACTAATTGTGTAAATGAAAATTCAACATGGTCGCCAGATTATGAATCAGAATTTGGAAACATTAATTTTTTTCAATATGTTTTTCGAAAAATACGCAATAAAAATCATAATACGCCCAAAAGTCCTGAGTATTTTTACACTTAAATGATAGTAAGTAATCCTTAAATATCATGCAACAAAACAATTGCAAGAGACAATTACTTAAAAAACAAAATGGCCGACAAACGACACACTCTCTATACTCTCTAATTCCTAGTATGAAGGTAACAGAAATGGAGTATGGGAAAGTACAATTGGTCATAATTTCGGTTCTAGTAGGCCAAATTACTCAAATAAAGAATGAGCGTGTAGATACTGAAATGACCAATACTTCTATAACATTAACCCATCATTTACGTAATCGATGACGCCATAATACTATAAAATGTTATACAGGGTTCATACAGCTCTTGAAAAACCCTTGAAAATGAGTTTTTTCTTGAAAAACCCTGGAATTTGAAATTAGCCCTTGAGAAACCCTTGAACTTTCAGAAGTCTCTTGAAAAACCCTTGAATACCAAGCTATTTCCTGGGCATTGTAAATATATGTGTACACGCCTTTTACTTTTGTTGCACTCGTGTTGCTCAGTTAAAAAAACCCATAAAAAGTATGGAACGTTTTACCAAGATTACTGTAACACAGATCACACTTTGGGTACCAGTACTTCCTGACTTCCAAAGTCAGATCTGTGTCACATGAATCTTAGATATTTAGAGCTGAAACAACAAGCTGGATAGTATATGTAGCCCTTGAAAAGAAAAAAAGAAGCCCTTGGAAAACCCTTGAAAAACCCTTGAACTTTGTGAGCAAATTTTTGTATGAACCCTGTTATACAACGGTAGTGAAATTAAACTTTCTCAATGAAATAGACATGGGCTAGAAGGGGTGACCATGCATTCATCCCACAATTCACCCAAACTATGTTTCTGGTTGGTCAAAGCCTTGTAGTTAATATTTAGGATGTTAAAATTTGATATTTGGGAGCAAGTTGGTTTTATTGGAGCTGTATAAGAGTGCCCTAGAAATTTCTCAAACATTTTGTAGGTAAGGTAGGGCTATCTTACTCATGTTATTACACAGCCAATATTATGTTAATAAATAATTTTCTCACAACCATGCCCTTTAGAATGCTGCTTGCAACTTTACATTATGAAAGCATATGTATCAATAGAGAAATAGTATGCATAAATCCAAGATGGAGGACAAAAAAAAATCTTGTTTTTTTTCATTTTAATGTCTTTCCACATGAGTATTTGGAAACAAATTTCACTTATATATAACAAATTTAAGTGTTTAATAATCGCCAAGGCTTACTGGTTAGTATTAAGGTTGTTACCTCCAATAATATGGAAGGAACGTGTCTTCATTGGGGATTGAGTTGGGTATCCTCCCTCAAAAGTCTATGAAATCTGAGAGGGCACCTCCCTTTCAACCACCCATAAAAGCAAGTTTGCCCCACATCGATGAATGTTAATAAATTTAATATTAACAAAAGTTCTTTGAAGGATCAGAAAAACATGATTTATTTATGAACTAAAATACTGTTTGACATATAACGCCCATTTGTATAAATTCAGTATAGCCGCCAAAACTCGTTTTTTTAATTTTCATGTAATCTCATTTAAGTATTTATGTAAGTGTTTCACTTAAATGTAACAAACGTAGATTTCTCTGAAGGACCAAGGCGTATTTCTTAGTATTAAGGTTATTAACATTCAGTACTATTGGAGGAACATTCTTTTTACGGGGATTGCATTGGTGTACCCTCCCCGAAAATATAAGAAATCTGAGGGGGTACTCCCATTGAACCTCGCGTAAATGCATGGTCGTACTATGAAGAATAGAAAAAAACTTAATTTATTTATTAACTAAAACACAATTTCGCTTAAAATGTACAATTTGCATCAATCCAAGATGACCTCTAAAACATGTTTTTTTTTATTTTAATGTCATTTCATTAAGTATTTGTGTAAGTGTTTTAGTTGAAGGTAAAGAATTAGGTTTCCCCAAAGAGCCAAGGAGTACTGCTTAGTATCAAGGTTGTTGTCAGTCAATAATATGTGGTGAACGTGCTATTATCAGGCATTGCATTGGGGTACCCTCCCCTAAAATGTAGACAAATCTTATAGGAACCCCCATTGCAGCTGCCATAAAAGCAAGGTCTTTCCAAATTATTAAATGATAACAACCTTACTACTAACCAGTATCCTGTGGAAAATTAGTGAAACCTAATTTTGTTAGTTTTAAGTGAAACAATTTCTCAAATATTTAAATTGAATGACATTGAAATGGAAATAAGGTGTTTTAGCAGCCATTTTGCATTTATGCAAATTAGATATTTTACGTGAAAATGTTTTTTCAGTGAAGGTTAAAATTAGGTTTTTTTCTGATTTTACAAAGCCTACTTGTTAGTATTAAGATTGTTAACATTCAATAATTTAGGACGTCCTGCATTTACGCGAGGTTTAAAAGGTGTACCCACTCAGATTTCTGACATTTTGAGGGAGGGTACACCAAAGCAATCCTCATTAAAAGCATGTTCCTTCAAATATACTTGCTTTCATAGGTGGTTAAATGGTTGTACCCCCTGAAATTTTATAGCCTTGTGAGGGAGGGAACCCAACGCAATCTCAAATAAAGACAAGTCCCTTCCATATTAATAGAGGTTAACAACCTTAATACTAACCAGTATGCACTAGCGAATAGGAAACACTTACATGTGCTATATTTAAGTGGAACTGGGGGGGGGGGGTGTTTATAGCCGCCCGACTATATTGGTCTCAACGCATGAAATCCCACATGTTCGGTAGCAATATCATTAAAGGCCTTTATGAGCGATTCTGGCCCCATAATTTGAACTTCGTATTTGCGGAGCGCTGATGACCACAATGGTGGAAACTAATCAAAAGTGAGCGAACATGACTGCCACCGCCAGTATATAAACAAAAATGTGCTATCCTAAAAATTCTTCAGAAAAAATAGAAAATATTCAAGATTGGAAGAAAATTTGAACATTTTTTGTAAAATGCCGCGGACATTTTGGCCGACATCTTGGCTATCAGCATCAAATTATGACAGGATGTGTTTGGGTAACTTGCAGTCAACCTAAACTGATCGATATTTGATACTATCGGCTACCATTTTGCTGCAATTCGGGTGTTCCAGACAGCTGACCTACGGTAACGTATTAGACAATCTCACTCGAAAAATCGTGTAGGGGTCCTCATTTCAAAGTGCGCTGAAAAATTGTCCCCAAAGCGAATATTTGCGGATTTTGGATATGTTACTCGGGAGACTCTCCTGCCTCTTTTGACACCAAAATCGCTTCTCTACAAATTTATTCCCAGTTGGCCCACTTTTTCACGTTCTACGCTCAGCCTAAGAGGTTTGTTGTCAGCATCTGTCTACTACCTCACAACATAATTATAGGGTAAATCCATTTAATATTTCATTTGTATGCATAAGACTGTAAGTGGAAAATAGTAGTTATTATCTTCAACACATATTGAATATGGATTCTTCCAAAGCAGATGTCACTGTGTTCGCATGGATGATAACATTCTGAGGGTGTTGGGAAGGGGTAAGATGTCTATTGATGAGGGCTTTTAATTGCCAAGTCCTGTATTTAAATGTCTTTGTGTTCATACAGATTTCTCATTTATTACAGGATGGAGCTTATTGTTAAAAAAAAATGTTGTTATTTGATCGGTCTGATACTGAGTTGCAACTTTGCATCACCACAGCTGATTGTTTTCCTAATTTCGACAGCAGCAACACTTAATGGTTTTCCAATTGGACCAGACAAAATCTTCCCTGTAATGTCACTTGTTTTGGAAGTTCGATGGGTTCTTCATCTGAAAGTTCCCCTTATGATTAGTCACATTGCTGACTCATATGTATCATTTAATAGAGTGAAGGTTTGTAAAACATTTGCTCAATACATAGAGGATATCTACACTGTTTTAGTGAATATCTAGCGAGTGCTTGCGCGAGTGAAAAATAATACTTTTAGGTCCACATGAATGAGATAATTCCCGATATTCACTAAAACAGTGTAGATTTTCTTTTTATTACATGCTTCATGACATTTTACTGCACAATATTCATCCCAATTCGACTGCAAACAGTTTCAAGACAATAACAAAAAGCAGCTGTTCATTCCTTCAAGGCAATGTCATGTGCCGAAGAGCAACATCATTTGCGAAGCTACTGAAAAAACTCATCGTGTGGACCTGAAAATATTGTAAATAAACTAATAAAACTTTCAGGTCCACACTCATGAGATAATTCCCGATACTGACTAAAAACTAAAATACAGTAGATTTTCTGTTTTATTATATGCTAAGAGATATTTTATTGCACAATATTCAGCCCAATTTGGTCCCAACTGCATACATTTCAAAACAATAACAAAGATCAGCTGATCATTCCTTCAAGGCAACGTGATGTGGCATAGCATGTCATAATTTAGGAAGCTACTAAGAGATATTCCTCGGTATATATTAAGTCGATGGATATCAAGAAATATTTTTTAGATAATTTGCGATAATGCACAGGCTAGCATAAAAAAGCTAAAGTATACTCAGATGATTAACTGTTAGAAAATCCTACACTACGGTGATCTCACAAGGAAACTCTTGATCAGATTATGATCTGGTCATGATGCATTTACACTTGTTGATTGAGATTTCATAAATTATGTATTATGAAATCAAAAACTAGGGCCCTATGAGGCTTTGATATTTGATTTTGAATGTTAAGTAGATATTTGGATCAATTCGAAATTGGCAGCTCGATTTGTTTCTTCTCAAATCTTTTTCATAGGAATGGTCCCGAGTTCAATCCCCGTCCGGGACGACCCGTATTGTGTCTTTGGGCAAGGCACTTTATCCTGGTTGTCTACGTGGGAGTACGATGACGCCGTGTACCAGGTGTACTGCACGTCAAGTGTGCACATATCTTCAACCACTGTAACTCTGCTTGAACAGAGCTTGAACAGAGTTAGAATGTTGGGGAGCTGACAGTTGCTCGTCAATGCTCGCTGGTTCTCTTTGGGTAGTCCGGCTTTCTCCACCCGTAAAACTGTCACGGTCATGATTAGCCATTGTGCATAAGTATGTGATCTTAAACACCAATAAATAATAAATAAATAAATTTGCATAGGAATATAGCTTGATATTTGGCATCTTCATCATCTCTCAGAATGTATGGTTCAGATGAAAATTGTACAAAAATAATGTTGAAATGAAAGACTGAGTGTAACTTCTGGAACATTAACATAAATAACATCCATACTTATGCCACGAGCCATGCTAATTCCAGTATTACTAGTCTCTACCACTGTTAAATGCAAATTTTAGGTTTCCAAACAATGTTGACGATGAACTAAAATCCTTACAGGGTAATATTCCAACTATATCACTAATGCATGCTGCCGATGAAGGCATGCCTTGATGATGTAGTTGGATTATTTTATCAGTCGGGACATCAACCATCACAGTTGGAACAAATCAAATTATTAGCACCCCCAATGCCCATCGGTCATATTCAAAATACCACTGGTTCGATTCGTGGTTCGATTTGATTTCAAACAATAGACATGATTTGATTTGAAATTCGATTCGAATTCAAAATGTGTGATTTGCTGAGCACTAGTCAAAACTGAATTAAAAAACCCAATACTTTCTGAGATACAATGTTTTTAGCTCACCTTGACAGAGTCAAGCTGAGCTAATCTAAGCGCTCTCTGTCTGTCGTCCGTCAACACCATGTTTTTGTCTTCTCTTCCAAAACCACTGGGCCAATTCAAGTAGGTGTCAATTGGTTTCAACCAGTTGAATGCCGTAAAAATTGAAAAACAAATTAGTTTGGTACCCCGCCAACTAACACTAATGTCTTGTTGGCAACGAAAGAAACTTTGCAATTGTCCAGTTAAAAAGTGCTTTTAGTTCAATTTTCATGAAGACATGTTCTTAAATGGGAGGTGTGTGATAAATACAGAACCACACATACATTTGAATGGGTTAAGAATTATCGCGCTAGGCTTTCGTGATATCCTGGTCCAAAGCAACCTTGTGCGTTAAAGAAAACTTGATTGCTTTGGACCAGGATATCACGGGAGCCTTCGGCTCTCATGATATCCTGATCCAAATCAATCGAGTGTGATAATTCTTAACTCATTCAAATGCATGTGCAGTTCTGTATATGTACCACGCGTCAGTATTGGTCTTAATTGCCTTCTATTGCTGGTAACTCTGCTTGTTCTGGGTTAGTACATTGCAGAGTCTGACAGTTGCATGCCACTGCTTGGTGGTTCTCCCCAGGTTCATCCAACTGCAAAACTGTCTGACATGATATGACCGACTCTGGCTGTTGAAACCCCAATAAACAAACTTGAGATGTTCATCGTCATTATCAGCCAACTCCTCAATACAGTTGTAGGGTAGGCCAATCAGTATTTTCATCTGCATACATAAAGCTTGCAGGTTGAAAATATTAGCTGATCTTCCACATTTACTGAATATGAATTCTTTCACTGCTTGTTAGTGAATTGACATGGAAAATAGCATTCTGTAATTTCAGGTGTTTGGGAGGAGTATTGAATGTAATTGCCAAGTCCTGAAACTGTTCAGAAACTTATTTTATAGAGTTTAAATGTCTTTGTGCTCATGCTGAATTCTCATTTATTACAGGGCCGAGCTTATTATTAAGAAAAAATGGTCTTATTTGTTGGGTCTTATCGAAAGTTGCTATTTTGCATCATCACAGCTGGTTGTTTTCCTGATTGTAACAGCAGTAACACTTGAGGGTTTTCCAATTGGACCAGACAAAGTCTTCCCTGTAATGTCACTTATTATGGAAGTTCGATTGGCTCTTCATTTGAAGATTCCCATTATGATCATTCACATTGCTGAGTCATATGTGTCATTTACTAGATTGAAGGTTGGTAAAACATTTACTCACTACACAAGAGTATATACTGAATGATTAACCACTGCACACTGCTGTCAGAATACTGACATTTCAAGCAGCAAATTTTTCTCTTAACCCTTCGGGGACTATTTTTGTCTTTTCCAACCTCAGAACAGGTTCCCTTAACATGCCATCATGAGGAGTTCCTGCTGACAATAGACATATTACCTATGCAGTGGTCTCTAGACAAGTCTTGGCTGCCTCAACTTGACTAAAAATCACTGCTAAGCCGTTAGATGTATAGAGACAGTGGTACAGTGGAAATTCAAAACAGTTGTCCAGGCCCTTAAGGGTTATGCAACTAGGAATTTAACCAATTCAGTCATGCGTGACAGAGCTCGATAGTTGAATTCCTGTATTTCGAACCTGATGTCATTTATTGATTCCCTGACATCAGATTATATGTAGATATCATAACATCTTCGGTAACCCTCAGCCATGACCTTTCCTTCCCAAGACCTAGACCTCTTAAAGCAGCTTTGATATTGCCATCTTCTTCCCCAACATCTTTCTTTTATATTCTCCTGTTTGGTGCATTGTAAAGAGTCAGGTGTCTGTCGGATCATCCTTCATGAACTAGCTGGCATAATGCATAAAAATCAACTTGTGTAATGGACAGTTGTTTTTTTGTTATCCTGTTTTGGACAATTAGAGGCCAAGACACTACTCACAGTGGATAGCATTCATGCTTGCGTGCTTGTGTTTTTTCTATGGTTGCAGTTTTCATTTTTTGGTCTGATGATCACACAATTCAAACACTAATCGTAGGCATGTGAGAAGACACCCGACAAATAGGGGCAGGTGGGAGATGATACTGCATTTTGAGTCCCATGGGCTCTTCTCGAGGTGGAATTCTGGTCAAATTTCAATTTTGTAAGACGGTCAATTGTTGTTCATTATTTTGGTTTTCAATTGCTAAGCAGGTTGCACTAGCTTCAGGGATTGTGGTAGACTCTGCAAGGCCTTACCCGCTGCACTGCCAGGTGGCTCTCTCCAACAAACTGTAACAAAACAGTTTTGCATAACATTTTTAGCTGACCTCAGTCATGTTCCAATGAGAGGTCACATGATATGGTTTTGTTGATATATTTTAAAAAGTTAATTTTTTTCAACTGCTCAATTTGCAAATTACGCAGGCGGATGCAGCTGATTTGTCAGGTAAAGGGTTAAATATCTTCTCCAGAATCGCCAATCAGAATCTTTTGATATTTTTTCATATTAGGCATATAGAGTCAGATTCAAGATTGTTCAAATCAAGTCCCTGAGTTCATATTTGCACTCCATATGGATTCTTGTGATATTTAGGGTATGGCTTTACTATGACTCCTAAAGTAAAGTGTGTGCAAGGCATTTAAGGTTCAACAATTTAGTAAGACACCAAAGGGGTTTGAATTTTAACATCGATCCCAATGGAGTATTTACTTTTCATGCATTTAAATGAATTCTGCTCATAGGTGATGGTGGTCACGTTTAGTCAGATGTATATGTGTGCGGATAAGATGATCATTTGTTCAAAAACAACGGACCCTGCACCCCAGGTTCATTCCTACCCTCCCCCTTTCCAGTTAAAAATATGACATTGACACAATTGGAGTTTGAACACTGCCTACTGGAAATCGAGGCTTTTAAATCATCTGACATGGGCAAGAGTTTTATATAAAAAAAAATATGTAACTTCATTTGAACTAGTCATAGATACTAAATGTGACCTTAAGGTATGACAGTACTAAATATTTAAATTTGAGTTACCCGCCTTGAAAAGTTGCACTCGAAAATGATGGAATCTCTGAAACTCAGCAGCCCGATAGTCAAGTCATGGGAGACTTGAACCCAGAGGAAATTGGTAACAATCTAATTTTTGTATCCACGTGTGGGCAGTATGTCCACATATGTGTTTACCTGGTAATAAAAATCATCATCAGCAAAACTTTAATAAATGAAGCACGAGTTCGTACCTGGTGCTTCATTAATTAAATTTTTAATGATTATTCCTATAATTAATGAAAGGAATATAGTATTTTTGTGTCTGTGGAAATATTACCCACCTGTGGAAAGTGACCTGTCCCTGTGGCCGTACTCTAGCTCACTCTGGGGGAATTTTTTTCATTCAAGATGTTGTTCAAGATTGTCGCCAAATAATTTACACACTACCTATATTTTCACGAAAATATAATGCTTTGGTTTCGATAATATGCAGAACACTCACAAAACATGCTTTTGGGAACTATGCTATTGTATAATGTTGCTTGACCACAACAATGAGCCATTAAAAGCCAAGATGGCTGCCAAAATGGCACCCAAAAAGCTCTAAAACTAGACATTTTACTGTTTTGTTTCGAGAGCTGCAATTGATTGCACCAGAATGAGATTAGTGCCAAACATCAGTGAATAATAAACATAATTTGTATGCATGAAGCATAATTCATTACTTTTATATTCAGAGGAGGACCCAATATTGAATTCCATCAGAACAATGAACATGATGTTTTACGAAGGGAAAATCATTTTAGCATTCACATTGTGGTTTTTTTCATGAGCTAAATGAAAAAAGTCAAAGTACTTCTGACATTTTAATGATATATACAGTAACAAGTATAGTGTTTTTAGTATCTAACATACTTTTTCGATCAATTACCTCGAAAATAGGCCACATTTGATAAAGGTGTATGTGTTGGTGTGTGTAGCCTGAGGGTTTGTTTACCTGCATGTGTCTGTGTGTATGGGATGAAAGAGAAGAGAGGTAAGCGCACAATAAGAGAAATCGAAAGGTGCTACACCAGTTCATTATTCAATATCATGTTATGAGGTTTAATGGATTTGATGACTATCAACATTTTTCGTTAAGTCTTACATCCTCTGAATTGTTGCAGTTCTCACCCCAACAATCTCCACATGCATTGAAACATTTCAGTCCGTTTTCCTGCAGGTGGACACATTAGTTCCATACAGGTTTCTAGGGGATGATTTGCAATTACATCATATGAACTTGGAGTCAATGCTCAGGTGCTGCATGTAGGCCTGTCATGATTGGGGTTAGGATTGATCCTTGGATTTTTCGTCCTCTTTGTGTTGGGTCTGTATCAGCATTATAGAGGTATTCCAGAGCATGACCTGCAAGTGCACCCTCAGACTATGAAAGTAGGCCACTTGCTCTGTCAGTGGAAGTTTTTGTGGTTCTTTGCCTGACTTGTATGATGAAACCATCCCCCTGAATTTAGCACACCTTAAATGAGTTTTAAATTCGCCCCCTGTCTTTCCAGAGTACAATGTTGCAAACATCTTAATTCCTTCCTTCCCAACAACTTAGGGAGTAGAATTAATATAACTTATCCAGGGTTCCTGCAGGCCTTGAAAAACCTTGAATTTGAAAATCAATTTTCAAGGCCTGGAAAGGTATTGAATTTCCCCAAAACTCCAAAAGTGGCCTGGAAAATCTTTGAAAATAATCTTTCAAAATATAAAAACCATCAAAATTTTCCCGTGATTATTCTACAACTTATTTCCACAAATCAAGTCCATTTTTGGTTAATAATTGCTCTCTCTCTATGGGAACCCGAGTTTTAACTTAAAAGTCTTCTTCAGATCCAACTCTCAGAATCTTTTGATATTGGGTATACTGCATCCTTATGGGCATCTGATTTAAGTGTGTTCAAATCAAGTCCTTTGATTACTATTTGGGCTCCCTAAATTTTTTACTTTGTGCAATATGGGAAATATTCTTTAAAAAACTTATTTTCAGGAACCCCCATTTAGAATCTCGTGATATATGGTATGCACCACCCTTAGAATTCAAGTTTGTTAAAATCAAGTCCCTGGGTTAATATTTGGTCTCCCTACTGGAACCTGAATTTTAACTTTGTCCAACACGACGACTAATCTTTAAAAATCTGCTGCTTGATTCTTTGATATTTGGTATAAGAGGGTTTAGATTCAAGTTGTTCAGATAAATTCCCTGGGTTCCCTATTGATGGAACAACATTATTTGCAAACTTGTTCTTTATTTATTGACAGGTAAGTATTGTTTTCCTTCTCAAACAGACAAATGTCTGATAAACTGAGCAATCACATTTTTGTTTTCAAATCGTATGCTTTCATTAGACGACTCTTTCGAGATTTGGAAAGAGAAAAACCCACAAATGTTATGTTGAACTGACCTTAAATGATGACAGAAATGAAAGGGTCCTATAAATAAATCCATATAATGCAGTAAAACCATGCACCAGCAACAGAAGAGTGTAATTATTGCTTCGAATAAACATATTCAGTGCACTGAACACCAACAAAACTTTCCAATATTAAAAATAGAAGAAACGACAATGAGGTCAACACGTGCTGCTTCAGGGTTTCATAAAAATTAACACATGGACCCAAACACTGTCAAAGCATACTGGTTTTTGATATTATTTTTCGATAAACATCAGCAGTGTATGTGGGGAGGGCATGCTTCCAAAAACAAAAATAGGAAATACGGGAGGAACTGTGGAGCTAATACCAGACATTATTTTTATGTGTACCCATACTATGTATAGTACACATAATGCTGGCATCCGGGGTGACCATCCGTCGTTCGTCCATCCTTTGTCCGTCCGTCTGTCTGTCTGTCTGTCCATATGTCCGTCCGTCCGTCCATCTGTCTGTCCGTCCAGCGTCCGTATCCATTTCTTTGGCATTCGATAACTTGAAAAATATTGCTTGGATTGTCAAGTTACTTTATATTTGTGTTCAGGTTACTGATGTGCCGAGCTGAATAGTTTTTGGTGTATATCGGATAATTTGATCCTGAGATATTAACCCTTTATCCCCCAAATTGAAAATTCGTCCAATCCCTTTGGCATTCGATAACTTGAAAAATATTACTTGGATTGTCAGGTTACTTTATATTTGTGTTCAAGTTACTGATGTGCCGAGCAATATAGTTTTTGGTGTAAATCTGATAATTTGATCCTGAGATATTAACCCTTTATCCTTCAAATTGAAAATTCCTCCAATCCCTTTGGCATTCGATAACTTGAAAAATATTGCTTGGATTGTCAAGTTACTTTATATTTGTGTTCAGGTTACTGATGTACTGAGCTGTATAGTTTTTGGTGTAAATCTGTTATTTTGATCCTGAGATATTAACCCTTTATCCTTCAAATTGAAAATTTCTCCAATCCCTTTGGCATTCGATAACTTGAAAAATATTGCTTGGATTGTCTAGTTACTTTATATTTGTGTCCAGGTTACTGATTTGCCGAGCTGTATAGTTTTTGGTGTAAATCTGATGATTTAATCCCGAGATATTAACCCTTTATCCTTCAAATTGAAAATTCCTCCCATCCCTTTGGCATTCGATAACATGAAAAATATTGCTTGGATTGTCAAGTTACTTTATATTTGTGTTCAGGTTACTGATGTACTGAGCTGTATAGTTTTTGGTGTAAATCTGTTATTTTGATTCTGAGATATTAACCCTTTATCCTTCAAATTGAAAATTTCTCCAATCCCTTTGGTATTCGATAACTTGAAAAATATTGCTTGGATTGTCAAGTTACTTTATAGTTGTGTTCAGGTTACTGATGTGCCAAGCTGCATAGTTTTTGGTGTAAATCTAATAATTTAATCCTGAGATATTAACCTTTATCCTTCAAATTGAAAATTCCTCCAATCCCTTTGGCATTCGATAACTTGAAAAATATTGCTTGGATTGTCAAGTTACTTTATATTTGTGTTCAGGTTACTGATGTCCTGAGCTGTATAGTTTTTGGTGTAAATCGGATAATTTTTTCCTGAGATATTAACCCTTTATCCTTCAAATTGAAAATTCCTCCAATCCCTTTGGCATTCGATAACTTGAAAAATATTGCTTGGATTGTCTAGATATTTCTAAATCAATAATTTAAACTTGTATGTCAATAATTCGCATTCGTCCTTCTAAATAATAGCAACTGGTTTTTATCTAACAGTAACAACACAAGCACATGGCTTTATTACTGTTCAACATAATTTGTGAAAACATCAAAACTTTTCAAGTACCGGTAGATTAAAAGAGATTTCTTCTCAGGGATTTATTGGGAAAGTAAATAAAAACAGAACAAACAGTCAGAAACTTATCATTTCATTCATTCGGTATGTTCATTTTATTCATTTATGCTGATGATTAAAGTCACCGTATTGAACAGCTATTTTATCTTTCCCATTTCCGAGGTACCCCCACCGTTCGTGTACAATAATTTTATTAACCGATACAGTGTGTTTTTCAAAATTTCCACCCACATTTGCTGTCCACATGTATTTTGGCCATTTTTGAAGTTTTCGGACACTGAAAAATTTGGATTAAATACGGTACTTGATATACAACACCCTAACTGGACTCAGATTCAAGTTTCAAGTTTGTTCAAATTAAGTCCTTGGATTCATATTTGTGCTTTCTGTGGGGCCCAAGTTTTAACTTGGTGTATATGATGAATCATCTTTAAAAAATCTGTTTCTTCAGATCCACCATACAGATTCTATTGATAGGATACAGCATCCTGGAGAAGGGCTCATACACAAGTTAAGTCTCTAGGTTGATATTTGGACTCCCTAGTTTTGCATTATTGTAAATCTGGGCATTATGTTTGAGGTAGCATCCCATTACTAGAAAAAAATCATCTGGCATGGACTGCAGAGTTTACTTATATAAGTAGTTAAATGACTTCATTCCGCTGTGGTGTTCATAAGCCAGAGCTGCTAATTAAATCCTTCTTTAAACAACTTTGGACAGGTGAGTACCTCAGGCCCCATGCATGTTTTACTTTTTAACCCTTTTATCTAATTCAAGTAGAGGGCGATTGCATATATGAATAATTACATTGTTAATGCAGTTATACGTTTTGGGTCCAAATACTCAATTCCCATTGGTCAGCTGGATGAAAACGTCATGACCAAATGTAATTCATTTTCCAATGAATACATTTGGTCGAACTTTGACCCGCATTTACGGTAGAGCGCAGTTGACAGAATGTAATTCTGGCGGTGTTTGGGCGGGTTTTTAACTTTTAGCACCTCACTTCTTTCTGCTTTTTTGTTTGATAAAAAGTAGTTTAAACAGTTACGGAATGTAATTATAAGAATTGAATGCAATTTTTTTAATCTTTATTGGAGTATGAATGTGTGGGAATGGGTACAAATTATGTATGAATCCCTTTGGGATTCATACATAATTTGTACCCATTCCCACACGTTCATACTCCAATAAAGATTAGAAAAATTGCATTCAATTCTTAATTGTTTTCCATAAAAAATAAATCCGTTATTTATCTTCAGAACCTCATCTTATGGCTCTCATTACAGTGGGCTCAAAAACAACTTGCTGTTGGGGGAGCATGGTGATGCACTGTACTGAGACATATATTACAAACTCATCTACAGTTGCTCTTCAGATCATATGTCATGTGCTGCCAGTGGCAGGTACACTGAACTTGAGTGTGTGTATAGAGCCCAGTTTTTAGCTCACCTGAGCAAAGCTCAGGATGAGCTTTACTGATCACTTTCCGTCCGTCGTCGTCGTCCGTCGTCGTTGGGCGTCAACAATCATCTCCTCCCAAACCACTAAGCCAATTTTAATAAAATTTTGTGGGATTGATCATTGGGTGGAACACTCGAAGAATTGTGTTCGAAATCTCCGTCGCTCATCTAATATGGCTGCCTTGGCTGCTGATTGGCAAAAACACATTAAAATCTTCTTCTTCAGAACTGCTGGATCAATTTGAATAACATTTGCTGGGGATAACCAGTGGGTGGTCCTCTCTCAGAATTGTGTTCGGTTTGTCCGCCCGCCATCCAACATGGCTGCCACAGCTTCTGATTGGCTGACGCTCCACCCCTAAATTTCTATTTTTTGAATCAAGACATCGATTTGAACCAAATTTTTTTTGAGGACTTATTGGGTCATAAGTATCTAATTTATGCCGAAAAAAATTTTCACGTAGCCCCAAGGGAACCTCAGGAGCTAAAAATAGAAAAAATTAAAATTGCTCATATCTCCAAAACTGCACGGCTCAGAAACTTTTTATTTGCTGTGCAGCTTGCTTATGAGCAATGGAAAGGAATGGTAGAAAAAAATCGCTAACGTTTTTTTTCTAAGGTACTTTCTTGGGACTCTGAAAAAGTGCTGACTCGGCACTTTTTAACACTAAAGGTAATGCAAAAACATTAAAAACTCTTATTCTCACGTCAACAATCATCTCCTCCCAAACCACTAGGCCAATTTTAATAAAATTTTGTGGGATTGATCATTAGGTGGAACACTCGAAGAATTGTGTTCGAAATCTCCGTTGCCCATCTAATATGGCTGCCTTGGCTGCTGATTGGCAAAACACATTAAAATCTTCTTCTTCAGAACCGCTGGATCAATTTGAATAAAATTTGTTGGGGATAACCAGTGGGTGGTCCTCTCTCAGAATTGTGTTTGGTTTGTCCGCCCGCCATCCAACATGGCTGCCACAGCTTCTGATTGGCTGACGCTCCACCCCTAAATTTCTATTTTTTGAATCAAGAGATCGATTTGAACCAAATTTTTTTTGAGGACTTATTGGGTCATAAGTATCTAATTTATGCTGAAAAAATTTTTCCCATATCCTCGTGGGAACCTCAGGAGCTAAAAATAGAAAAAATTAAAATCGCTCATATCTCCAAAACTGCACGGTTCAGAAACTTTTTATTTACTGTGCAGCTTGCTTATGACCAATGGAAAGGAATGGTAGAAAAAAATCGCTAACGGTCTTTTTCTAAGGTACTTTTTCGGGACTCTGAAAAAGTGCTGACTCGGCACTTTTTAACACTGAAGGTAATGCAAAAACATTAAAAACTCTTATTCTCACGTCAACAATCATCTCCTTCAAAACCAATGGGCCAATTTCAATAAAATTTTGTGGGCTTGATCATTGGGTGGAACACTCGAAGAATTGTGTTCGAAATCTCTGTCGCCCATCTAATATGGCTGCCTTGGCTGCTGATTGGCAAAACACATTCAAATCTTCTTCTTCAGAACCGCTGCATAAATTTGAATAAAATTTGCTGGAGATAACCAGTGGGTGGTCCTCTTTCAGAATTATGTTCGGTTTGTCCGCCCGCCATCCAACATGGCTGCCACAGCTTCTGATTGGCTGATGCTCCACCCCTAAATTTCTATTTTTTGAATCAAGAGATCGATTTGAACCAAATTTTTTTGAGGACTTATTGCGTCATAAGTATCTAATTTATGCCGAAGAAAATTTTCCCGTAGCCCCGTGGGAACCCCAGGAGCTAAAAATAGAAAAAATTAAAATCGATCATATCTCCAAAACAGCACGGCTCAGAAACTTTTTATTTGCTGTGCAGCTTGCTTATGACCAATGGAAAGGAATGGTAGAAAAAAATCGCTAACGGTTTTTTTCTAAGGTACTTTTTCGGGACTCTGAAAAAGTGCTGACTCGGCACTTTTTAACACTGAAGGTAATGGAAAAACATTAAAAAATCTTTTTCTTGCGTCAACAATCATCTCCTCCCAAACCACTGGGCCACATAAAATTTTCTGAGATTGATCATTAGGTGGAACACTCAAAGAATTGTGTTTGAAATCTCTGACGCCCATCTAACATGGCTGCCATGGCTGCCATGGCTGGTGATTAGGAAAACACATTAAAATCTTCTTCTTCAGAACTGCTGGATCAATTTGAATAAAATTTGCTGAGGTTATCCAGTGGGTGGTCCTCTTTCAGAATTGTGTTCGGTATGTCCGCCCACCATCCAACATGGCTGCCACAGCTTCTGATTAGCTAACGGCCCACCCCTAAATTGCTATTTTTAGCTCACTGAAGGGAGCTCAACTTTATCACTTTCCATCCGTTGTCCGTCGTCGTCCGTCGTCGTGAACACTTTTCAAACAACTTCTCCTCCTAAATCACTGGTCCAAATTGAACCAAATTTGGTTGGTATCTTCCTTAGCATGTGTCATTTAGAAATTGTGTGACTAAAGTTACCGCGCCCAATGGGGACCCCAGAAGGGGCGGAAAGGTGCAAAAACCTTTAAAAATCTTCTCCAGAAACAGTAAAGTAAAAAAAATAAAAATGGCCATATCTCAAAAATTGCACGGCTCAGAACATTTTTTTAAGCACTAAGCTTCCTCATGACCAGCCGAATAGAGCTGTACAAAAAAAAAAAATAAAAAATAGTGGGGGAGATTTATAAAGGGGTCTGGGTTTAAGTACCTTGGTCAACAGGGCGGAATGAGGGTGACCATGGTTTACCTCATTGGAAGAGGTTAAGTTGTTGGTTCAGAAATAAGAATTTCCTGTCAGCAAATGGAGATGGAGTATGGTAAATGGTTTTGTGTTTCAAAATTATGGGCAGACACCCCCAAAGGCAATTCCACTCTGCAAGTTTTGTGGAGATCAACCTAAGCACCATTGAGAAAAGAATAACTGAAGTATGGTAAATGGTTTCATGTTTCAAAATTATAGGCAAATACAACAGAAGGACAATCTGGGTCAACCATTCAGACAACGTGCAAGTTTGACAGAATTGCCTGGGCACCTTGAGGAATAGTTGGTCAAACAAATGCAGCCATCACTGCACCCCAAATGTAGCATACATTTTTGGGACAGGTAGTAAAGTCTCCTCCCATTTATTGGTACCAGAATGCAGAAATATTGAGAGATAGGGTCCAAAAGGCATGCAGCACCTAGTTTGGGGGGGGGGGGGGCATGACTGATTTGGGAGGACCCCCCCCCCCCCACACGGCTTTTTAAATTTTTGTTTCAAAACAGAGGATCCAGAGAATCCAGACTAGTCCTTCTATTGGTGTCTCTTCCTGTTTATCAAATTATCAGTCAAGTGAAATGTACCTTTGCCATAGTTTAGAGCCAATTTGTCAGGTGAGCGCTCAAGGCCCCTTGGGGCCTCTTGTTAAAAAAAGTGTACAGTGATGCAAGACTTTCCTTTTAATTACTCCAGAGTATTGCTTCATTAGTGCCAGATTACTGCTGGGAAATAATAAAATCATCATTTAGAATTAGGCCTAAAAAAGTTAAAATCTGTTTCTCAGGCCCTCCCACATGGTGCTTATAACTGTCACATGCTCTCTTTTTAAAACCAATGTAAACGTTAAAAATATAAAAATTAAATGGTTTATGTCCCATATTTTACCCAAGTTAATAGAATTGATAAATTTCATTAACTTGAGTAAAATATATGAAAGGTAAAATATATTATTGCAAAGCCTTTTTGCACTCAAGGGATAAAATACACCACCACCCATGTTATTCTGCAGATTTTGAGGCCTAAAACATAAAACAAACCAAGAACATGAATTGTTGATGACAAACAAATAATTACAAAAATCAAAAATAAAATTAAAAAATGCCCGCACACATGTGATTTTACAAAAAATGGACTGAGAAACAGAAGATCTACTTTTAGGGACCTTATGAACATAATATTCACTTAATTTATACGCTGTTGCCTTATCTGAAAAAGCAGTTTATAGAAGTGCTTCCCCATAAATTACTTCCAGTAATAAACTTTATCTTACCATAAGTATGTATTGGGTTGATATTTACTTGAATGCAGTGTGTATCAGGGACCCCTGATACAAAGTCAAGATCTAGCAACTGCATAATACATTGACCTGCCAATTTACGTTTTGTTTTCATTATTATTTATAGAACATAACAAGCTTTCAAAACATGTTTGTGAGGGGCACCTTGTACATCTCTAAAATACAAAAACAGAGACAAAAACCCACATCTCTGAAGTATAATTATTAATTTATGGACCACATTGATTTTATGCTTTTGTGTCTGAATCACTGGAAGTATTCAAACTGGAACAACTCACACTGCTAAAGCGCATTCTTTTCCGAATGTTTAGCATGTACTCTCTCAATAAGTTTATCTGAGGATCGTAAAAATTCAAGGTAGCTGCATATAGTTTCAACTGAAATGAAATTGTTATGAGTTTGAAAATAAAATCTGAAATTCAAATGCTAGTTAACTCTGTTTTCAAGGAATCTTCTTCTTTTAGGCTAATATTTAAGGCGTTCTGAAATGAGAGGTTCCAGGTTCTCTTTTACCCCTTAGCTGCACGCTTGGCACCCTCATTGCCCGCCTTTACCAATTTCCCCCTTTAACTAATGTGACTTTGATCTCACTTTGAACAACAATGACTCACCTTCTGCAGGTTGCCTTAACCTTTACCCAACATAATTAGATCAGAGCTATTTACAGAAATAATTTAATTTTCAATATTTTTTAAATTTTTTGTCGCAAAAACAAAGCTTATGATTCCTCATTGGAACGATCTCATTGAGCTCATTCCATTGAGAGGTCATAAGCTATGTTTTTGATGTAAAAATGAAAAAGATCATTTATTTAAGAATTTTGTCTGTAAGTGTCATCTATCTTTTGTGTAAAGTAAGGGGGTTAATTCCTACATGCCTCGTAATATTGATGAAAAAACTCAACTCTCCTCTTGGTGTCAACAAATCCTTCATAAAAGCAGCCATGGCTTGATTTTATGAGACGTTCATGAATGATACAGGACAGTTTTAAGAGTTAAATCTATTTATGAGATACCACTGTGGTATCTGTATTTCTTGTAAATTTGCTGAACGGTAGAGTAAGCAGACCACAAGAAACAGTACTCACAATATGTATGCTTAATAAGTAATAATAATGCTTGTTTGGGGTGACTTCTAGATGGGAGCTATCGATTTTCTTCAATTTCCGTCAAAAAATGTTGCCGCGGCCAACGTTCTTAGAACTTAGTTTAGTCAAAACACAATATTTCCCTTTGACACACCCTACAGGGCACATTTATGATTTGATTGCTTTGAAACCTGGTATGCTTATTTAGGGTGACCTCTAGATGGGAGCTATCGATTTTCTTCAATTTGCGGCAAAAAATGTTGCCATGGCCAACGTTCGTAGAACTTAGTTTAGTCAGACCTCAATATTTCCCTTTGGCACACCCTACAGGGCCCATTTATGATCAGATTGCTTTGAAACCTGGTATGCTTGTTTGGGGAGACCTCTAGATGGGAGCTATCGATTTTCTTCAATTTCTGTCAAAAAATGTTGCCGCGTCCAACGTTCTTAGAACTTAGTTTAGTCAGAAGACTCAATATTTCCCTTTGGCACACCCTGTATACAGGTGTATACAGGGTACATTTATGATCGGATTGCTTTGAAACTTGGCATGCTTGTTTGGGGTGACCTCTAGATGGGAGCTATCGATTTTCTTCAATTTCCGTCAAAAAATGTTGCCACGGCCAACGTTCTTAGAACTTAGTTTAGTCAGACCACAATATTTCCCTTTGGCTCACCCTGCAGGGCACATTTATGATTACATTGCTTTGAAACCTGGTATGCTTATTTACGGTGACCTCTAGATGGGAGATATCAATTTTCTTCCATTGCCGTCAAAAAATGTTGCCACGGCCAACGTTCTTAGAATTTAGTCTAGTCAGACCACAATATTTCCCTTTTGTACACCCTATAGGGCACATTTATGATCGGATTGCTTTGAAACCTGGCATGCCTGTTTGGGGAGGCCTCTAGATGGGAGCTATCGATTTTCATCGGTTTCTGTCAAAAAATGTTGCCATTGGCAAAAAAAATGACATTGGTACCAATGATCTTCAATTTTGCCATTTCATTTATAACTTACCAAGTTCAAGTTTGTCAAGTTGAGCTACAGTGTCATTGACACTTTCATTTTTTGCATACCAGTGACAGTGATAAATATGTCATTAACACAGGATTATTCAGTTAACCAAAAAATGGTGAATCTAATTTGCTAAATATTTATTTGATTAATCCATTATATCTTGTTTGAAAGAGCTCACAGAGCTCTGTCAAACAAGATGTAAGGGATTAAATCATTTGAACATATTTTATGAGAGGAAAGAAACACTGGAAAGTGGGTCATAAACTGAAAATCTGAAATTAATGAATAATAATGGGTATCACTTTGAAAAGTTACATTTTGTTTAAAGTGCATTCAAAAAATTATAATAGAAGGAAGCTACTGGAAATAAATACATGTCGTTCCAGGCCTGGCAGTCTAGAAAATCAAGGAATACAAAAAAATTGCCCTCCTCAGATTGCTTTGGAGTGCACTTGCATCTGGAATGTTCAATGCATATACTTGTGTGCTATTTTGGTTATATTTACTTCAAGGTATTACTGTTGTAACTGAAAAATTATTCTATATTCAGCTACACAGCGGAAAAATTGGCACACACATCTTCTCCTTATTCAAAATGTTGCTTTTAATTCTTATGTGACTGTCTTCTACACTCAAAATGTGTTGAAATGTGACACAGAATGGGTCATGAATTATTGTGAATCAATCCAAAATTGATAACAGTTTTTAAAGGCAGTCCCAAACATGTCTGGCATTCCAGAAAATCAAGGGGTGCCAAAAATTGCTCTCCTCTTTTTTTTCTAGGTGTGCAGTAGGCATGCAGCACTCCTGTTCTCCTAAAGTATGCCTGGACTACAGTTCCAGGTATTTGATAGTTGTAGTTGCACGCCATGAGAGATCATGATACATATCGTATCGTGCAGACTGAATTGTGATACATATTGTATCATTAAAGAAGCATATCGTTGCAGCCCTGATTACTGTTGCAGTGTTGTTTTATTGTGTCTTTCTCCACCCTTCACATTCTTCAACCTGAAGACAAATGCATGAACTTGTATTCCCCAAATCTAGAGTAGATGGAAGTCTCTGAGATTCTTGAAAGTCCTTGTATTGAGATATAAATCATTCCTTGAGTACATCAATGTGCTATCTGTAATGCTTTAGCACTCAAAGGACAAATTTCTCAAGGCGTTGAAGTTATTTAACAATGGTTTCTGAACACCCATTGGTCTTGAAAAAGAAAATGCTTGAAGTAGTACTGAAATGGTTAACCAGATAACTGGTTTGAAATCGGTTACCTACCTAACCGATTTGAAAAAAACGGCAACCGGTTATCCGAAATATCAATAGTGATTGTCATTCCATGGTTAAAACGTAGTAAATCTGCCACTTCTTTGGGATAGATTACACCTCGAATCAGCGCTGTAAATATTGAGAAATAATCGGCTTCAAGACTTTGTTAATGATCAGCAATTTCTGTGAGTACTGAGTAACCGCAGAAACTATTCCGTAGTATGTATACAAACAAACGTTATCGAGTACTCAACAATGTTCGTTTGTATACACACTATGGAATAGTTTCTGAGAATACTGCTTTCTAATTGATATAGTTTCGATCCCAGATTCAGTGAAATAATGGCTACGGATAACTGGATATTAACTAGTTATAATTCTCGATCAGTCGGTTGTGAAAATGAGCCAACCGTTTCAGCCCTACTTGAAAGCAATTTTGCAGTTTTTCGATTGGTTGTTTTTTCAAGCCATGCAGAAGTCTCCTGTAGCACATGTTTTCAATGTTGCAAAAATTAATTTAACCCATTGCGACTACAGTATGTAATATTACGTATGAAAATTCCTGTGCCAAGCAACTACAGTACGTAATATTACGTACTCCGACTTTTAACAGTTTGACAGCACCAAAGCTTGATTTTACATGACGTTAAAACATCACGATAACTGTAGTCATAAAGGGTTAACCAATTATATCATGATGACAGGGCTTGTGGAGTTAACCCTTTCAACCCAGTAGGCATAAATTTTGCGTGAAAACAAAATTGGTAGTGGACGAGCAGACGATATAAAAGATCAAAAAATCTGAAGCAACGCTTTATAATAATTTAATCCAACAGCTCGACAGAGCTTTTGGATTAAATTATTACTGAACTTCTCAACAAACTAGGATGGTTTCACCCATTTCGATGTTTCCAGTATTGACTGAAATAATAGCTTCCAGGGTACAAGTGCTGAAAGGGTTAAATTGAGTGTTCAGTACTGTGGATTTTGAAGCCCATGCTGGTAATGAAATTCTGTTCCATATTTTTTTGTGAGAATTTATTGAGAGATGCTATAATTTTAGAGAATTTTTATTCATTGAGTGGTTGATAGAGTGAATCAAAATATACAATTTGTTTTATTCTCTCTTCACAAAATTCAGCATGCTTGTCATGCAAACAACTAAGGACAACCTCAGAAATTATCCAGGGTGTGGAAAACAATAAATTAAACACTGCAGATCTGGGGCTCCCCACTAATGAAGATTTGTGATGCACCTAATCACAAGCAGCCTTCCAGGCCATGGATTGGATGGTTGCTAATGCTTCCAGCATTTTTTCGGGAAAACTTGGGTGAAAAATCTCTTCATCAATGTTTTGGTAGTACCCGGTTTACTTGCAAATACAGGTAGCTTTACCAAGAGCTGAAACTGTTAAAGGGGTTTCTTGATCGATTAATCACATGGAGCAACCTTGGTTTACAAATTAATCACTTACCCTAATAGGTAGCTGAATAACTGCTGTACCATTGTTGGTTTACAGCATTAACCCGTTACCCAACATAACGGACAAAACCAGTCAGTGATGTATACAAAAATCCCCATTCAAATTTTATTGTTTTCAATTTTTGTCTCAAAAAGATAGCTTATGTCCCCTCTTTGGATTGAGATCATTCCAATCAGGGGTCATAAGCTATGTATTTGAGACAAAAATTGAAAATATTTAGTAATTCAAGAATTTGTTTTCCATGCGCCGTCTGCTACCTGCATTGGGTAAAGGGTTAAGGATGACAATTTCAAGCTACTGATACAGTATAATGATCATGCAAGTGAACAAGTTTGTCAGGGTGTAACTTGCATGCTTTACTGTTATATGTCATACATATAATTGATTTGAGTCAGTGTGAAATGTTTGCCTATTTTGGAGCAAGTTTGTTCCTTTGTTAACCCTTTACCCCACATAACGGCCAATATGGGCCAGCGCTATACTAAAAAATCGTCAATTAATTTTAATTATTTTTTTCATTTTTTTGTCTCAAAAACATAGGTTATGACCCCTCGCTGGAATGAGCTTGTTCCAACGAGGGGTCATAACCTATGTTTTTGAGACAAAAAATGAAAAAAAATTAGTTAATCAAGAATTTATCTTGCAAGTGTCATCTGCTTTTCATGTTAGGTAAAGGATTAACCCATACAATACAGCAGTTCAAAAGTAATGGTTCATCAATCAATATCTTTTGGGATCGACCAAGATGTTGATCATTGGTTAATCAATTAATCTGTTAACTAGTTTTATCCAGATAACAGAATACATGTATCTTAAATTTATTCAGATGAAAATACCCTGATAAACCTTGGCTAAGTTCGCATTTTTGTGTGCTACACTAACTGATCAGTTAATAACACTGTAGAAGAGTATTATTTTTCAATAAAAGCTGGGTAGTTCAAAGAATAAACAACTTAGTTGTCTGGCATGTGAAATATGCTGATCTCTGTAAAAGAGTTACTGTTGTCAAATATAGAAGGCAAATGCAGCCTGGAAATAAGCTGACTGTCATCTGCAGAATGAAATCCCCATAGAGTGAATTCGGTGTTAGCATTACTAAATATACCCTCTGTGGACCTCAATCTGAATCAAGGTCTCAAATCTAAAAAGAAGGAGGTACCCAGAGGATAAATTGGGGGATTCTAGCCCACTGTATGGGAGAGCATCAGAAAATTCACCCTCTGGGGACCTCAATCTGCAAATGACAGATAGCTTATTTCCAGGCTTGCAAATGCCCCCATCTTAAGATGCTCATGTGCACAACCCAACCCAGTAGTTCACTAGTTATGAAGTTTGCTGGTGCGTTTTTATGCTTCTCATTTCCAGAATTTTGAATATCTGTTTAGTGGGGAATGCAACCCCACAGCATTTTAGTAATAATCAACTCTTTAAGTACATGTACTCTTCTTGATATTTCTCTTTGTTTAACTATTATCTGGTTAAATGTGCTCAGATTATACTGATTATTGTGGCAAGACATTTCCAGTCCTGGGCAGGAATATCCTCCAGCAGCATGTAAAGAGTTAACCCTTTTAATACGGTATGAATAAAATTTTGCGTGAAGAAACAATTGGCTGCAGACAAGATAAAGAACAATAAATTGGAGGATCGGTTTTGTAATAATTTAATCCAACAGCTCTGTATAACTGTAAAGTTAAATTCTTACTGATCCTCCCTATGAATTTACAATGGATTTGCCCATTTCACTGTAGACAGTATTGTTTGAGATGATACCATCCAGAGCACTAGTATCAAACGGGTTAAAGTTGTTTAAGTGGCATGACCCTACTCTTTTTAGCCTCTGATTCACCTCTTTAGTTTGATTCTGCTATGCTGCTCTAACATGCCTGGAAATAATTAACCATTTATTGATCATTTATGTTACGTGGGGGTTACTAATTATAAAATATTGGAACGTAGTATTGGTGATGACAAAAAAATTCAACATAAATTTAATTCCAAATTTTGTGAATGTTTGTCAATATTTTGGGACTAACTCAACTCTAATGTTGTGCATTGTATCCACATCTGAATAGAGTAGCCTGCTGATTCCAAAGCTGCTTCTGAAGCAAATGCAATCACTTCACCTCCAGGTGAAGCATCACATCTTGCCAAATATAAACATTAGCAGTGATAAAGTTGAAAACCATTAGCAGAAAAACAGAACCAAGTAGCTGTTATGTTTATAACACAAAAACATCTGTGCCAAGAAAAGACATCCACCAGAAGGAATACTTTCTATTTGAACTCCCACATATCACAAACATCAGCATGCACAAAACTTTGCAACCAAACTACTGTTAACACAATTGGTCACACTATACTGCTTTAACCCTTCTACTGTCTGCACAGTATTTAAATTTTGTTGAGAAGACAAATATTTTCCGCAGTTCTTTGAAATGCAGAAAAACTTTAATTCCCTGGAAGTTACACCTGTCGTTTGTTTTATCAGTGATAGGCAAACAGAATGAATATGTTCATGTTTATTGTCCTGCTTATTTTTACTAGTGCGGTAAAAAATTTGCTCCCCAGGGGAACCCCAGGAAATGATGTAATGCTTGTTTCCTGAGGTAAACAAGCTCCATTTTACTGGTAAAATAGGACCCAGCCACCAATGCTTAGAGTGGAAGTGCCTACAGTAGGCAACATGGGTTTTAACGATTAATTATACCCCCACTTTCGAAGAAAATGGGGGTATACTGGATTACATGCGTCCATCTGTCCATCCGTCCGTCCGTCCGTCCGTCCGTCCGTCCGTCCGTCCGTCCATCTGTCCAGGCCAACATTGGGGGTTTAGGGGATATTATTATTAGGGGCTACCTCCAAATTAAGGTAGTGTTAGGGTTAGGAGTGGGGTGGGGTTAGGATTAGGGGTAGCCCCAGAGTAGGGCTTAAGGTTGGGAAGTGTTAGGTCCCAGGGGATGTGGGGGGGGGGGGGGGGGGGGGGGGGTAGGGTTGGCGTTTTAGTTTTAGTAACCCCTAAACCGAAAAATAGCTCCTAATCCTATTGGTTTGGCTAGGGTGGGGTTGGGTCAGGGGTGGGGGTTAGGGTTAGGGGTAGCCCCAGAGTAGGGCTTAAGGTTGGGGGGTTAGATCACGGGGGTGAGTGGGGGTTAGGGTCTGGGGTGGGCTTTTAGGGTCAGGGTGGGGTAGGGTTAGGGTGTGCTTTTTGGGTGGAGGGGTGGGGTTAGGGTTAAATATAAGTTCTAGGGTGGAAGGGGTGGGTTTCTGGGTAAAATAAGGTTTTGGACATACAAAATTTTTTTTGGGGTAGCCCATAAACCAGAAATGTTGGAGCGTCCGTCCGTCAGTCCGTGTGTGAGTCCATCTGAGACTATTCATAGCTTAAGTAAATTATTATTTTTTATAATATTTGTTGGTCATAGGTATGCCCACACTAGTTATTTTTTTTTTTATTTTTTTTTTTTATTACTTGATCACTTAGAAATTGTGTCTGTCCAAGCCAAATTTTGTCTGTTCAGCCTGTATCTCGGGTATCGAATGTTCTATTGCAATGAAATTTGCCATGAACACTGCTTATGGTATAGGCTTTAAAAAAGGATTCAGCGATATTTCTCACATTCTCCTTTTTAGAGTTATCCCCCTTTTTTGACTTAGAAATTGTAGGAAATAGACATTATTTGTCTGTTCAGCCTGTATCTCAGGTATGGGTTATCGGATTTCAGTGAAATATGGCATGCAGTTTGCCTATGACAAAGGCTTCTACCTCATTGCATAAAACTTCCAAACACCAAACAATTTACCATACCTTTTGACTTAGAAATTGTTGGAAACTGTTGAAAAACTTTTGAAGAAAATGGGGGGGGGGGGGGGGGATACTGGATTGGGGTTATCAGATTTCAGTGAAATATGGAATGCAGTTTGCCTATGACAAAGGCTTCTGCCTCATTGCATAAAACTTCCAAACACCAAACAATTTACCATACCTTTTGACTTAGAAATTGTTGGAAATTGTTGAAAACTTTTGAAGAAAATGGAAGGTGGGGGGGGGGGGGGGTATACTGGATTGCATCCGTCCATCTGTGTATCCGTCCGTCAGTCCATACGAGAATATTTATAAATAATATTTGTTGGTCATAGGTATGCCCACACTAGGCGGTACACCACATGGGGGTATGCACCGGACGAAAGTCCAGCTCTTGTTAAACTTGAATTTATCTCCATGTTTGCTATCATTGTCACCATATCAATGAGCTCGTTCCAATGAGGGAGTCACATGATATAGTTTTGTTGAAATATTTTGAAAATTTTAATTTTTTCAACTACTCAATTTGCATATTACGCAGGCGGATGCGAGAGATTCGTTAGGTAAAGGGTTAACAGGAATTTGTAGTTAACCTTTTACCCAATGCAAATTATATCAAAATTTATTATTTTAATTATTGTTTTTTCAAATTTTTCAAAAACTTTGAAGAAAACAATGTTATGTGACCACTCATTGGAACAGGCTCATCAGTTTTAATTGCCTTTTCTCCTATTCAGTCTTTTTTGTTCTTGATTTTCTGTATGAAATTCTTGTGTATGAAAACTCCAAGGTTCATGGGCTGATTTTTACGAAACCTCTTGTACACAGTCACTAGTAGATAGCTATGTATACAGTAACCATTTCAGAGGCTCTAACAGTTTTTTACTCAATTATCTCCTCTTGTATCTACAACTTAATGAACTTGTTTTAAAAATTCTTGTGAACTCATCTCATAGATTTATAAACTGAGAATTTCATGAAACTTACTATATACATGATTACAAGAAAGTAAATATTCATTTTCTTTCCCATTTTCAAGTTGTGACAATATCTTAACTTAGATTTAATTACAATTTCCGTATAAAATTGTTATGTGCTTAAACTAAGGTTTGTGTACGAAATTCAGTTAAATATTTTTTACAAGATCTCCAACATGTATACTTGTAAGTTTTTGGGTTATGGCTTTTTAAATGAAATTAATTTCTGCTGTGCTTAGATTTTACCTTTAAGGGCCTAATTTTAACTATCAGCACTTTTTACTGCAACAGAACAGGTGCTCCAGCATGTAGTCTCTGGGTTAATTTACAAGTTACATTCTAAGTACACAGTTGCAAGGCCGCAGGATGGAGTTTGTCACAATGCAGCAAAAAGGTCCAGGCCCTTGAAGGTTGATATGATTTTTGAATGAAATGAACAAATTCATATATTTAATGCTTTATAGATGCTTACCAGTGTAGACTGTGCAGAAGAATGTATATGCTTACCCCATCTTGGATCAAGTGTATCCAGGGGCATTAATTGGTAGAGTGTTGAATTTTTTCTCAAAGGCGGTTTGAAACATGAGTAACAGTTTTTATATACCATGCTACCAAGCTTGAAAATAAGCAGACTGCCATCTGCAAAATGAGGTCCCCAGAGGGTGAATTTGGTGATGCTACCCTGCACAGCAGGGTAGCATCACAAAATTTACCCTCTGTGAACCTCAGTCTGAATCAAGGTCTCAAGCCAAAACAGAAAGATGTACCAAGAGAATAAATTGGCCCACTGTATGGGATACCATCAGCAAATTCACCCTCTGGGGACCCCATTTTGCAAATGACAGGTTGCTTATATTCAGGCTTGGATGCTACCAGCAATGGGAGCCTTAGTACAGCACAACTTTGATCGAAATAATTGTTGTTTTGGGGTTTTTTTACAAATTATTGGAGAGTGTCCATTGGCACCCTCCAATAAATTGTAACAAAACAATTTTATACAAATGATTTTTCTACTTGTTCAAAAACAACAAGCTAAGGCTTTCTGTAAAAAGTCACTAAAGTGGTTTCTAGCATTTTTCACAAGAGCCATGATATTGGTTTCTTGCACTCAACCAGTTGATAATGCAATGTGATAGTTCTAGTTTGGTTTCAACTTTTCAGAGACATTGTTTTTACAACTGATTGGTGTGAGATCATGCATGCTTTTGTTTTGAATTTTTGTATTCAAACTTAAAATTTTATATATTTCTTGAATTTCACTTCAAATGGCCTTTTAAAAAAGCTATTAAAACAGCAGTTGCAATGCATGATTGTATAAATGATAACCAACTTTAATAGTTCTGACAACTGGAAAAGTTGTGAATAAGTTATGCAATAAGATGAAATGGTTGTTATTCAAAACCATATGTAGCAGTAGATAGTGGAGTGACATATTCTGGCTTTCACAGGACTACCAGTAAAGTTAGAAGAATAAGAGATCTATAGTACGTGGATAGTTTTTTTCACTAAATCACTCACAGAGTGGAGATTCCACCCAAGCAATAATTGCAAATTTGTTGCAAAACATACCCAGCACAAGCAAAGTTTCAGCCAATGGACTTATGGGTTAAACCCGGTGGTCCATTGGCGTTTTTTGTCAGTATGTACAGAATTTCAAAGTTATAGCTTGGGTGATAACTCCACTCCACAGGAGATTTAGTTACAATCCACTCTCCATGTACTGTAAGTAAATAGCAATCAAATTATGTTTCTCAGATCTCATGTAGTTTTTTTTTCAAACAAGAATGTCAAGAATATATTTTTATTCTCACTTCTGTGTTCCATTATTTCATAGGCAAAACCCTCTCTGTTTGTTTGCCATCCATCAATCTTAGTTGAGAAGCTGTCTTTGTCAAAAGGTTTTACTATCGATTATTTAACCCTTTACCTAACATGAAAAGCAGACGACACTTGCAAAAATAATTCACGAATAACTAATTTTTTTCATTTTTTGTCTCAAAAACATAGGTTATGACTCCTCGTTGGAACGAGCTCGACGAGCTCGTTCCAACGAGGGGTCATAACCTATGTTTTTGAGACAAAAAATGAAAAAAATAATGAAAATTAATAGGCGATTTTTGAGAATAGCGCTGGCCGGTTTTGGCCGTTACGTTGGGTAAAGGGTTAACCCTTTACCTAATGAATCGGCTGCATCTGCCCACATAATTTTCAAATTAATCAATTGAGACAATTTTTTTTTTTTTTTTAAATTTCCACAAAACCATATCATGTTACCCCCTCTTTGGAATGAGCTCGACATGCTTGTTCCAATGAGGGCTCACATGATATAGTTTTGTTGAAATTTTTGAAAAATTTTAAAAAACAATAATTGAAAGAAAGTGACTTATCGCCAAGATAAATTTGATCCGTTTTAGCATTCAAATTTTTTTTATCTGGTCAAGTGGCTTAGTGGGGGCACGGTGGCACTGTGTACTACGGCGTTCTGCACGTCAATGGTGCACCTGTCTTCAACCAATGCTAACCCTGCTTGTGGGGAATTAGTATGTTGGGGAGCTGACAGTTGTTCATCATTGCTCGTTGGTTCTCTCTGGGTACTCTGGCTTCCTCCACTCGTAAACCTGTCATGGTCATGATTAGCCATTGTGCAGAAATATAGGACCTTAAACACCAATAAATAAATAAATACAAATAGAATTAAGGCAGGTAGATATCTTCCAAGCCAGCGAGCTGTGTACCTTGTCAATCTTTTAATGTTTACTCATCAGAAAATACATAATTTGTCAACAAAGCTTAAAATTCACCATATTTAATGATCTTTGGCACATGTTGAACACCTGTTCTATTAGATTGTGATTGTGTGATAAATTTGTTTTCAGCATAACCAGAGATAGTTTGAAAGCCAATAAAATATTGAAATATATTTGTGACAAGTTCTGTTTGTTCATCACTTTTTTTGCTACCAAAACCCTGCTAATGACCTGTCGGCAGAAACTCACCAAACAGTTGTACCAACGAGTAGTCATTAGCCGTGTTTAAAAGCAAATATTGAAAATTAAAATTTGAATGAGCTTTTTGTGAAAAGTCCTGGGTGAATTTGGCTTTGCTAATAATTTAGATAAAGAGTCAAAGGATTTTAAACTCATTTATTGCAGGTGTGAGGTTGCGTTTGTGAGAAAAGCTGGTTTTTACAGAGGTTTTATATTAACCCAGGCTCTTATGTCATCACCGCTTACTGTTTTTTTCACCTGTATAGTGGCATCGCTTAGTGGTTTTCCAATCTTACCAGAGAAAGTCTACCCAGTTGTTTCAGTTACCATGGCTGTGAGAATGTCCATTCACATGTTTATTCCTTTTGCCATTAATCGACTTGCTGAGTCTGCTGTGACTATCAACAGACTGGAGGTTGGTAAAATGCTCTGCAACATTCAGCACTCACATTATATAGTCTTATTATTGGAAATTTATAGACTCGGCTATCAAATGTGCATTCAAGTTCATTTTTCATCAACCTGAAGATATAACAACTAAATATTTTCCCCAAAGGGGACCAAATAATATTTGAGTGAAAACAAATATGGCTGTTTCATTCAGATTTGTTCACTTATATGAAAGCCCCACAGACAATTTTATCAATGTAGCAACTTTAGGTCTTGCATAATTTAAAAGAGAATTTAAAAACTGAATTGAAGTTGTAACTGTATTTTCTGGGAATATCCAACAAAGATACAGAAACAGTGAACTGTATTTCAATTCCTAAATTTGTCGGATCAATAGGTTTTTTGTTTCTTGAATATTTAGTATTGATTCAAAATTGATTAATCCACCAGAACCGGTATATCAAACTTTCCAAAAATATTTATTACAAAACTGTAAAGTTTTAATTTTTTGTCCACAATTACAGACTGTCGTAGAACAGTAACTCAGTAGTACAGTGGAACCCACGTAATTAGATATCTCTTAACTGAATAACCCTGTTAATTGAATATAATTTCCCAACACAAAACCATTTACCATACCTCCAGTACAAATTTGACCTTTTAATTGAATATAGGTTACAGAGTAAACTCCTGTTAACTGAATAAAAAACCTGTCGAGAAATTATCCTGACTCTCCCTAGTTTTTCTTTGTTTATAAACCTATTTGACCCATGTAATCCAATACAGGCATTTAATCTTTTATATCTTGTTTGACAGAGCTCATGGAGCTCTGTCAAACAAGATATAATAGAATAAATGCCAAGTTTATCTATAGAATACAGGAAAGTGACACAATCCTTGTTAATTGAATACTCCTGTTAAATGAATAATTTTCATTGGCAAAGTGGCTATTCAGTTAACAGGGTTCCACTGTACATGAAGTGTAATAGAAACAGGAATAGAATTTGAACTTTGCAGTCAAGTCAAAATTTTCTGTCTGCTTTCTGCCCTACAATAGAATCTCGCCTGTTAAAAAAGAACATTCAGTGTGAGCTGTTTGTTTTTCTTTGTGCAATTGTGATTTTGCAGTATTGCACTGGCAAAATCTCAACTCATGGGAGTAAGTGTGTCATGACCGGATGATGATCTGAGAGTGAAAAGAACTGCTTTTGTGATCACAGCACTGTATGAAGTCTTTACTTTCACCACTGCTATTGTGTATTCAATGCTTTCATTGTCTGCGTATTATCTGACATATCAATGCTTGGTAAATATTTGCTTGCACAGTGTTAAGAGTCACCTCAGCATTCCAGAAACATGTAATCCTTAAAATTGTCAACTGGTCAGCTGTATCACATTGACCCAACACACATGATCTCAAAATTTGTTATTTTAATTATTTTTAGCTCAACTTGACAAAGTTGCGGAAGTATATTAGTCTGTGAGCCTGTTCACATTTTCCTTTAGCACAGGCTACACCCCATAGTTCTTGTCTGATCGTTACAAAATTTCATATGCAGGTTTCGGGTCATGTCTAGTCCTCTTTTGGTCGTGATCGGTCAACCATGATGGCTGCACGAGCCCAAAACCCGAAAACCTTTAGCACAGTCTACAGGTCGTATTTATGAAGGGATTTCATTGTAACTTTGGAGGATGCCTCTGTATAATATCTAGATGAGAACATCCCCTTTTGGCCATGATCTGTCAACCGTGATGGCTGCCCAAGCCCAAAACCCAAAATTTTTAGCACAGTTTGCAGGTCATATTTAATATGGAAGGATTTCATTGTAACTTGGTAGGATGCCTCCGTATGATGTCTAGATGAGAATTTTCTCATTTGGTCGCGTTCTGTCAACCATGATGACTGCCCGACCCCAAAACCCGAAAACCTTTAGCACAGTCTATAGGTTGTATTTATATAGGGATTTCATTGTAACTTTGTAGGTTGACTTCATATAATGTCTAGATGAGAACGTCCCTTTTGGTCGCGTTTGGTCAACTGTGATGGCTACAGGAGCCCGAAGCCCGAAAATCTTTAGCACAGTCTGCAGGTCATATTTATGAAGGGATTTCATTGTGACTTGGTAGGATGACTCCAGATAATGTCTAGATGAGAATGTCTCCTTTTGGTTGCGATCATTCAGCCATGACGGCTGCCCAAGCCCAAAACACGAAAACCTTTAGTGCAGTCTGTAGGTCGTATTTATGGAGGGATTTCATTGTAACTTGGTAGGTTGACTCCATATAATGTCTAGATGATAATGTCCTCTTTTGGTCGTGATTGGTCAACCTTGATGGTTACAGGGGCCCAAAGCCCCAAAACATTTAACACAGTCTACAGGTCATATTTATGAAGGGATTTCATTGTAACTTGGTAGGATGACTCCAGATAAAGCCCAGATGAGAACGTCCCCTTTTGGTCGCGATCATTCAACCATGACATCTGCCCGAGCCCAAAACCCAAAAAACTTTAGCACAGACTACAGGTCGTATTTAAGATGGGATTTCATTGTAACTTGGTAGGATGACTCAGTATAATGTCTAGATGAGGACATCCCCTTTTGGTTGTGATTGGTCAACCATGATGGCTACACAGGCCCGAAGCCCAAAAACCTTTAGCACAGTCTACAGGCTGTATTTATGAAGGGATTTCATTGTAACATGATAGGATGACTCGTTTTGGAATAATTTCACTTTAACTTGGTAACTTTCATTGACATACATTAACTGTGAGGGCCACATACATTAACTGTGAGGGTCACATACATTAACTGTGAGGGCCACATTAACCCACCTCTCAATTCTTTAGTAGAGTCTACACCTCATATTATTTTTATTGAAAACAAAGCATATAGGGAACAGAAATTAATATATTCCCAATTATCACAATTCTTGTGTCATTTCATAATCCTTTCATAACACTGAACATTATCCTTTTCATCAAACACAACACACAGACAAGTTAAGCTACATTGTCATTGACACTTTCATTTATGCCTCCGCCAAGGACATTAAGAGTTACACTTGTCCATCAGTTTATTCGTATGTACGTACATCCGTCCCGAATATTTTTTCTGGATGATAACTTTAGATGGACTGAATGAAATGAAACAAAATTTTGTACACAGGTTTATAACCACATAATACAGGTTGGGATTGATAGTGGGCTTGAACCAATATCTTTTGGCAGAGTTATGACCCTTTTCTGACTTAGAAATCTGACATGTTGATATTGGTTCCCAGATGATAACTTTAGTTTGACTGAACAAAATGAAACAAAATTTTATACGTAGGTTTATTAGCACACAATACAGGTTGGGATTGATAGTGGGCGTGGTCTGATAATTTTTGGCAGAGTTTTTCAACTTAGAAGACATGTTGATATTGGTTTCTGGACAATAACCTTTGTTTGACTGAACTAAATGAAACAAAATTTTATACACAGCTTTATAACCACATAATACATACAGATTGGGATTGATAGTGGGCATGGTGCATTATTTTTTGGAAGAGTTTTGGCCCTATTCTAACTTAGAACATAAAGCAGGGGCATTAGTGTCCCATGGACAAATTTTTCTTGTTTTTCAATTTTTAGCTCAACTTTGACGAAGTCAAATTTGAGCTATTGTCATGGCCCGTCGTCCGTCTGTCCATCCGTCCGTCTGTCCGTACGTCAACAATTGGCTATGGCTCGGGCTAGAGGTCGTATTTATGAACCGATCTTTACGAAACTTCTTGTGTACCTTTGTTATGACCCTGGGACGGGAACGAGTGTTTTTAGGTTTGGTCCGAAATTCAAGATGGCTGCCAGCGGCCATTTTGTACCGATGATGCAAAAATCAGTTTTTTGTACAGAACTTCTGTATGAAAGTTCTGATTTGAATAAAGTTTTGTATAAATGTTTAGTACCATGGGATACATCACATATAATACGGGTTTTTTTCTCGTGCGTAAATTATGCAAATTAGACTGACTTTGATTTATTTAGTGTTACTTTTAGAGCTGTAAGTGCCAAGCTGCTATGGCTCGGGCTAGAGGCCGTATTTATGAACCGATCTTTACGAAACTTCTTGGGTACCTTTGTTATGACCGTGGGACGAGAACGAGTGTTTTTGGGTGCGGTCCAAAATTCAAGATGGCTGCCAGCCGCCATTTTGTACTGATGATGCAGAAATCTGTTTTTTGTACAGAACTTCCATGTGAAAGCTCTGATTTGAATAATTTTTTGTATGAATGTTTAGTACCATGGGATACATCACATATAATACGGGTTTTTTTCTTGTGCGTAAATTGTGCAAATTAGACTAATTTTGATGTTTTTGGTGTTACTTTCAGCACTGTAAGTGCAAATGCCAATACGGCTCGGGCTAGAGGCCGTATTTATGAACCGATCTTTATGAAACTTCTTGGGTACCTTTGGTATCTCCGTGGGACGAGAACAAGTGTTTTTGGGTCCGGTCCGAAATTCAAGATGGCCGATGGCAGCCATTTTGTACAAAATTAGGTGCAATCAGATTTTTGCACAGAACTTCCATATGAAAGTGCTGATTTGAATAATTTTTTGTGTGAATGTTTAGTACCATGGGATACATCACATATAATACGGGTTTTTTTCTCGTGCAGAAATTATGCAAATTAGATGAACTTTGATTTTTTCAGTGCGACTTACACACAGTAAGTACACATGTCAATATGGCTCAGACTAGAGTCTGTATTTATGAACTCATCTTCACGAAATGTCTTGGGTACCTTTGTTATCACCTTGGGACGAGAACGAGTGTTTCTGGTTACGGTCTAAAATTCAAGATGGCTGCCAGTGGCCATTTTGTACCGAAATTAGGTCTAATCAGTTTTTTGTACACAACTTCTATACAGCTCAGACTAGAGGGCATATTTATGAACCAATCTTTATGAAACTTCTTGGGTACCTTTGTTATCACCGTGGGATGAGAGCGAGTGTTTTTCGGTGTGGTCCGAAATTCAAGATGGCCACCAGCAGCCATTTTGTACCAAAATTAGTGCAATCAGTCTTTTGTACAGAACTTCTGTATGAAAGTTCTGATTTGAATAAATTTTTGTATGAATGTTTAGTAACATGGAATACATCACATATTGTAAGGGGTTTTTTTTTCATGCAGAAATTATGCAAATTAGATGAACTTTGATTTATTCAGTGCTACTTACACAATGTGAGCACACATGTCAATACGGCTCAGGATAGAGGCTGTATTTATGAACCGATCTTCACAAAACTTCTTGGGTACCTTTGTTATCACCTTGGGACGAGAATGAGTGTTTCTGGGTACTGTCCAAAATTCAAGATGGCTACCAGTGGCCATTTTGTACCAAAATTAGGTCCAATCAGTTTTTTGTCACAAGTTCTATACAGCTCGTATTTATGAATTGATCTTCACAAAACTTCTTGGGTACCTTTGTTTTCACCTTGGGACAGGAACAAGTGTGTTTTGGGATGCCTTTGTTATCACTGTGCTATGAGAACAAATATTTTGGGGTTCAGTCAGACCCACTCTGGGACTCAAAGTTTTCTTTTCTAGTTTAGCATCTGACTGTTACCCACCTTTACAATACTTTACCTTTTCCATTTGTTACAGGCAACGGTCAGTATTTATGTACAGACCGTTACAATACTTTATATGTACCTTTGTTATCAGGTCATTACCTAGATGTTTGTCATTGCTGTGTCACATACTACACGTGCATGTCTTTGTCTTGACAAGTTGAGCTACAGTGTCATTGACACTTTCATTTAAAAAAATTGCAACCGAACCACATGATGTGGGTCACATGACATAATGTTATTGAATTTCTTTCTTAATATTTTTTTACAACTGCGCATTTGTAAATTACTTTGGCAGAAGCTGCTAATACGTAGGATAATATGATGAACATAACGAAGTAGAGTATGGGAGGCAGGAATCCATGACCTGAGTCGGTGTTTTCCAAGTGTTTCACGAGTGCCCCTGGCATGAGTGAAATAGAGGGAAAACATAAAAAAAATTATATTTAAAATGAAATATTTTGATATTGTGTGGGATGGTTAATGGGTTAAATCAGTCCTACTTAGCATGTTTGATATTATATTCTGATATCGTGTGGGATGGTTAAGTGGTTAAATCGGCCCTACTTAGCACATTTGATATAACACAAGCAAACACTGGGTAAACAGCTGGTCACCTGCATACTATAACCTCAACCCCGTTGATCTCATTTTTACAGGTTTCTTTACAAGAAATGTTCACCAATGACAACCAGAACACATTGTGATTTTGACAACAGGTCTGACTCAACAATAATTTCATTTGTCGATCATTCACCATAACAGAAATAGGACGATTAATTTTATCTTTGCGTAGATTATTGGCCCCTAAGACAGATAACAAGAAATTTTCTTGACTTTTTCTTGATATTCATCTGTTAACTATTCCAAAACCCCAATCTACTTTAACCCTTTACCCAGTCGATATCAAAATTGATTATTTTAAATACTATTTTTTCACAACTCGCCCGTCAGGGCGAGTTGTGATCCGATTGTAAACATGACCGAGAATCTGATACAAATTACAGGACATGCATTTGGTCATGATAATACATTCATCTAACAATCCCGTTACATAAAGGCAGTTTTTCCATTTTTCAGTTTAAATTGGGTTGGAATTGGTCAAAAGTTCGAATTTCATATTTTAATGCGTAATAACAATGCATATAATGACATTATTTTTCATAGCACGGTGTTTACTGGAAGTTGAATCTATATGATACGGAATCAGAATGAGTCGTCTATATGATACGGAATCGGAACACATTATTTGATACGTACCATTTCTCGTGGTTTTCAGGCCAAAATCTATATGATTGTTGGATAAAAAAATGTTTTGTTACAATTTGTTGGAGAGTGCCAGAAGGCACTCTCCAATAAATTGTTACAAAACTGTTTCAAAACAATTCTGAACAAAATTTTGCTAAACTAGGATGCCCCTTGTTGGTGTCATGATATCTTTGGAAAAACTATGCATGTTACAAGTCGCCTTTGAAAAATATTTTAGCACTCGACCAGTTAACAACAAAGGTCATCAAAACCATTACCTAACATGACTAGAAGATAATACAGTGAAATCCTGTTAATTGAATAACCACTTTGCCAGTGAAAATCATTCAATTAAGAGGAGTACTCATTTAACAGGGATTTGGAAACATTCCTGTTTCTTATCAACCTACCTTGCAATTGTTTACTACAGGCTTGCACTACAGTGGAAGAACCTAACTACTCTCTATTTTAAATACGCTCTATTTTAATCTTTCCCAAGAGATTTGGGAAAGAAAAGTGGTGTAAAAACACCACGAAAAAATTAGCCAAAACTGGGTTGAGCGCCATCGGTACAAATCCATGACTTCCGTAAACCAATGCGCAGTGCGTCATCAATTCGTCATTCTTTTGATTATCCGCACACGTGGTGGATGTGTGCCATTTTGATACGTAACAGTGATAATTCAACTTGTCGATAATGGTATTCCTGTGACTGGATTATGGATCTGAAGATCGTATAATAACAGGACTGTGTTTTATATATTCTCAGTAATATTTTCAACCACATTCTCATTGAATATTATTTACTATTCCGTTTTCGCGAATGTTTTTTCGACATCGTGTCAACGCGGTTCGACAATGAAATTTTTTGGTTGATAAATTTAATTGTTATTGGAGTTAGGTGTCAATCAGGGACTGTCTGGACAGGATTTCTTCACTCTGTTGAGGGCTGAATTTCTGTTTTTTCCGTCCCTGTCGGCCGTCAGCGTTCTGTTGTGTACCCACCGTTTTTTTTTCTGCCACCTTCTCTCGTAGTTGAGGGTGTTCTTCTACTTTCTGTATCTGTTGAGTTCACCTTTTTCTTCTACTGCTCTCACCTCTGTTTTTTCCGGTGTGGTTCCTTTAGGGCAATTCCTTTTGCCCTCGCCTTGGTGCGTTCTCGTGGCTGTTTCTCCCACACCCGCGGGTGGTGTGGAACGCTGTCATTTCGGGCCCTCCTGACTCGACCATGTCTGGGGTGAGTTATACCCCCTTCATGGGAGATGAGCAGCTCCTCCCACACCCACGGGGGTGGGGAACGCTGTCGTTTCAGGGCCTCCCGACTCGACCACCTCTGGTGAGAATTACTCTCCCGCCGTGGGGGATGTGCAGCTCCTCCCACACCAGCGAGGGGTGGGGAACACTGTCGTTTCGGGGCCTCCCGACTCGACCATGTCTGGTGAGAGTTATTCCCCTTCCGTGGAGGATGTGCAGTTTTTTTACCATAGTGGATACTGAGGGATCTGTTGGATTTCTGGTGAAGAGATGCCTGGTTCCGGGACTATGCGCCTTCTCCAGTCGACATCTGAGGCTGTCACTAGGGTTGTGACTCCTTTGGAGGCCGAGCTAGGTGGCTCTCTCCCCTTTTCCGCCAGTTCCAACAGCTCCTGTCATATCTGCTGCTACTGCTGTTCCATCTACAACATCATCGGGCACCGTTTTTAGCCGGCCTCAGCTTATCCCTGCAAGGATCTGCAGGGATGTCTTTAGTGTGGTTGTGGGGTATCGGCCTCAGCCTTCCCCAACTTCAACTCGGCGAAGTCGGAAGTGGCTGCCGGCTGAACCCCCTACTATGTCCTCTCAGCCGTTGAGCACAGTAGTTTTATACCTGCAGTGGTCTGCAGCTTTGTCTGGGAGTGTAGACGTGGGGGTATCGGCCTCAGCCTTCCCTGACTTCAACTCGACGAAGTTGGAAGTGGCTGCTGGCCGGACCCTCTACTGTGGTCTCTGCGCCGTCAAGTACCACAGTTTTGTCATTGGCATTTTCCGTCCACTCATTCTGGTCACACGGCCAGTTTTGCAGGACCAATGCCTTCTGTGCAGCCTGGACCTTCTGTCCAGCAGAGGTCCGCGGCAACTCTCCCGAGTTCCCGCTGTGTTGATCCTCGGAGTGTGTCGTACCCCTATACACGTCTGCCCTCAGATGTTTCGGCTGCCGGGTGTATTGGAGGATTGTGACCCTTCGCTGGTTAAGAGGGTCAGGTGTGAAGCCACTTTGCTGGTTCGTTCCCATGTCGAACCGGCTGGTACGGGCAGTGAGCTTAGGGAGGCCCTCTCCTTACTCACTCAGGTTTTGTCCAAGAGCCTTCCCGTTGCTTCCAGCTAGGCAGCGAGTGGTTTCCAGGTGCCCCCTATGTCCCACCTCCCGGGATTGGAAACAGGCCGCTTTCTGATCCCCTGGTGCCTACACCATGGGAGGCATCGGCTGGTTTGCCCATGATGGGCTATGTGTCTTCCAACTCCGGGGAGGAGTCAGATATCCTTGATGTCGAGAGCCAGCAGTCTTCCGACTTGGAGGTAGCTCTTGACTTTGTGTTTGGGTTCCTTCCGGATCTCAAACCACCAAACCAGCCGACAGTGTCAGCCAGGCCGCGATCATCGGTCGCGTGCCTACAGCCTGTGGAGCAACCTGCTTCTGGGCGTCTTCGACCGTGCCAGTCAGTACAGGTGGTTGAAGCATTTTCAGCATTGGACTCTACGCTGAGTTCCAAGGCTATGAAGGCTCCATTCTTCACCAGGGTTGACACCTTTTTGCCTCCGGTACGTTATCGTTACTACGAATTCCCTCGGGCTTTCCAAACCCAAGTCGGCTGTCATTCCTATGACGACTCTGGAGTCCATGTTGGGCTTATCGAGAGAAATGCTGGGTATGCTTTCTCTCTCCGATCACATCGTATCTGCCTCCAGATAGGTTTGATGATGTACAGGCTCCTTTGCGTGTGATGTCCAAGGCGCTTATGCATCTTACTCACACGCATGTCTGTGACACGGCTTTTTTGGAACTAGTTCGAAGGGACACAGGCCGATCCTTTCCTGGGGCAGTGCGCTGCTCTTCGGTCTGCTTCTTTGGCAGGTCCGCTACTGTTCCATGGGTTCCGTGTCGACGGTCCGGGATGACATCCTACGTCATTCCAAAGATCAGCTGCTAGGGGAGGCAGGGACCGTTCAAAACCTAACAAGTACCCTTCTACTTCCTCTGCGAAGCAAAGGGCTGATCCTTCTGCCACCGCTTCTACTTCTTACTCACAGGGTAAGGGTAAGTGCCGGCAGGCTACAGGGAAGTCTCAGGATTCTTCATTCAGTAGAGGAGGTGGTTTCTCCTCTCGCAGGTATCTTCGGGGCTTGAACTGAAGGTCCTCACCTCGATTTGTCCAGGTTGGAGGAAGGATAGCAGAGTTTGCAGACCGTTGGGCCACCATCACATCCAATCCTTTGGTGTTAGATGTTGTTCGGTCCGGTCTACGAATATCCTTCTGAAGGCACCCCACTATGTCCAGAGTGCCTCTTCCAACTACAGTTCCTTCAGACGTTTTACAGGGGCTTTTGTCCACGGAGATAGACAATCTCCTGGCCAAGGGGGTGATCGAGGTCGTCAAGAACATTCAGTCAGTGGGGTTTTATTCCCACCTGTTCTTGGTGCCGAAGAAGGGCGGCCGACTCCGACCGGTAATGGATCTGAGTATCCTGAACCAGTCTATCATTGCACCCAAGTTCAGCATGGAGACTTTCAGGTCGGTCCGCCGTTCCATTCACCAGGGAGATTTCGCTTCCAGCATCGACCTGCGAGACGCTTACTTTCACGTTCCGATTCATTGGGTGTCGCGGAAGTATCTCAGGTTCGCTTTTCTGGGGTGAGTTTACTTTCACATCCATGCTTTTCGGCCTCAACCTGGCTCCTTGGGCCTTCACCCGACTCATGTCGCATGTGATAGCCTTCCATCGCAACACAGTCCAGGGTGACTACTTCGGCATATCTAGACGATATCCTCCAGAGGCATTCAATGCTGCCTTACTGGAGTTTGTTGTCGACACTCTGTTGAGCTTGCTCACGTCGCTAGGATTCAGAGTCAACGAGGAGAAGTCGGATCTGGTCCCTTCTCAGTCGTTTTGTCATCTGGGGATGGCCTTCCGCACTCAGTTCAATACGGTGGCGGTTCCCCAGGCTAGGGCTGTGATTCTCTCAGCTTTTGCTCTGACTCTGTTCCCAGTCCACATCCGCGACAGTACGGGGTATTCTCCTGCTGCTCGGTCTCTGCGGTTCGGTGACGGATCTCATTTCTCTAGGTCGGCTGCATGTCAGGCCTCTCCAACACTTTCTTCTCAGTCGTTGGAGGCCGAATGTCGATTCTCTGGATCTGGTGCTTCAGTTACCAGAACCTCTTATCCTCACCTTCTCCACTGGACGAATGTTCTGTGGATCACGGAGTGTGTCCTGTTGGACTTACCCACGTCCGATCGCGTTCCGACGGCAGATGTCAGCGATCTCGGATGGGGTGCGACGTTGGATCCTCTAGGTCTTTCCCTTCACGGGATGTGGGACCAGGATCGAGCATCTCTACACATCAACCAGAAGGAGCTTCTTGCTCTTCTTCTGAGTTTCAGGCAGTGGATCCCTCACCTGTCGTCAGGTCCTTCTGTTGTTCGACAATTCGACAGTGATTGCTTACATTCGGAACCAGGGTGGCACGCACTTGGTTCCAATGTATGAATTGGCTCAGGATCTTCTACCGCTCGCTCAGGATGTCAATGCCGGGGTGGTTGTTCGTCACATTTCCGGTCGTCTGAACGTCCTAGCCGACTCCCTGTCCCAACAGGGCAGGTTCTTTTCCACCGAGTGGATGCTCCACATGGCGGTGTTCCATCGATCTCTTTGCGACTTGTTGGAACCATGTGGATACTTTCGTGTCCTCATGTCCAGATGGTCTGGCTTTCGCCGTGAATGCTCAGGCCCTCCTTTGGGACGGTCTTGTCGGCTACGCCTTCCTGCCGGTTCCGATTCCTCCTCAGGTTCTTGCCCAGATATGAACCTGCAGTCGTCGAATCCTTTCGATCACACCCCTGTCGCCTCGGTGGGTGTGGATCAATCTGCTCCGATCTCTGTTAGCGGCGGTTCCAGCATGTCTCCCTCTACGTCGAGACTTTCTTTGCCAAAGTCGCCCGAGAAGGTTTCAAGTTGACCCGACTTCATTGTGCCCTCGCACCTGTCTTTTATAGGGTCCTGTTTCCTCCGTAGTGGTTTTTCGAGACAAGCAGTGGAGTTGCTTTTCTTCTTCAAGGAGGCACTCACTCCACTGGTTTAGCCTCTCGATGGTGTGCGATCACTCTGTTGCTTCTGTTGCTCCTTCGATCGCACCGCTTGCAGAGTTTCTGGTATTTGTTTGTCTCTGGGGGTCTCCAGCAATGGGTACAAGTCCATGCTTCGGAGACCTTTTTCATATGTGGTACCGCATTGTTTCGACACTCATCCATGCCTCTCCAAGCTTGTTCAGCTCTTTTCCTTGAAATGCCTAGGACTTTGCAGTTTACTCCAAGATGGTCACTTTCTTGGGCGCTGCTCTGCTTGGGGGTGGGGGGCGTTCACGCCTTTATCCTGGATGGATATGCGTTTTCTCACATGCCAGATCTCTCCTGCATCCATTTCTCGATGGGTTTGTCTTGCTATTCGTGCAGCTTCCGCTCGTCTAGCTACTGGCTACAATCGTTTTTTCCACCACGAGGTGCGTGCATTGTCTTCTTCTTTTAATAACTGTCATGTTGTCGGATGACGGATGTTATACTGGCAGCCTACTGGAGAAATACTACATTCTCCTTTTATCTGCGATAGTTGCAGGAGCCGACAGAGGACATTTGTCCTAGGGGCCCTCTTTCTTCGGCTCAGGCTGTTGTCTATCCCAGCCATTCAGCTTTTTTCAGGGTCAGTTCCAGCTCTGTGCTGTTACTGCCCTTTCTGCACTTCACCACACGCCTCATCTTTCATTGTCTTTTACTAATGTTTGTGATGCTATGGTTTGATAGGCCTATGGATCTCTTCCTCTGCCCATGGTTCCAGTGCTATTGAGTTATGTGTGGGTTGGTTATGTGATTCCCTCCATCCTATTGTCTATTCAGCCTGTAGTAAACAATTGCAAGGTAGGTTGATAAGAAATATAAATTTTATAGTAAATTTCCTTTCTTATTATACCTACAGCAATTGTTTACATGGAGGCCCTCCGGTTTTCTGATTCGGGTAAGAATCCTTCCTCCCCGCTGATCACATAACTCCTGTGTTGTCGAAATCAAAAGAATGATGAATTGATGATGCACTGTGCATTGGTTTACGGTGGATTTGTACTATGGAAGAGCATCCCATACTGGGTGTGCACCGATGGCGCTCGACCCAGTTTTGGCTTATTTTTTCGTGGTGTTTTTACACCACTTTTCTTTCCCAAATCTCTTGGGAAAGATTAAAATAGAGAGTATTTTATCCGAGTTAGGTTCTTCCACTGTAGTGCAAGCCTGTAGTAAACAATTGCGGTAGGTATAATAAGAAAGGAAATTTACTATATAATTCATATTTTCAAGAGATAATGAGCATTTATTCTGTTATGTCATGTTTGACAAAGCTCATGAAGCTCTGTCAAACAAGATATAACAGGCCAAATAGTTCTCTAAACAAGGGGAATTTGGATGATTGTCAGAGTAATTTCTTGACATTTTCAAGATTGTTTATTCAATTAACAGGAGTTTACTCTATCACCTATATGCAATTAACTAGTTAAATTTGTACTAAAGGTATGGTAAATGGTTTTGTGTTTGGAAATTATTTTCAATTAATAGAGTTATCCATTGAGAGACATCCAATTATGTAGGTGCCACTGTTTTTGCAAAAACATTTATGAACAACTACAATTTGTTTTTTCTCGTCAAAAACATTCCATGTGAAGTCTTGTTGGAATGAGCTCAAGATCATAAACAATGTTTTTTAGGCAAAAATTGAAAGAATAAAATTTGAATGCCTATTTTTTTATAACAATATTGGCTGGTCATGGCTGTTATGTTAGGTGAAATGTTATGGAAAGAAACTCGTTAAATTAGCTTTAATTCTTCATCCAACACACCAGATATCAAAATTTTTATTTTAATTATTTTTTTCCCAAATTTTTCAAAAAATTTCAATATAAACCATACCATGTCACCCCCATCATTTAAAGAGGTCATATGATATGGCTTTCTGTAATTTAAAAAAAAATTCTTCTTCTGTGTGTCTTGGACAAGCAACAAATGAGTGGAAATACGCTTGGTGTTCAAATTATGGGTCAAGATTAGTGGTAGTTTCTAGGGGTCACTATATCATTTCTTGTCTAATAACTGATTTGTTTTACTGTAATATAGAATGAAGGTCATATTTGTGTGTTTATGAAAATATGAACTGTATTTTTGTGAATAGTTATGACAACAGTATCTAAATAAAGGATCGATATCAAAGAAGTTACGATTTATATGAAATTTTTTTACCAAGTTCACAAAAATCGATCAGAGCCAAGGTTTATCGAGGCTCAGATCAGTTTTAGTGAATGAGGTTAAGAGATTTCATGTCATTTGTGACGAATTTGAGATACTTTTTATCACATAATGTGCAATTTGCTTTTAGCTAGTGTAACGACTAAAGCTGTCCAGCTCTGTCCACAAAAAATCGCCAGCCAAATTTTATTATCAGCTCACCTAACTGAAGGTCAGGATGAAACTTAGGATGAGCTCTTGTGATCACTCACTGTCTGTCATCAGTGAACATGATGTTTGCACCTGCTCCTTCTAAACTGTTGAATCAATTTCAGTTAAATATGAGGTGATTGCTTGTTCTGGCATTGCGTTTTTTTCAAATCAACTTTCCCAGCCCCATAGGGAGGGGGTAGATGAAAATGCTCCAAATGTTTTTTAAAATCTTCTCATGAACCAGTGGGTACAATGACTTAATATTTAGTATGGTGCTTCCTTTTGAGGTGTAGAATCAATCTCAAATTTGTCCAGATGAAGTTCATGGACCAATATTTGCCTTTGTAATGGGATGGGCAATATTTTTTACCACCGCCCAAAATTTCTATTTTTGTAACTGATGATCCAGTTTGAATCAAATTTGGTATGTGGTAATATTGAGTCATAAGTACTTGATTCATGCAAAAAACAAATTTGCTGTGTCCCCATGGGAGCCTCAGGAGCTAAAAATAGAAATATTTTCAAATACCACACAGAACAGAGAACTATTATTTGGTAAGAAGCATCCATAGGACCAGTAGAATGGAATGGTGAAAAAAATTGCCATTGGCTATGTCAGGGTGTATGTATGGGAGGGGGGGGGGGGGAGGGGACGGAAGACATCGAAATATTGCTGAGTCAGCATATTTGCAAAAAAAATAAAAAATTTTTTAATTTCTCCAGAATCAGAATCCTTTGATATTTGGTATACAACATCCATGGGGGATGGGGTGGCAGATACAGGTTTGTTAAAATTAAGCCTTTTGGTTCATATTTGGGCTCAATACAGGATCCCAAATTTTAACTTCCGGCAATATGGGATTAATCTTTAAAAAATTTCTTTGGTATACATCATTGTTATGAGGGTCAGATTCAAGATTGTTCAAATTAAGTCCCTCAATTTTGGGCTTCATATGGGAGGGGGGGAGGCAAAAATTTAATTTAGTGCTCTGTGGGAGATAATCTACAGCAACCTAGAAGAGATTAGATACCATTTTGTTCAAACCATGTCCCTGGGTGAATATTTTGAGTCTGAATAAGTCCAATATGAGAAATAACCTTTAAAACACTTCTCCAGAAACACAAGTCAGAATTATTTAATACGTGGCAGACAGAATCCTTACAGGTGTTGGATTCAATTTGTTCAACTCAAGTCCATAGGTGATAACTGGGCTATCTGAGGGACACCAAATTTTAACTTTGTCTAATATGAGGAATAATCTTTGAAAATCTTCTTCTTTAGATCCACCAGTCAGAATCTTTTGATATTTGGTACACAGCCTTCTTAGGAAAGGCAGATCTAAGTTGGTTCAAATGAAATCTTTGGGTTAATATTTGGGCTTCCTATTGGAGCCCAAATTTTAACTTGGTCCAAGAAGACCAATAGTCTTTAAACCTCTTCTTCTCCAGAAACACCAGTCAGAATCATTTAATATTTGGCACACAGACTCCTTACAGGAGTTGGATTCAATTTATTTAACTCAAATCCATTGGGTAATAATTGGACTCTCTAAGGGAGTCTGAATTTCAATTTAGTGCAATATGAGGAATAATATTTGAAAATCATTTTCTTCAGATCCACCAATTAGTATAAAACTATATTGTTCTCTTGTGATTATTGTGTGTAATTCTGGTAAATAATGTTAATACGGTTTTGTGTAAGAATACAATACATTTGGCTATATTAACCAGGAAGATACTGAGCACACATACTTTGTGTCCTAATTGAATAATAACTTTAATGTAAATGAGTGTTGTGAAGTTGAATGGCACATTGTTCACGCGACGTCAGAATATATTATTTAATGCTCATTGTTCAACTTGTTACCTCCCTTGATGTGTTTCTTCAGTGTTTACACCAAGGGAGGTAACTGAATTAAAAAATGAACTTGACAAACTGAAAACGTGTTTGTGACTTGCATGTTACGTAACAATCATCTACCATCGAAAAAAGAGGTTTTTTTTAATTTTCTCCAATTTTCATTTCTTATTGTATTGTGATGCTTGAATCATTAAGTACTACAGACTAGCTGCTGAACACATTTTATTTACACATGTACCTTATGCAACGTTGTACAGTACATTGACTGAAGACCGTTGACGTCAATCACCTGGGAATAGTGGCGATCTTGTACCGATTACAGATGGTAAATTCTGTAATATCACGGCTCTGCAAATCCCTAAATATTCTGATATGCACTACACATGTTTTTAATGGGGAAACTTTATTGAAATGGCCAGATATCAAAGGAATTTTAACTGGTAAAGTGCTGAGTTTTTTCTGACAACAAATCAAAGCTCATCATATACTGCACCTTTACATTTAATTGGATAGTGCCTTGTAGGCACTATCCAATTAAATGTCAGAGCAAGGTATTGTATAAAAAATCTGATTCATATCAGGGACAATAAAGGCTTCCTCAAGCAGAATGCAGCTACAGACAGTTACTGCCTGTCACTTTTAGTAAAGCCCAAAATAGGGCTTCCAGCACTCTACCAGTTAATAGAGATAAATATAGAATAACCAGAAACTGCCGGTTTTTAACTGCCAGTTGTCATAATCAGCTGATGGCCCATAACTGGCCAGTTCTGATTGCCGATTCCGATTATCAGTTCATCACTAGGGAAGTCAGATCTAAGTTTGTTTGAATCAAATCTATGGGTTAACATTTGGGCTCCCTATTGGAGTCCAAATTTTAACTTAGTCCAATATGAGGAATAATCTTTAAAGATCTGCTTCTTGAGATGCGCAATCAGAATCTTTTGATATTTGGTATACAACATCCAAAGAGGTTCAGATTCAATTTGTTCAAATAAAGTCCCTGGGTTGATATTTGTGGTATCTATGGAAGGAGGGGGGTGGGGGATGAGGGGAGCAAATTTTAACATACTGCAAAATTGGTTATATTCTCAAAATCTTCTTCTCCAGAACCACCAATCAGAATCTTTTGATATTTGGTATTTAAGTTAAGTCTCTAGGTTGATATTTGGACTCCCTAGTTTTGCAGTACTGAAAATCTTGGCATTATTTCTGTGGTAGGATACTAGGAAAAAATCATCTGGTATGGACAACAGAGTTATGAAAAATTAAATAACTTCTTTCCTCTGTAGTATTAACAAGCCATGGATACTAATTAAATCCTTCTTTAAACAACTATGGTCAGGTGAGTGCCTCAGGTCCATGGGGCCTCTTGTTTTCTTTTTTGTAAATCTTTGCCTCTAGAGCATAGCTTATGAACAATCACTGGAATGTGCTCGTTGAGCTAATTCCAATGAGGAGTCGGAAGATATATTTTCAAGACAAAAATTGATAATATTTAGTTACTCAGGAAATGTTTCTTCAAAATGTTGTCTGTTTTTGTATTAGGTAGACAGTTAATGAAAAATAAGAGAAGAGTATTTCAATTCTACTTCCAAAACCAACTCACTGACAAGCCTGAAAATAAGCCGTCTGACATTTGTAGAATAAGGTCCCCAGAGGGTGAATTTGATCATGCTCTCCATACAGTGGGTCAATTTATCCTCTGGGTACCTCATTCTGTTTAGTTTTAAGACTCCGATTCAGGTTGAGGTTCACAGAGGGTAAATTTAGTGATGCTACCCTGCTGTGCAGGGTAGCATCACTAAATTCACCCTCTGGGGACCTCATTTTGCAGATGTCAGTCTGCTTATTTTCTGGCTTGCTCACTGACAGTGTTATTTCATTAACATTGACTTCTAACATCATTCTTATATTGGATGTGTTGTGAACTATGTATGAGTTATTTGGGAGGGGGGGGGGGGACATTGCGGTAACCGGTTCTCGTCAGATCACCGAAGTTAAGCAACATCGAGTCTGGTTAGTTTGATGGATGGGTGACCGTCTTGAGTGGTCGATTCGGACTCCTTCGTTGTGTCCTTGGACAAGGCACTTAACCACGATTGTCCACCTGGGGCCACGATAACACTGTGTACTAAGGCTTACTGCATGTCGATGGTGCGCATGTCTTCAACCAATCTAACCCTGCTTGTGCAGCAGTGCGGAGTTATGATGTTGGAGAGCTGGCAGCTGCTCGTTGGTTCTCTCTGTATACTCCGGGTTCCTCCACCCATAAACCTGTCACGACACAATATGACCTTGGCTATTAAAGTGTTGTTAAACCTTAATAAATAAATAAATAAATAAATTTGATGGTGACTATATGATGAAGAGCCACTATGACGTGAGATTTGTCATTGCGGCAGAAATTTGTGCAGAAGAACAGTAGTTTAACTTGTAGAGTGCTAAATATTTGAGGGGACACTCAGATTTGTTCACATGTCTTTGCTTTGTTACTGAGTGCGTGGTGGCTCAGTGGTAGACTGTTGGACTTTTATGCTAGAGGTCCCAAGTTCGATCCCCATCTGGGATGACCCATGTTGTATCCTTGGGCAAGACACTTGATCCCGGTTGCCAACATGGGGGCACGATGACACTGTGTACTAAGGCATACTGCACAGTGATGGTTCACATGCCTTCAACCGCTGTAACCCTCCTTGAGTGGAGCTTGACCAGAGTTAGAATGTTGGGGAGCTGACAGTTTCTCATCGACGCTCGGTGGTTCTCTCTGGGTACTCCAGCTTCCTCCACCCGTAAAACTGTCACGGTCACGATTAGCCATTGTGCATAAGTATGTGATCTTAAACACCATTAAATAAATTTGCTTTGTTACAATTTATGAGAGAGTGCCTGCAGGCACTCTCACATAAATTGTAACAAGGCAAATCTATACACACTAAATAATATCACTAGATAATATGAAGCGTACCTACTGAGTATGAAGCCTTTATGTTATATTACATACTCTTCAGAGTAAAGCCCAAGCATGGCCTTCCAGCATTCTACCAGTTAATAGCGAATGCATCACCACACACTTATTTACCTAAATCATACCAGCTGGATTTTCCAAGTTCTAATTACCTATTTCAGGGAACAATTTTCACTGCACTTGTAGTCAGCATTCAGAATATTACACTGAATAGTGAGTTTAAAATCACTTACTTTAAGAGATAGGTTGGTCAAATAAGGTTTCTACAGAAAGATGCGGTTTATCATGCATATATAGCAGAAACAAATATTCTAGGGTGAATGTGAACTATTCATGCCAGAAAATAAGCAGACAGTCATCTGCAAAATGAAGTCCCCAGAGGGTGAATTTAGTGATGCTACTCTGCACACTGATCTGAATCAGGGTCTCAAAACTAAACAGAAAGAGGTACCCAGAGAATAAATTGGCCCCCTGTTTGGTATAGCTTCATCAAATTCACTCTCTGGGGACCTCATTCTGCAAATGTCAGACTGCTTATTTTCAGGTCTGGAACTATTGTTTATTAGATTTGTGTTTATTTCCCAGAAATACCCATTATCAAACTAGACTGATATGACTTCAAACTTGGCTGATATGAATCCATTCTCAGCTGATATAAACCAAGCTAGAGTTGCCCCCCTTGATGCATTACTTGGAGAAATCAGTTTGTTTATATCGAAATCATTTTATCTTTTTCTCCGAATGCAATCTAAAAAATTGATGTGATCCAGCATAATGAAGGGAGTTTTTGTATGATACAGATTTAACTCTTAACCCGCTCAGACATGTTAAGTTTCACGATTTTGTGGTAGGCTCCCAATTTTTTATGCCATCTCCCATCCTCACAATCGGGGGAGACGTTCTCACAATTTTGAGACCCCATGTTTTGTTTTGCAAACTTGAATCTGGAGTTTTCAGTTTTCTGTACATGTACTAACTACTATAAATAAGCTGAGTGGAACTTGGAACATTACGTGTACGCTCCCTGTAAAACACTGCCAATCGACTCCCCACTAACTGCTCTATGAGGTGGGGTATCAAAACCCAACCACGTGACTTCAGTAAGACGTACTATCGGTTATAATTAGCCCGAAGTGTTTCCCAGTGTTGTGACAAGGTTATGCTTCCGACACAAAATAGGACCTCCATGCATCATTTCTCCGCAAAACAGCCGTTGATAATTAGGGAAAAAAGCGCATCGCTCCCAAACTATACAAATAAAAATAAAATCGTTAAAATTTATTTCGAAATATCGTACAAAATGACTTTTGAAGCGGTTTCGATCTCGCAGGAATATTTGTGAAGACCTTGTCATTAGTTTTTGTCGATGTCGGTGTTTCTTTGATCCCGTAATTTTTGGATACCAATTAGCACATTTTTCCAACCAGTCGGGCAAATACTATTTTTAATATCATAGGGAAATTTTAAAAATGCTTTTCGTTTCAAATATATTGAGTAAAAATCAGTGCGATTTCGTCCTTGAATTTTTAAAATCCGACTATTATTAACGAAGTTACGCCAAAAATGGAAATAATAAAAAAAATCTCATTTGTAACAGATTGAAGAACCTTTCGAAAAGAGTCATTCAAATTCATACCTTTTTTATTCTGCAGTGGTTGACATATTTCGGGCAATGAAAAAGAACTTTACCCAATTTGGTTGCGTTTCCAGGTATTCGCATGAAAGACAGCTGACGTCGACTTATCAGGTTGAGAACAATGTAGTTTCGTTACCCACTAAACGGACAAAATTGCCAGAGTTATTAGACCACAGACGTCTGGAAACCTGATCTAAATCACCCCAACCTCATAACACCTCATTCTTATATGCACCCCCCCCCCCCCTCGAAATATATAATACACAGATCTGTGTGTTATTTATTTTGGAAGTGTGGGGCGGGGGCATATATAAGAGGGAGGTGTGACATTGGGGGTGATGTGATATTAAGTATGAAGTATGTTATATTGGGGGTGATGTGATATTAAGTATGAAGTATGTTATATTACATACTCTTCAGAGTAAAGCCCAAGCATGGCCTTCCAGCATTCTACCAGTTAATAGCGAATGCATCACCACACACTTATTTACCTAAATCATACCAGCTGGATTTTCCAAGTTCTAATTACCTATTTCAGGGAACAATTTTCACTGCACTTGTAGTCAGCATTCAGAATATTACACTGAATAGTGAGTTTAAAATCACTTACTTTAAGAGATAGGTTGGTCAAATAAGGTTTCTACAGAAAGATGCGGTTTATCATGCATATATAGCAGAAACAAATATTCTAGGGTGAATGTGAACTATTCATGCCAGAAAATAAGCAGACAGTCATCTGCAAAATGAAGTCCCCAGAGGGTGAATTTAGTGATGCTACTCTGCACACTGATCTGAATCAGGGTCTCAAAACTGAACAGAAAGAGGTACCCAGAGAATAAATTGGCCCCCTGTTTGGTATAGCTTCATCAAATTCACTCTCTGGGGACCTCATTCTGCAAATGTCAGACTGCTTATTTTCAGGTCTGGAACTATTGTTTATTAGATTTGTGTTTATTTCCCAGAAATACCCATTATCAAACTAGACTGATATGACTTCAAACTTGGCTGATATGAATCCATTCTCAGCTGATATAAACCAAGCTAGAGTTGCCCCCCTTGATGCATTACTTGGAGAAATCAGTTTGTTTATATCGAAATCATTTTATCTTTTTCTCCGAATGCAATCTAAAAAATTGATGTGATCCAGCATAATGAAGGGAGTTTTTGTATGATACAGATTTAACTCTTAACCCGCTCAGACATGTTAAGTTTCACGATTTTGTGGTAGGCTCCCAATTTTTTATGCCATCTCCCATCCTCACAATCGGGGGAGACGTTCTCACAATTTTGAGACCCCATGTTTTGTTTTGCAAACTTGAATCTGGAGTTTTCAGTTTTCTGTACATGTACTAACTACTATAAATAAGCTGAGTGGAACTTGGAACATTACGTGTACGCTCCCTGTAAAACACTGCCAATCGACTCCCCACTAACTGCTCTATGAGGTGGGGTATCAAAACCCAACCACGTGACTTCAGTAAGACGTACTATCGGTTATAATTAGCCCGAAGTGTTTCCCAGTGTTGTGACAAGGTTATGCTTCCGACACAAAATAGGACCTCCATGCATCATTTCTCCGCAAAACAGCCGTTGATAATTAGGGAAAAAAGCGCATCGCTCCCAAACTATACAAATAAAAATAAAATCGTTAAAATTTATTTCGAAATATCGTACAAAATGACTTTTGAAGCGGTTTCGATCTCGCAGAAATATTTGTGAAGACCTTGTCATTAGTTTTTGTCGATGTCGGTGTTTCTTTGATCCCGTAATTTTTGGATACCAATTAGCACATTTTTCCAACCAGTCGGGCAAATACTATTTTTAATATCATAGGGAAATTTTAAAAATGCTTTTCGTTTCAAATATATTGAGTAAAAATCAGTGCGATTTCGTCCTTGAATTTTTAAAATCCGACTATTATTAACGAAGTTACGCCAAAAATGGAAATAATAAAAAAAATCTCATTTGTAACAGATTGAAGAACCTTTCGAAAAGAGTCATTCAAATTCATACCTTTTTTATTCTGCAGTGGTTGACATATTTCGGGCAATGAAAAAGAACTTTACCCAATTTGGTTGCGTTTCCAGGTATTCGCATGAAAGACAGCTGACGTCGACTTATCAGGTTGAGAACAATGTAGTTTCGTTACCCACTAAACGGACAAAATTGCCAGAGTTATTAGACCACAGACGTCTGGAAACCTGATCTAAATCACCCCAACCTCATAACACCTCATTCTTATATGCACCCCCCCCCCCCCCCCTCGAAATATATAATACACAGATCTGTGTGTTATTTATTTTGGAAGTGTGGGGCGGGGGCATATATAAGAGGGAGGTGTGACATTGGGGGTGATGTGATATTAAGTATGAAGTATGTTATATTGGGGGTGATGTGATATTAAGTATGAAGTATGTTATATTACATACTCTTCAGAGTAAAGCCCAAGCATGGCCTTCCAGCATTCTACCAGTTAATAGCGAATGCATCACCACACACTTATTTACCTAAATCATACCAGCTGGATTTTCCAAGTTCTAATTACCTATTTCAGGGAACAATTTTCACTGCACTTGTAGTCAGCATTCAGAATATTACACTGAATAGTGAGTTTAAAATCACTTACTTTAAGAGATAGGTTGGTCAAATAAGGTTTCTACAGAAAGATGCGGTTTATCATGCATATATAGCAGAAACAAATATTCTAGGGTGAATGTGAACTATTCATGCCAGAAAATAAGCAGACAGTCATCTGCAAAATGAAGTCCCCAGAGGGTGAATTTAGTGATGCTACTCTGCACACTGATCTGAATCAGGGTCTCAAAACTGAACAGAAAGAGGTACCCAGAGAATAAATTGGCCCCCTGTTTGGTATAGCTTCATCAAATTCACTCTCTGGGGACCTCATTCTGCAAATGTCAGACTGCTTATTTTCAGGTCTGGAACTATTGTTTATTAGATTTGTGTTTATTTCCCAGAAATACCCATTATCAAACTAGACTGATATGACTTCAAACTTGGCTGATATGAATCCATTCTCAGCTGATATAAACCAAGCTAGAGTTGCCCCCCTTGATGCATTACTTGGAGAAATCAGTTTGTTTATATCGAAATCATTTTATCTTTTTCTCCGAATGCAATCTAAAAAATTGATGTGATCCAGCATAATGAAGGGAGTTTTTGTATGATACAGATTTAACTCTTAACCCGCTCAGACATGTTAAGTTTCACGATTTTGTGGTAGGCTCCCAATTTTTTATGCCATCTCCCATCCTCACAATCGGGGGAGACGTTCTCACAATTTTGAGACCCCATGTTTTGTTTTGCAAACTTGAATCTGGAGTTTTCAGTTTTCTGTACATGTACTAACTACTATAAATAAGCTGAGTGGAACTTGGAACATTACGTGTACGCTCCCTGTAAAACACTGCCAATCGACTCCCCACTAACTGCTCTATGAGGTGGGGTATCAAAACCCAACCACGTGACTTCAGTAAGACGTACTATCGGTTATAATTAGCCCAAAGTGTTTCCCAGTGTTGTGACAAGGTTATGCTTCCGACACAAAATAGGACCTCCATGCATCATTTCTCCGCAAAACAGCCGTTGATAATTAGGGAAAAAAGCGCATTGCTCCCAAACTATACAAATAAAAATAAAATCGTTAAAATTTATTTCGAAATATCGTACAAAATGACTTTTGAAGCGGTTTCGATCTCGCAGGAATATTTGTGAAGACCTTGTCATTAGTTTTTGTCGATGTCGGTGTTTCTTTGATCCCGTAATTTTTGGATACCAATTAGCACATTTTTCCAACCAGTCGGGCAAATACTATTTTTAATATCATAGGGAAATTTTAAAAATGCTTTTCGTTTCAAATATATTGAGTAAAAATCAGTGCGATTTCGTCCTTGAATTTTTAAAATCCGACTATTATTAACGAAGTTACGCCAAAAATGGAAATAATAAAAAAAATCTCATTTGTAACAGATTGAAGAACCTTTCGAAAAGAGTCATTCAAATTCATACCTTTTTTATTCTGCAGTGGTTGACATATTTCGGGCAATGAAAAAGAACTTTACCCAATTTGGTTGCGTTTCCAGGTATTCGCATGAAAGACAGCTGACGTCGACTTATCAGGTTGAGAACAATGTAGTTTCGTTACCCATTCAAACGGACAAAATTGCCAGAGTTATTAGACCACAGACGTCTGGAAACCTGATCTAAATCACCCCAACCTCATAACACCTCATTCTTATATGCACCCCCCCCCCCCCCCCTCGAAATATATAATACACAGATCTGTGTGTTATTTATTTTGGAAGTGTGGGGCGGGGGCATATATAAGAGGGAGGTGTGACATTGGGGGTGATGTGATATTAATCAGGTCTCCAGACGTCTGTGGTTAGACTAAGCAGTGGGACCTGGGGGCGCGATGCACAGTAACTCCGAATTACGACATCCCCTTTAATCCGAGGATGATATACAACATTTCTGAATAAAAAAAAATAAGCGTTCAACGAGTAATGTTGGATTTCAAGGTGTGCAGAGAACGAGCCGGTCCATTGCGAACTCGCCCCAGTGACGCGGCAAAGCTTGCATGTTTTACAAGGCAATGTTCCCACTCAACTTGATGGGGCAAAAATACAAAAAGAATACCCAAAAGACGGGTGCAGAATGTTAATCTGCCCCTGCCCCCACCCCCACCCTCCCACCCCCTCCCCCCCCCCCCAAAAAAAATGTTCTTGGTAAAAAAAAAAAGCAGTTGAAGACCAGTCGGGTATAGATATCATCTGACTGGTTGGTTGGTTGGCAAGGGGGGGGGGGGAGGGGTGGGTGGGGGGTGGGCTAAGTACAAATTCAATGGAGGCAGAGAGCCGACTGTTATGGGCCTACCATCTTGCCATCAGAGGGTGCAGTTGCATAGGCCAACACCACAAACATTTAATGTCTGTGTCTCTGTCTTCTAATGTTCGGTGTTGCTGTAAGCCTATTACTTGTGGGCCTAGGCCTATTAAAAAAATCCTGGTGAACTTGGGTGGGGTGGGAATCTTATGCAGCATCAAGTGGGTTATGCAAGTACGATATAAGTATTGCTCCTCGCCATATGGGGCGGAACAAAATTTCCTGACAGACCAAAATAATTTCCAGACTGATTTCAGATGTGGAACCAAATTTGATAAACAAACCGCGCATGCACCTACATATCGGTTCCCGGATGTAAGATGGCGCTGTGCTGAAATCGTCTATTATGATTGAATAACACACGGGATGAGAAATCTGAGTCAATTCCTCTCCAACACAGTTTCGTCCAACATGCGGTGCGACCTATCGTTCAGGTGAACAGATTATTCCTTTACATTGAACCATGCAGGGCCTTTGAAACACTGTGGATGACCAAGACTGTAATTGTGGATATCCTGGAACCCATCAATGGTACATGGAGAGAAATTCTAAACAGAAACACTAACAGAGTGGAATTTTCACACATGTATCGTCTTAAACCATGTGAAAGAAGCATTTCATTGAACTGAGGGTCCTTTGAACAACAACCTACGGTCCATCTGTAGAAATATCTTGTGCTCGGTGTCCCTTTTTATATGCCCGTTTGAAAAACGGGACGTATTATAGTATGGCATTGTCCGTCCGTCTGTCCGTCCGTCCGTTTGGTTTCCGAACAATAACTTTAGTATTTGTTTTCCGATCGGCTCCAAATTTGGTATGTGGTTTAATCACAACAAAATACAGGTCCAGTTCGAATATGGGGTCGGTCCGAACATTTTTCGCCTGAATTATGGCCCCTGTTGGACTTAGAATTCGTCAAATATTTGGTTTCCGGATGATAACTTCAGTATTTGTTTTCCGATTGGCTCCAAATATTCGTCAAATATTTGGTTTCCGGATGATAACTTTAGTATTTGTTTTCCGATCGGCTCCAAACTTGGTATGTGGTTTAATCACAACAAAATATAGGTCAAGTTCGAATATGGGGTCGGTCTGAACAATTTTTGCCTGAATTATGGCCCCATGTTGGACATTATATGATGTATAAGGTAAAGTAATTCTTGAAACCTCTCGCACTGATACATAATAGTGAAACCACTTTGGCTTCCTTTATAATTTTGCAGCATGACAAATCACTGTCAAGTGAAGCTAGAGAGGTCGAACAGGTTCACAGTGTGATCATGGGGTCTCAACCATATAAATCTAATACTCACTTCAGATATATTGCAAAACTACCATGAAACGTTGGAAAATTCAAATAAAAATGTATGAAGTTCAAAGAAAACACACCAATATTGTGTGACTTACTGCGTCAAATAATTAATTGGTAAAAAAATTAACCAATTAACAAACTGACTAGTCAAATAAATCTCATGGTTTTGATGTGTTTTATTTAAACTTTATATCTTTTTCTATACACATGCCTTTATGTAAACCACAGGAAGTGAAACAGTACTTGTTTTCTTTGGAAAACAAATAAGATTTTAAGATTTTACAATCCAAATAGGATTCATTCACCAATGCTTGAGTTGGAAATCCTCTAACCTTAAACACCAATAAATAAATATCTAAAGATAGGAAGCTTCAGTGTTTCTAATATATATATATCTATATAAATATGTTACAGTCAAACTGTGAAATCAAGAATTTTTTTTTGAAATTATTAAATTATTGAGTCCTTTTGTGAAGCTATTGTCCTTAATTTTTAGTCTTTTTCTCAAATGACTGAAAAATTTAGTCATTTCACAAAATCACTGATTTCAAAAGTCTGACCGTAACATATATATATATGCCAGTATAAATTTCTCGCACTCTAAAAAAATTGCAAATGTGTTAAAATGGTACAATTTGAACAGTTCACGGGCGTATGATGCAATGCCCAGCGGTGCTCTTGTTCACCGAAGCTGGGAGCATATTTTGTGAGTGGAAACCTCACTCCTCGAGTGTTTTAGCAGAGACCCTTCTTTATGTGGCGAGATGAGACGCGATGTGTCTGAATGAATCTGAGATCAGTTAAAAATTATAAATTGGCAGAATTTGGGAGAGTTTTCAGGTGTTTTAGCAGAGACCCTTCTTTATGTGGCGAGATGAGACACGATGTGTCTGAATGTATCTGAGATCAGTTAAAAATTATAAATTGGCAGAATTTGGGAGAGTTTTCAGTTTCCCGTCTGAATTCAGCAAAATTTGAAGAAACATATACATATATTTTATATTTCGTTAAAAAACAATGCATATAGCTTGAGGTTTGTTGCTTTGGACCACTGAGAAAAGTAGACCCAGGCTGTTGTAACATAACTGAATATAACACAACACTCAGCATGATCAATTATTGAGTTCTCGCGGCAGCAATAAAATTTGGCAACAATAACATTTCCTAATCCAAACTAATCCTTTTAATTACCCTTCCAAAGATGTAAAACAAGAACCGACAATAGCTACTGATTGTTTCTGAAACAGCCTCTGATCGCAATGAAAACATTGACTGGTGACAATAGATAAAGCATAAATTACTCCTATGAAGTTTATTCTTTTGAGATTTCCAACATCAGAAACTGATTAAATTGAATTACAATTAAGTATATCTATATCCTTTTATATTTGCACTGTGACTTGTAAAGAAAATTTTTTTTCTAACATTCGACCTACCATTTAACAATTTTATTAGCACTACGACAAATGCTGAAATTATTTTGAATCTATTTATAGGAAAAGACAGCACTCGTGTGGTGTTTTCCAACAAATAGTTGCAACACAATGAGAAAAAATTCAATTTCTAACATTCGGCCTGTCACTTAAGTTAACCGTGCACATATATATTAGCACTACGAAAAAGCCCTGGGCCGATTTAATTTGTGGACCGACTTAGGGGCATACCTCAGTTGCTGACTTTATTTTTGGCCTACTTCTCCCATGGGCGACTTCCCACCATTTAACTCTTTGTAGACTTTATACCACAACAACAAAGCTTGAATTTGTTTTTGCGACTATTTATTGGAAAACATCCAGTGGTGTTTTGAATAGATAGTTGCAAAAAATGAGAAAAAACAAAACAATTTCTACAGCCCCGTGTCTTGCAGCACACTGAGAGACCATGTGTTCGAGTGTTGTTTTCTTAATACTGGATACCTGTCTTTTGCACCTAAGATCGAGTATGTACATGTGCCAAGTCGACGTCCACTAAGAGCAGGCTTCGACACCCTTATAGTTTAAAGTCCCCCCCCCATAAATAACAGATGTACGCCCCCCTCCCCCCACACCACAACAGTTGTCAAAATAGTTCTTGCTTCCAAAACACAGCTTATGACCCCTGATTGAAACAGACGCTACGCGCTCGTTTCAGTCAGAAGTCATCATATATGCTTTGGAAGCAAAAAATTAAGATAAAAACCTAAAAAAAATGGGAATGACGAATTTCGTGTATAGCGCTGGCCGATTTTTACAGTTATGTCACGTAAAGTGTTAAATGCAAATATGAATATTACACACGTAATTACACTTGAATATTTCTCCATATGAACTTTATATGCCAAGATTATTTTAATGTGATTTTTTGTTTTTGTTACAAATTACAATTAATTGAATATATTGATATATATGCATTCCCAATAAATTATAGCAAAATACAGAATAAATTTCGAAAAGATATTTAATAACATTTGATAAATAAAAGTTGTCAGAAAGGTTATAAACAACATCTCAAAAGTGTTTTGCTTTATCAGACCAGTGCTGGAAAACCCCATTAATTAGCTCCGCCCACTCATAAAAAGTTCCTCTATAAATAGACACAGAGATCTTAATGGAACCGGATTAACAGTGATTCTATTATGTAATCATATGTAACAACTGGGGTAATTTGGAAGACAACTTTTACAGGGACTGTACACGTAATGAAGATAGAAAAAGTATTTCAAACAAATTGCCTTACATTTGCCTGGGCTGTAGATAATTCAGATGTGTGAAAGAATAACTGAAAACTGTGAAAAAAATAATTACCAGTAGTCAAAAAACGAACCTCTACAGTCAAAATTAGGAGAAATATAGGTGAAAACATTGGAGTAAGTAACCAACAAAAGTGATTCGTATTCCACGACTTTAATCAATAAATAAAAGTTTACAAAATCACAAGAAATGTGATTTGTGTTGTGTTTCATTTATTTCACTGGCATTTGAAGTGGGAATCATAAAAAACAGAGCAGATTCTGGTGTTTCTTGCAGTGATGTCTAATTACCAAAATAAGCACAGCAATTGCATATTATCCCTCAAAACCATGGTAAAAGATTAGTGACTCCTCAAAAAATAAGGAAATGTTGATTTTTGCAAAAATATACCTTTTTTGTAAATTTTTGCAAATCTTACTTTCCATTGGTGGAGCCATGGTCTGAAATCCTGGGAGATCATGCTAGTGAAAGGTGTGTGTGGGGGAGGGGGGGGGATCTCAGACCTGAAGGCACATACTGGGGGGAGTGGGGTGGGGGGGGGGGGTTGTTTGGAATTTATTTTCTGAAAATTTTTTCCAACGTAATTTTTATCAGTCAGATGGAACTGTGCATATGTTCCCGCAACGTTGCCAATATTTTATTTCTTCTATTTGCATGATTTCTAAAAGTAATGGGTTGGATGGGGGAGGGGACGAATTACATTTTTTGTCTTGTATGGAAAAATCTCACTATTTTAAATTTCTCAAACTTAACATGTCTAAACCCGCTGAGAAATTTTAAAATATTTTTCCTCAAATCTTTGGTTTAGTTTTGAAAATGAAAGTATAACCTATTTGTATTTCTTGGGAATGTGGTGACTCGGTGGTTTCTGCATTGGACATCAAAGCAAAAGGTACACAGTTCAATCCCCACCAGAGGTAACTGCATTGTGTCCTTGGAAAAGGCACTTTCCACGCTGAGGGTTCAGTGGCACTGTCTACTAAGGTGTACTACAGGTCGATGGTGCACTGGTCTTCAGCCAGTTCTGACTCATGCGGTGAATTAGTATGTTGCAGAGTCTGACTGTTGCTCACCACTGCTTAGTGGCTCTCTCTGGGTACTTCAGTTTTCTCCACCTGTAAAACTGTGTGGCACGAGGTGATCCTGGCTGTTGAAAGTGTCATTAAATCCAATAACAAAAACAAATATTGTATTTCTTGCAAAAAAGTGTTTTTGGTGATAACTGGTATTTCTGACCTCATAGATTATTTTTCCAATTGTTTCTTTTAAATATTTGGTTAACCCTTCACCCAACACAACTAGAAACAAAATTTATTTCTTGAATAATTAAAAAAATTAGTCTTTTACCTCAAATCATTGCTTATGACCCATCATTGGAAAAAAGCTCAACAAGCTTGTTCCAGTGTGCAGTCCTAAACTATGATATGTAATAAAATGTGAATAATGATTTTGTGAAAAGAGCTGACTGAATAATGGCTGTTTTGTTAGAGAAAAGGCTTGCATATTCCAGTTTAGTTTACAGATTTTGTTGCTCAATCATAACATAAAAAGTAGTCAGAGTTGTTTTTGTAGAATATTTTTATTTTATGTCCGTTATGATTGAAGTCATTAGCTTGGTTTTTTTTTCTTTTTTCTTTAGCTTTTTTACTGAATAAGTAAAATTAGCTGTATGCATTTTTTATTATGCTATAAATATGCCTGTTTTTTGTTTTTTTTTAATAAGATTTTCTTGTGGAAGTTGGAGTAGCTGCCCCTGCTTTGTTAAAAATCAGTAATATCTTTATTTAGCTTTTTGACTTTATTCTGCTGAGATATGAAGCTTAGTATCAATTTTAGTGGTGTGTGGAAAATGTATTTTCTTGAAGGGCATCAAGATACATGGACACAAAACAAGGAAAGTTATATTCAGGATTATCTTTGTGTTTTCTCTTAATTTCTTTTGAAAGGAATTGAGACCTTTGTCTAAATTGAATGACGACTCAGCAAAAAAGGTGCATGTAATTCAAGCAATAGTGTTTTTTAACAGCTCAATATTAAAACGTTACACTTTATGCCTGTTCATGTGGGTCAGGTCAGTTATCTCATATCATTTTGAGTTTGAAGCATTGCAGAGAGAGCTGACATGATGTTATTAATGTGCACTAGATAAAGAGTTAATTACTTACCAAACATCTGTTTTGTAGCATTTGAATGCATCCAGAAATTGATCAGGCTTGTCATTTTGTAGTGAAAGATCATCCTCGCACTTTATGAACCACCTGATTTGAAATAAGGCAAGTGGAAAATGCCCACCAAGAAAAATCTTGATTTAACTAAGTGATTCTAAAGGACTTGTTCATACAATAAATCTTAACAGGAACATACCAGGTGTCTTTTAACCCATAAAGCTTTGGGAAATTCTTTTTAACTGGTAGAGTGTTAGAAGCCACTATCAGGGCTTTGATATGAAGAGCAGGTACCCCAGCCTAAAGGTGTCATATTCTGTGGATGTGCTTCTTTTCATGTTAGAAATTCCTTAGTCTGTAATGGTTTGCCTTGTTACAATTTATGGAAGAGTGCCTCTTGGCACTCTCCCATAAATTGTAACAAGGCAAAGACATGTGAACAAATTTTAATGACCAAAAATAACTTAGCACTCTACCAGTTAACTATACACCGTACCTTGTGTGTCTAAAAACTCAGCAGTCATTTCTAGCCAAGACTTGATTAGAAACAACTGCCAAGGTAATTTTGCTATTGACCATAGGCCCCTTTGTTGGGGCACAGTGGCACTCGGTACTAATGGCATACTGTACGTCAATGGTGCATTTACCTTCAACTCCTGGTAACTCTGCATGTGCGGAGTTAGTAAGTTGGGTAGTCTTACATTGCTTGGTGGTTCTCTCTGGGTACTTCATCTTCCTTCACCCATTAACTGGTAGAGTGCTGAATTATTTTTGGTCATCAAAATGTGTTTATGTATGTTTGCCTTGTTACAGTTTATGAGAGAGTGCCAGCAGGCACTCTCTCATAAATTGTAACAAGGCAAATTCTGACAGACAAAATTATTTAACTTCAAAGCTAATATGACGTTCAGCCACCAAAAATGATGCCTTTAAGTTGAAGCACCTGCACTTCAGAATAAAGCCCAAATACGGGCTTCCAGCACTCTACCAGTTAAACTGTCTGACGTGATGTGACCCTGTATCTCAAAAGTGTTGTGAAAGCCTAATAAAACAAAACAGATGAAGACTTCATCTTGATTGTATGCTAAAGTACCTGTTCTGAGACTATAGAGGTGTCAAAGAAATTTGACACTTGACAGCCCCCAATAGTTGGCCTTAAGTCTTTACCGAACACACACGATAGCGAAATTTGTTATTTAAATTATTTTTGTCTAATTTTTCAAAAAATTTAAATAAAACTGTATCAAGTGACCCCCTCATCGGAACAAGCTTCCAATGAGGGGGGTCATATGTTATGGTTTTGTTGAATTTTTTTTTAAAATAACATGTTCAACGGCTCGGTTTGTGAATTATGCAAATGGATGCAGCTGATTCATGAGGTAAAAGGTTAAAACGGCTTGTGTCCCATCATGATGAAATGACTGTTGTACTATGTGGTAACCGGTTCTTGTCAGATCACCGAAGTTAAGCAGCATTGAGACTGGTTAGTCCTCGGATGGGTGACTGTCTGAGCAATTGATTCAGACTCCCTTGTTGTGTCCTTGGGCAAGGCACTTAACCCTGATTGTCCACATGGGGGCACGATGATGCTGTGTACTAAGGCGTACTGCACGTCGATGGTGCGCATGTTTTCAACCAATCTAACCCTGCCTGTGCTGCAGTGCGGAGTTACGATGTTGGGAAGCTGGCAGCTGCTCGTCGTTGCTCTGTGGTTCTCTCCGGGTACTCTGGCTTCCTCCACTCGTAATACTGTCATGGTCATGATTAGCCATTGTGCTTCAAGTATGTGACCTTAAACACCAATAAATAAATAATACTGTTGTACTATAGGAGCAGGCTGACAGATCTCATTGATATTCTTAAAAAAATCAAGATAACAGTATGGTTACTGCAAAAGTGTTCCCTTTCTCGTTCGGATCATAATAGCATTGTGATCTGTTTGCAACACATTTACACTGCTGTACATACATTTTCTAAATCCTTCAGAATCAAGACTAGATCATGAAAATTAAATAAAAATGTTTCTGAAATGATAAGTGCTTTTGCATTTCTTTTTCAACAGTGGAGATTCTACGTTGTTGTCATGATTCTGTTATGATCTGGCTGGTTGAAATTCTCTATTTGTTTTTGAAATCATAATGCAGTGGAACCCTGTTAATTGAATAGCCAATTTGCCAATGAAAATTAATTAACACACAGGAGTATTCAGTTAACAGAGATTTATCACTTTCCTGTATTCTACAGATAAACTTAGCATTTATTCTATTATATCTTGTTTTACAGAGCTTCATGAGCTCTGTCAAACAAGATATAATAGATTAAATGCCTGTATTGAATGTAGCTGAGGTCAAATAGATCCATAAACAAAGGAAACCTGGGAAGAGTCAGGGTAATCTCTCGACAGATTGCAAGAATTTTTATTCAGTTAACAGGAGTTTACTCTACAACCTGTATTCAATGAACAGGTCAGTTTTGTACTGGACGTATAGTAAATGGTTTAGTGTTCGGAAATTATATTCAATTAACAGGGTTATTCAGTTAAGAAATATCCAATTAAGGGGTCTCTGCTGTATTGTTGCACAAGCAAAGTTAAACCAACGTTTGGGTTGAACCCTGATATCTGTTGGCTGAACCTTTAAATGTTTGTCTTAACCCTTTACCCAACGTAACGGCCAGCGCTATTCTCAAAAATCGCCAATTAATTTTCATTATTTTTTCATTTTTTGTCTCCAAAACATAGGTTATGACCCCTCATTGGAACGAGCTCATCGAGCTCGTTCCAATGAGGGGTCATAACCTGTGTTTTGGAGACAAAAAATGAAAAAAATTAATTATTCCAGAATTTTTTTTACAAGTGTCGTCTGCTTTTCATGTTAGGTAAAGGGTTAACCCTTTACCCAATGTGATGGAAAAAAACACTATTCACAAAAATCACAATCCAATTTTCATCATTTTGAAAAAAAATTTGGCTCAAAAATATAGCATATGACTCCTCACTGGAATGAGCTCAACGAGGTCAAAAGCAATGTTTTTCATGCCGAAAAAAATTAGTTATTCAATAATTTTGTTTACAGATCTTCCTTTTGTATTAGGTAAAGGGTTAAGTCTATTCAGATAATTTCCAAGGCATTTACAGTACTGTTATCACAGAAGTGGACTGAGTCGTGATGTGGTCAAAATTCTCTCGTCTCTCCTCCATACAACAATATAGAATGTTACCTGTCTGAAAAGAAATGCTAGAATATTAAATCTGAGATGTCATTTCAGTTTCTTTTTCGTGATGTAAACTGTTAAGCCAAAACCCAGATGCATTGTACTTTTACCCCCTAGTATTCTGGTAGTACGACAGAATTTTCTCCAATCATTTTGTTTTTCTCTTGTTCAATTATGAATTTAATCATGTTTATCTTGTTAGCTCACCTGACTAAAAGTCAGTGTGAGCTTTTGCCATCACTTGTCATCCGTCGTCCATCGTACGTTAGCTTTTACAAAACAATTTTCTCCTCACTAACCAATGGCCCAAATTGTTCTAGTTTTGTTCAAATGGGGTCTCTGCCCTTTTTGGGCTTGGGCTTATGCCCAAATATTGTGAAATTCATTAAAAATCATCTTCTCATGAACCACAAGTGGGAATGCTTTGATATTTGGTATGAAACTTCCCCTGTTGTTCAAGATTAAAAGCTGTTCAAAGAAAGTTGATAGGTCCATATTTGGGCTCTCCAGGGGATGGGCGCACTGTTGAGCTCCCCTGAAAATTTCTTTTTCAAGAACCAATGGAGCGATTTGGACCAAATTTTATATGTGGCATTAGTTGACCCTAAGTACTTCATTCATGCCCACAAACTTTTTTGTGGTTCCCCATGGGAACACCTGGCGCTAAAAATAGAAAAAAATTAAATGTCCAATATTTCCCAAACTGTACAGACTAGAGATTTTGTATTTGGGGTGAAGCTTTCTTCAGAGCCGTTGAAACAATTGTGGACAAAAAAATTGCTGGCGAATCTGTCATATGGTTCATTCAGATTACATTTTCTCCATGCCCATAATCCTTACAGTTTAGGACAACTTGGTCCAGGTGAGCGTTTTAGGCTATCTTGAGCCTCCAGATTGACAGAGCTCAGCTCTGTCAAACAAGGTATATTTGATTAAATGTCGAACTGCATTATGGGAAATATTTGCTGCTGAAAACTTTGCCATTTTGACATCGGCGTGCTAGGGGTTAATTTGTTTGATACTTAAAGTTTGTTAACCAACTGATCATATTGTAGATAGAATTGCTGAGATTCAAACTTCGTGTAATGTCACCAACATGTCTGCAATATAACTGCATCTTTTCACGATCCTTCCATACTCCTGGGATTTAAGAAATATTCACACCAATTTCCAGCGAGGATCGGCATTTAGAGTCAATTAAGTGATGCAACTAACCCTCTGCACTCTGATGTCAAAATAGCAAAGGTTTTCAGCAGCAGATATTTCCTATAGTGTAGTTTGATATTTAACCAAATATACCTTGTTTGACAGAGCTCAGTGAGCTCTGTCAAACAAGATATACTTGGTTAAATTTTTAAACAAGAGAATAATATAGTAATTGGAGAAAATTCTGTTGCACTACCAGAATGCTAGAGGTTAACTTACCTGCTACTTAGATCCTGTTATCTAACTGATCATAACATAGTTAGAATTGCTGAGATTCAAACTGCATGTAACGTCACTAACATGTCTGCAATATAACCTGCATCATTTCATTGTTGTGTTGTGCTCCAGGAATTAAAGTGATGTTCACACCAATTTCCAGCAAAGTTCAGCATTTAGAGTCAATTAAGCGATGCAATTAATATTGACTAGTCACCATAATTAGATTATAAATAATTTTGGAAAAATATTAATATTTGAACATCATGTTAATTGAGAATAAGCTTTTCACTACATCAGTGCTGAATGGATTCCAGATTTTTATTTTTGAAACATATCAGAACAGGTACCCTGCCCATATTGATGACAAAATTCATATCCGATTTCTTTTGCTCATTTTCAAACCAGTTTCTGACATTACAAGTTTGAAAAAACTGTCAATTCATTTTCTGCAATATTGATAGTAGCTAATGTTATTTTGTTTCCTGTCAATTAATGTGCAGCTTTGAAAATGACATATGAAATCTATAATACAGGTTTGGAGTCATTTGCAACATGGTCTTTTTAGCTCATCTGATTTTCAGTCAGGAGAGCTATGGTGATCATTCACCATCCATCGTCCGTGAACGTGGTGTTTGCATCTTCTTCTCCCAAACCGCTGAACCAATTTAATTGATATTTGAGATAATACTTTATTATGACATTGCAATTTGATTTTGTTCAAATCAAGTTGCCTCGCCCCTTGGTAGGGGCTAAAAATAGAAAAAAATTAAAACGCCCATATCTCCAAAACTACACGACACTGAGAATTCTTATTTAGTATGAGGCTTCCTTAGGACCAACAGAATGGAATGGTCAAACAAATTTGCTATCGGTTTTATCATAGGGTACTTTTCTGGGACCTTGAAAAAGTGCTGAGTCAGCATTTTTTAACACTGAAGGTAGTGGGAAAAACATTTAAGACTACTTTTCTCCCAAACCACTGCTCCAAAAGCTTTCAAATTTCACATATAACATCTTTGGAAGATTGTTTCACATGTTTATTGAAATCCAATTCCCTGGGTCCATATTTGGGCTCTCTATGGGAGCCCAAATGTTAAATTAATGCAGTATGAGGAATATTCTTTAAAAATCTTCTTCAGATCTACCAATAAGAATCTTTTGATATTTGGTATGCAGCATCCTTAGGGGGGGTGAGATTCAAGTTTGTTCAAGCCAAGTCAGTGGGTTCATATTTAGGCTGAAAATCTGGGGTCCCAGTCCGGACTTAGAAATTTTGGACCAAAATGCGGAAATTAGTTTTTTTGCTTTTTTATGCGTTTTGGTCAATTTTAAGACAAAATTTTTTATACACTGAAAATTTGGGGTCCGGGTGGGACTTTTGTACCAAAATCTGGAAATGATTTTTTTTGTTTTTATGCATTTTGGTCAATTTTAAGACCAAAAAAGAAAAAAAAATTTTACACTGAAAATTTGGGGGCTGGGTGGGACTTGGAAAATTGTGGACCAAAATCCAGAAATGAGTTTTTTTGTTTTTGTGGATTTTGGTCAATTTTAAGACAAAAAAATTTTTTTTTTTTTTCATACTGAAAATGGGACTAAGAAAATTTTGGACCAAAATCCGGAAATTAGTTTTTTGGTTTTTTATGTGTTTTGGTCAATTTTAAGAAGAAGAAAAAAAAATTTAAGGCTGAAAATATTTTGTTTGGGATTTCGAAAATTTCCGAACAAAAATAAAAAAAAATCTTTTTTTTTTATGCGTTTATCTCAATTTTGGGACGTAAACGCGCAGGAACTGAAAATAGAAGGAAAATCCTGTTTATTGTGTGGGCACAATCACTTCATCTAGTTGGTATATACTTTTCTTAGGAGGGGCGTGTGCAGCTTATTCAAGTCAAGTTCCTGGTTTGATATTTAGACTACCATGTCAGGTGAGCGCCCTCAGGCCCCCTGGGGCCTCTTGTTAAATGGAAGTTTGGCATCAAAGAATTTTGGCATCCTTTATTTCTATGCCCAGTGTGTCACCTATCAGTACTCTGGCTGTGGATAAAAGGTTAGTGTCCAGTAAAGTCCATGGTTACCCTGTTACATGAAAGATCGTCCATTTCAGCAACATTATATATTTCATTTACTTTCGGATGAGGGCATCAAACCTAACTGTGAAAGCTTATTTCTCAGTAGTTTTATGACTCTTCAGGGCCAGTAAAAAGTAATACTATCAATGGGGAGTCATAAGCTATGTTTTGGAGGAGAAAATTTTTGGCAACTGTTATGCTGGTGATGTTTCGGCAAAGTGTTCTGGATTATATTTTGTATGTTTTTTCTGTATTGTAGTCGAGAGATTTATGAAGTGAAGAGAAGTAGTTATAGTCGAGGATTACTTGCTGCACCCTTTTTTGTGTCTCTCCATTTCATAACATTCTTGATATTCATGACTGCTACTTTGAGTGGTTCCACCCTTCATCCAGATAAAGTCTTCTCTGTCATATCACTGATTGCTGGAACCAGGCTGTCCATGCTAGTATTCAATTCATTTGCATTCATGCACGTTGGTGAGATGAGAATAATTTTTCAAAGATTTCAGGTTGGTAGATTTGCAGGGCAGTCGCAGTTTATCTGAATTAGCATGTATATTTTGTTATTTTAACCCCAAATCTATTATTTGGATAGCAGACGATATCTGCAAAAAACATTCTGAAGAACTAAAAAATGTCTCTAAAAACTAATAAAAATAACGGCAATTTTCTTGAATAATACTGGGCGCATATGGCCATTAGGTGAAGGGTTAACATACTCATTTTATTACTTTTGGATCAAGATTTGAAAACTGACTTCCCCAAACTTTTAAATTTTTATGCCTCCGAGAACCTCTCGGGGACATTATGTTTTCACCATGTCTGTCTGTCCATTGTCCGGCATCCATCCGGTAAATTTTGGTTCCATCAGATAACTAAAGAAGTGCATATTTGATCAAATCATAAATTTAGAGGTTACTTGTGGATAACTTGACAATGCTTCCTTTTGACTTTGGTCCAACTATTCATTTTAAAATGGCTGCCGAAAGTTGGTTCAATTTAAAATGGCTAACAGGCATATTCAGCCATGCCTGGCGGAGCTCTTGTTATTTTTATACGCCTGTTTAAAAAACGGTCGTATTATGTTATCAGTCTGTCTGTCTGTCTGTCTGTCCGTAAACAATTTGGTTTACGTTCATTTAAAGTCGAATGCCTTGACGGATCGACATCAAACTTTCAGAAGTTGTTTTTAGCATTAAAATACAGGTCAAGTTCGATATTGGTGTTTTTCAGTCCATCTGCTGCAGAGATATGGCCCTTTGAAAACACAATTTTTCTAAAAAAATTGGTTTCCATTCATTTAAAGCTGAATGCCTTGTTGGATTGAAACCAAATTTTTCAGATGTTGTTTTTAGCAATGAAATATAGGTCAAGTTTGATATTGGTGTTTCTCAGTCCATCCACTGCAGAGTTATGGCTCTTTGAAAACACAATCTTTCGAAAAAAATTGTTTTCCCTTCATTTAAAGTCAAATGCCTTGACGGATCGACATCAAACTTTCAGATGTTGTTTGTAGCAATAAAATACAGGTCAAGTTCGATATTGGTGTTTCTCAGTCCATCCGCTGCAGAGTTATGGCCCTTTGAAAACACAATTTTTGAAAAAAAATTGGTTTCCGTTCATTCACACCAAATTTTTCAGATGTTGATTTTATACACCCATTTGAAAAACGGGACATATTATGTGAATGGTCTCTCCACCCGTCTGTCTGTCTGTCCGTCCATGGACACATTTCGTTTCCGGACGATAACTTTAGTTGTAATGGATTGAGCTGAGTTAAATTTGGCATGTGGATTTAGTATGACAAAATACAGGATGGGTTCGATTTCCGTTTCTAGTGGCCCATTTGCAGTAGAGTTATGGCCCTTTATTTATGGGAATTTAGCCCAACTTTTCGTTTCCGGACGATAACTTTAGTTTGCCTTGACCGATTTATTTCAAATTTTCAGTTTTTTGTTTTTGACCACAAAATACAGCTCAAGTTCACTTTTGACCACAATTGCATATACCTTTCCAGAGTTATTCCCCTAGAATGATTGCAAATTTGTGGATTTTGTGGTTTCTGGATGATAACTTTAGTTTGCCTTGACCGATTTTTTTCAAATTCTCAGATTTTGTTTTTGACCACAAAGCACAGTTCAAGTTCACCTTTGGCCATAATCGCATGTACCGTTCCATAGTTATTCCCCTTGAATGATTGCAAATTTGTGAATTATGTGGTTTCTGGATGATAACTTTAGTTTGCCTTGACTAATTTGTTTCAAATTCTTAGATTTTGTTTATGACCACAAAGCACAGCTCAAGTTCACTTTCGGCCAAAATCGCATTTACCTTTCCAGAGTTATTCCTCTTGAATTTGTGCATTTTGTGTTTTCCGGATTATTATATAGTATGGCCTAAATGATTTTTTTTATACACCTGTTGAAAAACCGTTGAATTATGGAATCAGTCTGTCTGTCCATTTGTCCATCAGTTGGTCTGTCCGTTCGTCAACATTTGGTTTCCAGATGATAACTTAAGTATTTTTTTTTCGATTGACTCCTAAACTTGGTATGTGGTTTAATCAAAACAAAAGACAGGTCAAATTCGAATATGGGGTCAGTTCAGACTTCGAAGTTTCCCTGAATTATGGACCTTGTTGGACATAGAATGCATCAAATATTTGGTTTCTGGATGATATCTTTTATTTGTTTTCCGACTGGTTCCAAACTTGGTATGTTGTTTAATCACAGCAAAATACAGGTCATGTTCGAATACGGGATTGGTCCAAACAATTTTCACACTCACCCCCATCTTTACCCCAACCCTTCAAAAATACAAAACGGGCGTATATTGTCCCGCTACGCAGTGCTCTTGTTATTTTTTAATTATGCATTGTTGTTGTCTAGAGGAAGCTTCCTTTCAATGTTGGACAGTCAGTTGAACCAAGATGGCCACCAGTGGCCAATTCATTATGGCTTCCATGGCAGCCATCTTGAATTTTGGTTTCAATAACTAATGAATACTGACATGAATCAGTTTCATTTTTTGATTATGCATTATTAGTGTCTAGAGGAAGCTTCCTTTCGATTTTGGATCAGCTAGCCAATTCAATATGGCCACCATGGCAGCCATATTGAATTTGGTTTCTGTCCAATAACTGATGAATTCTGACTCGACTCAGTTTTAAATTCTGACTCGACTCAGTTTTATTTTTTGATTATGCTTTATTAGTGTCTAGAGAAAGCTTCCTTTCAATTTTGGACCAGTCAGCTGAACCAAGATGCTTGACAAATAAAGGATGTTTGTTACGACCCGTAATGTAATAAATGCCCATAATGTAATACCTACCCATAATGTAATACAAAAATGACCCATAATGTAATACGAACCCATAATGTAATAAAAAACGACCCATAATGTAATAAATGTAATAACGTGTAATAAATGTTAGGTACCCATAATGTAATAAAAAAAATTAAAAAATAGATGCAAATTACACTTTTCCAGGCCCGTAATGTAATAAAATTCTAAGTTTGATTTTTGTTTTTTCTCTTTACTCCAGCAGTGCGTTCGGCTACTTATGACACATCCTACGCCTTCATCAATGCTGCCAATGGCCCCTATGCCGTACACAGCCAACATGTGTGGGTGTGTTGGGATTATGATGGAGAGTATTCCGGGACCTGGGGCGGGTATACTCTGCTCTGAGTGGCAGGCATTATCCCTCTTCTATTTGTACCACCCGCGCAAACGTCTTCCTCAATAACCTCTACTGCCCTGCCACAACTATATAGGTCTACCTTACCAGACATTCAGTAATTTTGATTCCAGGATGGTCATTTATAACTGCAATCATCAATGCACAAAAGCAATGTGGGTAGCAGGTTCGTACTGTTAATAAATGCAAGTAACTCTGGCCAAAGTTTCTGGGGCAAAGGGTGGAGTGGGTGCCGTGGGATTTGGGTGCACCAAGACTGGATAGTGGCGGGGGGGGGGGGGGGGGGGGGGGGGGGGGGGGGGGGGAAACCAATGAGCCCGATCCCAGGATGACACTTAATAACGACCACATCATATTCCAGATCCTGTGATAACATGTGTCAAGAAATATTATTAGTCCACCACACGGCCTTCCACTTAAACTACCTACAGTCATGGCAGTTCCTGGCGGTTGGCAGGGACTTCCTGCCAACCGCCTACTCTATCACATCGACTATTCGCATGTTCATCTCCGCTATTGTGCCATCTTCTCCTAAGTTACACCCAAACAACATACATAGCTAGACACGAGGAGTAACATGGGCGTATCCATTTGACTGGGTGTGTGACCTTGACCATCAAACCGGAAACCTTGAACCTGTGTATCAGCTCCTGCTGGGCGATTGTCCTGAAACTTGGTGTGTGGTTCGGGCGCCCAACAATTTCGCCACACCCGATGCCCGTCATGTGTGACCTTGATATTCTAACCATTGACCTTGAACCTGTATCTCGGTTCATGCTGGGCCGATTTTCGTGAAACTTGGTATGTGGGAGTAGTCCAGTTATAGAGAGAGAGAGAGCCCCGAACTACCCCCACATACCAAGTTTCACGCAAATTGGCCCAACATGAGCCGAGATATAGGTTCAAGGTCAACGGTGTGAATATCAATCAAGGTCACACATGACGGGCATCGGGGGTGGCAAAATTGTTGGGCGCCCGAACCACACACCAAGTTTCATAAAAATCGGCCCATACACAGGTTCAAGGTCACCGGATTGATGGTCAAGGTCACACCTCACGGTCAAACGGATATGCCCATGTTACACCTGGTGTTTAGCTAAGTATGTTGTTTGAGTGTAGCCTAGGAGAAGATGGCACAATAGCGGGGATGAACACGCGAATAGTCGATGTGATAGAGTATGCGGTTGGCAGGAAGTTCCTGCCAACCGCCAGGAACTGTCAGGAAATGTAGGTGGTTTAAGTGGTAGTCCCCACAGCTCAGAAAATGCTGTGGAATGCTTTTCCAATCAACATAATCTCAAGAACCACCAAAACTACTCTCTATTATAGATCTGCATTTGTCCTGTGCATACTATGGGTGATGCCACACCACTGTTGAAATTTATTTGAGAATGCAATCCCCTGAGCTCAATACAAAGAGGCTGCTTTGTACAACCAAGTGATGTGCACATTAACTCGACTCAGTTGCTGGTCACAGCCACAGGTGAACATGACATACTCTTAACCAATCTTCTCGCAAAGGTGGCCTGCGTGGATGATAGCAGTCTACAAGGCGTTTAACTTGCTTCGGTTCATATCAATTGAGGGTGTTCAATCTGTGGTGTGTTGAGGTTTTAGAAAAATAACACTGAGAGGAGTTGAAACCATTTCACTCAGGGCTGTCACGATTGAAACTGATACAATTTTTATTGAAAATGTAAGGTCTTTCTTGCATGCGCGAAGTGCAAACTATTTGACTGGAAAGCATTTGATAATATTACTTGACACATGTGATCACAGGACCGGAAATATGATGTGGTCGTTATTAAGTGTGGTCCTGGGCTCGGGCTCATTGGTTTCAAGGTGAGGAGGGTGCGACATGAACTTATAGTAGTACAGTACAGGGAAATTACTAATTTGTTTAGGTAGTGAAAATTGGAGAGACAGAGGATAGATTGTACGCTTAATTTGGAGCAAAGTAGCCTAATCCAAATTCCATCGAGCTATAGGATATCCCCCATTCCAATACCAGTACACTCACCATATCGCCTCCCGATATTCCTCTGCGCCGGTTGACTCAACGTCTTGCTTCTGTTCTATCTTTTCCTTGTATCCCACACTATACGCCCCCCCCCCCTCACCCCCCCCCCCCCCCACTATCCGGTTATTGTGCACCCAAACCCCACTGCACCCCATTACACCCTCTGCCTCAGCAACTTTGGCCAGAATTGCTTGCACTTATTAACAGTATAGGAACCTGCTACCCGCATTGCTTTTATGCAAGTGAACAGCCGGACGAATATGATGATTGCAGTTATAAATGACCATCCTGGAATCAAAATTATTGAATGTCTTGTAAGGTAGACCTATGATTGTGGCAGGGCAATAGAGGCTATCGAGGAAGTCGTTTGCGTGGGTGGTACAAATGGAAGAGGGATAATGCCTGTCACTCATAGCAGAGTATACCCGCCCCAGGTCCCGGAATACTCTCTATCGTAATCCCAACACACCCACACATGTTGGCTGTGTACGGCATAGGGGCCATTGGCAGCATTGATGAAGGCGCAGGATGTGTCATAAGTAGCCGAACGCACTGCTGGAGTAAAGAGAAAAAACAAAAATCAAGCTTAGAATTTTATTACATTACGGGCCTGGAAAAGTGTAATTTGTATCTAATTTTTTAAATTTTTTATTACATTATGGGTACCTAACATTTATTACACGTTATTACATTTATTACATTATGGGTCTTTTTTTATTACATTATGGGTTCGTATTACATTATGGGTCGTTTTTGTATTACATTATGGGTAGGTATTACATTATGGGCATTTATTACATTACGGGTCGTAACAGATGTTCCACTTGCCCAGCAAAGTCATGTGTGTCATTAACACTTTTTCGATAGCACCCACTTTTCAGCTCACCTGGCCCAAAGGGTTATGTGAGCTATTGCAATCACTTGGCATCCATCATCCTTAAAGTTTTCACATTTTATCTTCTTCTTTGGAACTGCTAAGCTGCTGTGAACCAAAATTAGCAGGAATGGTCTATGGGGGTGTCCTCTACAAATGATTCTCATTTAGTACCCATCAGATGAAAAACATGGCCGCCAGAGGCATTCTTTGATTCTGATAGGTGGATTTTCAAAAATCTTCTCCTCATAACTACAAGGACAAATGTTTTGAAATTTTTTCGTGGTTGATGACTGGGACATCCTCTACCAACGATCCTCATTTAATGTTGATCAGGTTGAAAACATGGCCTCAATTGCAGCTTATAATTGCCATAGAAACCCTATGGGAAATCACATTTTCATCTTCTTCTCTAGAACTCCTAATCCGATGTGAACCAAACTTGGCACAAATAATGAATTGAAATTCCTCTGAAAACAGTCATCATTCTGTTTTGTGCAGATGAAGGAGTATGGCAGCGAGCTGCATTCTTTGATTTTGATTAGAATAACTGAGGTCTCTTCTTGAAGTCTGTGAAACCACAATACCAAACACAACCTGGTCCCTTGTCCTCCCCCTATTTTGGTTTTCCTCTATGGGTATCGTAAATTAAGTGATGAAGAGTTTTACATTTTGATATTGCAAAAGCTGGTATTTTCAGATAGAAATGTGGTTAGTTCATTTTTATTACAAACTTGGGCAATTTCTCTTACAAATGCGATGACACTGAATTACAGTCAAAATTCATTAATTCGAAGTTTTCAGGGCCGACAGTATACTTTGAGCTAACCAGGTGTTCAAGTTATCCATATTTTGCCATTTTGGGATGATAGGTGATTAACGTAATTTTTGTCCACCAAGGGAAATTTTGTCTAGTGTGTCCATGTGTCCATACATCACATATAATACGGGTTTTTTTCTCATGCAGAAATTATGCAAATTAGATGAACTTTGATTTTTTCAGTGCTACTTACACACAGTAAGTACACATGTCTATACGGCTCGGGCTAGAGGCTGTATTTATCAACCAATCTTCACGAAACTTCTTGGGTACCTCTGTTATCACCTTGGGATGAGAACTAGTGTTTCTGAGTGTGGTCCAAAATTCAAGATGGCTGCCAGTGGCCATTTTGTACCGAAATTAGGTCTAATCAGTTTTTTGTACACAACTTCTATACAGCTCAGACTAGAGCCATATTTATGAACCAATCTTTACGAAACTTCTTGGGTACCTTTGTTATCACCGTGGGATGAGAGTGAGTGTTTTTGGGTGTGGTCCAAAATTCAAGATGGCCACCAGCAGCCATTTTGTACCAAAATTAGTGCAATCAGTCTTTTGTACAGAACTTCTGTATGAAAGTTCTGATTTGAATAAATTTTTGTATGAATGTTTAGTAACATGGAATACATCACATATTCTAAGGGTTTTTTTTTCGTGCTGAAATTATGCAAATTAGATGAACTTTGATTTATTCAGTGCTACTTACACAATGTAAGCACACATGTCAATACGGCTCAGGGTAGAGGCTGTATTTATGAACCGATCTTCACAAAACTTCTTGGGTACCTTTGTTATCACCTTGGGATGAGAATGAGGGTTTCTGGGTACGGTCCAAAATTCAAGATGGCTGCCAGTGGCCATTTTGTACCAAAATTAGGTCCAATCAGTTTTTTGTCACAAGTTCTATACAGCTCGTATTTATGAACTGATCTTCACAAAACTTCTTGGGCACTTTTGTCTTCACCTTGGGACAGGAACGAGTGTGTTTTGGGGTGCCTTTGTTATCACTGTGCAATGAAAACAAATATTTTGGGGTTCAGTCAGACCCACTCTGGGACTCAAAGATTTCTTTTCTAGTTTAGCATCTGACTGTCACCCACCTTTACAATACTTTACCTATACATTTGTTACAGGCAACGGTCAGTATTTAGACCATTACAATACTTTATATGTACCTTTGTTATCAGGTCATTACCTAGATGTTTGTCATTGCTGTGTCACATACTATACATGTACATGTCTTTGTCTTGACAAGTTGAGCTACAGTGTCATTGACACTTTCATTTTTATCATAAACATAGCACACAGGGAGCAGAAATGAACATATTCCCAATTATCACAATTCTTGTCTTATTTCATAATCCTTTCATAAACATTGAACATTATCCTTTTCATCAAACACAACACACAAGTTAAGCTACAGTGTCATTGACACTTTCATTTTCGGTCCCTGTCAGCTGCCTGGGTTCTGTCGTGTACCCACCGTTTTCTTTCTGCCACCTTCTCCCGTAGTTGAGGGTGTTCTTCTACTTTCTGTTTCTGTTGAGTTCACCTTTTTCTTCTACTGCTCTCACCTCTGTTATTTCCAGTTCGGTTCCTTTAGGGCAATTTCTTTTGCCCTCGCCTTGGTGCGTTCTCGTGTCCGTTTTGTCCACACCCGCGGGTGGTGTGGAACGCTGTCGTTTTGGGGCCCCCCGACTCGACCACGTCTGGTGCGAGTTATACCCCCTCCGTGGGGGATGTGCAGCTCCTCCTGCACCTGTGGGAGGGAGGGGGAATGCTGTCGTTTCGGGGGCCCCGACTTGACCATGTCTGGTGTGAGTTATACCCCCTCTGTGGGGGATGTGCAGCTCCTCCAGTTCCCGTGGGGGGTGGGGAACACTGCCGTTTTGGGCCGCCCGACTTGACCACGTCTGGTGAGAATTGCTCCCCCTTCGTGGGGGATGTGTAGCTCCTCCCGCACTAGGGGGGGGGGGGGGAATGCTGTCGTTTCGGGGCCTCCCGACTCGACCATGTCTGGTGAGAGGTATTCCCCTTCCGTGGGGAATGTGCAGGGTTTTTTTCGTGGTGGATACTGCGGGAGCTGTTGGATTTCTGGTGAAGAGATGCCTGGTTCCGGAACTATGCGCCCTCTCCAGTCGACATCTGAGGCTGTCACTAGGGTTGTGACTTTCCTTTGGAGGCCGAGCTAGGTGGCTCTCTCCGCTTTTCCACCAGTTCCTGTCGTATCTGCTGCTACTGCTGTTCTATCTACAACGTCGTTGGGCACCGTTTTTAGCCGGCCTCGGCTTATCCTTGCAAGGGTCTGCAGGGATGTCTGTAGTGTGGTTGTGGGGTATCAGCCTCAGCCTTCCCCGACTGCAACTCAGTGAAGTCGAAAGTGGCTGCCGACTGAATCCCCTACTGTGTTCTCTCAGCCGTTGAGCACAGTAGTTTTATACCTGCAGTGGTCTGCAGCGGTGTCTGGGAGTGTAGACGTGGGGGTATCAGCCTCAGCCTTCCCTGACTTCAACTCGGCGAAGTTGGAAGTGGCTGCCGGCCGGACCCTCTACTGTGGTCTCTGCGCCGTCGAGCATGACAGTTGTGTCATTGGATTCGGATGTTCTTAGTGGGGACACTATGAACTCCGTGGCGTTTCCGTCCACTCATTCTGGCCACAGGACCAGTTTTGGGGGACCAACGTCTTTTGTGCAGCCTGGATCTTCTGCCCCCAGAGGTCCGCGGTGACTCTCATGAGTTCCCGCTATGTTGATCCTCGGGGTGGGTCGTACCCCTATACACGTCTGCCTTCAGACGTTTCGGCTGCCGCCTGTCGTCCCACGTCGAGTGTTTTGGAGGATCATGACCCTTCACTGGTTAAGAGGGTCAGAGGTGAAACTACTTTGCCGGTTCGTTCCCCTGTCGAACTGGCCAGTACGGGCAGTGAGCTTAGGGAGGCCCTCTCCTTACTCACTCAGGTTCTGTCAAAGATCCTTCCCGTTGCTTCCAGCGTGGCAGCTAGTGGTTTCCAGGCACCCCCTATGGCGCCACCTCCCGGGATTGGAAACAGGCCGCTTTCTGATCCCCCTGGTGTTCCGACACCACGGGAGGCGTGAGCTGGTTTGCCCACGATGGGCTATGTGTCTTCCCACTCGGGGGAAGAGTCAGACATGCTTGATATTGAGAGCCTGCAGTCTTCGGACTTGGGAGCAGCTCTTGATTTTGTGTTTGGGTTCCTTCCGGATCTCAAACCATCAAACCAGCCAACAGTGTCGGCCAGGCCGCGATCATCGGTCGCGCGCCAACAGCCTATGGAGCCACCTGCTTCTGGGCGTCTTCGACCGTGCCAGTCGGTACAGGTGGTTGAAGCATTTTCAGCCTTGGACTCTAAGCTGAGTTCCAAGGCTATGAAGGCTCCATTCTTCACCAGGGTTGACACCTTTTTTGCCTCCAGCGCGTTATCGTTCGTACGATTCCGCCAATCCGTCAGTCTGCCAGACTTTGACGGTTTTGGATCAGGACTCCAATTCCCTCGGGCTTTCCAAGCCCAAGTCTGCCGTCATTCCGATGACGACTCTAGAGTCCATGTTGGGCTTATCGAGAGAGATGCTTGGTATGCTTTCTCTCTCAGATCACGTCGTCTCAGCTTTAGCTGCTTTTCTGCCTCCAGATAAGTTTGACGAGGTACAGGCTCCTTTGCGTGTGCTGTCCAAGGCACTCATGCATCTTACTCACACGCATGCCTGTAACATGGCTAATCTGGAATTAGTTCGAAGGGACTCTGTGCTGGACACAGGTCGCTCCCTTCCTGAGGAGCAGCACGCTGCTCTTCAATCTGCTTCTTTGGCAGTTCCGTAACTTTTCCATGGTTCCATGTCGATGGTCCGGGATGACGTCCTACGTCATTCCAAAGATCAGCTGCTGTTTTGTCAGCTTGATCAGCCTTCTAGGGGAGGCAGGGGCCGTTCGAAGCCTACCAAGTACCCTTCTGCTTCCTCTGCGAAACAAAAGGCTGATCCTTCTGCCACCGCTTCTACTTCTTACTCAAGGGGTAAGGGTAAGCATCTGCAGACTAGAGGGAAGTCTCAGGATTCTTCATTCAGTAGAGGAGGTGGTTTCTCCTCTCGCGGGCCTCGTCGGGGCTCGAAATGAAGGTCCTAACCTCGACTCGTCCCAGGTTGGAGGAAGGATAGCAGAGTTCGCAGACCGTTGGGCCACTATCACATCCGTTCCTTGGGTGTTAGATGTTGTTCGGTCTGGGCTGCGAATATCCTTCCGAAGGCACCACACTCTGTCCAGGGTGCCCCTTCCAACCACAGTTCCTTCAGACGTTTTACGTCGGGGAACTTTTGTCCACAGAGATAGACAATCTCCTGACAAAGGGGGCGATCGAGGTCATCAAGAACATTCAGTCAGTGGGGTTCTATTCCCGCCTGTTCTTGGTGCCGAAGAAGGACGGCCGACTCCGACCGGTTATCGATCTGAGTATCCTGAACCAGTCTATCATTGCTCCCAAGTTCAGCATGGAGACTTTCAGGTCGGTCCGCCATTCAATTCACCAGGGAGATTTCGCTTCCAGCATCGACCTGCGAGACGCTTACTTTCACGTTCCGATTCATCGGGCGTCACGGAAGTATCTCAGGTTCGCTTTTCTGGGGCGTGTTTACCAGTTCAAGGCCATGCCTTTTGGCCTCAACCTGGCTCCTTGAGCCTTCACCAGACTGATGTTGCATGTGATAGCTTTCCATCGTGCACAGTCCAGGGTGACTACTTCGGCATATCTGGACGATATCCTCCAGAGGCATTCCAATGCTTCCTTACTGGAGTCGGATGTCACCACTCTGTTGAGCTTTCTCACGTCGCTAGAATTCAGAGTCAACGAGGAGAAGTCAGACCTGGTCCCTTCTCAGTTGTTTTGTCATCTGGGGATGGCTTTCCGCACCCAATTCAATTTGGTGGCGGTTCCCCAGGCCAAGGCTGTGATTCTCTCAGCTTTTGCTCTGACTCTGTCCCAGTCCAGATCCGCGACGGCGCGGAGTATTCTCCAGCTGATCGGTCTCTGCGGTTCGGTGACGGATCTCATTCCTCTAGGTCAGCTACGTGTCAGACCTCTCCAACACTCTCTGCTCAGTCGTTGGAGGCCGAATGTAGATTCTCTGGATCTGGTGCTTCAGTTTCCAGAATCTCTTTATCCTCACCTTCTCTCCTGGACGGATGTCCAGTGGCTTACGCAGGGTGTTCCGTTGGACTTACCCACGTCCGATCGCATTCTGATGACAGATGCCAGTGATCTCGGATGGGGTGCGACATTGGATCCTCTAGGTCTTTCTCTTCACGGGATGTGGGACCAGGATCAGGCAGCTCTACACATCAACCAGAAGGAGCTTCTTGCTCTTCTTCTGAGTGTCAGGCAGTGGATCCCTCTCCTGTCGAATCGCCAGGTCCTTCTGTTGTCCGATCATTCGACGGTGGTTGCTTCCATTTGGATCAGGGCGGCATGCACTCGGTTCCAATGTACAAATTGGCTCGGGATCTTCTACTGCTCGCTCAGGATGTCCACGCCGGGGTGGTTGTTCGTCACATTCCTGGTTGTCTGAACGTCCTAGCCGACTCCCTGTCGCGTCGGGGCAGGGTCATTTCCACTGTGTGGATGCTTCACATGGCGGGTTCCATCAATCTCTTTGCGACTCATTGGAACCATTAGATGGACACTTTCGTGCCCCCGTGTCCAGATGCTCTGGCTTAAGCCCTGGACGCTCTGGCCCTCCTTTGGGACGGTCTTGTTGTCTACGCCTTCCTGCCGGTTCCTATTCCGCCTCAGGTTTTCGCCCATATATGAACCTGCAGTCATCGAATCCTTTCGATCACACCTCGGTGGATGTGGATCAGTCTGCTCCGCTCTCTGTTAGCGGCGGTTCCAGTATGTCTCCCTCAAACTCGCGACTATCTTTGCCAAAGTCGCCCGAGGAGGTTTCATGTTGACCCAAGTTCATTGTGCCTTCGCACATGTCTTTTATCGGGTCCTGTCTCCTCCGTAGTGGTTTTTCGAGACACACAGTGGAGTTGCTTTTCTTCTTCAAGGAGGCACTCACTTCACTGGTTTAGCCTCTCGATGGTGTGCGATTACTCTGTTGCTTCTGTCACTCCTTTGATCACACCGTTTGCAGAGTTTCTGGTATATGTTTGTTTCTGGGGGTCTCCAGCAATGGGTACAAGTCCATGCTTTGGAGACCTTTTTCATATGTGGTAATTCGTTATATGCTCAGAACTTCTGAACAACATTTCCGATTTCAATAAATTTTGGTATGGAGTTTTAGTAACGTAAGATAAATAACATATCATACAGGTTTTTTTTTCTGGTACATAAATTATGCAAATTAGCCTTAACCTTTTTCTCGGGTAATATTGTTGTGTGTATTATGTTGTGTACTGCTACCACCTATATCTAAAAGATGCTTTCATGCTTTTGTTTCAAATTTTCAGATTTGAGGGGAAGGAACATAAGATAAATAACACATTATACAGGTTTTTTTTCTTGTGCATAAATTATGCAAGTTAGTTTTACTTAACTTTTTACAGGTATTTGGATGCTTCCAGTTCAACTACAGAAATATGGGTAATATTGGGACTAGTTTGTTGAGTTGTTCCTTTGATATCCATATTTGTTTGGGTTTTATTGAGCAAATATCAATATATTTCACAGTAATCCACCTACCGTGGGGGACGATTGTCTGATCGCTGGCGATCGGCGTTGCACTTGTTTGTTAGAGAAATAAGAGGGCTTTTCTTATGCAGTTATTATGCATCATATTTCCACTAAAGTTATACTTCTGAAATGAATACAACTGTCTGTGGATACCGGAGTGTAGCGAGGGAACTTTAAGGGGAGTGCGACCCCCTCCCCTTCCAATATTGTTTATAATGAGGATATTTTCATCTGGCTTAGAGTCTTGTTTGCTATTGATTCTCTCTTGTTAACAGGTTGAGTGATAGAAGGGCTTTCAAAACAAATGAGGGTACCAGATCAAATGCCAACATTTTTCTTGCTCGTGTTTCATTTTCAAATGTAAATAACATTTTGTTTATATAAATTTGTTTTATTACAAATTATTGGAGAGCACATTTGGCAGTCTCCAATAATTTGTAATAAAACAAACTTTAATGAACAAATAGAGATCACCAAAAATAATTTAGCACTCAAACAGTTGATAATCAGATACTTTTTAGCTCACATGTGGGTTATGTCCCAGTTAGACTATCTATGAACTTGTTGCACTGTTATCTTTTGTCCATCGGAATAATTTTTTTTGAATGGCAGCGGAAAATTGATAATTTTTATTTTGCACATGTTCAGTGGGTAGGCATGGAGTTAGTCTGCATGTGTGTTCATTTGGTTATTCAGAATGGCAGACATTAATGCCATCTTTAGGAACACCAACACTCCAGTGAGGAGCATATGATTTTGGTAATGCAGGAGGGGGCATTTGCAACACTTTGTGTTGTTCCACTTTCTTGTCCCTCCATCCATCAGAAAATTGTTGTTACTGCAGGTTGAACATGATATTTATTCATTTATTTATTGGGGGTTAACAACACTTTTGAATGCCAGGGTCATCTTGTTCATATCGGACAGGAGGGGGAAGATGGAGTACTTGGAGCAAACCACTGAGCAATGGCAAGCAATTGTCAGACTCCCCAATGTACTAACTCCACACAAGTAAGGTTAGCATTGGTTGAAGACAAGTGCACTATCAATGAGCAGTACCCCGTAGTACACAATGCCACCATGCCCTCTTGGGCAATTGGGTTTAAGTGTCTTGTCCAAGGACACAACACGTTTGCTGCAGGTGGGATTCAAACTGAGGACCTATCGGCTTGTAGCCTGCATCTCTGCCTACTGAGCCACTGTGCTCCCTGAACAAAATAAGAACAACCATTTTGTTGCAAGTGATTGCAGAGGTTGGGGGTGAGATGGGGGTGTTAAATGTCTAACTTTTCATTGTGATTATGTCAGCCATTTTTTTTTCTCCCATGAAGAGGTGGGTGGGAGGACATAGGAATGAGATTTCTCTGTCCTTCTATCCATCCATCCTTCCTTCCTAGATTTTATATATAGACAGAACGTGATGTTTGTTTGAGTCAGTGAGTGTTTTACATAACGAGTTGGAATGGCATAGTCATATTTCATGAAATCCGTAGGCAAACCAGCTGGGAGAAACTTTTTTAAAAGAAGTTCGAAGCATGTTAGGATGTCTGAAGATTTACCAAAATAAAGTTGACCAATTTACATACAATGGGATCTGCAGACGAGACGGCTACGGGACTAGATTAATGTTGTGGTCGGAAATGATTTTTTCAATATCATCTCATTTTTGTTTAACTAATTTGTTTGCGAACCAACTTTATTTTGCTTTGTATGTTTTTATTTTCACACTATGTGATAGAAGATCGATAATTGTATAACAATATTTGGAAAGTTTTCGAAGCGTAACTAATGACTCAACTTGAAAGGAACTAGTATAAACGGTGCTGGGAAATAAGGTCTGGCTTGTACATCACCAGTTGAATACAGAAATATTTATGTCATAGTGCCGATTCCATTAAATACAAGGGTTTAAAGTTTAATGGATGTGTAATAAATAGCTTTTTGGTGATAATATCATGAATGGGCTGATGTGGCCAAATATTTCTTTAGGAGTTATTATCCTTGCTGGACATGGAATTTCTTGTCATCAATTTACCATTTCTTGTCAGTACATTTCAACGAAAACCGTTCAAGAGTTCTTTTCCAAATTTAATATTTAGCTTTTTGGTGATATTATCATAAAGTGGATTGCAAACCAGTGGTTTACAAGTAACGGTGCCTTGGGTTGGTCTGTGAATTTCCTGGGTATCATGACTGACTGTTGGGTTCAAGGGCTGTGATTTTAGCCAAATGTTATGCAGAATATATTAACAAGAGAAAAAAGATGTATTAATGGAAGTTTGAGCTAAAACCAGAATATCTTTCAATCATTAGTTGATCTTTCAATAATTAAGGTAAGGAATGGTGAAACAGAATAACTTCAAAAGCACAAAATGTTGGAATATATTTTGCTCATTTAAATAAAAAGGAGGAAAAAATTACAAACAAACACATACTACTGTGTTTCTGTGTTGTCTCATTATCTAGTAGAGTGCTGAATTATTTTTCAAAGGTGATTTTAGCATACCTATTTTCTATCCCCCCAAAATTTAAATTTACCTATAGCCGTGATGCTGTCCATCCATCCATCTGTCTGAATGTCTGTCTGTAGACGGAGTTGGTTTCTGCTCTGTAATTAATGTTCTGCTTGGCCAGGTGAAGCCAAACCTGGCATGCGGGTTAGGCATGATGAAAGGAAGAGCACTAGTAATTTTGGGATCATTGTGTCAAAGGTCAAGCTCACTGTGACCTTGAACTTAAATTTTTATCAGTATTGGTTTCCGCTCTGTAATTAAAGTTCTGCTTGGCCGGCTGAAGCCAAACCTGGAATGTGGTTTAGGCATGATGAAAGGAAGAGCACTAGTCATTTTGTCATCTGTCTGAATGTCTGTCTGTAGGTGGAGTTGGTTTCTGCTCTGTAATTAATGTTCTGCTTGCCCAGGTGAAGCCCAACCTGGCATGCGGATTTGGCATGATGAAAGGAAGAGCACTAGTCATTTTGGGATCATTGTGCCAAAGTTCAAGGTCACAGTGACCTTGAACTTCATTTTTTATCAGTGTTGGTTTCTGCTCTGTAATAAAGTTCTGCTTGGCCAACTGAAACCCAACTTGGCTTGTGGGTTAGGCATGATGAAAGGAAGAGCACTAGTCATTTTGGGATCATTGTGCCAAAGGTCAAGGTCACAGTGACCTTGAACTTCAATTTTTATCAATGTTGGTTTCTGCTCAGTAATAAAGTTCTGCTCTCCTAACTGAAACCCAACTTGGCTTGTGGGTTAGGCATGATGATAGGAAGAACCCTATTCATTTTGAGGTCATTGTGCCAAAGGTCAAGGTCGCAGTGACCTTGACATTAAACATTTACCAGAGTTGGCTTCTCTGAATGAAATTTTTCTTGCCTGATTGATACAAACTTGGTCCATGGGTTGAGCATGATGAAAGGAACAACCCTATCTATTTTTTAGGTTATGCCAAAGGGCAAGATGACAGTGACCTTGACATTGAAATTTTATCGATCGGAGCTGATTTTGGCTCTTAATTATTAAAATTATGCATTCCTGATCGAAACCCACCTTGGCAGATGGGTTGAGCATGATGCAAGGAAGAACCCTACATATTTTTAGGTTATTGTTCCAAAGGTCAAAGTCACAGTGACCTTGAACTTGAAATTTTTATCTGTCCCGATCGAAACCAAACTTGACATGTCATCAAATACAGGCAATCTTATCTGTTAATACATAAATAAATAAATATTCTGTCTGTCCATTCAAGTTTCGCTTTGTGGCATTTGGGTTATCCAAGTTGCTTGTCCTTTGGTTTGCTGACAGACCAGCATTCACAGAACAGGTTCTGTCTGCACTGTCTTGCCAGAACTATTTCCCTTGTTGGTCTTAGAAGATAGTAATATTTATATATTATCATGCTTGCACTTGTTGCTTGAAGTGGAGTTTTTGCATGAAAAATGTTTTGTTCATTGCTGTTGAACACAATGAACAGGTTTGGAAATATACCATGTTTGTATAATTAGTCTATGTGAAATGCACAGAATATTGTTTTTGTACACTTCTTTTTAGCTCACCTGGCCTAAAAAGCCATGTGAGCTTTTCTCATCACTTGGCATCTGTCCAGCGTCTGTAAACTTTTCACATTTTCATCTTCTTCTCTGTTAACGCTGAGCTGATGTGAACCAAACTTGGTAGGAATGGTCTATGGGAGGTCCTCTACAAACGATCCTCATTTTGTTCCCGTCGGATGAAAAACATGGCTTCCAGGGGCATTCTTTGATTCTGGTTGGTGGATTTTCAAAAATCTTCTCTGAAACTGCCAGGCCAAATGTTTTGAAACTTCCCATAATGATGACTGGGACCCCCTCTACCAAAGATTCTCATGTAATGTTGATTGGGTCACAAACATGGCTGCAATTGCAGCTTATAGTTACTTTAGAAACCCTATGGGAAATCACATTTTCCTCTTCTTCTCTGGAAAAACCGAAGCGACGTGAAAACAAACCTGGCAGGGATAGTCTATGGGAGGTCCTCTACAAACCATCCTCATTTTGTTCCCCTGGGTTGAAAAACATGGCCGCCAGAGGCATTCTGATTGGTGGATTTTCAAAAATCTTCTCCTCTGAAACTGCCAGGCCAAATGTTTTGACACTTCACATAAATGATGACTGGGACCCCCTCTATCAACCATCCTCATTTAATGTTGATCGCGTTGCAAACGTGGCCACAATTGTGGCTTATAGTTTCACATTTTCATCTTCTTCTCTGGAACTACTGAGCCGACGTGAGCCAAACTTTGCTGGAATGGTCTATGAGAGGATGGAAATATGTGGCCACCAGAGGCTATATTCTAATACTTAACCCAATGCCTCTCCTGTCTGCATGAAGATTGGTACTGTCAGCAAAATACTTGTTTTTTGAGAATCTGGTAAGGGTTGGTTCCAGTTTTCTCCACTGAGAACTGGGGGGAAAAAAAAATATTGTGTGTACAGTACAAGTCAAAAAATAACTGCAATAAACTAAGTAAACTGCTGCTTCTGCCCTGACAAGATCAGAATCTGACATTTTCTGGAAAAGCTATCAGTGAGAGCTTTCCAGAAAATGATGTTAGCTTCTGGTCTTATCAGTGTAGAAGGAGAAAAGATACATAGCTTATAGGATTATCCTACACAGCTTATTTTGACTTGTACTGTAAAACAAGTGCAACTGTAGGTTGATATCTTCAGCTGTAATCTAATTATGTTTGATACATGATGACAGGTTGTTTGGAAAAACTAGGGAAGTTTTGTTTATTCTCTTGCAATCATGTCAGCTTAGATGTCAGTAATTATTGTATATTTTATAAGATTCCTGTAACCCTTTACCTATCCAAAAGCTATTTTGAAAGAGAATACTGTCTGAAAAAATTGTAATTTTCAAAATATTTTAACCCTTTTTTACTGATTTTTAGCTTAACTTGACATAGTCAAGATAAGCTATTGCCATCACGCGTGCGGAAGTCTGTGAGTCTGTGACGTCTGTTCACATTTTCCTTTAGCACGGGCTACACCCCGCAGTTCTTGTCTGATCGTCACGAAATTTCATATGCAGGTTTGGGGTCATGTCTAGATGAGAACGTCCCCTTTTGGTCGCGATCAGGCAACCGGTATGGCTGCCCGAGCCCAAAACTCGAAAACCATTAGCACAGTCTACAGGTCGTATTTATGAAGGGACTTCATTGTAACTTGGTCGGATGCCTCTGTATAGTGCCTAGTTGAGAACGTCCCCTTTTGGGCATGATCTATCAACCGTGATGGCTGTCCAAGCCCGAAACCCAAAAACTTTTAGCACAGTCTGCAGGTCATGTTTAATGTGGAGGGATTTCATTGTAACTTGGTAGGATGACTCCTTATGATGTCTAGATGCGAATTTCCCCATTTGGGCATGATCTGCCAACTGTGACGACTGCCCGAGCCCAAAACCCGAAAACCTTTAGCACAGTCTACAGGTCATATTTATTGAGGAATTTCATTGTAATTTGGTGGGTTGACTTCATACAATGTCTAGATGAGAAAATCCCCCTTTGGACGTGATTGGGCAACTGTGACGGCTACAGGAGCCCGAAGCCCAAAAACCTTTAGCACAGTCTAGAGGTCATATTTATGAAACGATTTCATTGTAACTTGGCAGGATGACTCCAAATAATGTCTAGATGAGAACGTCCCATTTTGATCGCGATCATGCAGCCTTGATGGGTGCCCGAGCCCAAAAACCTTTAGCATAGGCAAAAGGTCATATTTATGGAAGGATTTCATTGTAACCTGTTAGGTTGACTCCATATAATGCCTAGATGATGACATCCCCTTTCGGTAGTGATTGGTCAGTTGTGATGGCTACAAGTGCCCGAAGCCCGAAAACCTTGAGCACAGTCTACAGGTCATATTTATGAAGGGATTTCATTGTAACTTCTTAGGATCACTCCAGATGATGCTCATATGAGATTGTCCCCTACGGTTGCGATCATTCACCCATGATGGCTGCCCGAGCCCAAAGCCCGAAAACCTTTAGCACAGTCTACAGGTCATATTTATGAAGGGATTTCATTGTAACTTGGTAGGTTAACTTCATATAATGTCTAGATGAGAACGTGCGATCATTCACCCATGATGGCTGCCCGAGCCCGAAAGCCCGAAAACCTTTAGCACAGTCTACAGGTCATATTTATGAAGGGATTTCATTGTAACTTGGTAGGTTAACTTTATATAATGTCTAGATGAGAACGTCCCCTTTTGGACATGATTGGGCAACTGTGACGGCTAAAGGTGCCCGAAGCCCGAAAACCTTTAGCACAGTCTACAGGTCATATTTATGAGGGAATTTCATTGTAACTTGGTAGGATGACTCCAAATAATGTCTAGATGAGAACGTCCCCTTTTGATCGCGATCATTCAGCATTGATGGGTGTCCGAGCCCAAAAACCTTTAGCATAGGTAAAAGGTCATATTTATGGAAGGATTTCATTGTAACCTATTAGGTTGACTCCATATAATGCCTAGATGATGACTTCCCCTTTTGGTCGTAATTGGTCAGCTGTGTTGGCTACAAGTGCTCGAAGCCCAAAAACCTTGAGCACAGTCTACAGGCCATATTTATGAAGGAATTTCATTGTAACTTCATAGGATTATTCCAGATGATGCCCAGATGAGATTGTCCCCTTTGGTTGCGATTATTCAACCATGATGGCTGCCCGAACCCGAAGCCCAAAAACCTTAAGCACAGTCTACAAGTCATATTTGTGAAGGGATTTCATTGTAACTTGGTAGGTTGACTTCATATAATGCCTAGATGAGAACGTCCCCTTTTGGACATGTTTGGGCAATTTTGACGGCTAAAGGTGCCCGAAGCCCAAAAACCTTTAGCACTGTCTACAGGTCATATTTATGAAGGGATTTCATTGTAACTTGGTAGGTTGACTCCAAATAAGGTCAAGATGAGAATGTCCCATTTTGGCCGTGATCATTCAGCCTTGATGGGTGCCCGAGCCCAAAAACCTTTAGCATAGGCAAAAGGTTATATTTATAGAAGGATTTCATTGTAACATTGTTAGGTTGACTCCATATAATGCCTAGATGATGACATCCCCTTTTGGTCGTGATTGGTCAACTGTGATGGCTACAGGTGCCCGAAGCCCGAAAACCTTGAACACAGTCTACAGGTCATATTTATGAAGGGATTTCATTGTAACTTCACAGGATCACTCCAGATGATGCCCAGATGAGATTGTCCCCTTTGGTTGCGATCATTCAACCATGATGGCTGCCCGAGCCCAAAAACCTTTAGCATAGGTAAAAGGTCATATTTATGGAAGGATTTCATTGTAACCTATTAGGTTGACTCCATATAATGCCTAGATGATGACATCCCCTTTTGGTCGTAATTGGTCAGCTGTGTTGGCTACAAGTGCCCGAAGCCCAAAAACCTTGAGCACAGTCTACAGGCCATATTTATGAAGGGATTTCATTGTAACTTCATAGGATCATTCCAGATGATGCCCAGATGAGATTGTCCCCTTTGGTTGCGATTATTCAACCATGATGGCTGCCCGAACCCGAAGCCCGAAAACCTTTAGCACAGTCTAAGGTCATATTTATGAAGGGATTTCATTGTAACTTGGTAGGTTGACTTCATATAATGTCTAGATGAGAACGTCCCCTTTTGGACACGAGTGGGCAACTGTGACGGCTTCAGGGGCCCAAAGCCCGAAAACCTTTAGAACAGTCTACAGGTCATAATTATGAAGGGATTTTATTGTAGCTTAGTAGGATGACTCCAAATAGTGTCCAGATGAGAACGTCCCCTTTTGGTCATGATCATTCAGCCTTGATGGCTGCCCGAGCCCAAAAACCTTTAGCATGTCTGTAGGTCGTATTTATGGAAGGATTTCATTGTAACTTGTTAGGTTGACTCCATATAATGCCTAGATGATGACATCCCTTTTGGTCGTGGTTGGTCAACTGTGATGTCTACAGGTGCCTGAAGCCCGAAAACCTTTAGCACAGTCTACAGGTCGTATTTATGGAGGGATTTCATTGTAACTTGGTAGGTTGACTTCATATAATGTCTAGATGAGAACGTCCCCTTTGGACGCAATTGGGAAACTGACGGCTACAGGGGCCCGAAGCCCGAAAACCTTTAGCACAGTCTACAGGCCATATTTATGAAGGGATTTTAATGTAACTTGATAGGATGACTCATTTTGGAATAATTTCATTGTAATTTTGTTGATATATGTTAACTGTGAGGGCCACATATATTAACTGTGAGGTCATATTAACCCACCCCTCAGATCTTTAGTACAGTGTATACCTCATATTATTTTTATCATAAACATAGCATACAGGGAACAGAAATGAACATATTCCCAATTATCACAATTCTTGTCTTATTTCATAATTCTTTCATAAGCATTGAACATTATCCTTTTCATCAAACACAACACACAAGTTAAGCTACAGTGTCATTGACACTTTCATTTTTGTTAAAACAGAATTCATAAATGTGTGCATTTTCAATAAAATCTTCTTGAAAACTACAAGGCCAAATGGATTGAAAAAACTTAATGTGACTGATGACTGTAACCCCCTCTACCAATGATCCTCATTTTAATCTTCATCGGGTTGCAATTATGGCTGCAATTATGGCTTATAGTTACTATAGAAACCCTATAGGAAATCACATTTTCATCATTTTCACTGAAAGTACTGAGCCAATGTGAACCAGACTTGGCAGGCATTGTCTATGAGAGGTTCTCTACAACTGTTACTAATTTTATTCCTGTTGGGTGAAAAAACATGGCCGCCAGAAGCATTCTTTGATTCTGATTGGTCAGTATTGAAAACTCTTCTCCTCTGAAACCACAGGGCCAAATGTTTTGAAACTTTGCATGGTTGATAACTGGGACACTCTCCAACAACATTTCTCATTTTAATGTTGATCGTATTGCAAACATGGCCACAATTGCGTTTTATAGTTACTATAGAAAAAACCTATAGGAAATCACATTTTCATCTTCTCTCTGGAACTATTAAGCTGACATGAACCAAAACTTGGCAAGAATGGTCTATAGGAGGCCGTCTACAAATGACCCTCTTTTTATTACCATTTACTGGAAAATATGGCCACCAGAGACATTCTATGATTCTGTTTGATGGATTCAAATGTTTTGAAACTTCACGTGATTGAAGACTGGGACACCTTCTACCAATGATCCTCATATAATTTTGATGTAATGTTGCAAACATGCAAACATGGCCACAATCGCAGCTCATAGTTACCATGGAAAGCCTATGGGAAATCACATTTTTATATGTATTTCCAGGTGAGCGATTACAGGCTCTGTAGAGCCTCTAGTTCTTTTCTTCTTATTCTGCTGTCTCCTGTCATCTGTGCACTTCCTTATCCACATGATAACTATGAGAGTAATCTTCCCAACTCGCTGCTTTTTGGCATACTGATAGACAATCACTATAGTACGCCTTTGTTTTTCAGCCTCATGACACCTTGGAGGTGTCCCTAGGGATGTTTTGAAAGTGGAACATGCTCATATCTCAGCCTTGGTATAACATGTGGACCCAAGCCCAACACCAAATGAGTCGAAACTCAATGGAGGTTCAAAATATGGGTCAAGGTTACTGAAGTCACCAAGGGGTCACTGAGTGCATTTTTCAGAGTTGCGCGAAATTACATTTTGCTCTGCTGAAGTTCATACATGTATTTTTATTCTAAAAAAAATGGTTGGGACCAAAAACATTGAAAATGGTCATGCTCATATCTTTATCACAGTATAACGTATGGACCTGGGACCAACACCAAATGAGTTAAAACACGGTGGAGGTTCAAAATATGGTTCAAGCTCACTGAGGTCACCCAGGGGTCATTGAGTGCATTTTTTCAGAATTGCTGGAAATTGCAGTTTATGATTCTCTAATGCATTGCAAAAGTTGATACATGTATTTTCATACTTAAAAAAAGTGGACAAAACCAAAAAATTTTGAAAGTGGGTCACCCATATCTCAAGCATAGTATGACCTTCGGACCAGGGACCAACACCAAATGAATCAAAGCACCATGCAAGTGAATAGGTCAGCCAAATTGCTTGAAATTGCATTTTATAACCCAAGTGCATTTCTGAAGTTCATACTTCTACAGTAAAACTGTACTGAAAGACCACTGTCATGAGAGACCACTATGGTCATGTACGATTGGTTTCACTCTGTAATGGACCTGTCATGAGAGACCACCTGTCTTGAGAGACCGCAAAACTGTGGCAAAAACTTAGTGTTTCACCTGTTTTGAGAGACCAGAAAATCAATTTTTGGCAATTTCTGAGTATTAAAATCAGTTAAGATCAATGCAATGTGTACAGAAATCAATTGTTCAAAAATGGTTGTAACCAGGACATCTGCCCAACAGCGAAGTTGTCAGGACAACTGCTCTCCTACCCCCCCCCCCCCCCCTTCCTCCCCCTGAAGCCTTGATATCTGAAATCATACACATGTATGACAAAATATCCTTCACTGTAGATTGTCTGAAAACTATATTAACTGGCTTTCCAAATACATTGTTATTCAGTTGTATAACTCTTCAAGTCTGAGAAATTTTTTATCAAGATCCCCTGAGATCCCTGTGAAAAGATAAAGATTATTGTGAAAAAAACCCAATTTATGTCCATTGTTTGCTTAAGTGTGGCAAAATCAAAGAGAATTAAGCAAACTAAAACACCCAGGTAAGCTTATTTTTACTCTAAGTGTGACTGAAATTATTTGCTATTAAAAGAAAACCTGACAGACTTTTCATGGTATAACTGTAAATTATTTTAAAAATAGCTCATTTGAAAATATTGATAGAAAGAGAAAACGTTGTTTATATAAAGTAAGAAATTACTATTTTGGATGGACCAGCCCCTTCATATAATCTCAAAATGTTTTTCAGTTTATGTAACCTCAAACCTGTAATGAGAGACCACCTGTCTTGAGAGACTACTTTTGCTCGGCAAAAAGGGTGACCTCTCAGAACAGGTTCTACTGTGTATCTGCACTCAAAATAGTGTGCAGGGGTAAAAAATATCCATTTCTGATCCCTTTATAGAATACGTTGATTGTTGTGCACAAAAGTTATTTCCAGTTTCTTGAAAAATTTGATCTAACTCTTATATAAAAATCTTTTAAATGCTCTTTACGAAGACATTTCTGATTTCTTTTAAGATATTTACTCCGAAATAAATCTCCATAAATTCTCTTTCTATATAGTTCACCATATACTTTAATCATTTTCACACAGTCTCGAATTTACTTGTCGCAGTAAATTCTGTTTTTCTAGTTTACTATTAACTTTACAGCATGGTGGTGGTGGTGATGGTTGGGGATGGGGGGTTGCTAAGGTATAACTCACTATAATTTTACAACATGGTAGTTGGGGTGGTGGTGCTAAGGCTACGGTGTGTGTGCATGTCAATGGTACACATGCCTTCAACTGCTTCTTACCCTACTTGTGCAGGGTAAGGGAATTGTAGAGTCTGACAGTTACTTGCCACAACTCAGTGGTTATTTCTGCGTACTTTGGCTTCCTTGGCCAATAAAATTGTCTGTCACAATATGATCCTGCCTGTTGAAAGTGTCATTAAACCCTGATAAATAAATGATTGTATTTAAATACCATAACTTTGCATGAATGTCATGCAATAATTTTTGTTATCTAATGCTAAAAAGAAGAATAATATGATGAAAGACATATGGAATGGCTCACATAAACATCATGCAGTTAATACATTTTTTTTATCAAACAGTACAGAAATATAATACACTGCATGATATTGAAGGTCTAGCATTATTTGATAGAATATTTTTTTGTAATTCAACAGTAAAGAGATCTACTATGTCAGAAGGATGTGTCAGCTACTTGGTGTGAACTTGGAAACTTACCTGTGGACAAGTTATTCGGCTTTGCTGATTTGGATATTTATTATGGTTTATATATATGAATATGTATCTGCCAGTGTGGTATTTATGACACTTGCTGTAATTCGGTGTATTCTCCGACCATCATACAGGCGTTACTTCAGAGGTTACTCTGTATGTTTAGAAACAAATGTGACAATCCAGCGAATAAAGGTATACCTGAACAGCAATCAGTGACAACTGTTTGTCATGTCTCTCGGTCTCTCCTACCATGTTTAAGCTTGTGCCTTCATTATCTTTGCCTAACTTTTCTATACGTTCATGAGCTTTGAAACTGCTTTCTTTTCTATCCTATCAAGTACATTAGTACTTCATTCTATACTGAGTCAAAAACGAAAGTATAATAAACTTTGAGGAGCAATTTTTTAGTATTATCCATTTTAATCCCAAACAAATTATTGTAAATTCATATTTCCAGCTGTATGAATTTGCATAATTTCATATTTTTACTGTTGCCAGAGTCACGCCAGGACGTCGCAATTCAGACATGGGGTGAAATGAAAAGTTCACACATGCAGTCAATAGTGTGTATATCCACCATTTGCCTCTTGGATGGCAAGACAACGACGGCGCATGGACCTGATAAGTCTCTGGATGTCACCCTGTAGTATTGCATTCCACTCCTGCCTGAGAACATTACGTGAATCGCCTAACGTCTGAAAATCATGAAGTTGTACTCGACGGTCCAATTGATCCCAAAGATGCACGATTGGCAACAAATCTGGCAAAAGTGGGGGCCAGGGAAGAAGTTTGATGCTCTGCTCCTCAAGAAAGTCATGACAGATACGTGCCACATCTTGCTGGAATAACTGCAATCCAATGTTAGTGTTGAACAACAGGACAACAACAGTGTTAAAGAATTTCGTCCCAATATCGCTGTCCATTCAGATTACCATCGATGAAGATCAACTGCGTTTGATGGTGCAAGGAAATTCCTGCCCAGACCATTACACTACCCCTGCCGAAACGGTCGCATTCCTGCACGCATGCATCAGAAAACCGTTCTCCTCATCGGCGATACACTCTTGCCCTACCATCAGTGTGCCGTAGACAAAATCGTTATTCATCACTAAAAAAAATTGTGCTCCAACGCTGCAGAGTCCAGCGAACACTGACGTACCCATTCCATTCTGACGGTACGATGATGCTGGGTAAGGATTGGTCCGTTGTGTGGATGCCTACTTTGGATGCCGTGTTCAAGGAGCCTGTTGCGGACAGTTTGTGCACTGATTCTATTATTAGTTCTACCAAGTGTAATTGCTGCTATCCTCCTCGCCAGAAGTGAGACATCCTGATGTGTCGGTTTTTTGCAGGGGTCGTAACTCAACTGAACATGGTCGGTCGGCAGTAGATTCAGTGGTTCTATAACTTCCAATGAGACGGTAAATAGTGGCCACAGTGACTCCAAACTTAGCAGGAAGCTCATCTGGAGGTATTCCAGCCTCATGCAAACCAATGGCATGAAATCTCTAATTTTCAGTTTACCTTGGCATTTTTTAAAATGTCAAGACAAAAACTAGCGTGTTTTCTCCATAACCCAGGCTCTCCAGCACAACATAACTCAAAGAAAATTGTCGGTCACCCATTCAATTTGATATTCTGGGGTAGCACATGCTATTTTGAAATCCAAAGCAAAATTGTATACGGTTGAGTGGACAACAACAACATGTCATTAAACTCTTTGCACGACTTCTTGTCCACAAACATGCAACATTAGAACTATTATATTTCATCCTTTATGCTATTTTTACATCTTTGTTTTTTTATGCTTTCTTTTTTGACTCCGTATATATTATAGAGTCGAGATCAAGTTGGCCAGAAAAAGAGTATCCATTAGGGTTTGTTCAGATTAAAAATATTGTTTACCAAATTAACCCACTGCACACTGATGTAGAAATACAGTGGAACCCTTTTAATTTAATAGCCATATTGCAAGTGAAATCTTTGCAATTAAGAGGAATAATCTCTGGTAACCCTTTACCAAACACGAAAGGCAGATGACACTTGCAAATAAAATTCTTGAGTAACTAATTTTTTTCATTAGGGGTCATAAGCTATGTTTTTGAGACAAAAAGTGAAAAAATGATGAAAATTGAATGGTGAGTTTTGTGAATAGCACTGGCCAGTTTTGGCCATTACATAGGGTAAAGGGTTAACTGGTGGTGTGCTAAATTATTTTGCAAAGGCGATTTGTAACCTGTGTATTTTTTTCACATGTTCTATTGCTACCAGCAAGGAGGGCCTTAGTTTAGCTAGATTTTCTTGATAAATAAATTATAACAAAACAATTTCATATAAATATTCTTTATTCTGCTGAGCAAACATCAAGCTAATGCTTGCAGTGTAAAACCCTTAAGTGGCTTTCAGCACTTTTCAATAGAGCCATGATAGTGGCTTCTAGCATTCAACCAGTAAAACAAGATTCAGTTGGTAAAATTCCTTGTTGCTAATGGGTAAAATCTGCTGCTTGAAATTTTGATATTTTGACATCAGTATGCCAGGGGTTAAATGTAGTGGTAACCCTCTTCATCAGAGCCATAATTTATAATAAAACAAAATTTGAGGAACAAATGCCGGTCAAAAAAATAATCTAGCCCTCAACCAGTTAACAAAATATAATACACAACTTGTCTATCGCCATTCCAGAATATAGATCTCTGGGAGATTTCCATGAACCTGACCAGTGTTGGTTTTTAGTTCAACTTGTCAACGTCAAGTATGAGCTATTGGGATGGTTGCAAAGCATCATTCATCTGTACGTAATCCTCTGTCCATCCACAATTCCTTTATCACACCCTACAGGCCACAGCTCTCACCCGATGAGTTCCAAATTTCATTAATGGCTTTGGGGCAATGTCTAGATGGGAGCAATTTTTCCAAATTTCATTGAAAAACATAGCTGTCAGTGGCCACCTTAGATTTGGTATATAAATTGTCAACAATTCCATTGGCACACCCTACAGACCACATCTCTTGATGGATCTTTTTCAAATTTCATATGAAGCTTTGGTGAGAATTGTCTTTTCTGTAGAAACTTGAGTGAATGACTTGTCATTACTGAAACTTTCTATTTAGTTCAGCCCCTTCTTGGTCAAGATGAGCTGCAGTGCTATTGACACTTTCATTATCATCAACTTATCATTGGGGCATTCTAAGATAATTTTTCTACATTGCTAGAGCACAAAATGATTGTTTTGCTTATTTTTATAGCCTCTGTTTAGTCTTCAATCTGTGCCAGGTAAAGGGATGAATGCAAGACTAACTGTAATAGCCAACTGGATAGTATTGGTGATTTTATAGACTAAAGTGTGATCTAGTCTTGATTTACACCTGTTTTCTTGTGCTGTGGTCATGATATAGATACAATAAAACCTGTTTTGAGAGACCATTGTCGAGAGAGTCCACCTGTCTTGAGAGACTGCTATGATCTTGTACCATTTGGGTCTTTTACTCTGTAATGGACTTGTCATGAGAGACCATCTGTTTTGATGAACCACTTTTGCCTGGACAAAAGGGTGATCTCTCAAGACAGATTCTACTGTATAGCCAAAGAGCAAGTATCCTTAACCCTTTACCCAACGAATCGCCCGCATCCGCCCACGGAATATGCAAATTCAGCAGTTGAAAAAATATTATTTTTCAAAAAATTTCAACAAAACCATATCATGTGACCCCTTGTTGGAACGAGCTCGTCGAGCTCGTTCCAACGAGGGGTCACATGATATGGTTTTGTTGAAATATTTTGAAAAATTTGAAAAAATGATATTTAAAATAATAAATTTTGATATCGTCTGCATTGGGTAAAGGGCTAAATTACAAAAAACAAAAGACCAATAGTTCTGTACAGTTTGAGTATAAGTAGAAGCATGTTAATTGAATAGCCACTTGCCAGTAAAAATTATTCAGTTAACAGGAGTATTCATTTAATAGGGATATGTTCACAATATTCTCAAGAGATAAACTGTTACATCTTGTTTGAGCTTTGTCATGAAAGAAATAATAGATTAAATGCTGTACTGGATGTACTGGACAGGCCAAATAGGTCTTTAAAGCAAGGGGAATTTGGTGATTGTCAGGGTAATTTCTTGACATTTGACAGGGATTATTATTCAGTTTACTCTACAAAATACATTCAGTTAATGGGCCAAATTTCTACTGAAGATACAGTAAATGATTTTGTGTTTGAAAGGTATATTCAATTAACAGGGTTCGTATGCGGGTCCAGGAACCTTGAAAGTCCTGGAATTTGACCGTTTTATATTCCAGATCTGGAAAGTCATGGAAAACAAATGTTTTTTTAGGCTGGTCCTTGAAAGTCCTGGAAAACCCGGTCAGAATTTTAGGGGTACTGTCGAACACGCTCCAATTCACCGCTTGCTTTTTCTGTTTCCGGTCTCGCACAAAAATTGTAGATGATTCTTTTGTATCCACAGTAAGCTAAACAATATATAGCCGTGTAGCTATACTTTGAACAGTACACTTGATGTCAGGTAAGACAAATACAAATAACATATATATCACATATTTTTTGTTATTACAGATACAAATGTTGGTCATGGAAATTCACTTTTTTGGGCCTTGAAAGTCCTGGAAAAATCCTTGAATTTCAATCTTGATTTGGGGTACGAACCCTGTAACAGGGCCATTCTATTTTGAGATCGCCAATTAATTGGGCTCCACAGTAATACAGTAGAATCCTCTTAATTGAATATCCATTTTGCCAGTGAAAATTATTCAATTAACAGGAGTATAAAATTAACAGGGATTTGGTCAGTTTCCTGTGTTCGGGAGGTAAACTGAGCATTTATTCTATTATATCTTGTTTGACAGAGCTCATAGAGCTCTGTCAAACAAGATATAATAGAATAAATGCCTGTATTGGATGTAGTGAGACCAAAAAGGTTGATAAATAAGGGGAATTTGGTGCGTGTCTCAGTAATTTTTCCGACATATTACAAAAATGTATATACAATTAACAGGAGTTTACTCTACAACCCATATGCAATTAACAGATCAAATTTGTACTAAAGGTATGGTAAATGGTTTTGTGTTTGAAAATTATATTCAATTAACAGGGATATACAATTAAGAGATATCCAATTAAGTGGGCTCCACTGACCATCCTAAAAAGGAAATGCTCCTAGTTGTATTTTGTTATATGCTAGCCTCTGAATTATTGCAAATTATCTAAAAGATATTTCTCGATATCCATTTAAGCGCATTTATTCTGGTGGAATGATTTGTATTTGTGGAATGAAATGTCATTTTTACGGTATTCATAAGGTTATGGAAGGGTATGGAAAGTCTTGGAAAACAGTATTTTCCAGATCCTGGAAAAGTATGGAAAATTGGGATGGGTTATGGAAAAGTTATGAAAAACGAACAGATATGTGTAACATTGTTATTTCTCCTATCTAATGTGATCCAAAAAATCTTTGTACTCCCATTTTTTAGGGTTCACCAAGAATCGCTGAGTCATTGGTGTTTGGGGCTTCTCAACCCTTAAAGGTCTGGTGGTTTGGATACATTTTTGCCACACTTTAATAGAGTACATCTGATGACCTTGCAGTTGTTTCTTGGCAGGTCAAGACTTGCGTAGGGACAACTGGCAAGATACTTGGAATGGAACTTAAAGGTTAACTTAAAGCCTCAGTGTTCGAGCCTCAGTTTTATTGCAGTACAAAGTGAATAAAGTTGGAATCGGGCCCTTTGGGGTTGAAAGAGTTCTCGAGGGGTGTTAGGAGGGGGAGGAAAAAATAGAATCATATATTGAGTTCCATTTAACCATTGAAATTATGGAAATTTGATGTCAGAGGGGTGGAAAATTTATGGAAAACCAAATTACCAAGTCTGTATGAACCCTGTTTTTAGCATTGCATTAAATCTCTCTTGGCTGAACTTCTATTTCATACCCATGTTGTGATAATAAACTAGCCACAGATGCTGTAATTGATTTCTTAACTCCTTGCATGCTGCTGGCGGATATTCCTGCCCGAAACAGTATTTTTCTTACCTTTGATATATGTATAATGTGGGTATATCTAATCCAATTTCCACCCTGTAAATTGAATGGATTTTTTCACCAATGATTTCCTGAGTTAAATTTAGATGAATTTTTCATCAAATCTAGTCATGGCTGCTGTGAAGCAGCCATGACTAGATAGGATGAAAAATATGTTGAAAATACTCAGCGGGTTAAGAGTTAAACCCAATAAATGGATAAACAATAAATTTAATGTTCCATGTATTAATCTGATCAGCCATGAACATTATACATTACTTCACAACTTCCTTTCAGTAACCCTTCTCCTATCATGTTGAGAGCCCCCGTGGGAACCTCAGGAAGCAGAGCAGTGTCTGTTTACTGTGGTAAACAAGTTCTGCTTTATAATATATAATAGTTCTTGGAACCAGTGCCTTGGGTGAAAGTCCTCTGCAGTGGGTAGCCTAGGTATAAACAGTTGGATTAACTTCACTTCATGCCTATGTTTTAGCTGTGAGATACTCAGAGCGGCAGAGGATAATCTTAAACACCAATAAATAAACATGACAAGAGGGTGATAATTACAATATCTTTTTCCTAATTAATTTTTGAAGTTTTGATTTCAAAACATAGTTTATGTCACTGGAATGAGCTCAACAAGCTTGTTTCATTGAGAGACCTTAACCGATCCTTTGGAGCAAAATAAAATTGAATGCCATTTTTGTTTATTATGCTGGGTGAATCTGGCCTGTCTGTTAGTTAAAATGTTATGCTGGTGATATACCATTGTTTGATATACAGTTGGAAAGAAACGTGAAGGTTCTTTCAGCAGAGTATCTAATATTTGTATTTCTCAGCAAAACTCAGCAATGATCAGAGGCTGCATGTGCTAAGAACCAGCAGGTAATAATTGGAAGATAAATGTCTCTTGCTGAGTTAGACATTCTGGAATTTGATTATAGAATACCATTTGTTAATGAGCCCCAGTTAACAAATGGTTTTCCATAGTAAAATTCCCAAATGTTTAACAAAACAAAAGACGTTTATCTCCATTGTAATTCCTGTCAACGTTAGTAGTGAAAAAATTCTGCAACCTGTTTTACTTGAAGAAAAACAATAAAAAAAGTCATTTTTTCACGGTCTATTTGCCATGATCAAATTTACAGAAAACAACTCTGGGGGGTGTTTGATCTGTGATATGAGTGGTGCTGCACTGTTGCTCGAGCGTAGCATGGATACAGACATGTTCTTCCAGCAGTTAGAGTATGCTTCGAGTAAATTTACCTGAGATTAGAGCATGGAGTCGACCGGCTCTCAACCAGTCAAATTACAGATTCAGAAATAACAAGGTCAAATTTAACTGAATTACACTTCAAAATATTCAGTACCCACTGTGATTCATTAAATCTTTGCAAGCTACTGGAATTTATTCCTGCCCAGGACATGAAGTCTCGCTCCACAAAAATAAGTATAATCTATGCAAATTTGACCAAATTTCCCCTTGTAAATTGAATTGACTTTTTGCCCAATGATTTTCGAGATATTAAATTTCGAAGAATTTTTCTCCAAATCTAGTCATGGCTGCTTAGAGCAGCCATGACTAGATTTGATAAAAAATATTTAGAAACTACTCACATTTATTTATTTATTTATTTATTTATTTATTTATTTATTGGTGTTTAAGATCACATACTTATGCACAATGGCTAATCGTGACCGTGACAGTTTTACAGGTGGAGGAACCCTTAGAACCCGGTGAGAACCACCGATCATCGACAAGCAATTGTCAGCTCCTCAACATTCTAACTCTGTTCAAGCTTCGCTCAAGCTGAGTTACAGCGCAGTTGAAGACATGTGCACCATCAACGTGCAGTATGCCTTAGTGCACGGCATCATCGTGCCCCCATGTAGGCAACCAGGATAAAGTGTCTTGCCAAAAAACACAACGCGGGTTGTCCCAGAGGAGGATCGAACTCGGGACCTCTGGCATAGAAGTCCAACAGTCTACCACTGAGCCACCATGCTCCGGGTTAAGAGTTAACAACACATGTTGTCAAGAAGGGGTGGAGTGAAATGGCATGATTAAAGAAGTTGTCAAATGATAATTGCCCAAATTAAAATCAGAAATCTAGAATAGTACATGAAGTATAATACAGCGGAGACAGTTTAACAGGATTTTTCTTAACCCTTTACCCAATGCAGACTATTTCAAAATTTATTATTTTAAATATTATTTTTTAAATTTTTAAAAAAAATTTCAACAAAACCATATCATGTGACCCCTCTTTGGAACAAGCTCGATGAGCTCGTTCCAAAGAGGGGTCATATGATATGTTTTTGTTGAAATTTTTTAAAAAAAAACAGCAAAATTTCAGCTGCTGAATATGCATATTACGCGGATGGATATATTTATTTATTGGTGTTTAAGGTCACATATTTATGCACTATGGCAAATCATGACCGCGACAGTTTTATGGGTGGTGGAAGCCGGAGTACCCGGAGAGAACCACCGAGCAATGGCGAGCAACTGTCAGCTCCCCAACGTACGAACTCCACACAAGCAGGGTAAGCATTGGTTGAAGACAAGTGCACCATCGACGTGCAGTACGCCTTAGTACACAATGCCACCGTGCCCCCACACGGGCAGTGGAGATGAAGTGTCTTGCCCAAGGACACAACGCGGTTGCCGCAGGTGGGATTCGAACTGAGGACCTCTCGGCTTGCAGCCGGCACCTCTACCTACTGAGCCACCGCACTCCCACGCTGATGGATGCAGGCGATTTGTTGGGTAAAGGGTTAATAGAACACCCCTGGTAATTGAATTTTGGGATATCTTCAGTTTGGGATATCTTCAGATATGGAAAATCATTTTCCATATCTTCAGTTACAAATTTGACCTGTTGGTTGCATATCTTGGTTATACAGTAAACATCTGTTAATTGAATAAAAAATATCATTATATGTCAAGAATGTACCCTGACAGTCACTGAATTTGCGTTTTTTTATAGAAGTATTTTGCCTTCGTACATCCAATACAGGCATTTAACCCTTTACACAGTGCACAGAATATCAAAATTTATTATTTTAATTATTGTTTTTTAAAAATTTTCTAAAAATTTCAACAACACTATATCGTGACCTATCAATGAGCTCGAATATAGAAAAATGCTCAGCTCGCATGCAATTTTACAAAAATGGCAGGAGAAACAGAAGATCTATTTTGTGGGGACATGGCCAATTTTATTTTTTTTTTATTATTATTTTGTTTAAAAAGAAAAGTGTATGATACCTCAGTGGAACAAGATCAATGAGCTCATTTCAGTGAGAGTCATAAATTATGTTTTGGAGGCAAAAATAAAAAAAAATGATATAATATGGAGCTCTTTTTTTCATTGCACTGGGTGGATGTGGTGGTTAATTGGTTGAGTGTAGAAGCCACTACCATTGCTGTTTTGAAAAGTGATGAAATCCGGCACTTTACTGGCTTTACACTGTATACAGTAGCTTATTTTTTGCTCACCAGTAGAAAAAGAAATGTTTCTATAAAATTATTGGGAGCACTGTGGCTCAGTAGTTATGGCTTGGACTTCAAACCAAGAGGTCCACTGTTCGATCCTTGCCAGGGGTTACTGCGTTGTGTCCTTTGGCAAGGCACTTCATCCCGATTGCCCATGTTGGGGCATGGTGGTGCTGTGTACTAAGCAGTGGTGGAAAAGAACAAAATCGACTGGTGCAGTTTTAAGTTCCCGTGAAATCAGAGACGTGAGCAAATTGCACCCATAAAATGTTGGTATATGAATTTTGAGGGAATACTTTCACGAAATACTAGAAACTTTAAATACATAATGACCTGCTGAACTATGACAGTAACTTCCCATTGGCCACAGGGTGGAGCATTCTCAAAACAGCACACATTTATATGTCCTCACAGTATATTAGTGCTCCACAATATTTTTCAACAAGTACATTTTTAGCTCCCGTAAAATAGAAAAGTCGGGTGCTGACAGGAGCAATTGCACTCACAACTGTCTCATTTCCAGGACTGACTAAGGCATACTGCACTTCAATGGAGCACTTGTCTTCAACCAAAGCTGATCCTGCTTGTGCAGAGTTAGTAGTTGGGTAGTCTGGCAGTTGCTCACCTTTGCTCAGTGGTTCTCTCTGGGTACTGCTCTTTCCTTTACCCTACCCATACAACTGTCCGACACAAGGTGACCTTGGCTGTGAAAAGTGTTGTTAAACACCAATAAATAAATAAATATAAAATTGTTTTGTTACAATTTATTGAGGAGTGCCACAGCAGTCTCCAGTAAATTAGAACAAACAATTGTTTATGGAAAAAATCTTAACTGGTAAGGCGCTGGAAGCCCATATTTGAACTTTACAAAATACCACTTGCTGTAACTGGAATATCTATACTGTTAGTGGGGGTTTCATTTTGACCAAGCAATAACAACAATATGTTGCTCTGTGACATTTGATTGGATAGTGCCTATTGGCACTATCCAATCAAATGTAAGAGAGCAATATATGTTGAAATGAAATCTGTGGTCAAGGAAAATGTAGCACTCTTCCAGTTAAGAAACAAAGGCCCCATGTTGCTGGTAGCATGATATCTTTGAGAAAAAATACTCACGTTACAAATCACCTGAGGAAAACAATTTAGCACTCTACCAGTTAAGTTAGGTTGTTTGCCAATCCTTGTAAAATTAATTAAGTTTAAACTATACTAATAAGATCATTCAATATATGTTTTACCAACTAGTAAAGAAATATACTACATACGATGTCAGTGCAGATGTCAAAGTATCAACTTTGGATGTATCCCATTATCTGCTAAACTCATCTTCTTGGTTTGGATCTTCATTGTGGTTCAGTTGTATGGATTTATATCAGCTGAAGCAGTATTTGTAACTCTTGCTATTACCGAGAATGTTCTGCTCCAGTTCTTCAGAAGATACATAAAAGGGTTAATTGCAAACTTAGAAACAAAAGTCAGTCTTATCCGAATGAAGGTACGGAAATTTTTACTGAATTTTCTTTTCATAAAGCATTGGCCTTATATAACTTCCTCTTTCTCATTCTCCTTCCCTTCCCATCTCCTTGATTCCTTCTGTAAGATTTATTTATATTATAAGTACATATCTACAAAGGAAAGAGAAAACAGCTGTCTATTTTGCTCCACACAACTGACACTTGTAAACGCTTCTCACTCCCCACTCGCTTCGCACGGAACACTCACACTAAGTAACATTCACCCACGTCACCAATGGCTAGAAGCTATTCTTAATTGGATATCTCTCAGCTGAATAATCCTGTTAACCCTTTACCTAACACGAAAAGCAGACGACACTTGCAAATAAAATTCTTGAAGCACTGATTTTCTGTGTCAAAAACATAGCTTATGACCCCCTCATTGGAACAAGCTCATTTTGCTCGTTCTAATGAGGGGTCATAAGCTGTGTTTTTGTGACAAAGAAATGAAAACGTAATAAAAATTGAATGGTGAATTTTTTTAATAGTGCTGGCCAGTTTTGGCCATTACATTGGGTAAAGGGTTAATTGAATATAATTTCCCAACTCAAAATCATTTACCATACTTCCAGTACAAATTTGACCTGTTAATTGAATATAGTTTATAGAGTAAACTCCTGTTATTTGAATAAAAATCTGTTGAGAAATTACCCTGACTCTCCCCAGTTTTCATTTGTAAACCTATTTGGCTTCAGTACATCCAATACATGCATTTAATCTATTATATCTTGCTTGACAGAGCTCATAGAGCTACAGAATACAGGAAAGTGACACAAATCCTGTTATTTGAATACTCCTGTAAATTGAATAATTTTCATTGGCAAAGTGGCCATTCAGGGTTCCACTGTACAGGTATCGGTGATCAATCAAATAGCATGGTATACCGGTATATCGAAAGTCTGTTCATCAGTGTTCACATTGGCTCAATATTTTAATGTGCCAAAGCTGAATATTTAATGTGCCAAATGAGAATTTTTTGTGTCATGGCTATTTTATCTGAGAGAATTGTAAAAAAAAACTTTTTTTGATATTTTATTCAAGAAAAATCAAAAGCATAAAATTACATAAAACCAGATATAACAGAAAACTGAACATAAAATAATAAAATATCATGAAACATATAGTTCTACATAGAGCAGGTCAATAGAAATTCTCACCTCAATGATCTATATAGTAACTGATTGACATCTGGAATTTAAACGTTTGTCTTTTTTTTACTGTGTTAAACTTTGATTTTGGTCAATGGGGAAAGTGCCATCAGCAATTAAAGACAGTTGATAATCTGGTCTATTTTTCACTGGTCAAGAAACAAAGCACGCATTGTTTACACAATACATGACTTCTAAAGCTGAGGTCACCCGTAAGGACAGCTGGAGAGTGGCAGGTCATTGTTTACACAGTTGAACAAGATTACTTTTTTGTGATTAATGATGTGGTCATTCATATTGATATTATTAACTTATCATATGTTCACTTTACTGGGACAAAATGTTATATTATATACCCGGTTTTACAAAGACGGAAATTGCTGCCATAAGGTCAAAGGTTGGACAAAACTCAAGAATATACTAGGTTCGTGAGTTTGAATTTATGTGCCAAATTTTTGCGCCAAACACTCACATTTATGTGCCAGATTTATAAAAAATGTGTATTTGTCACATTTGTCGAATTCCAAAGTGTACTCTGTTGTTTAGATATCTGAACATATGTTGCACAATATTGTTATATAGGCCTATAACAGCGGGTCAACGTGATCCCTTGGGTAGGGTGTGATATATCGACTTGGAACCAACATCAAATACATTATACAATTATGGACTTTTGCAGTGATGAATATGATGTGATATGAACCTAAAAAACTTATATTGACTGAGGCATTAGTCGAGGTCAGTATAAGTTTTTCAAGTTCATATCACATCTTGTTGTTCAACAGACTTTGAGTTCAAGAAATTGGCAGCCTCCCAAGCATACGATAAATAAGTTACCGTACTCTCCTATTTCAAAGAGACACCGCCGTCATTGACCTTATGAAAACTCAGTGAGACGTGTACTTATCGAGGGACTCGCTCAAAGTTCTCATCTGTCACTGTGATGGCTTCAGCTGACATTGACCCGTCTCGGTGAACGTGCAGCTTATTTGGGAACAGGTATATGGAATAAAAATTGAGAAACGGTACTTACGGAATGGTGGAAATGATTTGTATTGAAAGCAAAGACAAGAAATAAAATAACAGCAGAATAGCATTACAGCTTGAAATTGTGTTCTGAAAGTTTAAAGGTCTACATTCATGTTGAAATGTAAATCGAAGTTCCCGTATTCAAACTGCGGTTGCACTGTTGCACAGCTGAAATAGTGAAACTTCTTGTGGCGGTAGTGTTGTCGCTCGTAATCTTCAATGGCATCAATAAGAAATTTGAATCCTCAGCTGTTGGCACCAGGGGTTGCCCCAACATCCTGGCATCGTTCCTGAATGCAACCCAGGCATTCCAGGTTTTAACACCCCAATTAGTATTCCTGCGGGTGTTTTCTGGAATGCGATTTGAAATCCGTTCCTCAATATAACTTCTATCGACAACTTTAAACCGATTTGCCATAATTACGAATGTTTGTAAAACTTATCAGATTCACTAATTCAATAACTTCCAGTGCATCTGTGTATGTATTGAGGGACTTCCTCAAAATTCTCAACTGTCACTGTGATGGCATAAAAGTGAAATCGACAAAGCACGTGCTCAAGTTGGCAACGCGACAACTCCATCAGACACATTTCTGTGTGAGGCTATAAATCCCGGCACAACTTATAGTGGGAGGTGAATTTGTCACGTACAGTCAGCAAGATGAAATGCTGAACAACAAGTAGGTTATCGGACACCTTAGTTCTCGGCCGCTGCTGCAGCCTCGAACTAAGTGTCCGATAACCTGTACATATTTACTACCACAAAAGTTAATAACATTTTTATTAGTTCACCTGACTGAAAGTCAGGGTGAGCTTTTCTTATCACTCTTCGTCTGTCGTCCATCGTCTGTCTTCCGTCGTCCTGCGTGAAGGTGGTGTTTGAGCCTCTTTCTCCTAAACCACTGGCCACATTTTAATTAAATTTCATGTAAGTAGTGGTTATATAGGGACATTTTGATTTTTATACAAAATAGGTTTCGGCTCACATTGAGCAGAGGTGTGGGGAAAAAATGGCCAAATTTTTTGAAAATCTTCTTCTAATGAACCACTAGTGGCAGAGACTTGATATGTGGTATACAGAGTCCTTTTGAGGTTTAGAATCAAGTTTGTTCAAGAGAAGTTTGACGGGCATTATTTGCCTTCGGAGGGGCAAAAATTTTGGCCACACCTAAAATTTCTATTTTCAGAACCGTCAGGTCGATTTGAACCAAATTTGATATGAGATGATAATGGGTCATAAGTAGTTGATTGATGCAAAAAAAAATTTCTCATTGCCCCGTGGGAACCTCGAGAGCTAAAAATAGGAAAAACCTTAAAACTGCCATATCTCCAAAACTACACGGCACAGAGAATTCTTATTTTGTATAAAGCTTACTTTTATCCAGTAGAATAGAATGGTTAAAAAAATTCCCTATCGGTTTGATCACAAGGTACTTTTTTCAGGACTTTGAAAAAGTGCTGAGTCAGCACTTTTTAACACTGTTGGCAATGGGAAAAAGATTAAAAAATCTTCTTCTCCAGATCCAGCAGGCAGAATCTTTTGATATTTGGTATGCAACATTGTAGGGTGGATCTGATTCAAGTTTGTTCAAATCGCCCCCTTGGTTCATATTTGGGCTCAGTATAGGAGCCCGATTTTGAACTTAGTGCATTTCGGGCAAATTTCATAAAAAAAATCTTCTTCTCCAGATCCAGCAGGCAGAATCTTTTGATATTTGGTATGCAACAATGTGGGGTGGACCTGATTGAAGTTTGTTCAGATCGGCTCCCTGGATTCATATTTGGGCTCACTATAGAAGCCCGAATTCGAACTTAGTGCATTTCAGGCAAATTTCTTAAAAAATCTTCTTCTCCAGATCGAGCAGGCAGAATCTTTTGATATTTGGCATGCAACATTGTGGAGTGGATCTGATTCAAGTTTGTTCAAATTGGCCCCCTGGGTTTATATTTGGGCTCAGTATAGAAGCTCGAATTCGAACTTAGTGCATTTCAGGCAAATATCTTCAAAAATCTTCTTTTCCAGATCCAGTTGTCTGTCATCCGTCAACACTATGTTTTGTATTTCTCCTCCAAAACCACTGGGCCAATTCAGGTGAAAGTAATGGTGATAGTCCCGAAGGGGCATTCCAGTTTTGTTCAACTCAACATGCTTAGCCCCATAGGGAGGTAGTGGGGGAAATTGCTCCAAAATATTTTTTAAATCTTCTTCTTATGAACCAGTGGGTACAGTGACTTGATATTTGGTATGGAGGTTCCTTTTGAGGTGTAGAATCAAGTTTGTTCAAACGAAGTTCATGGAACAATATTTGCCTTCGTAATGGGAGGGGCAAGTTTGGTGTGTGGTACAATGGAACCCTGTTAATTGAGTAGCCACTTTGCTAATGAATTTGGCTGACATGGCTCGCTTGCAAATTCAAGCCTATAACAGTGGATTACGTCGAGTATCCACCGGTCTTGAGTATATTTCTCCCATACACTGATGAACTTTGGAAGCGAGCCAGAAGAAAATTTGTTGGGAACAACAGATACCGATCGTAAAATATGTTGTGTACCTACCTATTGAGGAATTATTTGTTGGTGTTGTCCCTCGTTCTTGAAGGATAGTCCTGTTGCCAACTTGGACGTCGGAAGGCTGTTGGAGAGCGGTGCCCACTTTGTTGACCCCGGGAACGACCCCGGTATGAACCTCTGCCTAAAAAAGGCCTGCCTGTGTTAAATGAGCCAGAATTAGAAAAGGATTCTTTGAGAGATCTATTGTTAGCAGTGCAAGACAGTTCGTTAATTTCCTTTATTCTTTTGCACACATCTTCTCCAAATAAAAAATTCGAAATTTTATTATCGGACGCAAAAAGATTCTTATATGAGGTTTTGAAAATTGGTCTGAGTGAATTTTGACGAAGCATAGAGAGCTCGAATTGAACATTGGCTTGCAGGAAAAGATTATCAGTGGCTAATTTTTTAATAGTATCCAAATTTGGTTTCTTAACTCGAAGCTCTTCAGTGATTTGAAGAGTTGCAGATGTGGCAGAGGATAAAGTTCTCTGAATTTTCTGTAATGTAGTCCCTAATCCGGAAATTAGAATTTCTTATTTGGGACCAAATTTCTGAGTTCATCCGTGGAGGGGCAGAAAGAAGTGCATTCTCTGGCACTGGCTATCTATCTATCAATTTCTCCAATTTATCCTTCTCCATAGGGTCTGTGCAATTTTTGTTCGAGAAAAGGGCCATGTGTTCATTGACCTTTGGTCCGGTTTTTATTGAATTGTGTTCAGTAGCAATGTCAGGTAAATCAAAATCAAATCCCTCATCAGAAAGATCTAAACCCTCATCAGGGATTCCATTTGAATCACCCCCAAACAAATTTTGAATTCCTGGATGCTATCATCGACATCAGAATTTTTCTTGGTGGAATGGAGAAAAGTGTCAGCACTTGTCCTGTCCTGAGTGATTGTTTGTGGTTTATCTATTCTAGAGTCCCCAATTGGTGGTTCAATCAAATTAATAAGTTCATTATCAGATGATGGCCGAATCGACTGGGTCGAGTTGGCCTGGTGCCGTTTTACGCCGGAGTGTGTGACCGGGGTCGATTTTACCCGAGAACGTGTTTCGTTACCATTTTCAACTTTGTCGAGTCTTTGATTAATGACAGAGATGGAGCTTAATATCTCCTGTAAAAGAGAACTATTTTTGTCACTTACAGCATTATCAGTTACTGGAATTGCGACTAAGTCGCAAGAATGTGCTTCATGGACAGTTTCAGATGAAACTATCTTAGCTGGAATGCCGGAAGTACCGGGCTTATCTCCCGTGGATATCTTTGAATGTTTACGTTTCCGGGTAGTATCAGTAGTAGATTTCGGTTTTTTGACTGTGTCAAGTGGCAGCTTGACTGCGTCATATGAAAGTTTCTTATTTGAATTCTTACCCCGGGTATTAATTGATTTGACAGGCTCTCCATGATCAAACCCTGAAATTGTATCTTCCGTGTCAGAGACAAAAATGCTGAGAACGTCGTCTCCATCATTGTTATCAGAAGCTGTGTTCTCTGAATCATTATGCGGATGACTGTTTTTGAGATCAATGTCACGATTCAAATTGAGAAGGTCAGTAAGATCGCCCTTTGAGGAAATTTTAGATTGTTTTTTAGGCATGTTTCACAATGTGCTCTCGTCGACAAAATATGCGGCTTGTCATCTGACAGGGCCTTTTATACCAGGTGATGCATGATCACTCACCCTTAAAAATCTTGTGACCTTGTCACAATCGGGTGGCTTTGAACTGAGAATGATGTGCAATATGTGACGACATAATGCTATGTAAAACAGAGTACTTGGAGTTTTATGTGGGAAAGAATTAGAATAGTAAAATTTACACAAGCACATGGACTGTTAAAAAGAACTGTAAGTCTTTCTAACATATCTTTCCACAATAATGAACTGGAGTGAATGACAGTTGTTTGACAAGTTAAGCTCATTTTCAAAAACAATTTTAGAGGTAAATTTAGTGCTTCTAAAATTATAAATGAACAAGTTTGATAGAATGTTTCAATTTATAAGCAGACTAACAAAAAGTTAGAGTTCCAGTTGAGATTTCAACTGCCAGAGAAGTAAAAATTGAGTCACAGAGCAAATCAGCTCTCAGAACTTACTTCAACACAATACTTTGAGATGGTTTTGGGACATTTTGTCTCAAAACCACTTGACCCTGGCATTTTGTCACAAGTTGCTTCATTGAAACAGCTTATTTTTGTGGGTGTGTGTCAGGCAGGGGTAAGTTGGTGCCTGTTTAAGCATTTTTGAATGAAGATGTTAATCCCAATAGTTTTGGGACCTGTCCAAAAACTTGAAATTATTTAAAAAGAATTTCGTATTTTAGTGAACAAGATTCAAGTTTGTTCACAGTAAGTTTCTTGTTTATTTCTAGTGTGAAGAGATGCCATGATACAGGCACAAACTAAAAGTTTTTCATGGGCCTTTTCTCACACTCTTGTGCTTGCACAAAAGTTTCTTTGTACATTGTTTGAGATGATTTCATCCAGCATCTTGTGACTATCATGATGATTCTATTTAGACTCTTAATCTGAAACCACAATCATTTCTTTGCAACGTACTTGCACAAAAGTTTCTTTGTACATTGTTTGAGATGATTTCATCCAGCATCTTGTGACTATCATGATGATTCTATTTAGACTCTTAATCTGAAACCACAATCATTTCTTTGCAACGTACTCAAACTAACACAAGTGCCTATCCTAATTTCCTTGTCCTTATGGAAATTAGCTTTTTCTGATGTTCTCCAAGAGAAAAATCCCTTGGAAAACTAAGAAGCCACCCCTAAAAAAACCCTGAAAAAATCACCAAACCTAAATGACCAGGGGCTGAATGTGCATGGTGTACATTACCTGGTGTCCAAGATCTGTTGTCCATTTCCCATCAGACTACGCAATCAATTTCCTCATTTTCACCATCTTAGGAAGCTGCTCCTCCTGTTAGTTCTTAACCTCCAACAGGATTCTGATGCTGTTTTCTTATGGAAAATTCACAACAACCTTGAAATAATGCTTTAGAAAGATGATTTGAACATATTTCAAGAGGTTCCAGCTGGAAACTTCCTCAAGGAAGTGATATTTAAATTATATGTTCTTGTCAGTTAAGTCGTAACCATATTATGTCACCTAATTTTGTGCATCCATTTTTGTTTTTTCATGTTTGACTGATTGAATTCTAGTTATTGCTCTCTCATATGCATCTATATTGATGTCCTAGCGCTTCCTTTAGATTTGTTAGGTCAGTGAATTTTCCCTCTTACTTATGTCTGTCTTTGCCAGTTTCACCTTCAGAGGTCACTGGGCTGTGGCTGTACCTTTTTAGCCTGTAATGCAGCCTAGATACCTTTTTTGGCATTGCTGAAAAACCCTGGCTTATGCAGGATTCTGTAAATTTTCTCTTCAGTCTCCCTTGTTGACGTAATTTGTACCCCCCCCCCCCCCAACCTTCCATCATTCACAATGATGAAGGGTTGTCGGTAGGTCCTAAGTACTTTATTTACTTACTACTTTATGATATAAATATATATATATTTATCTAGGATGTTTCGGTCACTTTGTTCAGTTCTGTTGTGTCACTTCTGGTTGATTATTATTGTTTCAGCTATCAGACAACTTACTTCTGGAAGTAGTATTTTTTCATCCTGTGGTAAGTTATATTGTGGTGTTACGACACTATGAGCTTGTATTACGAAGTGTCTTTGAGAAGTGTGGATATCCATGAGATACTGTGCCATCGGAGGACAAGTCGAGAATACAAAAGTCTAAGTCGTTGTATAATTGCACAGAGCTACACAGACAAGATGATGACTAAAGACAGTACTCCAAATCCCATGGGTCTACTTTTCCGGTTGTTACCAATAAATACAGACCTCATTGTTCACCGTCAGGTGAAGATCTTGGAGGTCCTTCTTATCATCATGGTACATCTCAATCGGTTTTGTATGGACACCATAGTGATACTCTGCAAGTAGAGGATATGTCAGGAGGTACATCTAGGACTAGATTGTTCGACTCGCCTTGCAATCCTCATTATTATTGGGCTAGCTCCTCACATGAGTCATCTCATTCCTCACATTCATATCATTATCAAGGAGATTATTTTGATTCTCATTCAGTCAAAACATCAGCACAATCTTCGCATGGGTCACAACATCTTCTTACAAACATCACATACTGGCATAAAAATGCATGCCTCCTCTGATCCTAATTACGATGATGCCAATACTGAAGATTCCAGCTACCAGAGATCTTCTTTTCATAGGAGATAGATTATTTTTCATGAGACTACATTACACCGATAGAAGCCATTAGTATCTACATTCCAGATCTGTCTCATTTCACTCTCCTGTAGCTAGATGTTCTTCTTGGGAAGAACCTAACCCTCTGCACTCTGAAGACAAAATGGCAAAGTTTTCAGCTGCAAATATTTCCCATAATGCAGTTTGATATTTAACCAAATATACCTTGTTTGACAGAGCTCACGAGCTCTGTCAAACAAGATACAATTGGTTAAATTCATAGTTAAACAAGAGAAAAGCAGAGTGATTGGAGAAAATTCTGATGCACAACCAGAGTGATAGGGGTTAATAAAGGACACATTCTTGCAGTCAAAATGTTCTCTGAGGAATGTTCTCATTTGCCTTTCATAAGGGGAACAGAGCAAATAACTATAGTGATTCTTTTTTCCAGCTCTGCTGTACATTCTCAGTATGCATATTCCAGCTATATTACCACTGATGATGACAACACGACAGTGATGAGACCGACGATGAGGATCGGGACTCATACCAGCTTCACGATTATCCAGAAGCTCTTGAATTTATCAATGATTTTGTTCCAGAGGTCAAGCCTGACTCAACCTACTTCTAAATGTTTATCTACTGTGGTTAGAAGGGCTGCTTTGTCATTTTTTCAGACATCTTCTCTCCCACGACCTCTGGAGTCATCTTCTATTAATGATGTTTTACTGACCTTAAAACTCAATCTTCCAACCATGCAAGTCACATAAGTCATCATTTATCTTGCCGATGCTGATTTTAAGCTTCTGACTTACAAGACAGTATTCTTCTTAGCCTTTGCCTCTGCTAGATGAGTAAGTGAACTTCATGCTCTGTCTATTGATCCTGAATTCTTTCATAGTGGAGGTAATACTGTCACTTTCACTACTACTTCATTTCTAACTGAAACTCAAGTACCTGATGTAGCTCCTATACCTATTCGTATTATGGCTTTACCTCCTGAAGACCTATCTGGGACAAGCCAGAAAATAAACAGACTGTCATCTGCAAAATGAGGTCCCCAGAGGGTGAATTTAGTGATGCTACCCTGCACAGCAGGGTAGCATCACTAAATTTACCCTCTGTGAACCTCAATCTGAATCAGGGTCTCAACGCTAAACAGAAAGAGGTACCCAGAAGATAAATTGGCCCACTGTATGGAATGACATCATCAAATTCTCTCTCTGGGGACCTCATTCTGCAAATGTCAGACTGCTTATTTTCAGGTCTGATCTGGGAATAGACCAGTTTTGTGCCCTGTTAGAGATATTCAGATGTATGTTGATAAAACAAGTTTTCTTTAGGAAAGTTGGAGGAGATTCTTTCTCTCCCCTGTTCCAGGAAGAAAGGATATCTCTCCAAATTCCATCTCTTGCTGGATTCGGCTTTCTATTCGGTGGTTTATTAACTTTTTACTTCAACAGACAGAATATATAACAATATCTCAGCTCATGAGGTTATGGGCCTGGCTACCTCATGGGCATATGCTAACTCACTTTCTGTTACTGACCTGAATGCAGCTTACTGGAGGAATTCTTTAAATTCTTTTATCTCAGTGATCTACAGGAACAGTCTTAGTCTGAAGACCTCTTTTCTTTAGGTCCTGTAGTGGCTGCACAATCAGTTATTGCACCCAGTCATTAGTAGAAACTTCTCCTTTTATTTTTAGCTCAACTTTGGCGAAGCCAAATTTGAGCTTTTGTCATGGCGCGTCATCCGTATGTCCGTACGTCAACGATACGGCTCGGGCTAGAGGCCGTATTTATGAACCGATCTTTATGAAACTTCTGGGGTACCTTTGTTATGACCGTGGGACGAGAACGAGTGTTTTTGGGTGCAGTCCAAAATATAAGATGGCTGCCAGCCGCCATTTTGTACCGACGATGCAGAAATCTGTTTTTTGTACAGAACTTCCATATGAAAGCTAATATGAAAATAATTTTTTATATGAATGTTTAGTACCATGGGATACATCACATATAATACGGGTTTTTTTCCCGTGCATAAATTGTGCAAATTAGACTAATTTTGATGTTTTTTGGTGTTACTTTCAGCACTGTAAGTGCAAATGCCAATACGGCTCGGGCTAGAGGCCGTATTTATGAACCGATCTTTACGAAACTTTTTGGGTACCTTTGGTATCACCGTGGGACGAGAACGAGTGTTTTGGAGTCCAGTCCGAAATTCAAGATGGCCGATGGCAGCCATTTTGTACAAAATTAGGCGCAATCAGATTTTTGCACAGAACTTCCATATGAAAGCGCTGATTTGAATAATTTTTTGTGTGAATGTTTAGTACCATGGGATACATCACATACAATACGGGTTTTTTTCTCGTGCAGAAATTATGCAAATTAGATGAACTTTGATTTTTTCAGTGCGACTTACACACAGTAAGTACACATGTCAATACGGCTCGGGCTAGAGTCTGTATTTATGAACTGATCTTCACGAAATGTCTTGGGTACCTTTGTTATCACCTTGGGACAAGAACGAGTGTTTCTGGGTGCGGTCTAAAATTCAAGATGGCTGCCAGTGGCCATTTTGTACCCAAATTAGGTCTAATCAGTTTTTTGTACACAACTTCTATACGGCTCAGACTAGAGGCCATATTTATGAACCAATCTTTACGAAACTTCTTGGGTACCTTTGCTATCACCATGGGATGAGAACGAGTGTTTTTGGGTGTGGTCTAAAATTCAAGATGGCCCCCCAGCAGCCATTTTGTACCAAAATTAGTGCAATCAGTCTTTTGTACAGAACTTCTGCATGAAAGTTCTGATTTGAATAAATTTTTGTATGGATGTTTAGTAACATGGAATACATCACATATTGTAAGGGTTTTTTTTTTCGTGCAGAAATTATGCAAATTAGATGAAATTTGATTTATTCAGTGCCACTTACACAATGTAAGCACACATGTCAATACGGCTCAGGGTAGAGGCTGTATTTATGAACCGATCTTCACAAAACTTCTTGGGTACCTTTGTTATCACCTTGGGACGAGAATGAGTGTTTCTGGGTGCGGTCCAAAATTCAAGATGGCTGCCAGTGGCCATTCTGTACCGAAATTAGGTCCAATCAGTTTTTTGTCACAAGTTCTATACAGCTCTTATTTATGATCTTCACAAAACTTCTTGGGTACCTTTGTTTTCACCTTGGGACAGGAACGAGTGTGTTTTGGGGTGCCTTTGTTATCAATGTGCTATGAGAACAAATATTTTGGGGTTCAGTCAGACCCACTCTGGGACTCAAAGATTTCTTTTCTAGTTTAGCATCTGACTGTCACCCACCTTTACAATACTTTACATATACATTTGTTACAGGCAACGGTCAGTATTTATGTACAGACCGTTACAATACTTTATATGTACCTTTGTTACCAGGCCATTACCTAGATGTATGTCATTGCTGTGTCACATACTATACATGTACATGTCTTTGTCTTGACAAGTTGAGCTACAGTGTCATTGACACTTTCATTTCAGCTGTATTGTTGTTACCTGTTTTGTCTTGTGGTTTTGTTTTGATCAGCTTGTTAGACTACATTTAATCACGACCATTCCATGTATGTTTGCATGTGCATAGAATTTAACATCGGAGGGATGGTGGTAACGCTTGATTTGCAGTTATGTTGGTCTTCATGCATGTTTTGTATGTTAAGTTTATATTTGATTTATTGGTTTTTAGCTCACCTACATCTGTAAGTGGTGAGCTATTGTCATAACCTCGGGCATCAGCGTCGGTGTCCGGCGTGTCCAATATTGTAAGATTTAATGTTAAGGTTAATTTCTCAAACATCAGTGGGCTCAGGCCTTTGATATTGCATATGTAGGTTGTAGGGGACTATCAGAAGAGTATTTAACCCTGAAACTACGACTTTTTTCCAAATTCCACCTAAAATTTTCTGCAAAAGTTGTAAGAATTTGCGTTTAGTTGTTGTAAGAATTTGCGTTAAAGTCAGCTTTTGTGCAGATTGTGCTGCTTTAACTTCTCATTACTGTTGATTTTCATATTTCAATAACAACTGTAGGTATTAACCCTACTGCATGCAGAAATTTAACGGAAATTTTCTTTTTTTTCACTCAAAATTTTCATGTTTTTCTCGGACTTAGTAAATTTTAAGTTGTAAAACTTTGTAAACTTTGTGTTTAGGTGAGTTGTGTTTCTATGTGTCTTTCCAGGCGATTAATATTCTACACTTGGGTTACTGAACTCCAGTGCAGTAATATTTAACCCTCATTACATGCATTTTTGAGGAATTTGAGGCTGATTTTCTGCCAAAACTTGTAAGAATTAGCGTTTAGGTGTTGTAAGAATTTGCGTTAAAGTCAGCTTTTTCTGCCAAAACTTGTAAGAATTAGCGTTTAGGCGTTGTAAGGATTTTCGTTAAAGTCAGCTTTTGTGCATATTGTGGTGCTTTAACTTCTCATTACTGTTGATTTTCATATTTCAATAACAACTGTAGGTATTAACCCGACTGTATGCAGAAATTTAACGGAAATTTTCTTTTTTTTCAGTCAAAATTTTCATGTTTTTCTCGGACTTAATAAATTTTAAGTTCTAAAAGTTTGTGTTAAGGTGAGGTGTTAAGGTGAGTTCTATTTCTATGTGTCTTTCCAGGCAATTGATATTGTATGCATGGGTTATTGAACTACATTGCAGTAACGTTGCGCCCTTAATGCATGCATATTTGAGGAATTTGAGGGGGATTTTTAGTCAAGTTGTGACGAAGTCAAACTCGACTTATAGTTTGGTGAATGGCGGGCGGGCGGGCGGGCGTAAACAATTGGTTTCCGGATGATAACTTGATAGTGGTTCAACTCACATTCATTAAACTTCATACATAGGTTGGTCTTGGTGGGAGGAAGAACCCTATTGATTTTGGACATGCTACGTCGAAGGTCAAGGTCACAGTGACCTTGAACATAGTAAATCTTAAACAATTGGTTTCTGGATGATAACTTGATAATGGTTCAACTCACATTCGTGAAACTTCATAGGTAGATTGGCCTTGGTGAGGGGAAGAACCCTATTGATTTTGGACTCGCTACGTCAAAGGTCAAGGTCACAGTGACCTTTAACATAGTATATCGCAACAATTGGTTTCCGGATGATAACTTGATAGTGGTTCAACCTAGAGTCATGAAACTTCATAGGTGTGTTGGCCTTGGTACGAGGAAGAACCCTATTGATCTTGGACTCACCAGGTCAAAGGTCAAGGTCACAGTGACCTTGAACATAGTATATCGCAACAATTGGTTTCCGGATGATAACTTGATAGTGGTTCAACCTAGAGTCATGAAACTTTATAGGTGTATTGGCCTTGGTGCGAGGAAGAACCCTATTGATCTTGGACTCACCAGGTCAAAGGTCAAGGTCACAGTGACCTTGAACATAGTATATCGCAACAATTGGTTTCCGGATGATAACTTGATAGTGGTTCAACCTAGAGTCATGAAACTTTATAGGTGTGTTGGCCTTGGTGCGAGGAAGAACCCTATTGATCTTGGACTCACCAGGTCAAAGGTCAAGGTCACAGTGACCTTGAACATAGTATATCGCAACAATTGGTTTCCGGATGATAACTTGATAGTGGTTCAACCTAGAGTCATGAAACTTCATAGGTATGTTGGCCTTGGTGCGAGGAAGAACCCTATTGATCTTGGACTCACCAGGTCAAAGGTCAAGGTCACAGTGACCTTGAACATAGTATATCGCAACAATTGGTTTCCGGATGATAAATTGATAGTGGTTCAACCTAGAGCCATGAAACTTTACAGGCGTGTTGGCCTTGGTGCGAGGAAGAACCCTATTGATGTTGGACTCACCAGGTCAAAGGTCAAGGTCACAGTGACCTTGAACATAGTATATCGCAACAATTGGTTTCCGGATGAGAACTTGATAGTGGTTCAACCTAGAGTCATGAAACTTCATAGGTGTGTTGGCCTTGGTGCGAGGAAGAACCCTATTGACCGTGGACTCGCCTGGTCAAAGGTCAAGGTCACAACTCGACATTGGATCTGTGATCCTGAGCGGCATTTTTGGGACTTATATTCACTTTCTTTAAAAAAAAATTTTTTTAACTTTTTTTTTTTTATTTAATACTTTCTCATACTTGTTACTAGTAACATTAAGGCTTATTTTAGTTGTTGATGTGATGTATTTTTGTTGGGACTTATAGTCACTTTCTTGAACAAATGTTTTTCCGCAACGCCTCTTTAACCAATGAATGTACTTCAATTACAATTTCAGTGATTTATGAAAGCCTTTCCTAATTCTTATTTATGATTTAATATCTGGCCTCACGATTCATATTCTTAATCATAAACATTTCTAAAAGAAAAAAATGCTTTTATATCCAATGATTCTATGTTGAATTGATATATAATAAATGCAGAAATATAGACTTTCCAAAGCCATCACATAAACCACATTAATCATTTGATGCCTAGTTAATGATTTATATTAACTAAATATTAGGCATGTTACATTGGAACGACATTATCAAGCGCGAATGTAGGTGAGCATTGGGATGTAACATCCCTCTTGTTATATCTCCTTGCATGCTGCTGGCGGTTTTTCCTGCCCAGGAGAGGATTTTGCTTGCCACTGACATAAGTATAATTCGGGCACATTTATTCTTACTTTACCCCTGTTAATGGAACAGATTTTTTCTCTTAAGATTTATTGAGTTAAATTTGGATGAATTTTTCATCAAATCTAGTCATGGCTGCTGTGAGGCAGCCAGGACTAGATTTGATAAAAATATCTTGAAAATACTCAGCAGGTTAAGAGTTAAGTTTGTTTAGTTTTATTGCATTGAGAGTAAACTTTCTCATTATTGGTTATAAAAGAACATATAAATGTGTATTATATGTGTTATCATCTTTATATGTTTGTTTTTTGGCTTTCAGGCTTCCTGCAGGACCTTGAATTCAAGGAATGGCCTTGAATTTGACTAAGGGTCATTTAAGGCCTTGAAATCCTAGAAAATGTGCCTGGAGGCCTTGAAAAGCCTTGAATATTCATGAAATAAAAATGTTAATGAAACACATAGTCATAACTATATAGTTTTAGATACCAGGGTTCGTGAAGGCATAGCAATATCTAGGACTCTCGGGTCATTACCCCCTCCTTCCGCTGTGGGAGAAGGGGGTAATGATGACAGGAGGGGGTTCTACTTAGGACTAGTGAAGGCAGGCCTTGAAAAATCTTGAATTTGACAAATGTATGGCCTCGAAAATGCTGAAATATGCTGTGAAACGGCCTTGAATAGCCTTTAATTTTATCAGTCCTCATCTACAGGAACCCTAGCATTCATATATGTTTATCATTCATCATTACACCCCCCACAAACAAAGTTTGGGGGGTATATAGGAATCACCCTGTCCATCCATCCGTCCGTCTGTCCGTCCTTATAAGCACAACTCCTCCTAAACCGTTTGAAGAATTTTCATGAAACTTTACACAATGGAAGAACTCCATACGAAGATGTGCATGAAGCAATATAATTCCGTTCTGACAGGCGTTGGGGGTATCACTTTGTGAGCTTGCTCACAGTACCTCTAGTTTTTTTCCTGTCCTCTGAAAATACTGATATTCATTTATTCTCTAGAGGGCTATGTTCAGACATGCTATATATATGTAGTTCTCTGATACGCACATACTGATGCAGATCTTCCCTTCATCTATTGTTTATTTGGCACTTGTGTAAGGTTGAGTAAGTTGCTTAGAAATTAAAATTTTATACCAAATTTTGTTTCATAGTGTACTTCCCAAACTAAAAGATCATATTGCCCACCCTGCAATGAAATTATTTCTTTATTGCTTCCTCCCTGCTATACATATATGTACATGTATATGTTGTAGATTTTGGCAATAGATTGCACTTGTCTGGCTGGAAATGGACAATAGGTGTCTGGCTTTCTATGGATCTTGGATACCAGGTAATGGACACCATGCACATTCTGTCTCTGGTTGGTCTGGTTCAGCGATTTCTTTCAGTCATTTTTTGACTTCTTAATTCTCCAAGTAATTTTTCTCTTGGAGAACATCAGAAAAAGCTAATTTCCACAGAGGACAAAGAAACTAGGATAGGTACTTGTGTTAGTTTGGTAAGTATTATACCAAGAAACAAAATTGGGTGTAAAATTTTAATTTTTGATGACATCCCCCCATGGGAACCCCCCTGAAGTGAAGCAGTGCTTCTTTACATGGTAAACAAGCTATGGTTTACTGATAAAGTAGGACACGGTAACCAAGGCCTGAGGTGTTACTGGTAAAGTAGGACACGGTAACCAAGGCCTGAGGTGTAACCCCTCTAAAATGGGCAACATGGGTATAAACGATCATCTGAGACTTGTTTTGGTCACATTATTGACCATTGTGTAGAAATATTTGACCTTAATCACCAATAAAAAGTAAATAAACTTTCATTGAAATGTGTGGTTGTTTTATTTTCTTTAGCAAATGAAAGATTGAATCTTCCATATTGTTTGAAATATTATATTTGATGCTATATATAACCGTGGGGAATCGACCGTCGATATCTGCTGTGAAACAATGGTGTTCAACTGATGACTTGGAGACAAATTAAAGATGATAACAATTTAATAGCGAATCTGGTATTCCAAATATCTCACAGCAATCAACATTTAATAACCCGACTTGTTGGATATGTGAACAATTTTACAGCAATAGCTTGTGGGATTTCCCAGTAAAATGAAGCAGAGTAACGTTTGGATTTTTAATACGTTCACTTAATATAAAGATTAAAGTAATCTTTCAATGGGTCTTAATGAGATGCCTTATTAACTTAGTGAATAGAGCTTAAATAAACAATGGAGGAAAACAATGAATAGAGGCAACTTGTTAACAACTTCTATGAGAGAGGCTTGCTGTCACACGACGAATGAAAAAATATGTCAAGTTTGAAACAATTGAAATTAAATTGGACAAAATGCGAATAGTAGATTGTGAATGCAATATAATAACAGTAAATTTGTCTTTTTGTTTATAATGGTTTATCATGGTCTGTACACGCTCCAGTGATGTAACCTCGGCCGCTCCAATTGATGCGACCCGCAGCAACATATTTAAACCATTAAAATCGTAAAGTCCCGAAATAAAAAAATTTATGGTCGCTTGTACCGCTGGCGGTGTCTCTTATGTTCAGGAGTTCCCAGTCTTGACAAAGTTGGATGAAGGCCTGGGATTCTACACTGATTGTCCCGGATGTACTCTCGAGCTGCTTCGTCCAACTCACAGTATTTAATCCATGAATTATCAGAATCTGGATGGTCTCTCCATTTAATCAGATACTGAAGGCCAAATTGCATGGACCTACAATATCTGATCACAGTCTCAGTAACTCTTTTTGGCTGGACAGTGTTTTTTGGATGGTTGTGGACGGATCGATAGAGCTGAGTACTCCTCCCATGGCATCTGAATTGAAATGCTTTTCATCTGAGGGGAACATTGAACAGGAGAGTCGGTTGAAGTTGGTACTGTGTCGACACTGACGTCGACTTTTAATTGAGGATTATAAGTTTAAGTACTCACTGAGTCCTTGTGGATGTGTTTGTCTGTTCCTGTAAAAGCACTTGATGCACATACACTAACTTTTGGCGATTTGTTGGAGCTCCATGGAAACTGAATGTTGTTGATGTAGCTGTTCGGTGTTTTTATACCCCCACTTTCGAAGAAAATGGGGGTATACTGGATTACATGTGTCTGTGCGTCCATCTGTCTCTCTGTCTGTCTGTCCATCTGTGTGTCCGTGTGTGAGTCCGTCCCGAGACTATTCATAACTTGAGTAAATTATTATTTTTTATAATATTTGTTGGTCATAGGTATGCCCACACTAGTTATTTTTTTATACCACCCACTTGAAAAGTGGGCGGTATATAGCATTCATGGTGTCCGTACTTACGTACTTCCGTACTTCCGTACTTCCGCACGTCCGTGACGCTTTGGGGGTACACATCTGCTATCCGCTACTCCTCTTAAACCAGTGGGTGGATTTCATTGAAACTTACAGGCATTCTTTTCTATACATTATAGATGTGCACCTCCTATTTTGCTTTCAGGTATTTTTATTTTTTACTCTTTCCCAAAGGGCGAAATGAACTTAGCCAAATTGTTGTGATGCTTTAGGGGGGTACACTCCTGCTATCCGCTACTCCTCTTATACCAGTGGGCGAATTTCATTGAAACTCTCAGACATTCTTTTATATACATTATAGATGTGCACCTTCTATTCTGCATTCAGGTATTTTTATTTTTTCTATCCCATGTGGCAAAATGAACTTAGTACGTCCGTACGTCCATACATCCATTATGCTTTGAGGGGTACACATCTGCTATCCGCTACTCCTCTTAAACCAGTGGGCAGATTTCATTGAAACTTTCAGGCATTCTTTTATATACATTCTAGATGTGCACCTCCTATTTTACTTTCAGGTATTTTTTTTTTTACTCTGTCCCAAAGGTCTTAATGAACTTAGCCAAATTGTTGTGATGCTTTGTGGGGGGTACACACCTGCTATCTGCTACTCCGTCCGTACGTCCGTGACGCTTTGGGGGTACACATCTGCTATCCGCTACTCCTCTTAAACCAGTGGGTGGATTTCATTGAAACTTACAGGCATTCTTTTTCTTTCAGATATTTTCATATTCCGACATACGTCCATCCGTCCGTTATGCTGTAGTGGTGTTACGCTTTGGGGAGGGGGGGAGGGTACACATGTGCTATCCGCAACTCCTCTTAAACCAGTGAACGGATTTCATTGAAACTCTCAGACCTTCTTTTACATACATTGAAGATGTGCTCCTCCTATTTTGTTTTCAGATATTTTCTTTTTTACAGTTTCCCATATTGACAAATGAACTTTGTCAAATTCAGTTGACATTCTGTACAGATCTGCTATCCGCAACTCCTCTTAAACCATTGAAAGATTTCATTGAAACTTTCAGACATTCTTTTACATATATTGAAGATGTGCACCTGCTGTTTGTTTTCAGATATTTCCATTTTGAGGGTTTCCCATATTTAAAAATGGGCTTTGTCAATTCAAGCTTGCGTGGTGGGGGGTGTTGACATTTGCTATCCACGACTTCTTTTAAACTAGCGAATAGATTTCAATGAAACCTTCAAACATTGGTGTCAGTGTTTGTGCTCTCTACATTGAACACACTTTTACTGTTGTAAAATGTTTCTTGGTGGGAGTGGGTGGTATCATTTAGTGAGCAGTGCTCACAATTTTTCTAGTTTTTATTATTTTTTTTTTATTACTTGTTCACTCAGAAATTGTGTCTGTCCGAGCCAAATTTTGTCTGTTCAGCCTGTATCTCGTGTATCGAATATTCTATTGCAATGAAATTTGCCATGAGCACTGCTTATGGTATAGGCTTTAAAAAAAGAATTCAGCGGTATTTCTCACATTCTCCTTTTTAGAGTTCCCTTTTTTGACTTAGAAATTGTAGGAAATAGACATTATTTGTCTGTTCAGCTTGTATCTCAGGTATGGGTTATCGGATTTCAGAGAAATATGGCATGCAGTTTGCCTATGACAAAGGCTTCTACCCCATTGCATAAAACTTCCAAACACCAAACAATTTACTATACCTTTTGACTTAGAAATTGTTGGAAATTGTTGAAAACTTTCGAAGAAAATGGAAGGAGGGGGTGCGGGGGTATACTGGATTGCATCCATCCATCTGTGCATCCGTCCATCAGTCCGTACAAGAATATTCCTAAATAATATTTGTTGGTCATAGGTATGCCCACACTAGGCGGCACACCACGTGGGGGTATGCACCGGACGAAAGTCCAGCTCTTGTTCCTTTTGTTGTAGTCAGTCATATGTCGCTCATCTCGTAGTTTATTTGCGTTGGTTGTTTTTTCCAAGACAATATTAACGTGGTGGAATTCTGAACCAGTCTGAAGTGTCCATTGCATCTTATGTTATCCAGATGAAGATGATCGAGGATTGTCTGTGTATTATCTGGTAGTTTGTTGAACATCTTTATCGAACAGAATTGGAACCTGGTACCCGGATCGTTTGGATAAGCTAAAAAGATGTCCAGCCATGGATTATCTCACCAAATATAACCGTGGGGAAACGTCCTTGGTATCTGCTGTGAAACAATGGTGTTCAACTGATGACTCAGAGACAAATTAAAGATGATAACAATTTAATAGCGAATCTGGTATTCCAAATATCTCACAGCTATCAACATTTAATAACCAGACTTGTTGGATATCCGAACAATTTTACAGCAATAGCTCGTGAGATTTCCCAGTAAAATGAAGCAGAGTAACGTTTGGAAATCCAAACTATAGCTAAATTCTTACTTGTGATCAAGACTATATAAACAATACAATAAATGTGTCATGTTATAATACGTTTACTTAACATAAAGCTTAAAAAAATCTTTCACTGGGTCTTAATGAGATGCCTTATTAACTTAGTGAATAAAGCTTAAATCAACAATGGAGGGAAAGAATGAATAGAGGCAACTTGTTAACACCTTCTATGAGAGAGGCTTACTGTCACACAACGAATGAAAAAATATGCCAAGATCAAAACAATTGAAATTAAATTGGACAAAATGCGAATAGTAGATAGTGAATGCAATATAATAACAGTAAATTTGTCTTTTTGTTTCGAAAGTTTATCATGGTCTGTACACGCTCTGGTGATATATGTACAAAAAGTCAGACTAAATGTGAAAAGTTACTGATCTCTATTGGGCAAGCTAGAAACTGGTCACTAAAATCTTGGCCTTAAGCCAGACAAGCAAAGCACAATTTTGTTAATGGCACACCAATACTAATGCTGTTCTATTTTTGTACGCAGTTCCTTATTATACCACCCACTTGAAAAGTGGGCGGTATATAGCATTCATGGTGTCCGTACTTCCGTACTTACGTACGTCCGTACGTCTGTACTTCCGTACGTCCGTACGGCCGTGACGCTTTGGGGGTACACATCTGCTATCCGCTACTCCTCTTAAACCAGTGGGTGGATTTCATTGAAACTTACAGGCATTCTTTTCTATACATTATAGATGTGCACCTCCTATTTTGCTTTCAGGTATTTTTATTTTTTACTCTTTCCCAAAGGGCGAAATGAACTTGGCCAAATTGTTGTGATGCTTTAGGGGGGTACACTCCTGCTATCCGCTACTCCTCTTATACCAGTGGGCGAATTTCATTGAAACTCTCAGACATTTTTTTATATACATTATAGATGTGCACCTTCTATTCTGCTTTCAGGTATTTTTATTTTTTCTATCCCATGTGGCAAAATGAACTTAGTAGGTCCGTACGTCCAGTGACGCTTTGGGGGTACACATCTGCTATCCGCTACTCCTCTTAAACCAGTGGGTGGATTTCATTGAAACTTACAGGCATTCTTTTCTATACATTATAGATGTGCACCTCCTATTTTGCTTTCAGGTATTTTTATTTTTTACTCTTTCCCAAAGGGCGAAATGAACTTAGCCAAATTGTTGTGATGCTTTAGGGGGGTACACTCCTGCTATCCGCTACTCCTCTTATACCAGTGGGCGAATTTCATTGAAACTCTCAGACATTCTTTTATATACATTATAGATGTGCACCTTCTATTCTGCTTTCAGGTATTTTTATTTTTTCTATTCCATGTGGCAAAATGAACTTAGTATGTCCGTACGTCCATACATCCATTATGCTTTGAGGGGTACACATCTGCTATCCGCTACTCCTCTTAAACCAGTGGGCAGATTTCATTGAAACTTTCAGGCATTCTTTTATATACATTCTAGATGTGCACCTCCTATTTTACTTTCAAGTATTTTTTTTTTTTACTCTGTCCCAAAGGTCTTAATGAACTTAGCCAAATTGTTGTGATGCTTTGTGGGGGGTACACACCTGCTATCTGCTACTCCTCTTATACCAGTGGGCGAATTTCATTGAAACTCACAGGCATTCTTTTATATACATTATAGATGTGCATCTCTTATTTTGTTTTCAGGTATTTTTATTTTTTACTCTTTCTCATGCGTCGAAATGGACTTAGTATGTCTGTACGTCCATACGTTCATTATGCTGTGAGGGGTACACATCTGCTATCCGCTACTCCTCTTAAACCAGGGGGCAGATTTCATTGAAACTTTCAGGCATTCTTTTAGGTACATTATAGATGTACACCTCCTATTTTGCTTTCAGGTATTTTTTTTTTACTCTGTCCCAAAGGTCTTAATGAACTTAGCCAAATTGTTGTGATGCTTTGTGGGGGGTACACACCTGCTATCCGCTACTCCTCTTAAACCAGTGGGCAGATTTCATTGAAACTTTCAGGCATTCTTTTATATACATTCTAGTTAAGAATTCAATTCAAGCTTGCGTAGTGGGGGTGGTGGAGGGGGAGGGGTTGTTGACATTTGATATCCACGACCTCTTTTAAACTAGTGAAGGGATTTCAATGAAACGTTCGAACATTGGTGTCAGTCTTTGTGCTCTCTACATTAAACACACTTTTACTGTTGTAAAATGTTTCTTGGTGGGAGTGGGTGGTATCATTTAGTGAGCAGTGCTCACAGTTTTTCTAGTTTCTGTCTATGTCCACTGGCCAATAGCCAATGGTCCTTTTCACGATTTACTACATTAATAAATACTTTTTGAACATTCAACAAAAAAATGAAGATCATGTCATTTTTATTTCATATTCACCAGTAAAGAAATACATCATGTTAGAAATCGATGTAGAATGGAGGGTGTCATCTATGAAGTTTTGCCATTCTCGCGAAGACTAGTATACCTGGTTTGGATCTTCACCATGGTTTATTCATATGGATATATATCTGCTGAGATGGTGTTTATGATACTTGTTCTAACTCAGTCTGTATTTGAAAAAATGTTTGTAAGGTTTTCCAGAGGACTTATTGCATGCTTTGAAGGCAAAGTGAATTTGTTTCGAATACAGGTACAAATCTTAATTATTGTTGCAAATAACATGGTCTGAATATCCATCTGCCTTGCTTCTATATTTGCTTGGGTTTTGTCTACGTTTCATTCCCAGGGATTCTTTTGGGTATCTACAGGGACCAAATATTGGATCTGTTCCTAATGGCATTTAGACATGTTTTACTGAGTTCCCAACCTAAAATTTCCCAATCTCAGTTCTCACTCAAGTGAAATTTTAATTCACAGTTGGTGTCCTGGACTGGGTGGTCTTATTCTAATACTAAATACTAAACTGATAAAAGGCAGCCAGTGAACTTTAGAAGGCATCTGAATTTGGATGATTTTGGGATTGTGTGTATCACAGGAAGTAATTACAGCTTTTATGAAAGGAAAGATAACTCTACCATGACACTGAAAGTCTGTGTTATTATTTAGATGTCTGCCAGACAGAGCCAGATTGTAACAAAACCGAAACCAAACCAAATGTTTGGTTAACCGCCCATCTCTAACTGCTACCCCTGCTTGTGCTTAAGTATGGGAGTTCTGACAGTTACTAACCACTGCATGGTGGTTCTGTCTGGTTCTCTGCCTTCCTCCAAACTTAAAACTGCCCATGTTGAAAGTGTCACAAACAAAACAGACTATGTCAAAACTTAGATAATTTAATCATGGTGAGATCATTTTTCCACCTGATGAATATGTTTATTTTGTGAGTATTTTCAAAATACTGTCTATAAGAGTGAGTATGGCATGTTTTGACTTTGCAATCATCCTAATTTAAGATTAATGCCCTTGATAGTGGCTTTTTGCAGGACTTGATGGGTAATTATTACTAATACACCAGCAGAGTGGTGTTTCCACATGGTCAATAACTCATAAAAAAATAAAAGAGACACAAGCAGAGTTTCAGCTCACAGACTTCTGGATAGGACCCAAAGGACCAAATTAGGTAAAATATTGCCTGTGCTTTTTATGGGCTTTTCCAGAATTTAAAAGTTTTTTCTTGGTGGAAAATCCCTCCATGGGTGTTTTGATAATAATCCATAATCCACATACAAGCTCTGTTTATTTGCATGAGCAGAAAACTTGAGCAAGAAATATCCGCCCTGTTTTTCTGGCTATGAAGTTTCAGACCTAATTTAGATTGCTCAGATTTGGAGACATATCACAGACTTGCCGAGTCTGTTGCTGTTCAGCCCAAGTGAAGAAGATTAATTGGTTAAGTTATTTAAAAAGCTCGACCTAGAGTTTGATGAAGTCAATTCCAGCCAAGCGAGAGTGCGGCATCACCTTTCTTGTAAGCATGATAACTTCAACAAATATCAATGGATGTGGTCAATATTTGGTTTGGGAGACTTTCTTAACAATGTCTTGATTGAGTTTGAAAAAGAGTGAGGTTCAGCCATGCTGATCGGAGATATCGCCCTTAATTAGTTCATTTTTGCCTGTTTTCAGCTCCTTAGCGTGATAACTTGAACAAATATGAATGGATTTGGTCAATAATTCATATGTGAGACTTTCTTCACATTGTCTTGAATGAGTGAAAAATCTGGTATGGTTCAGCCACACAGTACAGAGTTATGGCCCTTTATTATTTAGTTTTTGCCTGTTTTCAGCTTGTTTGCACGATAACTTGAATCAATGGATTTGATTTTCTTTTAATTACAAACCTTACAGGTGCAAAATCCTTGTGTTATATTGTAATACTGACCGTTAGAAGTGCCACTTTTTGGGCTTCTCAGGGCTTTTTGGGTGCTCTCAGATTATCTATTAACTCTTTGGAGTCTAGTTAATTCCAGCTTTCATTACTTTTCATTGCAACAAAATGGTTGCAGGTGTTCCATCATGCATGGTAAACTCAAAGTTACATTGTATGTACCTTGGCTTTTGTTTCTAGGCCAGTCTTGGCTGGAATCAACTGCAAAATCACAGGATTTAGATTGTCATTCCACAGCAAAAATGTATAAAAACCTTCAGACTTTAAGAGTTAAACCACTTCTTATGAAATACGATAAAACTCAGAAAAAAAAACACTGAACCTATCTGTTATGTCCTCCAATGTGGGAAAATTCTGTAATATGAAGACATCTGCAACTGCTGCAAGTTTAGTGGAATTTAAAGGCCTGAAATATAGGAAACTGCAAAAGTTTTAACATGTGATAATATTCTAATAAGACTAAAAACCTCACCCTTTGATTGGACGAGAGCTCGCTTAGTTTCTCCTTTGTTTATGGCTCCAGTAGAGTATGTTACCATTTGATGTCACAACGTGAAATATTTTAAATGAGATTGCCCATTTCACAATTATTTCATCAACAGAGTGATTTGCAAACCATTTCATTTTTCTCCATTTTTCACACGTGCAGCCAACGATGTTCGAATGAATTGTTTTTAACCCTTTACCTAATATGAAAAGCAGATGACACTTGCAAAATAAATTTTTGAATAACTATTTTTTTCATTTTTTGTCCAAAAAACATAGGTTATGACCCCTCATTGGAACGAGCTCGATGAGCTCGTTCCAACGATGGGTCATAACCTATGTTTTTTAGACAAAAAATGAAAAAATTAATTGGTGATTTTTTAGAATAGCACTGGCCGGTTTTGGCCATTACTTTGGGTAAAGGGTTAAAGTACAAATCAGTTTAAGATTTGAACCTCAAATTTTGTCTGATTTATTGATTATTTATCCAGTGACATTGTAATGGGTTAAAAGAGATTTATTTACTAAACTTGTTATTGTTTAAAGTTGTCTTTTTCATTTCATGATTTGGGGTCTGGGGTGTGGGTAAAGCCATATTGGAACATAAATGTTATTGTGATCAATTGATGTTAACCCTTTACCCAACGAATTAGCCATATCTGCCCGTGTAATATGCAAATTCAGCAGTTGAAAAAATAGTCTTTTTCAAAAAATATTTAACAAAACCATATCATGTGATCCCTCATTGGAATGAACTCGTTCCAACGAAGGGTCACATGATATGGTTTTGTTGAAATCTTTTGAACAAAATTAAAAAAATGATATTTAAAATAATAAATTTTGATATCGTCTGCATTGGGTAAAGGGTTTACATGGTCTGAGGTTTGCAGTGTGGAGCATTTATAAGCTCAACCTTGATGCTCTGCACTGAGCCACAAACCTCAGACCATGCTACTGTCAGTTCATCACCATAACTTAAAATATTAAAAGTGCATTTATGTGCATAGAATGTCTGTTCTTGTGCAAGCATACTTCAGTATTAATGCTGTTATTAATAAGCATAAGTATGAATGGATGTTATTTATTTCCTTTTATCATATACATGTACCAATATTCTTTTTCACTATTACTTATAAATAACTTGTTGAAGTAATATGTTTTTAATGCAAGCATTCATCAATTCTCTTAACATTAGACCTCTAAATTTGCACGAATTGCATTTATGACTGCTGGTATATACGATAATTCTTAATGCTTTAATTTGCACAAAATAATACAAGTACATAACCTATGTATATTTCCCCAAGCATTCTTTGGAATTTTCAGAATGTTAAACTTATGATTTTTTAAAGTATTTTAAATTTGTAGGCTCTTGATGTGTTTTTTCATATTCACAAAATATGTTTCACCTAAGCAGTTACTGAGAAGATTTTAGTAGTTTTTCAAGCGTGGGGTTGGACTGAATACTTGGTTTTATTTCTATAATAACAAAGTTGTTCTCTTTCTCACTGGGATTGCAAAAGGGTTGTATTCTGGTTGTGACACGTTACAGATGGGCATTATTTGAATTTTGAGTTCGGTATCGGTTCTGGTATTTTTTGTGGGGTATACTGCATTATCTGTTTGGAATTCGGTATCTGACTTGCTTGAGATTTGCTGATAGAGCCAAAGGGGAATTTACACAAGGAAAATACAGATTAAGTTGTTGTTTTTTATCATTCTACTACAGTGCCACAAATTTGACTGCCAGTGACCTCAACATTGGCATCTGTTTGCCAATGCTAATCATGTCTACAATAAGTTTGGGACTTGTTCCAAACACACCTTACCTTTAAAGGCCCATATCGGAGTTTTGTGATCTCAGAGCATGCGCCCTTAACACACCATTGTTAGGAGGCCCTGCTGTCAGAAGACAAATCTCCTGGGCAGTGATATCTAGTCAAGTAGGTAGCTAAGACTTGACTAAAAATCACTGCCAAGCAACTTGACATGTACAGGTTGTTCTAGTGGGTAGTCTCAATCATAGACAATTTTCGTTTGTTTATCTTAATCACTGATGACTTTGAAATATTTTATTGTTGACAGTAATTCAACTGAGGTAAAATAAAACTGTTTTTGTAGCACAGTTTTCAAGATGTGTAGTGCAGACCTTGCATTTTGTTGGGGCATGGGCTGACAGGTCCTGAGATCAACCCCGGAAGGGTTTTTTTTTTTTTTGTTTTTTCTTTTTTTTTTTTTTTTGGGGGGGGGGGGGGGGGGGGGGGGGGGCATTATCACTACCACTGAGGTTAATGAAAATAGGCCCCAGCACTTCGAAACTAGACACTGAAATTCCATTCCAGGGTCCTAATGATAGACTCCAACATTATTTAAAAATGCAAGATCTGATAATATGAAGATGGGTTACATTTGGGAGGGAAAGGTTTGCTCCATAGTTCAGCTCTCTGAACGTAGTGGCTGCCCCACTATGTAGTGCTGCAGCTACTATCTTCAGACAGCTGAACTAGGTCACTGTCCAAGGTTGGAACATTTTTAAAAAAATAGACATAATATTGATGAAGGGAATTTGGCCGTTTAGCAGTCAGAAAAACTTTTAAAAATTACGAACGAAATGACTGCATGAAATAATTTCTCACTGCTGTAAGTATGTCTTGACCAAACTTCAGTCTGATTGAGAAAGAGAGTGTGTTTGTCATCATATTATTATACCTTGTTTGCCCAATTGGGAAGGCAATGATACTGTTTGCCACCAACCAATGTAACATGTAACCAAGAACCACAGGTGTCCAATTAGTACATTGACATGTCTGGCTGCCACTCACTGTTTTTGTTTGCCTCCAATCAATGGCACATGTTACCTAGAACCACTGTGTCCAGTTAGTACACTGAAATGTCTGACTGCTACTTACTGTTTCCCTTTGGTTCTCTCACTGGGTATGCCATCTGCCTTTATTTGAAATGCTGTCCACCCAGAAAAACAAAAAAAACTGTGCTGATGGTAGACACCAAAGACCTTGCACCATAACATGGAATCACAACTTGTAAAAACCCTTCCCCAACCAGTAATTTAGAGAAAATAGGGTTATCAAAATGTTTTTTTGTTTTTTTTAATTGGGTTTGATGATTTTCTCCCATCATATTCAAGTTTTCTGCAGCCATAAATATGCTTGCCATGAAATACATATACAGAACGACACATGCGTGTGAATGAGTTAATCGATATGGCACGAGTGCCAGCGAGAAAGATAAAACGAGAGGCCACAGGCCTCGAGTTTTATCCTTCCATGATGGCACAAGTGCCATATCGATTAACCCATTCACTCATGTGTGTCATTCTATGTTTATTACATGTCTTCACATCTATAAAAGCAATTGTTAGAAGGACACTCAGCAATTCATTTGACAACTCGTCTCCTGAGTTCCAATATGTTCTATGTGCCAGGAGGCACATAGAACACATTGGAACCCAGGGTACAAACTATCAACAAAAAGAACCCATTTTATCGCAAACCAAGTTTGCAAGGGGAACCCATGTTACTATTTTTAGCTATCGCGAACAATTCAAATTGTAATTGCAGTGCATGATTTTTAGAAAATGCCAGTGAAATTTCACTTCTATTTAAAAATAGTCTGTTAACGATTTCCATTCTGCACATGTGTGCAGAAAGGATTTTCATTTTCAGCATGGTTTCATGTTGCTGTAATTGGGCATTTCGTAGAACAGGCATGTAATGAATTTGAATATACGAATATATTCTAAATCTGATATACAGTGTTAACTGTTAAAATTACTGCATGCATGAGATATCAAGTTTGAACAACGACTACAACAAATATTTTATTAAATTAACCTATGTTTTCTTAGGAAGGAAGTAAGCGTTGTGTGGAAGAATAAAAGACTGAATGGAATTGGGAATCAGTTCTGGCCAGTGTTTGTAAAACTTTTCTTTCTCTTCACTCTTATGGTTGTGATTACAAACAAAGGCAGAATCACATCTGCAACATTGTTCACATGTCTTGGGGAGCTGGAATCTGTATCAAGGACACAGTTTCGCTACATATTTAATAAAGGAATTGTCACTCTGACTGAAGGGAGGGCAACAACACAAAGGATAGAGGTAATAGCCTATGTACTGATACCCTCATTTTGCTCTGTATTTTTTTCTCAGTTTTTTTAATTGTCCATTGTTGGTAACTAAAAATTATCATTTTAACCTACATATTTTTAGCTCACCTGACTGAAAGTCAGGGTGAGCTTTTCTTATCACTCTTTGCCTGTCGTCTGTCGTCCGTCGTCCGTTGTCCTGCGTGAAGGTGGTGTTTGAGCCTCTTTCTCCTAAACCACTGGCCACATTTTAATTAAATTTCATGTAAGTAGTGGTTATATAGGGGCATTTTGATTTTTATCCAAAATAGATTTCGGCTCATATTGAGCAGAGGTGTGGGGAAAAAATGGCCAAATTTTTTGAAAATCTTCTTCTAATGAACCACCAGTAGCAGAGACTTGATATGTGGTATACAGAGTCCTTTTGAGGTTTAGAATCAAGTTTGTTCAAGAGAAGTTTGTCGGGCATTATTTGCCTTCGTTATGGGAGGGGCAAAAATTTTGGCCACGCCTAAAATTTCTATTTTCAGAACCGTCAGGTCGATTTGAACCAAATTTGATATGAGATGATAATGGGTCATAAGTAGTTGATTGATGCAAAAAAAAATTTTCTCTTCACCCCGTGGAAATCTCGGGAGCTAAAAATAAGAAAAACCTTAAAACTGCCATATCTCCAAAACTACACGGCACAGAGAATTCTTATTTTGTATAAAGCTTACTTTTATCTAGTAGAATAGAATGGTTAAAAAAAATCCCTCTCGGTTTGATCACAAGGTACTTTTTTCAGGCTGAGTCAGCACTTTTTAACACTGTAGGCAATGGGAAAAAGATTAAAAAATCTTCTTCTCCAGATCCAGCAGGCAGAATCTTTTGATATTTGGTATGCAACATTGTAGGGTGGATCTGATTCAAGTTTGTTCAAATCGGCCCCCTGGGTTCATATTTGGGCTCAGTATAGGAGCCCGATTTCGAACTTAGTGCATTTCAGGCAAATTTCTTAAAAAATCTTCTTCTCCAGATCCAGCAGGCAGAATCTTTTGATATTTGATATGTAACATTGTGGGGTGGATCTGATTCAAATTTGTTCAAATCGGCATCCTGGGTTTATATTTGGGCTCAGTATAGAAGCTCGAATTCAAACTTAGTGCATTTCAGGCAAATTTCTTAAAAAATATTCTTCTCCAGATCCAGCAGGCAGAATCTTTTGATATTTGGTATGCAACATTGTGGGGTGGATCTGATTCAAGTTTGTTCAAATCGGCCCCCTGGGTTTATATTTGGGCTCACTATAGAAGCTCGAATTCGAACTTAGTGCATTTCAGGCAAATTTCTTAAAAAATCTTCTTCACCAGATCCAGCAGGCAGAATCTTTTGATATTTGGTATGCAACATTGTGGGATGGACCTGATTCAAGTTTGTCCAAATGGGCTCCCTAGATTCATATTTGGGCTCACTATAGAAGCTCGAATTCGAACTTAGCGCATTTCAGGCAAATTTCTTTGAAAATCTTCTTCTCAAGATCCAGCAGGCAGAATCTTTTGATATTGGGTATGCACCATGTTTATGTTCAAGCCAAGTCCCTGGGTTCATATTTGGGCTCACTGTGGTAGCCCGAATTATAACTTAGTTCAAAATGAGGAATTTTCTTAGAAAATCTTCTTCAGATCCAGCAGTTGGAGTGTTTTGATATTTGATATGCAGCATCCTTGGGGGTGAGATTCAAGTTTGTTCAAGCCATGTCCCTAGGTCCATATTTGGACTCACTGTGGGAGCTTGAATTGTAACTTAGTTCAAAATGAGGAATTTTCTTTAAAAATCTTCTTCTTCTTCAGATCCAGCAGTCGGAATGTTTTGATATTTGGTGTGCAGCATCCTTAGGGGGGTGAGATTCAAGTTTGTTAAAGCCAAGTCCCTGGGTTCATATATGGGCTCCCTGTGGGAGCCCGAATTATAACTTATTTCAATATGAGGAATATTCTTTAAAAATCATTTTTTTTAGATCCACTGGTCAGAATCTTTGGATATTTGGTATAAGCTTTTCTTAGGAGGAGCAGATGCAACTTGTTGAAATCAATTCTCTGGGTTGTTATTTAGGGCCTCTTGTTAGCTCACCAGTCTGAAAGTCATGGGGAGCTCAAGTTAGCTCACCAGTCTGAAAGTCATGGGGAGCTCAAGTGATCACTTTCTGTCCGTTGTCCATCTCTCTGGCGTGAACTTTACATTATCAAACTCTTCTCTTAAACCCCTTGGCCAAATTGAACCAAATTTGATGTGCATGGTCCCTATCATATGTCGATTCAAGTTTGTTCTAGTAAAGTTGCAATTCTCAATAGGGAGTGGGTGGGGGAAAATGCCCCAAAATTCTAGAAAAATCTTCTCATGAACCAATGGGTACAATGACTTGATATATGGTATGGAGCTTCCTTCTGAGGTGTAGTATCAAGTTTGTTCAAACGAAGTTCATGGAGCAATATTTGCCTTCATAATGAGAGGGGGCAAGATTTTTTGACCCACTGAAAATTTCAATTTTCTGAACCGATCGTCCAATTTGAACGAAATTCGGTATGTAGTATTATTGAGTCATAAGTACTTGATTCATGCTAACAAAAATTTCCCATGTTCCCTGGAACCCCAGGAGCTAAATATAGAAAATATTTTCAAACACCCATATTTCCCAAACCACACAGAACAGAGAACTCTTATTTGGTATGAAGCATCCTAAGGACCAGCAGAATCGATTGATAAAAAAATTGTCATCAGTTGTGTTAGGGTGCTCTGTAGAGGGCATCGAAAAAATGCTGAGTCAGCATATTTGCAAATATACTATTCAAAAAAAGTAGGGGATATTTGATAAAAATGAGATATATGAAGAAATATATGTATATTTTCATCAAAAAGACAGTTGAGGCATTGCACTGTGACATCTGGTGAATGATTTCAGAGATAGTTGGGTGTCTGTCAAGCACACAATCCATGCACTGAGCTGTAGAAGACATTGACGGTCAGTCAGAGAATTTACCACATTCAGTCCAAGTTCATAGGGGGTGAGGGTGGGGGAGGGGGGGGGTGAATTCAAGTTTTGTTCAAATTGAGTCCCTAGGTTATTATTTGTGCACTCCATTATGTGGGGCTGGGGGAGGGTTGCAATGACTGCAGTGACATAGCATTCTTTGGAAGTTTGGCAGTACTTGTCTACAGCTAATAAAATTGGAAGCAGTCAGGAAGACCTGTGGTAATAATCATGTGACATGGACACCAGAGTTATGAATAATTTCATGACTTCATTCCTCTGTAGTGTTGATGAACAATGACTAACAGAATGTGACCCAAAATACTTCTTTAAACCACTTTGTCAAGGTGAGTGATTAAGGCCCCTTGGGCCCACTTGTTTAAAAATGTGCCTATTTCTGTAATCAAAGATGATCATCAGCGTAGGTCAAGAAGTCCAAAAATGGTGTTTAATAACAATTTCTGATCAGTTCTATAGATAAATAAAGTGGAAGCCTCCATGTGCTATTTGCTTTATTTGTGTGTACTTTCTCTACATTTTGTCTGGAATATCGCGATATTCTTACAGCAGTAACAGTCGGTCATAATTTCACCCAAAGAATGTGTCAGTCGGTTGTAATTCACCCACCAAACTTTTTAATGTGATGCTCTTCACAAAACCTATTAATATCCAACATCCCGTGTATGCCTGTAATCAAGCCTGGAAATTAGCATTTTGTCATTTGTATAATGAGGTCCCCAGAAGGTGAATTTGCTGATGCTAACCCATACAGTGGGCTAGAATCCTCTAATATACCCTCTGGTCCCTTTTTCTCTTTGGGCCCGAGACCTTGATTAGGATTGAGGTTCAGTGCAGGGTAACATCACTAAATTCACCCTCTGGGAACCTCATTCTCAGGATGACAATTGGCTTATTTCCAGACCTGCCTGTGATACAACAGTTATACAACTTACAAGCTAGTATTGAAAGTTGAAATGTAAGGAAAACGCACACCACATTGTTTTTCATTGTTCTGTTCATGCATGATGATTATGAAAATACTGCATCACAAGTGCGTTCGTCTTGCAGTATACGCTACATTTTGGAAAATTTTGTGCTAATGATACAGGAATTTAGCAATATTAAGGTGCAAATATGGCGTCTTTAACAAAAGAATATCACCCAATGGTATACTTTGTTATAGGTTCTACTGTATATCACTTTTTGACTTCTCAATTTAACTTTCTGTGCAAGATATCAAAATACTGAAATTAACAAAGCAAATTTGCACATAGGAATTTAACCGTTTACCCAATGTAAGAGCCAAAATCTGTCCAGCACTATATTCTTAAAAGTCACCATTTAATTTTCTTTTCTTTATTTTTTCATTTGTTTTGTCTCAAAATCTGTCTGTGATCTCTCATTTGAATGAGCTAGTTGAGCTACGTTTTTTTCAAAAGCTATGTTTTTGATGCAAAAAAATAAGATGAAATAAAATTAGTTCAAGAATTTTGTTGGCGAATGTCGTCTGTCTTGCATGTAAGGTAAAGGGTTAACCAATTGAGCTTTGTCGAACAAGACTGAATTGGTTAAATTCCTGATTGCATCAGGGGAAGAATTTGAGGTATTTCACGTTCAATGTTCAGAGGGTTAATGTGCCAAGCACTTGAGAAAATATCCTAGAATTGGTAAATTGCCCGGTGAAAATATTCAAATATATTTTGCGACCATTTCCAGTGGGTGGGATGAGTAAGGGAAGAAGGTGTGTAAAATACACATTACATAAAAAAAAGTTGAGACATCTTTATCTTTTTGGACAAAAACCTTACCTGGGTCGGATGTGCATGCACTTCCCATTAAATTGTGAGATGTTCCTTTTGATTACAACAATAAACTTATGGTGAAACCAATGAACTTTAAAGGACTAATTTTTTATAAAAAAAATTGAGAGAACAATTTTCACAAACTATTTCCTGATTAGCCAACAAAATGTTATGTGACCATTAAAGCAGAGATTTGGTATACCAGCAATTTTCAAACTCCAGTGCCTAAATATGGGCCTCCAGCACTTAACTCTGAATTAACTAGATGTTCATCATTTCAGTCTAAATCCTCACTCCCAAATCCATGGAAATTTATAGTTTGTGATTGCCACTCTTTCTTATCAACCAACCTTGCAATTGTTTACTACAGGCTTGCACTACAGTGGAAGAACCTAACTCAGATAAAATACTCTCTATTTTAATCTTTCTCAAGAGATTTGGGAAAGAAAAGTGGTGTAAAAACACCACGAAAAAATAAGCCAAAACTGGGTCGAGCGCCATCGCCGCACACCCAGTATGGGATGCTCTTCCATAGTACAAATCCACAACTTCCGTAAAACAATGTGCAGTGTGTCAATTCATCATTCTTTTGATTATCCGTACACGTGGTGGATGTGTGCCATTTTGCTCCGTAACAGTGATAATTCAACTCGTCGATAATGGTTTTCCTGTGACTGGAATTATGGATCTGAAGATTGTATAATAACAGGACTGTGTTTTATATATTCTCGTTAATATTTTCAACCACATTCTCATTGTATATTTTTTACTATTCCGTTTTAACGAATGTTTGTTTTCGACATCGTGTCAACACGATTAGACAATGAATTTTTCGGTTGATAATTTAATTGTTATTGGAGTTAGGTGTCAATCAGGGTCTGTCTGGACAGGATTTCTTCACTCTGTTGAGGGCTGAATTTCTGTTTTTTCGGTCCCTGTCGACAGTCTGGGTTCTGTCGTGTACCCACCGGTTTTTTTTTGCCACCTTCTCTCATAGTTGAGGGTGTTCTTCTACTTTCTGTTTCTGTTGAGTTCACCTTTTTTTCTACTGCTCTCACCTCTGTTATTTCCAGTTCGGTTCCTTTGGGGCATTCCTTTTGCCCTCGCCTTGGTGCGTTCTCGTGGCCGTTTCTTCCGCACCCGTGGGTGGTGTGGAACACTGTCGTTTCGGGAGCCTCACGACTCGACCACGTCTGGTGTGAGTTATACCCCCTCTGTGGGCAATGTGCAGCTCCTCCCGCACCCACGGTGGGGTGGGGAACGCTGTCGTTTCGGGGCCATCTGACTCGACCATGTCTGGTGAGAATTGCTCCCCCTCCGTGGGGGATGTGCAGCTCCTCCCATGCCGGCGGGGGGTGGGAAACGCTGTGGTTTCGGGGCTTCCCGACTTGACCATGTCTGGTGAGAGTTTTACCCCCGCCGTGGGGGATGTGCAGCTGCTCCCACGGGGAGTGGGGAACGCTGTCGTTTCGGGCCGCCCGACTCGACCACTTATGGTGAGAATTGCTTCCCCTCCGTGGGGGATGTGCAGCTCCTCCCGTGCTGGCAGGGGGTGGGGAACGCTGTCGTTTTGGGGCTTCCCGACTCGACCATGTCTGGTGAGAGTTATTCCCCTTCCGTGGGGAATGTGCAGTTTTTTTTACCGTGGTGGATACTGCGGGAGCTGTTGGATTTCTGGTGAAGAGATGCCTGGTTCTGGGACTATGCGCCCTTTCCAGTCAACATCTGAGGCTGTCACTAGGGTTGTGACTCCTCCTTTGGAGGCCGAGCGAGGTTGCTCTCTCTCTCTGCTTTTCCGCCAGTTCCAACAGCTCACGTCGTATCTGCTTGTACTGCTGTTCCCTCTACAACGCCATTGGGCACCGTTTTTAGCCGGCCTCGGCTTATCCCTGCAAGGGTCTGCAGGGATGCCTGTAGTGTGGTTGTGGGGTATCGGCCTCAGTCTTCCCCGACTTCAACTCAGCGAAGTCGGAAGTGGCTGCCAACTGAACCCCCTGCTGTGTCGTCTTAGCCATTGAGCACAGTAGTTTTATACCTGCAGTGGTCTTGGGACAGGAATGAGTGTGTTTTGGGGTGCCTTTGTTATCATTGTGCTATGAGAACAAATATTTTGGGGTTCAGTCAGACCCACTCTGGGACTCCAAGATTTCTTTTCTAGTTTAGCATCTGACTGTCACCCACCTTTACAATACTTTACCTATACATTTGTTACAGGCTATGGCCAGTATTTATGTACAGACCGTTACAATACTTTATATGTACCTTTGTTATCAGGTCATTACCTAGATGTTTGTCATTGCTGTGTTACATACTATACATACTATACATGTACATGTCTTGACAAGTTGAGCTACAGTGTCATTGACACTTTCATTCAACTTTATTGAATGGTACATTAACAATTGAACAATTGCAGAAGATAATAAGATGTGGTTAATGAATCATCACAGAAATTGCTTGGCAACAATCGGTTGAACCAGTGTTCCACGAGCCATTGCTGTTGTCATCCGATTGCCCACAATCAGTCGAACACTGGAAAGAAGAGATTAAACATATAGATTTTTTTTTTTTTTTCACAATTATGGTATATACCAGCAATCACAAGCAGCTTGCCATATTGCTAAATCACATACAGTTATTTTATTGTGCTTGCACCAGTGATAGAAATCATGCAGGCTAATTTTTTTGCTGGCTTTCAGACTGCGCAATTTCAATCCCATGTAAGCTTTTTTTTGCATGCCTAATTTCAGTCATTTCCGAGATCAGTAAGTAACACCAAACTTTCCCAATATTAGTAAGTAACACCAAACTTAATAAATAATATACGGTGAATGTCAGATACCAAGCATCTCTAATGAGTCAAGATTTGATAAAAAATTTCTGAACTGAGTTCACTGAATTCCATCCGAGGCAAGGTTTATGGAGGGTCACATTGATTTTAGTTAATGAAGTTCAGAAATGTCATGGCTGCTTCACATACTTATGAATCTAAGACCACTTTTACCAACATTTACAAAAAAAGATTATTGCCGGCAATTTGCCGCATCAAGTAGTAGTGAAAGAAAAATGTCTGAATTCTTTTATTTGGTTATCAGTTTTTCATAAGTGTAATGAATGCAGTACCAAAGAGGAACTGTCTTATATTCAGAGTCTCTCTGACCTGAGTTGAGCTGTTCTACTGCAACATTTAGAGGATGAAATAGTGAGTGCACTGGGTTAGAGAATGAAGCATACTCATGTAGGTTTTTCCTAACCATGTGGGTCATTTCTGTACTTGGGGTATTGTAAGCTAGCTCGTTTTGGCCGCATACTTCAAACATGTCTCTAATGATGCTTCTTACAAAGCATCGAGGTTGAACATATGCTACGAGCCGCAAACCTCAGACCATGTTACGGTCAATTCATCACAATAATCTATATGTTCCAATAACACCCTACCCATAGCCCAAAACCCTCATCGGGAAATGAACAAGGAAACTTGAATGAACAAGGCAACTTTAACTTTAACAAATTCAGTAAATAAACCTCTCTTGTACCCCTCGACATCACTGGACAACAAAAAGTCAGTAACTTTGATAAAGGTCGAAGTTACTCCATCTCAGTTCAAAACCTGAAGATGGAGTAACTTCAACCTTTATGATTTGAACCTGAGATGGAGTAACCTCAACCTTTTTATACCCCCAGAGGGGGTATATAGGATTTGCCTTGTCCGTCCGTCCATCCCAAAATTAAATCATGAATAACTTGTAAAGTACTTGGTTGAGTGACTTGATATTTGGTATGCAAGTGTATCCTATTGCTGTATACCTATAGTGAAATGCAGGTGTTGTTCGAGATTTTATTGCCAGAGTCATTGCCCTTTATCGACTTAGAATTAGTCCGCCTTGAAATTAATTCATGTACTCAATGGAATGACTTCATATTTGGTGTGCAAGTCTATCCTATTTATGTCTACCCACAGTACAAGGCATATGTTATGCAGTATATTATGGTAGGAGTTATTGCATTTTATGGACTTTGATTTTGTTCGTTCGACCATCCGCCACGAAATTCAATCATGAACTAGAGAAACAGAATTTACTGCACCCAGTAAATTCAAGTCTGTGTGAAAAGGGTTAAAGTATCAGGAATAAACTATACAGAAAGAGAATTTATGGAGGCTTATTTTCAGGAGTAAAATATTTTTAAACAAATCAGAAATGTGTTTTCGTTAACAGTATTTACAGATATTCATACTGGAATCAGAACAGTTATAAGAAACCAGAAAAGGCATATATGTGACCAGCATTCAAAGGGTTTGATACTCGAATCAGAAATGGACATTTTTGGCTCTGCCCACTAATTTGAGTGATGAAATACGTTCATAAACTTTAGAAATGCATTAAGGTGTAATAAAATTCATTTCCCAGTATTTCTGAATAATACGCACTTGATGACTTTGGTGACCTCTTTCAGGTGGACCCCTAAGTGACCTCCATGACCTTGACCCATATTTTGAATTTCCATCAAGTGTCGACTCATTTGGTGTTAGTTCCAGGTCCATTCATCATACCACGATTGAGATATGAGCATGACCCACTTTCAAAAATGTTGGCTACGCCCACTTTTTAACATAAAAATGCATGAATGGGCCTCAGGAATGCTTTGGGGGGGTCAAAAAATGTGATTTCCAGCAATTATGAAAAATGCACTTAATGACCCCTAGGTGACCTCCGTGACCCTGACCCATATTTTGAATCTCCATCAAGTGTCGACTCATTTGGTGTTAGTCCCAGGTCCATTCATCATACCATGCTTGAGATATGTGTGTGACCCACTTTCAAATTTTTTGGCCACGCCCACTTTTTTAACGTAAAAATGCATGTATGAATCTCAGGAATGCTTTGGGGGCAAAAAATGTGATTTCCAGCAATTATGAAAAATGCACTCAATGACCCCTAGGTTACCTCCGTGACCTTGACCCATATTTTGAATCTCCATCGAGTGTCGACTCATGTGATGTTGGTCCCAGGTCCGTAGGTCATACCGCGCTTGACATATGGGCTTGACCCACTTTAAAAAATTTTGGCCACGCCCACTTTTTTTACATAAAAGTGCATGTGTGTACGTCAGGAAAACTTTAGGGGGTCAAAAAATGTGATTTCCAGCAATTCTGAAAAATGCACTCAATGACCCCTAGTTGACCTCCATGATCTTGACCCATATTTTTGAACCTCCATTGAGTGTCGACTCATTTGGTGTTGGTCCCAGGTCCGTAGGTCATACCACGCCTGAGATATGGGCGTGACCCACTTTCAAAATATTTGGCCACGCCCACTTTTTTACGTCAAAATGCATGTGTACGTCAGGAATACTTTAGAGGATCAAAAATGTGATTTCCAGCAAATCTGAAAAAAAGCACTCAATGAACCCTAGATGTCCTCTGTGACCTTGACCCATATTTTGAGTCTCCATCAAGTGTCGACTCATTTGGTGTTGGTCCCAGGTCCATACGTCATACCATGCCTGAGATATGGGCGTGACCCACTTTCAAAAAAATTGGCCACACCCACTTTTTTTTACGTCAAAATGCATGTGTGTACTTCAAGAATACTTTAGGGGATCAAAAAATGATTTCCAGCAATTCTGAAAAATGCACTCCATGACCCCTCGTTGACCTCCGTGACCTTGACCCATATTTTGAACCTCCATCGAGTATCGATTCATTTGGTGTTGGTCCCAGGTCTGTAGGTCATACCATGCCTGAGATATGGGCATGACCCATTTTCAAAAATTTTGGCCACACCAACTTTTTTTTTACGTAAAAATGCATGTGTGTACATCAGGAATACTTTAGGGGGTTAAAAAATGTGATTTCCAGCAATTCTGAAAAATGCACTCAATGACCCCTAGGTGACCTCTGTGACCTTGACCCATATTTTGAATCTCCATCGAGTGTCGACTCATTTGGTGTAGGTCCCAGGTCCATACGTCATACCATGCTTGAGATATGAGCGTGACCCACTTTCAAAAATTTTGGCCACGCCCACTTTTTTTACGTCAAAATGCATGTGTGTACGTCAGGAATACTTTAGGGGGTCAAAAAATGTGATTTCCAGCAATTGTGAAAAATGCACTTAATGACCCCTAGATGACCTCCGTGACCCTGACCCATATTTTGAATCTCCATCAAGTGTCGACTCATTTGGTGTTAGTCCTAGGTCCATTCATCATACCATGCTTGAGATATGTGCGTGACCCACTTTCAAATTTTTTGGCCACCGCCCACTTTTTTGACGTAAAAATGCATGTATGAATCTCAGGAATGCTTTGGGGGCAAAAAATGTGATTTCCAGCAATTATGAAAAATGCACTCAATGACCCCTAGGTTACCTCCGTGACCTTGACCCATATTTTGAACCTCCATCGAGTGTCGACTCATGTGATGTTGGTCCCAGGTCCGTAGGTCATACCACACTTGACATATGGGCTTGACCCACTTTAAAAAATTTTGGCCACGCCCACTTTTTTTACATCAAAGTGCATGTGTGTACATCAGGAATACTTTAGGGGGTCAAAAAATGTGATTTCCAGCAATTCTGAAAAATGCACTCAATGACCCCTAGTTGACCTCCATGATCTTGACCCATATTTTTGAACCTCCATTGAGTGTCGACTCATTTGGTGTTGGTCCCAGGTCCGTAGGTCATACCATGCCTGAGATATGGGCGTGACCCACTTTCAAAATATTTGGCCACGCCCACTTTTTTACGTCAAAATGCATGTGTACGTCAGGAATACTTTAGGGGATCAAAAATGTGATTTCCAGCAAATCTGAAAAAAAGCACTCAATGACCCCTAGATGTCCTCCGTGACCTTGACCCATATTTGAGGTCTCCAATAAGTGTCGACTCAATTGGTGTTGGTCCCAGGTCCATACGTCATAGCATGCCTGAGATATGGGCGTGACCCACTTTCAAAAAAATTGGCCACATCCACTTTTTTTTACGTCAAAATGCATGTGTGTACTTCAAGAATACTTTAGGGGATCAAAAAATGATTTCCAGCAATTCTGAAAAATGCACTCAATGACCCCTCGTTGACCTCCATGACCTTGACCCATATTTTGAACCTCCATCGAGTATCGACTCATTTGGTGATGGTCCCAGGTCTGTAGGTCATACCATGCCTGAGATATGGGCATGACCCATTTTCAAAAATTTTGGCCACACCGACTTTTTTTTACGTAAAAATGCATGTGTGTACATCAGGAATACTTTAGGGGTCAAAAAATGTGATTTCCAGCAATTCTGAAAAATGCACTCAATGACCCCTAGGTGACCTCTGTGACCTTGACCCATATTTTGAACCTCCATCAAGTGTCGACTCATTTGGTGTTGGTCCCAGGTCTATACGTCATACCACGCCTGAGATATGGGCGTGACCCAGTTTCAAATATTTTGGCCATGCCCACTTTTTTTTACATCAAAATGCATGTGTGTACATCAGGAATACTTTAGAGGGTCAAAAAATGTGATTTCCAGCAATTCTGAAAAATGCACTCAATGACCCCTAGGTGACCTCCTTGACCCATATTTTGAATCTCCATCAAGTGTCGACTCATTTGGTGTTGGTCCAAGGTCCATACACCATACCACGCCTGAGATATGGGTGTGACCCACTTTCAAAAATTTTGGCCACGCCCACTTTTTTTACGTCAAAATGCATGTGTGTACGTCAGGAATACTTAGGGGGTCAAAAAATGTGATTTCCAGCAATTCTGAAAAATGCACTCAATGACCCCTAGGTGACCTCCATGACCTTGACCCATCTTTTGAACCTCCATCGAGTGTCGACTCATTTGGTGTTGGTTCCAGGTCTGTAGGTCATACCACGCCTGAGATATGGGCGTGACCCACTTTCAAAACACCCCTACAGGCACCACTGATACCCCAGGAATCTGAAAAACATAAGTGGCCGAGAACTTGTCGCTGTCTATCAGTATGCCAAAAATCAACGAGATAGGGCAATTCGTTTTCGAGTTATCTTGCGGACAAAAAAGTGATGAGAAGACAGGAGAAGAAGAAGAAGAAGAAGAAGTAGAAGAAGAAGAAAAAAAAGAAGAAAAAAAGAAAAAGAAACCGTGCAAAAACAATAGTCTGTGTGTTTCACACAGACTAATAACTTGATTAATTAAGGGTCCCTTCATGGTGTAATCAACTCCTCCCACAATTTTTAATGTAGAGAGTTGATACTTTAGGATATGGTTACACATATCTTGCAGGTGCGCAACATATATAAAGTTTGCAAAATAATATTTTTTTCACAGAATTATCAAATCATCATTCTCACGTTTTGTAAAGAGGCGGGGGTACATTTTTGGGTCGCCCTATGGTGACACTTAATTGTTCTTATGATATATGCCCCAATAGTCTGTAATCATGATATATGCCCCAATAGTCTGTAATCTGTCACAGGTCTGTCATCTGCCATCCTTCAGCGTCACCCAGTAATAAATGTTTCATTTTTGTAATGCTATGCATGCTATTGCAGGCAGGGATTTTTAGCACCCTTGACTTTGCTCTAGTTATATTTGGGTTGTGGATATACATTCATAGTGATCACTGGCCTCAAAAAATATGTTTCTTTTGGCAGTATGCACCTTGAATCTCCGCCCATTGTTACCATCTTTTCAATTATTTCACTTGGTGACGTCAGATGGTAGCATATGCCACTGGAGCTGAAACATAGAAAAAACTAAATGAGCTCTCGTCCAATCAGAAAGCGAGGATTTTAATCTTATTAGCTCACCTTGACATAATCGCTCTCCATTTGGCATCTGTCAACATTATGTTTTGGACTTCTCCAAAACCACTGGGCCAATTCAAGTGAAAGTTTGTGTGAGTGATGGTCCCGAAGGGTCATTGCATTTTTATTCAACTCAATATGCCCAGCTCCATAGGGAGAGGGTGGGAGAAAATGTCTCAAATATTTTTTTTTTTTTTAAATCTTCTTCTCCTGAACCAGTGGGTACAATGACTTGATATTTGATTTGGTATGGGGCTTCCTTTTGAGGTGTAGAATCAAGTTTGTTCAGGCGAAGTTCGTGGAGCAATATTTGCCTTTGTAATGGGAGTGACAAGATTCTTGGCCCTGCTCAAAATTTCTATTTTCTGAACCGATGGTCCGATTTGAACCAAATTTGGTATGTGGTATTATTTTATTTTCTCATTTCTCTGTGGGACCCCCAGGAGCTAAATACTGAAATATTTTCAAATGCCCATATTTCCCAAATCGCACTGAACAGAGAACTGTTATTTGGTATGAAGTGTCCTTAGGACCAATAGAATTATTTATTATTTATTTATTTATTTGTGTTTAAGGTCACATACTTACGCACAATGGCTAATTGTGACAGTGACAGTTTCACGGGTAGAGGAAGCCGGAGTACCCGGAGAGAACCACCAAGCATCAACGAGCAACTGTCAGCTCCTCAACATTGTAACTCTGTTCAAGCTCTGCTCAAGCAGTGTTACAGCGGTTGAAGATATGTGCACCATCGATGTGCACTACACCTTAGTACACGGCGTCATTCTGCCCCCATGTAGGCAACCGGGCTAAAGTGCCTTGCCCAAGGACACAACGCGGGTCATCTAGGACAGAGATCGAACTCGGGACCTTTAGCATAGAAGTCCAACAATCTACCACTGAGCCACCATGCTCCCGGACCAGTAGAATTGAATGTTAAAAAAAAATGCCATCGGTTGTGTAATGGTGTTCTGGGGAGTGGGGGGGAGGCATCCAAACAATGCTGAGTCAGCATATTTGCACAAATTAAGTGGAAGGGGGGTGGGGGAGCAGATACAAGTTTGTCAAATGAAGCTTCTTGGTTCTTATTTGGGCTCATATACAGGAGCCAGAATTTTTAATTTAGGGCAATATTGAGGAATAATCATTAAAGATCTTCTTCTGTAGGGCCACCAGTCAGAATCTTTTAGTGTTTGGCATACATCATTTTTCTTAGGGTCAGATTCAAGATTGTTCAAATGAAGTCCCTCGGTTAATATTTGGGCTTCCTGTAGAAGCACTCAAATCGAGTGCCTGTGTTAATACTTGGGCTCCCTATAGGAGCCAGAATTTTAACTTAGTGTAATATGAGGAAATTTTTTCAAAAATCTTCTTCAGATCTAGCATTCAGAATGCTTTCATATTTCATATGGAACATCTCCAGGAGGGGTCAGATTCAAGTTTTTTCAAATCAAGTGCCTGTGTTATTATTTGGGCTCCCTATGGTAGCCCAACTTTTAACTTAGTGTAGTTGAAATTTCTTTAAAAATCTTCTTCAGATCCAACAGTTAGAATGCTTTCATATTTTGTATACAACATCTCGGGGCGGGAGTAGGGGTGGGGGTTTCGGTGAGATTCAAGTTTGTTCAAATCAAGTGCCTGGGTTATTTGGGCTCCCTACAGGAGCCAGAATTGACCATATAGCTGAAGAATTCAAAATTTTCTATTAAATACCCTCTGGAGGTGTGTAACTAAGATTAATCCACATAGGTTGTATCAACGGATTCTATAGGCGAGCTCCACTTTTTACATTATGATCAAATGAAGAAAAGACCTGATGCTTGGACTATTTAATAAGTCACTCCTGAGGGGCTCAAGGATTGACAATGGATTCAATGGAGATTGATTGCTTAATGTAGATTCATTCTTGGCCTCTGTTTATATCGGGTTCTGTTCAAGGTGAGCGCTTCAGGCCCCGTGGGGCCTCTTGTTGAGATTTGTTTTCGATTTTGATTCGGTTGCTGGATAAAACCTTGTTTTTCGCTTTGGTTTCTCTGTGTGTTAAGAGTATATAGTAAATAACACTTCACACTCTTTAACTTGGAAAAAATCTGCAATAGTTTGTAGATACCACTCACAACAATAAGACATGTCTGTAAGTATCTCCATTAGGTTCAGCCTAACTTCTCTTTTGTCATTCTTAGAGGTGCTGGGAAACCAGTTGCTTAGTCTATTCAGTCCGAAAAAACACATATTAGGGAATAAATTAATCCAAGTTCATCTAATCTTTGTTGTGTTCCTATTGTCACATTTTCTCCCTTATTGACTCATCCAATGGATAAGTTAATAAGGGAGAAAATGTGACAATGAGAACACGTCATCTTTGCCTGATAGACTGACTGAGTGATCACTAGTCTAGTTCCCTCCCAGTAAGAACGTTTGATCAGTTTATGCACAAAAACTGTAAAACCGTTATGTGTGACATCTCTAAAGTTTGAAGTAATTTAGTATTTATAATTAATCCTTTGCACTCTGATGTCAAAATGGCAAAATTTTCAGCAGTATATATTCCCCATAATGCACTTTGATATTTAACCATATATACCTTGTTTTATAGAGCTCACCGAGCTCTGTCAAACAAGATATAATTGGTTAAATTCATAGTTAAGAAGGGAAAAACAGAGTTATTGGAGAAAATTCTGTTGCATGACCAGAGTGGTAGGGGTTAAACCTCTGTACACTGTTGTTGCAGAAATATAAAAATTTCAAGAACCAAATTGTTCCCATCATGCAACAAGGAATTTAGCCATTTCAGTTTTGTTTGACAGAGTTCACAGTGAGCTTTGTCAATCAAGACTGAAATGGTTAAACTTCTAGTTGCATTATGGAAAAAATTTGCATCTTGAAATTTTGGAGTTTTGACATCAGTGAGCAAAGTGAGCAAAGGTTTAAATGTAGTACTAACATGCTTCCAATGCTTCCAGGGCTTATATTTCATCTAAATTGGGAGAAGGGGGGGGGGGGGGAGGAGGGGGGTACAGTGGTGTTGCGGTAACTGGTTCTCATCAGTTCACCGAAGTTAAGCAACGTCGAGCCCGGTTAGTCGTTGGATGGGTGACCATCTGAACGATCGATTTGGACTCCCACGTTGTGTCCATGGGCAAGGCACTTAACCCCGATTGTCCACATGGAGGCAAGAAGACACTGTGTACTAAAGCGTACTGCACGTTGGTGTGTATGTCTTCAACCAATCTAACCCTTTCTGTGAGGAGCACTGTGGCTCAATGGTAGACTGTTGGACTTCTACACTGGAGGTCCCGAGTTCGATCCCCGTCTGGGACGACCCTTGTTGTGTCCTTGGGCAAGGCACTTTATCCCGGTTGTCTACATGGGGGCACGATGACGCCGTGTACTAAGGCGTACTGCATGTCGATGGTGCACATGTCTTCAACCACTGTAACCCTGCTTGAGCACAGGTTGAACAGAGTTAGAATGTTGTGGAGCTGACAGTTGCTCGTCGATGCTCGGTGGTTCTCGCTGGGGACTCCGGCTTGCTCCACCCGTAAAACTGTCACGGTCATGATTAGCCATTGTGCATAAGTATGTGACCTTAAACACCAATAAATAAATAATAAATAAATAGCTCTGTCTGTACTGCAGTGCGGAGTTATGATGTTGGGGAGCTGGCAGCTGCTCGTTGTTGCTTGGTGGTTCTCTCCAGGTACACCTGCTTCCTCCACCCTTAAAACTGCCACCGACACAATATGACCTTGTCTGATTAAGTGTCATTAAACCCTAATAAATAAATAAATTGGGAGAATCCATTTGGATTCTTACAAAAGTGGTTGCAAGAATCCATACCGCCATGAGGCTACCATGGTTGAACCCCTGCTGTATACTGATAACACACGTTAACTCTTTGTCCAAAACGGCTTTTTAATTTTTAAAACATAGACTGAATTTGATAACTTAAAAAAAAAGAATATATTTATCGATAAAACCTTGCACATAGATTTCGCTGGAACCGACTCATTGAGCCGGTTCAAATGACCACCATATTTGTACAATTTTACTGACAAAGTGTCAGGATATTTCAGGTCTTGTTAGTCTTGTATTGATTAATTTGCTGACATGATGTAAGGTAATGGGTTAAATTGACTTGATTCTTTTTACGCAGATCCTACCAGAGGTGCTGGGAGAATCTACATAGATTCTCACTGGTTTTGTTGTGCAAATTTTTGCGCGAATCGATTCAAGGAATCTCATCGAAATATGAGCCCTGGCTTCATGAGTGTCCAAATATATCAACTTCTAGCTTTCAATATACGAACAAAATGTAATACACAACTTGTCTATCTTCATTCCAGAATAGATCTCTAGGAGATTCCCAGGAGTCTAACCAATGCTTGTTTATCATTGACCCATCATTGGAACACTAAAATATTTGTTGTCTCCTGCTTTTTGAAAAAAATGGGAGATATTAAATTTGGGGTGTCCTTCCGTCCTTCGTTGTTTTTCGTTTCCAGACTCTAACTTTCCTTACAGTGACTGGATTTCGATGAAATTTGGGTAGTAGATCACTTTCATCAATTGTGGGTCCAAGTTCTAATATGGGCATTTTCCACACATATTTAATTAGGTTGCTGAAATTTGATTGGCTGATGGTTTCCAGGCTCTAACTTTCCTTAAAATCAACTGATTTCGATGAAATTTCATATATGGATTACTTTTATCAAAACCTAGGTCAAGTTCGAATGTGGGAAATTTTGTACCCAAAATCTGTCCGTCTGCCCCGTGTGTCAATGCACCTCGGACTAAAAGCCATATTTATGAATGGATCTTCACGAAACTTCTTTGGTATCTTTGTTATCATTGTGAGACCAGAATAGGTGTTTTGGGGTTTGGTCCAAAATTCAAGATGGCCACCAGTGGCCATTTTGTTCCGAAATTGGGTGTAATCAGTTTTTTGTACAGAACTTCTATATGAAAGTTCGGATTTGAATAAATTTTGTATGAATGTTTAGTAACATGCAATACATCACATATAATACAGATTTTGTTCTCGTGCAAAAATTATGCAAATTAGGGAAACTTTATTGATTTATTGATTTATTCAGTGCTACTACAAATACACAGTAAGTGAACACCTTCGTGTTTTTCGTTTCCAGACTCCAACTTTCTTTACAGTCAGTCGATTTCGATGAAATTTCGGTAGTAGATCACTTTCATCAATTGTGGGTCCAAGTTCGAACATGGGCATTTTCCGCGCATATTTAATTAGGTTTCTTAAATTTGATTGGCTGATGGTTTCCAGACTTTAACTTTCCTTAGAGGCAACCGATTTCAACGAAATTTCATATATGGATCACTTTTATCAATACCTAGGTCAAGTTCGAATGTGGGAAATTTTGTACCGAAAATCTGTCCGTCTGCCTGTCCATCTGCCCATGCATCCACGCACCTCGGACTAAAAGCTGTATTTATGAACCGATCTTCACGAAACTTCTTGTGTATCTTTGTTATCATTGTGAGACCAGAATATGTCTTCATCATTACTTCTTTTGCAACTCTACAAAGTCAGACTCTCCCAGTACCAAATATAGACCACCATATTATCTGGACATCACTTCCAAGGTTTCATTAACTTCCAATCACAAGCTTTACAGGTTTGTTAACACTTTTCACATCAGTTTAATGTAATGTCTTATCATAGAGTCTTAATTTTTAGCGATTCTCACAGTTATACTCCACATCATTTTATTTGCTTTGACAGTGACCTCTGTGAAAATAAATCTGATAACCACTGTCTGAAGCACTGTCTGTTCTGTCTCTTCTAAATAACTTCCACTTGCAACTCAACTCTATTCCACTGGATGAATTAATTCCCCATGAAACTGCTGCCCAGCGGGAGACATGAATTCACTGAATTTGCTTGTTTTCTATGTGTCTATTACCATGTACTTTTTGAGTTGTCTGTAGTATGTGTCAGGTAAAGGGTGGCAGGAATGTAACAAAAAGCAAACTGGATGAAGATTGGTGATTATTTTTTTACATTAGTTTGTAGTAGGGCCCTAGGAATATTTGAATGTAATCAAATCTAATACAGTGAATTGAATACTGCTCATTGTTCTTGAATCAAATATCGAATTGAATTTATTAGAAGAGTTCCCGGTAGTGCAACTGGGGAAAAAAACATTGTGTTTTAATCCGAAACATAACCATGTTGGCCCATACTCCCTATTCCGTGTGCTGGTGATGGATGTATCCATCCCCGGCACATGAAATAGGAAGTATGAGCGATGGATAAATTTGTTGCCGTCACTGAATGTTAAGTTTTGCGTGAGATGGAATCTGTTTTTAAGCTGATGTGTGCCTATTTTTAAAACACTCTTTTCTCTCGCTGATATCTGGTGCATTCCAACAGAGATCGCAAGGATATTCGGAAATATTTGATAGATATTTGACACAGATTGCCAAATTGAATTTGAATCAAATTCTGCCGTCAAATTGAAGATCATTTTGATTACCAAATATTCGCAGGGCCCTAGTTTGGGCATGGTTTGAGTAAACTGTGAATGTGTTGTTGATTCACTTTGCCTTATTCCTTATGGAGAGTGCAATTCTTATTTTAGCTGAATCTGAAGGTTTTTAAAACTTTTTTCATCCAGGAAAGAAATACACAGAACGACACACATGTGTGAATGGGTTAAACGATATGGCACGAGTGCCAGCACGGAAGGGTAGAACAAGAGGCCACAGGCCTCGCATTTTATCATTCCGCGATGGCACAAGTGCCATATTGATTACCCTATTCACACACGCGTGTTGTTCTGTGTTTATTACATGCCTTCACGTCTGTAAAAAAAAAAAATTATTAGAAGGACACTCAGTATTTCATTTGACAACTATCAACAAAAAGAACACATTTTATCATCAACCAAGCTGTGAGGGGAACCCATGTCACTATTTCGTCCCCTGAGTTCCAATGTGTTCTATGTGCCTACTGGCACATAGAACACATTGGACCTCAGGGGACGATTTTTAGCTATCACTAGCAATTCAAATTGTAATTGCGTTGCACGATTTGTAGAAAATTCCAGTGAAATGCATGATTTAGTGCTACTGTAGATGGGGATTACATAGAACAGGCATGTAATAAATCGTTTATGTTATTTTGACTCAAGAAAAAATACTGATGGTCACTAATTTCGGTCATTTTTTCTCTAAATACTGTTGTCACAGATTCACAAATTCTTACAGGATAGAAAGGAAAAGCTTGTGGAATTCTCGAAGACTTTGCTGCTTTACTGCATCTGTATGGGTGTTGGCACCTAGGATTATGTATTTTGCAACTCTAGTTCCTGTTGCACTAAGTGGAGGTGCACTCAGGCCTTCTACATTATACATTGCAGTGCCACTCATATTCATCATGAGCATTAACAGTCTGGGTATTTACAGTATTTTGTCATTAACTCTTAGTGAACTGAAGGTGCCTTTTTTAAGAATGAAGGTAAAACTAATTATTTTTTGTTCTCCCAAGATAAAATTTTGATATTATTCCATCACTGTATATCCCTCATGGGAATCTTGAGAAGTGCAGCCAGTTTTTTGCTTGTTGATTGTGATAAACAAATTCTCCTTTACTGGTAAAATAGGATCTGTTTATCCAATGCAGACAGTATCAACATTTATTATTATGCCCCCAACTTGAAAAGTCAAAGGGGTATCTGGTGGAGACCTCTGTCTGTCTGTCCATTTGTCTGTCTGTCCATCTGTACCAATATTTTCCCTTGTATCTCAGCACTGCTACTTTGATTTGAATGATATTTGGTGTTGTGACAGAGCATCATGGGGAAATGATACCTGTGTAGAGTGAGTTTCTTCCACAGATTTTTTCCAGAGTTATGGCCGATTTTCGCTCTTTCTACTTAGAAAATTTTTGGCAAGTTGGGAGCATTGGCACACACTTTGCATTGCCCCTCTTGTTTTAGATATTATGTTTTCAAATTTTTCAAATAATTTCAACAAAAAATATCATGTGACCCCTTATTGTAACGAGTTTTTTTCGAAAAATATTTTTTCAACTGCAGAATTTGCATATTATGAGGGTTGATGCTGCGGATTCATTAGGTAAAGGGTTAGCCCATTCCTGGGATGGAAGTCCTCTAAAGCTAACAGCATAGGTATAAACATTTGACTACACTTTACTTTATATTTCTATTGTAGCATTGATATAGCCAGGGATGCTGAAAATAACCTACCAGTAAATAAAGAAATAATTAAATATTGCTGCATTTTTCCATAAACTATTATCACAGTGGATAAGCGGACGCTTCAATTTACCGGAAGTTTCGGAACGCGAGGCAGTGAAATTTTATTTTAACACACAAGGTTGGCTGAACGCAGTTTTTAAATCCCAAGTTTTGACAGAAAGCACTGACAGAAGGAACAGGTTATCTTAAGTATATAATGCTAGACATGAGCGGGCCAGAAGTGGCCAGTATTTATGATTAAGTGGCAGAAAACACCCTCTGATCCAAGATGAAATTCCAATCTTTACCACCGATCCTGGTTTCAGATATCATTTTTATACTTTTCCGATGTTAGCCACACATCATTTTCTGCGCTGAACTGTAGCTATTTATTGTGGCAATTGATTAGCATTCACTTCAGCTTCCACAAATAACGACAACGGCTGAACAGCACCAACAAATAGCCACACCACCAGTCATACCAATGTCCGCACAGTTGTAAATTTTTTATTCCATAGTTGCTAATTGTCTGTCCGCATAGTTGTCAGTCGGGATAAATATCGCCATAATGATGGTCATCTCACATCAACCCAGAATAGGCTTTTAATCCATCATGGAATATCATGAGTATCATGGGATAGGTGCCTCTGACCTCAGACGAATTAAAGGGAGACTAATTAATTATATTAAAATCTATATAAATGATCAATGCAGGCGTCTAATATCAGCTCAGAACATTGTGCACAAATTGGCATATTGAGATTTTGGGGCATTTCGTAAAAAACACATTTCATACAAGATGTTTCGTAGACAAGTCATTTCCCAAAAATTACCATTCCGTAGACATCTACTGGTCATTTTGTTTTAATAAAACAATGCACGTTTCGTCGTAGACATCATCTGCTGAAGAGAGGTAACTGCTTTGGGTTCCAATCACACTCCTAGCATTGGGGTTCAGTGATGAAGGACGATTCCCAGACATCTTCTGGTGAGGAGGGGGTAATCTCCTTCAGTTCCGGTGACAGCACTCTTATTGAGATGTAGTGAGGAAGAACGTTTCGTAGACATATTCTGGTCAGGAGGTGTGGGGGGGGGGGGGGGGCACTCTCAGAACGTTTTTGCTACCCCCACAACGCTCATTTTCGTTTTGTGAGTCACCACGCTGTTGGATGTATAAATTCCAAGATTTCAACCACATGACCCAGCCATGTTAATAAAAGCATCATTGATTGATTGACGTTGGATGTGACCATAAATAAATTCAAGGTATGCAGACGCTGCATCTTAGCCTGACGTCAATTAGTTTTTCGTTCGAACATGCGTAATCGTTCGGAAGGGTCCGAAGTCGAATTTCTGTACCATGTGTTGCCATAGCTCCGGCAAAAATAGGGGCAGTTCCGATGGGTAGCCCCCCCCCCCCCCCCCATTTTTTTCCGGAGCTATGTAAAAACATTGTACAGAAATTCGACTTAGGGCTCACTGACCCCTCCCCTCCCCCCCCCCCCCCCCCACACACACACCACCACCACCACCATCATACACACACAATTTGAATATAAGGCCCAAAAAGCCATATATTCGCCCCTCCCGCCCCTTCTGGCTGTTGGGCAAGTTTGATGAAAGAATTATGAATACTGCCCGAAAAATTTGATTTTCACAATCCTCATGAAACATTATGACCAAATTCAGCCAGCTTCACCTGGCTACATCCCACAATTTAAGTGATCGATTTCCTCATCGATGACAGTGTCTGAAAAGCAGCTGTAGTGAGTGAAGCTCTAGCATCGGTCTCAGACCATCACATTTTCAAAGTTTTACTGGGGAGGGGGAGGTCTGTTGGACCCATCAGGAGGAGGGGGCACATTCTCGCACAACTGCCTTGGCGTAACGCCACAAACTCCACGCGAAGATGCCGCGGAATCACTTTTCGAGAACATTTCCAGCCCCCCAAAATTGGCCAATACGCCTATGTCCAGTACTCATTATGTCTAAAATATCAGACTATTACAACATAAAACTTCATCTTAATGCGACCCTTGGCCAATGTTGATAGTTTAAATCCATGGAATATTGAACCATGATACCACATGGGCCCATGGCAGCTGCAGATTGAAAAGAAAATGTGTGAAGCATGACTGGCCGTTAGGGCAGCTAGGGATTAGGGGCGGTCACAACTATGCGGACATTGGAATGACTGATGGTGTGGCTATTTGTTGGTGCTGTTCAGCCGTTGTCGTTATTTGTGGAAGCTGAAGTAAATGCTAATCGATTGCCACAATAGATAGCTACATTTCAGTGCAGAGAATGATGTGTGGTTAACATCGGAAAAGTATAAAAATTACATTAGAAGCCAGGATCGGTGGTCAAGATTGGAATTTCACCGAGGATCAGAGGGCGTTTTCTGCCACTTAATCACAAATACTGGCTACTTCTGGCCTGCTACGATCAACAATCATGTCTAGCATTATATACTTACAGGTGAAGAAGATAAACCGTTCCATCTGTCGGTGATTTCTATCAGAACTTGGGATTTAAAAACTGCGCTCAGCCAACCTTGTGTGTTAAAATAAAATTTCACCGCCTTGCGTTTCGAAACTTCCATTTAATTGAAGCGTCCACTTATCCACTGTAATTATGTCTGTATATTTTGGCTTTTCCCGAATTTTTAAGAAAGACATTTAAAATTATCCAGATTTTTTTTTGTTTTATTATTCTCTCAACGCTTTTGAGAGTCGAAATTCTTTTCGTCAATTTATTGTCAACTCCTTTCATAAAGTAACAGGAAAACATTTTGTGCAAGCACAAGAGCACGATAAAATGCCCATGAAACACTTATTTTGTGCACACATCATGCAATCTCTTCGTATTAGAACATAAACAAGAAACATTCTGTGAACAAAGTTGAATCTCTCTCAAGAGAACTGAAAATGAAAAGGAAGGTGAATAACACATCTCAAAGCATTGTGACTGATGATTCACAAGAAATGAGTTTAAATAATTTCAAGTTTATTGGAAAGGTTCCGAGCTATGGGTGTTAATATCTTCCTTCGAAAACACTTGAAAGTTGAAAGGACACCCCACCCACACTCAAACATGCCTTCCCCCAAAAGTTCAGCTTTTTAGGACAAATTGTCATGGTACGAAACTGTGATTTGGGACAAAATGCCTGTGCCTCTGTGGCACTCTCCCATAAATTGTAACAAGGCAAATCCATAATGACTAAATAATTACACTTCAAAGATAATAGAAACTATATCCACTGAAAATGAAGCCTTTATGATACAGTACCTGCACTTCAGAGTCAGTCCTGGAAATGAGATGGGTGCGAGTGCATTTGTGCTCGTCAGCACCCGTGTTTTCTATTTTATGGGAGCTAAAAATGCACTCATTGAAAAATATTGTGAAGCACTAATATACTGTGAGGGCATATAAATGTGTGTTGTTTTGAGAAAGCAGCACTCTGTGGCCAGTGGCAAGTTACTAACATAATTCATCAATTCCTTATACATTTAGCCCCTTGAACCCGATCGGCCACTTTTCTGGCCAGGGACATGATACATTCAGTAATGTGTGGGGCAGAGCAATCAGCCTCGGGGCTGCACGTTGAAAATATTGATTGGTCTACCCCAAATAATGAATATGATGGACTCTTCTAATTGCTGCCATTGAACTGGCACGGAAGATACCACTAGAGTTCAAAGGGTTAAGGTTTCTGGTGTTTGGTGACAGTATTACCTCGAAAATTCATATACTAACATTTTACGGGTGCAATTTACTCCGTCTCTGAATTCACGGGAGCTAAAACTGCCCCCATCAATTTTGTTCATTTCCAGCAATGTTCAGAGTAGAGCCCAAATATAAGCTTTCAGCACTTTATTATATGACTATGTAAATTAACTACTAAATATCACTACTGTTTGACAATCTCTTCCTGATCCCCGGAAAATCCACAGTGTGGAATCTGATTCCATATCACTATAGTACAGACTATTTACGAGTGCATTCAAATACGCATAATTCGCTGCTTCGGTCACAGAGAGTACTTTACTCCAAGCTGGAATGGGTTTGCTCAAACAGCGATCTAGGTTAACTGAAAGTTGACTTCACTTTGTTACATATTCATGTGCATCGGGGGGATTCCCTGGAAGTGTGCACTTGTTACAAAAATAAGTGTAAACAAAAATAGTTCTTTTTTACTTCAATCCAATTTACCAAAAAAGGTTGGGGGAATTGTTAATGCTAGAGTTGACATGTGATGTTGAACTATAAGTCATATAATAAACCTTTTATCGCTGCAGTGAAGTGATCTAGGTCGTCGCACCACATCTCATTGAGGAGGTCAGATCGCCTGAGCAAACTGGATGCCTGTGGCAGCTTGTTTGATGGCACGATCTGACCTCCTCAACTCAATGTGATACGACGATCCAGATCACTTCAGTGTAGCAATAATATGTATGTACCAGTTAACTGGTTGAGGGCTATAACCCACTATCAGGATTGGACTTAAAAGTGCTGAAAGTCGCTGTAGTGGCTTTATACTGTATTAATTACCTTGTTTACTCAGCAGTTGAAACACAAAAAAATGTTTAAACAAAATTGTTTATTACAATTTATTGGAGAGTACCTCTTGGCAATCTCCAATAAATTGTAACAAAACAATTATTTAAGAACAAAGTCTTATTAACTGGTAGAGTGCTGAAAGCCCATATTTGGGCTTTATTCTGAAGTGCAGGTGCCGCAACTAAATGGCTTCATATTTAGTGGATGTGCTTCATATTATTTTTGAATTGAAATTATTTAGTCTGTGAGGATTTGACATGTTACAATTTATGGGAGAGTGCCCTTAGGCACTCTCCCATAAATTGTAACAAGGCAAAGAGACGTGGACAAATGTGTATGACCAAAAATAATTTAGCACTCTACCAGTTAAGCTGGGGCTTCTTCTGATTGTAGGATGGTACCCTTGAAAAAAATACTTGGGTAACAAATCACCTTTGCAAAGGTTACGAATCACTTTTGAAAAATAATTTCTCTGCCAGTTAAGATGGGGCCTTGAAAATCCCTCGATTTGGCTATTGTTGGGCCTTGAAAAATGATAAAAATTGTTGAGAAATGGTCTTGAATAGCCTTGAATTTTATCAGTCCTTTCCTGCAGGAACCCTGACTGGGTCATAATCCAGTTGAAATTCTCTGGTCGATTTCCTCCCAGCATCACAGAAGAATCTCACCTGTTGAAAAAGAAATTGGGAAAACATGAAATTTGAAAAGCCATTTTCATTTATTTTTCTTGATGATGTCTTCATTTTGCTTTTACAGCTGGTATTTTATTGACAAAATCCACACCCACTGGTGCAAGTGCTTGCAATCTGAATGCGAAAGACTTTTTTTTGTGATCATAGTACTGTGCCTTGAGCTCTTATTAGCTCAGCTGAATAAATGTGATGACTCAAGGTCTGTCGTCTGCCGGCCATGAACATGGTATTTGCACCTTCTACTCCCAAACTGATGAACGGTAAATGTGAGATGATTGCTTGTTCTAACATCACATTATGTTTTAGTTCAAATCAACATCCCAGCTCCATAGGGAGGGGGTGTGGGAAAATAATCCAGAATGTTTTTAAAATCTTCTCATGAACCAATGGGTACAATGACTTGATTATTGGGTATGGGGCTTCCTTTTGAGGTGTAGAATCAAGTTTGTTCAAATGAAGTTCGTAGAGCATTATTTACCTTTGTGAGTCAGCACATTTGGGGGTGGGGTCAGGATCAGATACAATTTTGTTAAAATGAAGCCCTTTGGTTCATATTTGGGCTCAATACAAATGTGAAATAATCTCTAAAAATCTTCTTCAGAACCCCCGATCAGAATTTTTTAATATTTGGTACACATCATTGTTACAAGGATCAGATTCACTTTTGTTCAAATCCGGTTGCTCAGTTATTATTTGGGCTTCCTTTGGGGACCCGAATTTTAACTTAGTGCAATATGAAGAATAATTTTTAAAAATCTTCTTCTTCAGATCTACCAGTCAGAACCTTTTGATATTTGGTTTTCAGCATCCTTGGGGAGGTTAAATCTAATTTTGTTCATACCAAGTCCCTTGGTTAATATTTGATCTCCCTATTGGAACCTGAATTTTAACTTAGACAATATGAAAAATAATCTTTAAAACTCATCTCCAGAAACACAAGTCCGAATCATTGGTTAATGGTGCATTGGTTAATAATTAATAATTGGACTCTCTATGGGAGCTTAAATTTTAAATTAGTACAATATGGCAAATTATCTTTAAAAATCTTCTTCTTCAGATCCACCAAATCTTTTGGTATTTGGTATGCAGCATCCTTAGGGTGGTCAGATCTGCATTTGTTCAAACCAACTCTCTGGGTTAATATTTGCAACCCTGCCCCCCCCCCCCCCCCCCCGCCCATTCCCCCCACCCCCCACCCCTGCTTGAAGCCCAAATTTTAACTATATTAGGAATAACCTTTAAAACTTTTCTTCTCCAGAACCACTTTTTCAAATATTTTGATATATGGTATACAGAATCCTTACAGGGTTTAGTATCAAGTTTGTTCAAATCAAGTTCATTGGTTAACTGATTGAGTGCTAGAAGCCACTATCATGGCTCTATTGAAATGTATTGGAAGCCACTTTAGTGGCTTTACACTGTATGCATTACCTTGCTGTTTGCTCACCTTTAGGGCACTTTCTCCTGAATTATAACAAGGCAGATCTTTATAGACTAAATAATTTCTGCCCAACTAACAGTATATTCAAGAGGGAAAAGATAACATAAAAATAGATTCCGCTATGGGCATCACCCGAAGTACCATATGGATGATGCCATATTTATTGATGATAAATAGTAGATAATTTTACATTTAATGAAGTATTATATAAATTAAATAAACAGAATCATCTTCTTTACAAAATATTAATAATGAATGGAAAATATGTGAAATTAATTTGTTGAATTACAACTGCAAGTGGGTGTACACACCAGGTGTACACACCCACCTTCCCTGCATTAAAAACCAGAGATAAAACTGTTTGTGCAGAAAAACTCTGGAAAAGCATGGGAGAACTTTTTGAAATATGAATAATCATGCAGAGGAGCTGGCACAATTTAGAATGTATAGACAGAGTATAAGTACTGAGGACAATGCGGCTACCATAAGAGATTGTGAGTACAGATCAGGGTGGGAGTAGCAAAAATTTCTTGAACCCCATGCGACTGTATGAAACAAAGGAATGAGAAATTAGCTGAAAGGGACGCCACGATTTTGGTGCCCCCTCAGGCTATTCATTTGATTGGTCAGTGATTAACTCATTAATTACATTAGCATGGGAATTGACTGGTGTTAAGTGACCATCTACATAAGAGCCTTCTATTTTAAACCCATGCCAATGCAGTATTCAAAGATTAAAACCAATCCTCAATGTACTGATTGTTAAGCATAAATTCTTTTACTTGGTAAAATTTATTTATGCCCAACTAACAATATATTGAAGAGGGAAAAGATAACATAAAAATAGATTCTGTTATGGGCATCACCCCCGAAGTGCCAAATGGATGATGCCATATTTATTGATGATAAATAGTAGTTAAGTTTACATTTAATGAAGTATTATATAAATTAAAATAAACAGAATCATCTAGCCTGCAAAATATTAATAATGAATGGAAAATATGTGAAATTAATTTGTTGAAATACAACTGTAAGTGGGTGTACCCGCCACCATGCAAACATCATCCGAGATGTCCGGATGTTTGCATGCACCCACTCAAGAGACAAGGAACACAAGCCAATTCTCAGGGATAAAAAGCAGGGCCCCTAGAACAACTGGTAGCCACATGTGATAGAGGGTCGGATGGTACATAAGCCCATATTATGTAGGCACAGTGAAGCCCACTTAATTGGATATCTCTTAACTGAATAACTCTGTTAATTGAATATAATTTCCCAACACCAAACCATTTATCATACCTCCAGTACAAATTTGACCTGTTAATTGAATATAGGTTTTAGAGTAAACTCCTGTTAACTGAATAGAAAAATCTTGTAACCTGTCGAGAAATTACCCTGACTCCCCCCAGTTTTCCTTTGTTTATAGACCTATTTGACCTCAGTACATCCAATACAGGCATTTACTCTATTATATCTTGTTTGACAGAGCTCATGGATATAATAGAATAAATAGTAAGTTTATCTCTAGAATACAGGAAATGACACAATCCCTGCTAATTGAATACTCCTGTTAATTGAATATTTTTTATTGGCAAACTGGCTATTTAATTAACAAGGTTCCACTGTATTAGATAGACAACAATGTCAATGTGCACACTACCAATAAATTGGTTGTAGACTAGTGCAGTGCCAGAGAGGGAACTAAAAAGTTCACTTTGTGAATATTAATGCTGTTATGGCATGTGCACCAACACCTAAATGAGTGGCGCACGTAAGGGTTTGGCAAATTACAGTATATTGGGAAGGGGCCCGGCACCACTTCAACCTAAAGTAAGACCACAAAGTCGACTTAGTGAGACAGCTGTGATTATTCCTGGCACTGCACTGTCTTAATGCATGAAATAAATCAGATGAAACATAACAGGTATATATCACTAAACAAATTTTCAAAAAGGCTTTAACACAGAGATCTGGTCAATATGACCCAACAAAATATTTCAAGGCTCGCCACTGGCGGTGCTGCTTGAAAGGGTAAAATAACATTTATCACCTGAGAAGGACCCAAGGTAGCTAGAAATATAGAGAAAATTGAACTGCACAGCACAATAATACAGGAATTAAATCGGATAAAACATATATACATTCTACACAAATTTGAAAAAGGTTGTAATGCTGAGATCTGGTCAATATGACCAACAAATATATTTCAGGGCCCGCCATTGGCGGTGCTCTTGAAAAGATAAACAGTTCTGTCGCATAAGGAGGACCCAAGGTAGCCAGAAATAAAGATCATACTGATTGAAAAATAACAAAAGAGATTCATGCCTTTGCAACCCAATACTGGTGTAGGCAGAACTGGAATGTACCAAGGAAACCGAGGAGCATTCCAGTGGCGGTGTGGTCCCACAGAAAAACCTATAACGGACGACAAGACTTAGTATTCATGAAAAGATGGAAGATTAGTGGAGCATCTGGATCACCTTGGTTAATGGCGGGGAACATATATATTTTTGAAATGCATCGGATTTCCAATGGCCCATCTTGCGGATTTGGACATCAGAATAACCTCATGAAGCCGCCAGTGTGGCTGCCCCAATTCGAAATTTATGACTCTTGTAAGACCGTTACAATACTTTATGTGTACCTTTGTTATCAGGTCATTACCTAGATGTTTGTCATTGCTGTGTCACATACTATACATGTACATGTCTTGACATGTTGAGCTACAGTGTCATTGACACTTTCATTTCTCTTGGTATATATCTTTATGTATACCATTCATATATAAAAAGTGTCATATCCTCACAAAATTGTGGCCAGGGTCTTTTAAGGAACATAAATTGACAGAGATATTTCATGCAGTTGATACCGGTGTAACAGGATATCTCCCCCCTCCCCCTGGATATCTTTCCCCCCCAGGGGGGGAAGATATCCTAGAATATCTCCCCTCCTCCCTCTCACCCTGGATATCTTCCCCCACCCATAACAATTTTTTTTTTTATTAATTTGACATTATTTGATGATGAAATGGTGAGAAAAGAGTTTTTGCAGAATTTTTTTTTTTTTTCAAGACCATCCTGGATATCTTGCCCCCACCCAGTAACCAACCTATGACAATGAAATGTGAACTATTTGCAGTTGCTCATGCCTTTCATATTTTAAATGGTGACATTGTGGGACGACAATTTTGTACTAAAAATATACGCCAGCACCTTGCCACTTGCTTCAACAAAGAGTACCTTTCTCCATTTCCTATCACCACAAATGCTTCTGTGTTACCGTATAAATGTATAACCATATAGATTGTATCAGTTATCAGGTAAAGCATGGTTTATGAATGCATGCAGTGTGCAAGAGAATACAGTGTTGATCCGAAACCATTTTTTATGCCCAAATCTATTTCTCTCCCATTTCATTATCAATTAATGTCAAATGTTTGACAAAATTTTTTTTGTCACGGTGGGGGAAAGATATCCAGGCCTGGATATCTCCCCCCCCCCCCCCACCTCCCATTCCAACCAACCCTAACTCAGTGTTTATCCGAAACCATTTTTAAAGTCCCAAATCTATTTCTCTCACCATTTCATTATCAATTAGTGTCAAATGTTCAACAACAATTTTTTTGTCATGGTTGGGGAAAGATATCCAGGCCTGGATATCTTGCCTCCCACCTCCCATTCCAATCAACCCTAACTCTGTGTTTATCCGAAACCATTTTTAAAGAACCAATTTGACCGCACATACCTGCCTATAGGCGATTTATTTTCAATTATGACTGTTACTTTTATATCGAGCAACGGTTACTATTAGTTATCCTTTGGTTTCCCAGGGTGTATGGGAATTTACACCGGTCTGAAAACTCATACACCCTGAGGCATCACAAATGCATTTATTTGAATTAACTAGGAAACTTGTAACGGTTTCAAATAACAGTACACAAATTCCCAATGACGGCCATTTACAATACAGATGTTACTAAAAATAAATGCCAGGAGACTGTATTCCATTCAACATAGCACCTGACTTTGCAGACTTTTTGAGGGTTGGTGCGAATCGACCATCCCCCTTTGCGACTGTTTGTTGTCAGACTGAAAGACACCTTCCTTCTTGCTGTCATTATGACTTACCTTTTACAGAATAAAACACTTTCTGTTTGAATATTGCTAAAATCCACCCACTTTATTAAAGTATGATGTAGAATAAGCTTGAAGTGTGTTAATTTAAAATTCGGCAACAATGAGCACAATATCTCAAATTTTCTTTTAAAGATTTTTGGGGGTCATAAAAAGGTAGCATGCGCAGCAAAAATGACCATGCATGCGGGCCGAGAAACAGAGGTTCTTTTTTTATGGCCTAATATTGAAAAAGTGATTGATTCATTCTATCTTATTTGACAGATTTCTCTGAGCTTAACCCTTTGAACCCAAGTGGCCGTTTTTCCAGCCTAAGATCTTGATATGTCATACTATCATTAAGTAGAATGACTGCTAAGTGAATGTGTGGGGAAGACCAATCAATATTTTCAACTTACAACTCCAAGGCTGCACGTTGAAAATATTAATTGTTCTACCCCAAAATAATGAATATGGACTCTTCCAGTTGCTGCCATTGAACTGACATGGACAATACCACCCAGAGTCAAAGGGTTATGTAAATTATGGACTGCTTAATGTAAAGTATTATTTTTATTACATGCCTAATACTTTTCCTCCAGTTCCATATTTACAAATCTATACTGAACACGTGTTCCATATGTATTTGTGTTGACGCACTATTTTCCCACCTGAAGTCATGCATCCATCAAAAGAACTAGACTTGTAATTGGCCAATTGAAACATCACATTTTGACCTAGATAATTTCAGAAGCTGCAGTGATAGATAAATCAAATGGAAAATATTTTTGTTCAAATGTACCAAAATTAACGAAATTAAACTTATTCTGTAAATGGGGAGTGATTTTATAACACTGAAGTTCTAACTTTGAAGCGAATATCTCTTAGATAACGTTGGCTAATTTCTTAAAAATATGAATAAATTACCTATTTGGACACAGTTTTTAGCTCATTTCACTGAAAGTTAGGGAGAGCTTTAGAGATCAATTTCCATCCATCGTCTGTCGAGCATCATCCTACTTAAAAAGAGCTGTTTGCGGCTTCCCACCTCCCCCCCCCCCCCCCCCCCCCCCCAAAAAAAAAAAAATTCTGGACCGATTTCATTTAAATTTGAAGTGATTGTTTGCTCTGACATCACATTTTGTTTTTGTTCAAATCAACTTGACAAGCCTCATAGGGAGGGGATGGGAGAAAATGCTCCCAAATTTTTAAAAAATCTTCTCCAGAACCAGTGGGTACAATGACTTGATATTTGATACTGAGCTTCCTTTTGAGGTGTAAAACCAAATTTGTTCAATCAAAGTTCGTGCAGCAATACTTGCCTTTGAAATGAGAAGGGCAAGATTTTTGGCCCCTCCCAAAGTTTCTATTTTCAGAACCTACAAAATGATTTGAACCAAATTTGGTTTGTGATATTATTAAGTCATAAGTACTTGACTAATGCAAAAAAAAAATTCTTGTATCCCCGTGGGAAGCCCAGGAGCTAAAAAATAGAAATATATTCTGCTGCCCATATTTCCAAAACCTCACAGAACAGAGATCTGTTATTAAGACCAGTAGAATGAAATTGTAAAAAAATTACTGCTTGGGTCTGTCATAGTGTGCTGTATAGGGAATAGAAGGGAATAGAAGGGGACATGGTGGCATTGCAGTAACCGGTTCTCGTCAGCTCACCGAAGTTTGGCAACATCGAGCCTGGTTAGTCCTTGGATTGGTGACTGTCTGAGCGATCGATTTGGACTCCCGCATTGTGTCCTTGGGCATGGCACTTAACCCCAGTGTCCCACATGGGGGCACGGTGATGCCATGTACTAAGGTATACTGCACATCGATGGTGCGCAAGTCTTCAACCAATCTAACCCTGCCTGTGCTGTAGTGCGGAGTTACTATGTTGGGGAGCTGGCAGCTGCTCGTCTTGCTCAGTGATTCTTTCCGAGTACTCCAGCTTCCTCCACCCATAAAACTGTCACCAACACAATATGACCCTAGCTGTAAAAGTGTTGTTAAACCTGAATAAATAAGAAATAAATAAATATAGGGAATCGAAAAATTGCTGAGTCAGCATATTTGCAAAAATGTAAAAAAACTTCTTCAGAAACAATGATCAGAATCTTTTGATATTTGGTATTCAACATCCATGTGGGGCAAATACTGGTTTGGTTTACATTTGAGCTCAATACTGTTAGGGGCCCGAATTTTAATTTGGTTCAGTATGAGACATATACTCTTTAAAAACCTTCTTCTACAGAACCACCAGTCAGAATCTTTATATATTTTGTGTATATCATCGTTACAAGGGTCAGATTCATATTTGTTCACATTAAGTCCCCAATTAATTGTTTGGGCTCCTTATGGGTGCCTGAATTTTAACTTAGTGCAATATGAAGAATAATCTTTACAAATCTTCTTCAGATCCACCTGTCAGAATCTGAAGAAGAATTTCTTTATTGTTTAGTTCTGATGTTTTCACCATTTTCACACTGACTCAAATTTACTGGCCGCAGTAAATTTTGTTTCTCTAATACCAGGTAGTTATGTTACCTGTGAAAAACACGTAATGAAGAAAGAACCCTTTAAATATTAATTTAGTGAGATAGATATTTGTGCACAGTGAGTTATAACGGAGTCAGTTTCAAGTACATGCTTTTCTGTACTTTAGTTTTCTCTCTTTACAGTTCTGCTTACACATAAATTGTCAGTAACTGCATTGGCACACCCTACAGGCCGCATCTCTCATTGATCAGTTCCAAATTTCATATGTGGCTTTGAGGCAATGTCTAGATGGGAGCTATTGAATTTTCTGAATTTTGTTGAAAAACATGGCTACCAGCAGCCATCTTAGATTCGGCATATAAATTGTTAACAATTCCATTGGCACACCCCACAGTCCACATCTCTCACCCGATCTTTTTCAAATTTCTTTTGTAGCTTTTGTGTCATATCTAGATGAGAGCTATTAAATTTTTCTGAATTTCATTGAAAAACATGGCTGCCAGCAGCTAACTTCAGTTTGGCATATAAATTGCCAACAATTCCATTAGCACACTCTACAGGCCACATCTATCACCTCATTTTTTTCAATTTTCATATGTAGCTTTGGTGTGATATCTACATTGGAGCATTAATATTTTTCTGAATTTCTTGATAAACAAGGCTGGCATTGGCCATCTTGGTTTTGGCATATAAATTGTCAATTCCATTACTATACCCTACAGGTTGAATCCCTCGCCCGATCTTTTTCAAATTTCATATTAGCTTTGGTGGGATGTCTTTTCTGTAGAAACTTGATTGAATGACTTGGCATTACTGGAGCATTCTTTTTAGTTCAGTACCTTCTTGAACAAGTTGAGCTGCAGTGTCATTGACACTTTTATAAAAGATATGGCAGTTTGCCAGTTGGCAAATTGCCACATCTTTGAAAATGCCAATGTTTCATTTCAACCCATTTAATGTCATAACAAAATATAATAGTAAAAGTTTTATAGTATTGCCCCCTGGGCTCTACTGTTGATGTTGATCATACAGTGAAGACCATTTAAATTTAAATGGATGGATGAGTGCGCGGTGGCTCAATGGTAGACTGTTGGACTTCTATGCTAGAGGTCCCAACTTCGATCCCCATCCGGGACAACCCGTGTTGTGTCCTTGGGCAAGGCACTTTATCCCAGTTGCCTACATGGGGGCATGATGATGTCGTGTACTAAGGCATACTTCACGTCTATGGTGCATGTCTTCAATGGCTGTAACCCTTCTTGAGCGGAGCTTGAGCAGAGTTAGAATGTTAAGGAGCTGACAGTTGCTCGTCGATGCTCGGTGGTTCTCTCTGGGTACTCCGGTTTCCTCCACCCGTAAAACTGTCAAGGTCATGATTAGCCATTGTGCATAAGTATGTGACTTTAAACACCAATAAAATAAATAAATAAATTTAATTGGATATCACTTCATTAAATAACCCTGTTGATTTCAAATGCCCAACCATTTATTATGCATTGTGTACAAATTTGACCTGTAATTGCATAAAGGTTATAGTTAAATCCTATTAATTAAATAAAAAAATTTGTGATCTATCAAAGAATTACTCTTCACATCCCTTATTTAGTTCCCATATTTTATAGGCCTATCTAGACTCAATACTTCAGATATTAGCATTTATAACCCTTTACCCAACACAAACAATTGTAAAATGTATTATTATACCCCCGCTTCGAAGAAGTGGGGACTATATAGGAATCGCCCTGTATGTCCATCCATACGTCCGTCCTTAAGTCTTTCCGTCCAAACAAATTCTTGTGTGCGCAACTCCTCCTACATTAAAGAACCGATTTTGAAGAAACCTTTCAAACATCATCACTACTAACTGAACATGCGCATATTCCAAAATTTTCTGCGACAATTTTAACCAGGTTATCTCTCTTGAACTTTGATTTAATATGGGTTTCTACATGAAATTCTTGTGTGCACAACTCCTCCTACATTTATCACTCAATTTCCTTATGGCCTTCGCCTACATGATCAGAAGTGCATTCCTCTAAAAACCCAAAGCGGGGGTATTAATCACCTTCAGTGATAGTTCTAGTTTTAAATTTTATTTTTCCAGTTTTTTTTTTTTTTAAATTGAATAAAACCATACCATATAACCTCTCATTGGAACAAGCGCATTCCAATGTGGGACCACAAGATATGGTTTTGTTGAAATTGTTTGAAAAATAATATTTTTCAACTGCTCAATTTGGAAATTATGTGGGCAGAGGTGGTTGATCCCTTTGGTAAAGGGTTACTCTATTTTATCTTATTTGACACCATTTATCATGGCTTGTGTACAAATTTGACCTGTTAACTGGTAGAGTGCTGGAAGCCCATATTTGGGCTTTATTCTGAAGTGCCGGTACCACAATTTAAAGGCTGTGGATGTGTTCATATTATCTTTGAAGTGATATTATTTTATATATTAGGATTTGCCTTGTTACTGGCATTCTCCCATAAATTGTAACAAGGCATTTGAAGATGCACAAAAAAAATTTAAGGACTAAAAATAATTTAACACTCTACCAGTTAATTGCATAAAGGTTATAGTTAACCCCTATTAAATGAACAAAAAGTCTTCTAACCTATCATAGAATTTTACCATGAAAGCTCTGGGAAGTGAGGTAGTGCTTGTTTACTGTGGTAGACAAAACTTTGTTTTACTGGTAAAATAGGCCCCAGTCACCAATCCTTGGAGTGGAAGTTCTTTAAAATGGACAACATGGGGATAAACGGATAACTAAAGTTGACTTTATCACCATGTTGTGGTCACGATTAGTCATTGTGCAGAAATATGTGACCCTAAACAGCAATAAACAAATAAATAAAAATATCAAAAAATGACATCCCTTCATTAATTCTCCACATTGATAGATCGATTGGGACTCAATACTTCAAGTAGTAGCATTTAATCTATTTTATCTTGTTATCACACCATTTACCATGACTTGTGTACAAATGTGACCTATTAATTCCATAAAAATTTGTCGTTAACACCTTTTAAATTTATAAAAGTGATCTATTAATCTTTACATCCACTGATTAATTTCCCACATTGATGGACCTATCAGGCTTCAGTACTTCAAATATTAGCAGCATTTAATCTAGTGTACCTTCGTTGACTGTGCTCCATGAGCTCTGTCAAACCAGATATAATGGAAAAAATGTTCAATTTATCCTTGGAATACAGAAAAATAACCAAATGTCTGTTGAATTTACCTGTTAATTGAATTTTTCTCACTGACAAACTGGTTCTTCAATTAACATGATTAACCCTTAACTTCTCAGATTTATTTTACATTGATAACTACCGTATATGCATGTACACAGCTACAGATGACTTAACAGCATTTTTCCAACAGTGTTGGCTGCCTGTATAGGCAGCCAACAATGTTGTAAAAACACTGTCAAGATAAATGCATCATACCTTTCGAGTTCTCAAGGAGGACTACACGTGGGACAACTTATTCAGCACAATATAAAGTGGCTATTTTGGGTTGTATGGGGACCGAAGGGTTAAATCTCCAACAAATAATTAAAAGATCACAATTATTTTTGCATTGCGCAGAATTTATTTTTTTTTCCTTTGGTGACAGCAATTTAATTAATCATATAACAGTGGTATTTTTTCACATAGTTATACATTATCTTGCTTAATACGTATTTTAATGTCTCAAATTCAATTCTTTATTACCACACCTTAATTCGACTTATATTAATTTCACTCTTTTTAGAATTTAAAAACATTTATAAGTACAATTAACATGACATTTTTTAAACACTTGAGCAAATTTGCTTATTATCATATGTAGCACTAAATTTGTTTTTTGTTGACTTAATTATACACGAAAACTAAGGAAAAATAAAACAACTAAAACTCAAGCCTATTTAGACTATGTGGATGTATGGTTCAAAGCATAAAGGTACAGTGACAAGCATAAGGATACAGTGTGCCCCTTAAAGGAAGTCATTTTGTTTTGCCTGTGTACTTTTAGTATATGCAAATAAACTATTTTATGCCCCCAATAGGGAGGCATCCTAAATCTGAATTGTCTGTCCATCTGTCTGTCCATCCATCAGTCTGACTTTATTTGTCCACCAGGAGCCATAACTCTATAATGCTTTGGTGAATTTCCATAAAACTTTACACAAGGGTAAAGACTAATGGATGGTCTGTTACACAGTAACACCATGCTTGAGTGACAAGGTCAGGGTCACAGAAATGTGAAAATTTATTTCTCTCACAGACTGTATTTGTCTGTCCAGAGCCATAACTTTATAATGCATGGGTGGATTTCCATAAAACTCCACAAAAAGGTAAAAACCAATGGAAGGTCTGTTGCACTGTAACACCATGCCCGAGTGACAAAGATCAAGGTCACAGTAATGTGAAAACTTAATTCTCTCACAGAATCATGTTTTTCATCCTGAACAAATTCAACATAAAACTTTTCATTCATGTATTATAGGCTATTTGGCCATAATCCGTGGCCAGACAGTCACCGTTAGTTTTGTTATTGGGGAAAAATTGTGCTTGAAATTTTGACGTTATTGTGCAGAGGGTTAAGAAAGCAAAAAACTGAAAAGACTTACTTCGTACTTATTGAAAAATAGCGCAGTGAATTGAATTATTGTGCTAAGGCTCCTGCAAATATTTGAATGCAACCAATTCGAATACTGCACACTATTCGCAAATTGAATTGAAAAATAATCACATTTAAATCCAGTGTGCATAGTTAAGTTAACCCGTCACAAACAACATATCATTATGTTGGCTTTTCTAGTAGACAGACCAGAATTTGATAACGCAAGTTTTCCAATGGGCAGATTTACACAAATGTTCTGCAGCTGGTGCTGTATTTACTGCACAAATAAAATTCTCTGTGTGTCTCAGTAAGTCTGGGTTCATTTAAAATACAGACTACCCAGATGCTGAAGGATTTCCAAAATGAAACTCAAATATTTCTTGTCTTTGCTGTTGCTGAAAAAGGCCACGTATATGCATCGACACTGGTGAATTGCCAACATATTACCTCACATAGCATTCATTGGTAATCAATTCAATAATGGAAACTGAACGATGACTCCCCAATGCATACACAGAACAACACACTCTTGTGAATGGGTTAATCAATATGGCACGAGTGCCAGTGCGGAAGGATAAAACAAGAGACTGCAGGCCTCAAGTTTTACCCTTCCCCATTGGCACAAGTGCCATATCGCTTAACCCATTCACACGTGTGTGTCATTCTGCGTTTATTGCATGCCTTCATGTCTGTAAAAACAATTATTACAAGGACACTTGGCAATTCATTTGACAACTATCAACAAAAAGAACACATTTTATCACCAGGGAACCTGTGTTACTGCTTCGTCCCCTGAGTTCCAATGTATTCTGTGTGCCTAGTGGCTCGTGATTCAAATTGTAATTGCGTTGCACGATTTGTAGAAAATTTCAGTGAAATTTTGCTTCTATTTAAAAATAGTCCATCAACAATTTCCGTTACGCACATATGGGTGGAACAGATTTTCATTTTCCGCATGGTTTAGTGTTGCAGTAGATGGTGTTTACATAGACATGTAATAAATGTTATGAACCCAGTCTCTTCAAGTGGTTGGAGACAATAGATAGGAGATAGTTCAGTAATGTTGTTGGTTGTGTAACAAGCCTTAACTGTCAACAGACACTGGGAATTGGAAGACAATCATGGTTAATGATTAATCACTGACTACTTGAGGACTTTCAGTGCCCCTGGTTTTTCAGCGAGTTAATCAGTTTTATACATAGATTTATCGTGTTCGCGATGATATCTGTTGCATTTCGACCACAAAAATGTAGCAGAAAGCACTGAAGATATTCTATTGATATTCAGCGTCAGTTGTCAAATCGAATTCAAATAAAAAATTGTTTTCCAATTGAATATCATTTTGAATACCAAATATTTGCAGGGTTCTAGTTGTGCTGTAGGAAAAAACATTTTGTTGCTACAGTTTTTGCAACCATGGCCATTCAACTAAGTTATAACTTTCAAAATCTTGTATCCACTTAATTGCTTGTGAACATGTCCTCCTGTAATCAAACATGACAACGTCTTCAGACTGTTATAAATTTATTTTGGCAGTGATATTATTAGCTCACCTGGCCTAAAAGGCCATGTGAGCTTTTCTCATCCCTTGGTGTCTGTCGTCATCCATCGTCCGATGCCCGGCATCCATAAACTTTTCACATTTTCATCTTCTTCTCTGTAACTGCTGAGCCGGTGTGAACCAAACTTGGCAGGAATGGTCTATGGTAGGTCCTCTACAAACGTTTCTCATTTTGTTCGCGTCTGGTGAAAAACATGGTTTCCAGAGGCATTCTTTGATTCTGGTTGGTGGATTTTCAAAAATCTTCTCTAAAACTGCCAGGCCAAATGTTTTGAATCTTTATATAATGATAGGGACCCCCCTCTACCAACGATCCTCATTTAATGTTGATCGGGTTACAAACATGGCTGCAATTGCGGCTTACAGTTACTATAGAAACCCTATGGGAAATCACATTTTCATCTTCTTCTCTGGAACTACTGAGCCGACATGAACCAAACTTGGCAGGGATGGTCTATGGGAATTCCTCTACAAATGTTCCTCATTTTGTTCCCGTAGGTTGAAAAACATGGCAGCCAGAGGCATTCTTTCATTCTGATTGGTGGATTTTCAAAAATCTTCTCTGAAACTGCCATGCCAAATGTTTTGATACTTCACACAAATGATGACTGGGACCCCCTCTACCCATGATCCTCATTTAATGTTGATCGGATTGCAAACATGCCCATAATTGTGGCTTATAGTTAGAAAACCTATGGAAAATCACATTTTCATCTTCTCTCTGGATCTACTGAGCCGACGTGAAAACAGACCTGGCAGGGATAGTCTATGGAAGGTTCTCTACAAACAATCCTCATTTTGTTCCCATGGGTTTGAAAACATGGCCACCAGAGGCATTCTTCATTTTCATTTTCTTCTCTGGAACTTCTGAGCCAATGTGAACCAAACCTGGCAAGGATAGCCTAAGGGAGGTCTTCTACAAATGCTCCTCATTTTTGTTACTGTGCATTGAAAAAAATGGCTGCCAGAAGCATTTTTTGATTCCGATTGGTGGATTTAGAAAAATCTCCTCTGAAACCACAAGGCCAAATGTTTTGAAACTTTGCATGGTTGATGACTGGCACACCCTCTACCAACAAGCGTCATTTAATGTTGATTGTGTTGCAACCATGGCCACAATTGCAGCTTATAGTTACTATAGAGACTCTATGGGAAATCACTTTTTTCATCTTCTTCTCTGGAACTACTGAGCTGATATGAACCAAACTTTGCAGGAATGGTCTATAGGAGGCCCTCTACAAACAGTCCTCTTTTTGTTCCCATTGGTTGGAAAATATGGCCATCAGAGACATTCTCTGATTCTGACTGATGGATTTTGCAAAAATCTTCCCCTCTGAAACTACAAAGTCAAATGTTTTGAAACTTCCCATGATTGAGGACTGGGACACCTTCTACCAATGATCCTCATGTAATGTTGCAAACATGGCAACAATTGCAGCTCATAGTTACCATGGAAAGCCTATGAGAAATCACATTTTTATATGTAGTTCCAGGTAAGCGATTACAGGCTGTTTAGAGCCTCTAGTTTAGTTGCATCTTTGCCATCTGTACTGGAAGCTGAGACTGTGCTAGCCATCACTAACATTTCCTTACACTCTCTGGTTGTAGCATAATGGAAACTCAAAAAAGCTACCCAAACTTAAAGAGACAATAAGCTGTTATCTCTCTCAGAATTTGTTTGTAAATGAAAGATGTGAAAAAGACATTGTATAAAAATTGTAAGGCATCAGAAGCAAAAAAAATTGTTCTTAAATCTTTAATGAAAAAAACTGTAATGCAGACAAATTTTAGAAGGTACAACATACCTGAGAGATAAATGTAGTTGCCCGAATGTGATCGGATGAATTTGTAACAAGTGAACACAAGCATTATAAAAAAAGGATTATTAACTCCTTGCATGCTGCTTGCAGGTATTCCTGCCCAGGACGCAAAGTCATTGCCACTGAAATTTCTACAATTTTGGCACATTTAACAAATTTTCCTTTCCTGTAAATTGAATTGACTTTTGACCAATGATCCCTGGAATTAAATTTAGATGAATTTTCATCAAATCTAGTCATGGCTGCTATGAAGCCATCATGACTAGATTTGATGAAAAATATTTCGAAAATACTCAGTAAGTTAAGAGTTAAGTAAACAAGGGAATCATAAAAACACTTTTGATCAAATTGTCCCCTCTCATCTGCTTTTGTTTGTTTGAAAATTTGTATTGTTATTCAAGACTGAGTATGGAACAACTAAGTCAAAATGCTATTTTTCAGAACTATTTTGAATTTATACAGTACTATTTTAAACCCTTTATCCAATGCAGATATCAAAATTTATTATTTTAAATATTTTTTTTCCACATTTTTCACAAAATTTTGACAGAACCATATCTTGTGACCTCTCATTGGAATGGGCTCGAAGTGCTCATCCCATTCAGGGGGCACTTGATATGGTTTTATTGAATTTCTTTTAAACAATAATGTTTCAGCTACTGAATTTGCAAATTATGAGGACAGGTGTGGTCGATTCGTTAGGTAAAGGGTTAATGTCCATCAACAATATATATTACCTATTGATGATGTCTATGAGAGATTTCATGCTATGTCTTTATAGAAAGCATTCATAGTGTTGAGAAAGTCACTTATTATTCATGAAAAATTTGTTATTGCAAGATGAGAGATAGAGAAGTCAATAAAAATACAGATTGAATATATCTTTTCTTCCAATGTTTTTCAGAAATTCCTTCTTTTGGAGGAATTGAGTGACAGTGATGATGTTGATAAATCTCAGTTGAGGCCAAACTTAGAAAAGTGTGGTGTAGAAATTCAAAATGTAACAGCAAAATGGGACAAGGTAAGAATCTTTTCAGGGATCAAAATACATTTTTAGTCGAGTTGTGACGGGCGGGCGTAAACAATTGGTTTCCGGATGATAACTTGATAGTGGTTCAACTCACATTCATTAAACTTCATACATAGGTTGGTCTTGGTGGGAGGAAGAACCCTATTGATTTTGGACATGCTACGTCGAAGGTCAAGGTCACAGTGACCTTGAACATAGTAAATCTTAAACAATTGGTTTCCGGATGATAACTTGATAATGGTTCAACTCACATTCATGAAACTTCATAGGTAGATTGGCCTTGGTGAGGGGAAGAACCCTATTGATTTTGGACTCGCTACGTCAAAGGTCAAGGTCACAGTGACCTTTAACATAGTATATCGCAACAATTGGTTTCCGGATGATAACTTGATAGTGGTTCAACCTAGAGTCATGAAACTTCATAGGTGTGTTGGCCTTGGTGCGAGGAAGAACCCTATTGATCTTGGACTCACCAGGTCAAAGGTCAAGGTCACAGTGACCTTGAACATAGTATATCGCAACAATTGGTTTCCGGATGATAACTTGATAGTGGTTCAACCTAGAGTCATGAAACTTTATAGGTGTGTTGGCCTTGGTGCGAGGAAGAACCCTATTGATCTTGGACTCACCAGGTCAAAGGTCATGGTCACAGTGACCTTGAACATAGTATATCGCAACAATTGGTTTCCGGATGATAACTTGATAGTGGTTCAACCTAGAGTCATGAAACTTCATAGGTATGTTGGCCTTGGTGCGAGGAAGAACCCTATTGATCTTGGACTCACCAGGTCAAAGGTCAAGGTCACAGTGACCTTGAACATAGTATATCGCAACAATTGGTTTCCGGATGATAACTTGATAGTGGTTCAACCTAGAGCCATGAAACTTTACAGGCGTGTTGGCCTTGGTGCGAGGAAGAACCCTATTGATGTTGGACTCACCAGGTCAAAGGTCAAGGTCACAGTGACCTTGAACATAGTATATCGCAACAATTGGTTTCCGGATGAGAACTTGATAGTGGTTCAACCTAGAGTCATGAAACTTCATAGGTGTGTTGGCCTTGGTGCGAGGAAGAACCCTATTGACCTTGGACTCGCCTGGTCAAAGGTCAAGGTCACAACTCGACATTGGATCTGTGATCCTGAGCGGGATTTTTTTATTTGTAATGCGAAATGCTATACATTTTCAAAAAATGTATAGCATTTTTTTAAAATTGAGTTGCATTTTTATGTTTCAAATTCAATATATAATAATGAGCGCTTTTGTTCCCTAGAAAGCATTTGACACTTAGTTGCATGTATATTAGTGGTAGGTCCACTTCGAAGAAACAAAGAAATTTATACAGTCAGGTAATGCTGCTATTAACTTGCAGTAGCAGCATTACCTGGATCTGTAAATTTCTGTAGTGCCACAGGTCACCAACTGCCATGAAATCTTTGTCTCTTTCACAACTGTAGCTTTCAAAGTTTCAAGTGGTTTGATCCATGTGTTACCGGTACATACATGTATGGTACAGACATACTAATTTAGTACTCTGCAATCGTGTGAGTGGGCTTTTATCTTCATTTATCTTTTTTACTCTAGTGAATACTTGAGGACTTGGAGGCAAATCGGCAGTTCTTGGACCACTAGGTATTCTACCTGGTAGTCCATGAACTGCTGATTTGCCATTGAGCCATCATGTTTCTAACAGACAAGCAGTTACAAGTTAGGACTCCTACCCATTGTCCACCATGATATAGAACTTGAGAATGTGCATCTCATTTCGCTATGCATATTTAATAATTGCATAGCTTTTCCTGATTTTTGCATAGCAAAATGCGATGCAATACCACTTATTTTGATTCCTGCTTTTGTGAATTTTTAGCTCACCTGACTGAAAATCAGGGTGAGCTTTTCTTATCACTCTTCGTCTGTCGTCCGTCCGTCCGTCATCCCGTGTGAAGGTTGTGTTTGAGCCTCTTTCTCCTAAACCACTGGCCACATTTTAATTAAATTTTGTGTAAGTAGTGGTTATATAGGGGCATTTTGATTTTTATGCAAATTAAGTTTTGGCTTCTATTGAGCACAGTGGTGGGGAAAAAATGGCCAAATTTTTTGAAAATCTTCTTCTAATGAACCACAAGTAGCAGAGACTTGATATGTGGTATACAGAGTCCTTTTGAGGTTTAGAATCAAGTTTGTTCAAGAGAAGTTTGTCGGGCATTATTTGCCTTCATTATGGGAGGGGCAAAAATTTTGGCCACGCCTAAAATTTCTATTTTCAGAATCGTGAGGTCGATTTGAACCAAATTTGCTATGAGATGATAATGGGTCATAAGTAGTTGATTATGCAAAAAAAAAATTTCTCATTGCCCCGTGGGAACCTTGGGAGCTCAAAATAGGAAAAACCTTAAAACTGCCATATCTCCAAAACTACACGGCACAGAGAATTCTTATTTTGTATAAAGCTTACTTTTATCCAGTAGAATAGAATGGCTAAAAAAAATTCCTATCAGTTTGATCACAAGGTACTTTTTTCAGGACTTTGAAAAAGTTCTGAGTCAGCACTTTTTAACACTAGGCAATGGGAAAAACATTAAAAAATCTTCTTCTCCAGATCCAGCAGGCAGAATCTTTTGATATTTGGTATGCAACATTGTAGAGTGGATCTGATTCAAGTTTTTTCAAATCGGCCCCCCTGGGTTCATATTTGGGCTCAGTATAGGAGCACGATTTCAAACTTAGTGCATTTCAGGCAAATTTCTTAAAAAATCTTCTTCTCTAGATCCAGCAGGCAGAATCTTTTGATATTTGGTATGCAACATTGTGGGGTGGATCTGATTCAAGTTTGTTCAAATCGGCTCCCTAGATTCATATTTGGGTTCACGATAGAAGCTTGAATTCGAACTTAATGCATTTCAGGCAAATTTCTTAAAAAACATCTTCTCCAGATCCAGCAGGCAGAATCTTTTGATATTTGGTATGCAACATTGTGGGGTAGATCTGATTCAAGTTTGTTCAAATCGGCTCTCTGGGTTTTATATTTGGGCATAGTATAGGAGCCCAAATTTGAACTTAGTGCATTTCAGGCAAATTTCTTTGAAAATCTTCTCAAGATCCAGCAGGCAGAATCTTTTGATATTGGGTATGCACCTTGCTTAGGGGAGTGAGATTCAAGTTTGTTCAAACCAAGTCCCTGGGTTCATATTTGGGCTCCATGTGGGAGCCTGAATTATAACTTAGTTCAAAATGAGGAATTTTCTTTAAAAATCTTCTTCTTCAGATCCAGCAGTCGGAATGTTTTGATATTTGGCTTAGTTCAATATGAGGAATATTCTTTAAAAATCCTTTTTTTTTTAGATCCACTGGTCAGAATCTTTGGATATTTGGTATAAGCTTTTCTTAGGAGGAGCAGATGCAACTTGTTGAAATCAATTCTCTGGGTTGATATTTAGGCTACCATGTCAGGTTAGCACCCTCAGGCCCCCTGGGGCCTCTTGTTTCAGATCTTTTTTTCTGATTTTGCAGGGTATTGATTTTCCACAATAGAGGTGTGCTGTATTTTAAAACTGATGTTAAAATACCCAAATTTCAAACCACAAATTTTTTCCATAATGTAACAAGAGGTGGGCGATACACCCAGAATAGTGAATGGTAAAGGTATTGTAGTAATACAGAAATACTGAACCGAAGCAGGAAGAATATACCGAAAACCCAGTACTTTATAATACCTGCCACAAACATACAAAATATGAAGGAACCACTAGAGTAACTGATATGCTGATTTTGATCCAACATGGCTAATTTATAGCCCAATAAAGTAGCTAAAATACCTTGAAATTTTCCCAGTAGGAACTGGCTCATTGAGCCAGTTCCTATGGGATCCATATTTGTATGGTTTTATCAACATTAGTGAAAATTTTTTTTTATTTCTTTGTGTTGAGTTAGAGATTATAGGTCAAATATAAAATTTTGGTGCATTAAAAGCTATTTTTTATATACGTACTGAATTGCATACCAAACTGAGGTATATGGTCAGACAAATACCTGTACCGAACCTGAAATTTCAAAACCATCCCTCTCTAAATGCAACTAGGAATTTAACCAATTCTGTCTTGTTTGAAATTATGAGAAAGATTTGCAGGTTGTAATTTTGATATTACTACATCAGTGTGCAGAGGGTTAATATTTCAGGATTAGGCTAAAGAAAAAGTGATTTGATTCTTAGGCAATCCCTCATTGAATTTGAACCCACCTCATTGAACATTTTTATTGGCTTTCAATGTCTTCCAATATTGGTACAAACTCAGGGAGACTCAAAACTTGTTACATTTTTGATTGATGCATAGTTATTTAGTTGCATCTTCCAAACATGTTTGCCTTGTTACATTTTATGGGAGAGTGCCTATAAGCACTATCCCATAAATTGTAATGTTACAAATCCCCATAGGTTAAATACTTTTACTTCAAAGATAATATGAAGAGCATCAAATGAATATGAAGCCTTTGAATTACAGTACCTAAAGTTTGTTTTTAGAGGAATGTTTAATTTTTTTAAATTTAAAATGAATTTATTTGTATAAATATTTGCTTTCTATATTTCTGTGTGCAAAGAGACAGCCAAAATCCTTTCCATGTTTGCTCATTTTTTGCAAAAGAAAAGTTAAAAATAAAACCCTCCCTTCCTCCCTCTCTCACTGATTTGAAACAAAAATTGCCTGAGAATCAATTAATTTATTTTGTGTGGCCTTATTATTTCAATGCAAATCTTCTGGTGTGTAATTTTGACAACCACAGAAGGGTGATGGATGCTCTCCTGGAATAGGAATCAAAAGAGCTGATTGCCCCCCCCCCCCCCCCCTCCGCATTCTGGCAGTCGTTTTACGATGATGGGAAACCCTGTACCACAGACCTCTCTTTAACTCTTTGCCCAGTGCACAGGATATCAAAATTTATTATTTTAATTATTGATTTTCAAATTTTTTAAATTTTTCAATGAAGTTTGACAAAACTATATCCTGCAACCCCCTCCCCCCCCCCCCCCCCCCCCCCCCCCCCCCCCCCCCATTGGAACAAGCTCTCAGAATTCAGTACTGAACTAGTTAAAGTGCTACATTTAACTTTGACAAACTTTGTGGTCTCTGATAATGTACTTTAATATACGAGTAAGAAGACATTGTGCAGACAATAGTCAGATTATATTGGCAGTAGTTTCTAATCAAGTATTGACTGCCTCATCAGCCAAGACATGGGTAGAAATCACTGCTTTGCTGATATACAGACATGGTGTAGTGGAAAACCTGTGAATTTGTCTGATGTTAAAATGGTTAAAATAGACTGGAGGGCTCCATCAGATTAATTGTGTAAACACAAATTTTAGAATCAGTTAAATTGGGCCTAAAAAAGTTAAAAATTTGTTTCTCTGGCCATCCTGCATGATCCTTTTGGCTGCCACATACTCTCTTTTTATTACGAATGCAAACCTAAAAAAATAAAACTTAAATGGTTTTTGGCGGGTATTTTAATAAAATTGATAAATTTGTCCGTTGAGTGCAACAAGGCTTTGCAATGCCTTAGTATTGCAAAGCCTTCTAGCACTCATGGGATGAAATACACCAGCACCCATGCCATTCTGTAGATTATGAGGCATAAAGCATAAAGCAAACCCAGAACATGAACTTTTGATGGCAAAGAAATAATTAAAAAATAAAATTAGAAAAATGCCTGGCCACCTGCAATTTTACAAAAAAAGGCCTGAGAAGCAGAAGATCTGATTTGTGGAGTCTTATCAAGGAATTGTTTGGTAGGCATTACATCTTGAGCTGTATATAATAAATAGAAATAAGTAGTAATAAATTAACTCTTATTTCTCAAGTTTGTCGGGGTTAAGTGAATCATGAAATAGTTAAACAAAACTTTAAGCAGCTGGAATCTTGAAGTGTAATTAAATGTTATTACTACTTTCAGAGGTGTACAAGTTGAAGGAGGTATACATCTTCCTTTCAAAAAATTAACCTCTGACATGACCTCCCTATAAGAGAAGATTCTTTGGATTTATCTTATGCAGGTTGCAAGTATTTGTAAAGTTGCCCTGGTAATGCCAAACTTCTCACTTTTCTCTCATGGAAATGGTCAGTTTGCTCCACTATCATTTCTCAGTTCAACACAGTAAAGACACACTGCATTTCATCCTGCGATATTTCAACAGAGCTTAAAATTCATGAGAGAATCAAAATCAATTCTCGCAGAGGATCCTCACAAGGAAAACAGTGAGAATCAGCTTTGATTCTTGCAAAATGTACATTTGATTCACGTCATAGAGTCTGTCAGGGCAAAGCCAGTCTAAAAGGGAGGAGGCCCCCTACACTCAAGTTCAGATATATGTATATATTTCTTCTCTCTGTGTAGTAAGCACACATGTTTTAATTAGATAATTATCCTTAGGTGATTCACAGTGGGATACTTCTCTGGCATATTACTAGCCAGAATAAAATGTTTCCATGCCATCTAAAGTCAATTAATATCAAAGTGACTGACACTTTCAATCGTCACGGCTATCAAGTATATTATTTCTTGGGATACGCTTGATGGCATATGCATTGGCGCACAGTGATTTTATCTTCAGAAATGTTGCATGCCATGTTTTGGCATCTTGGAATATTACTATCTGACCATCCCAAGACCAGGTATAAAGTATGGGGAACAAGCTAGTTCTGTGAGACTTGGGTTCCGACCGTTTAGGAGTGAGACTTGGGTTTCGGCCGAATAGGAGACGCCATATAGGGTCTCGTGCGAGTGGAATTGCTGGGCAATCCACGAAGCTCCGTTGTATGTCGCTACTGTCAGATTAGGTGGATGAAGTAGACTACAAGCCTGAATTTAGAGAATAAATTACGAACCCAAGTAAAGGCTAAGTTTAGATGTCATTAGCTAGGATCGACTCGCACCTGTGTCAAAGTGTAGGCTATTGTATTGTGGTATTAACCCTTAGGAACGCAGAGGTTGATCATGTGGTAGCCTGTGTTAGTATCAGAGTGTTGTGAGTATCGACTCAAAAGTCGACAAGTGACAATTCACTCAAGCTCATTTTGAAGTTGTGAGTTCTGCATGAACTGTGTGTATTTCAAAAGGACAGGAACATTCAAGGAGAGTTCTATCAAAGGACACATGTATAAGGTATGTGACGTAGACTTGCTAAACTAGCCGACAAAGTGGATAAACTGAATCCAAATCAGAACTATGTTGCCACAAGATAATTAACATTGCTAGTCGGGATCCTCTGGCAGACAGAGCTGCAGACGCACACAGATGCAAAAGATTAAGACTGTGTTTTAAGTTCCTGTTGCAAGCCCGCGACTGACATTTTGAGAGAGTACTATAGTGCCAGTACAGGGCTATAGATAGTCTGAATTGATGAAAAACTATTTAACCCCTGTGATAAGCCTTTGATTTGTGTTGATCAAATTGTTAAATGTGTTGAAGATGGAATGAGTTTATTAGCTCACCTGACTGAAAGTCAGGGTGAGCTTTTCTTATCACTCTTCGTCCGTCATCCTGCATGAAGGTGATGTTTGAGCCTCTTTCTCCTAAACCACTGGCCACATTTTAATTAAATTTCATGTAAGTAGTGGTTATATAGGGGCATTTTGATTTTTATGCAAATTAGGTTTCGGCTCATATTGAACAGAGGGGTGAGGAAAAAATGGCCAAATTTTTTGAAAATCTTCTTCTAATGAACCACCAGTAGCAGAGACTTAATATGTGGTATACAGAGTCCTTTTGAGGTTTAGAATCAAGTTTGTTCAAGAGAAGTTTGTCGGGCATTATTTGCCTTCGTTATGGGAGGGGCAAAAATTTTGGCCACGCCTAAAATGTCTATTTTCAGAACCGTGAGGTCGATTTGAACCAAATTTGATATGAGCTGATAATGGGTCATAAGTAGTTGATTGATGCAAAAAAAATTTTTCTCATTGCCCCATGGGAACCTCGGGAGCTAAAAATAGGAAAAACCTTAAAACTGCCATATCTCCAAAACTACACGGCACAGAGAATTCATATTTTGTATAAAGCTTACTTTTATCCAGTAGAATAGAATGGTTAAAAAATCCCTATCGGTTTGATCACAAGGTACTTTTTTCAGGACTTTTGAAAAAGTGCTGAGTCAGCACTTTTTAACACTGTAGGCAATGGGAAAAATATTAAAAAATCTTCTTCTCCAGATCCAGCAGGCAGAATCTTTTGATATTTTGTATGCAACATTGTAGGGTGGATCTGATTCAAGTTTGTTCAAATCGGCTCCCTGGGTTCATATTTGGGCTCAGTATAGGAGCCCAATTTCGAACTTAGTGCATTGCAGTCAAATTTCTTAAAAAATCTTCTTCTCCAGATCCAGCAGGCAGAATCTTTTGATATTTGGTATGCAACATTGTAGGGTGGATCTGATTCAAGTTTGTTCAAATCGGCCCCCTAGATTCATATTTGGGGTCACTATAGAAGCCCGAATTCAAACTTAATGCATTTCAGGCAAATTTCTTAAAAAATATCTTCTTCTCCAGATCCAGCATGCAGAATCTTTTGATATTTGGTATGCAACATTGTGGGGTGGATCTGATTCAAGTTTGTTCAAATCGGCTCCCTGGGTTTATATTTGGGCTCAGTATAGGAGCCCAAATTTGAACTTAGTGCATTTCAGGCAAATTTCTTTGAAAATCTTCTTCTCAAGATCCAGCAGGCAGAATCTTTTGATATTGGGTATGCACCATGCTTAGGGGGGTGAGATTCAAGTTTGTTCAAGCCAAGTCCCTGGGTTTATATTTGGGCTCACTGTGGTAGCCCGAATTATAACTTAGTTCAAAATGAGGAATTTTCTTTAAAAATCTTCTTCAGATCCAGCAGTCGGAATGTTTTGATATTTGGTATGCAGCATCCTTAGGGGGGTGAGATTCAAGTTTGTTCAAGCCATGTCTCTAGGTACAATTTGAGGGCTCACTGTGGGAGTCCAAATGATAACTTAATTCAAAATGAGTAATTTTCTTTAAAAATCTTCTGCTTCAGATCCAGCAGTCGGAATGTTTTGATATTTGGTATGCAGCATTCTTAGGGGGGGTGAGATTCAAGTTTGTTCAAGCCATCGAAATGTTTTGATATTTGGTATGCAGCATCCTTAGGGGGGTGAGATTCAAGTTTGTTCAAGCCATGTCTCTAGGTACATTTTTAGGGCTCACTGTGGGAGTCCGAATGATAACTTAGTTCAAAATGAGTAATTTTCTTTAAAAATCTTCTGCTTCAGATCCAGCACTCGGAATGTTTTGATATTTGGTACTCAGCATTCCTAGGGGGGTGAGATTCAAGTTTGTTCAAGCCATGTCCCTAGGTCCATATTTGGACTCACTGTGGGAGCTCGAATTGTAACTTAGTTCAAAATGAGGAATTTTCTTTAAAAAATCTTCTTCTTCAGATCCAGCATTCAGAATGTTTTGATATTTGGTGTGCAGCATCCTTGGGGGGTGAGATTCAAGTTTGTTAAAGCCAAGTCCCTGGGTTCATATATGGGCTCCCTGTAGGAGCCCGAATTATAACTTAGTTCAATATGAGGAATATTCTTTAAAAATCTTTTTTTTAGATCCACTGGTCAGAATCTTTGGATACTTGGTATAAGCTTTTCTTAGGAGGAGCAGATGCAACTTGTTGAAATCAATTCTCTGGGTTGATATTTAGGCTACCATGTCAGGTGAGCGCCCTCAGGGTCCCTGGGGCCTCTTGTTTTAAATGTAAATGAAAGAATCGTTGTTACTTTAATCATTGTTTCCTTTCCGCAGGATGAAGTGATTAGAAATCACACCTAACAAAGAACGAACCTATATTTCGAGTTCACTCGGCAGGGAAGAAAATCATAGTGTGGTCTCAACTCTGCACTTCGAGCCGAGTTTGGGCCATGCCCGGATTCCGACCCTCCTTGTTGGCTCGTCCCCCAATATCTTTAATGGCGAGGCTAAACAACCCCATGTCAACCCCTCCCACGCAGATGAAGGTGTTTGACAGATTCTAGCGAGTCTTTAAAGTTATTGAGATTTCTACTTATTTTTTGCTCCCTCATAATAAGGACTCACATTGACTTGGCAGTGGTGTTGGGTGAAGACTTCACTAGATGTCACTGCCAAGGTACTGTAACTTCCATCAGCAAGACTACCAAAGGCCTGTATGTTGGAATGTGTTCTGTATGTATATACAAGACAAGAAACTCTCCCTAAGTGGGGGCATGGTGGCACTGTGTACTAAGACGTACTGGACATCAGTGGTATACCTGTCTTCAACCAATGCTAACCCTGCTGGTGTGGGTTAGTACTTGGCAAGTGTTTCCAATAATCAAAGCTGAATCTCACAAATTGGAATGAATTTTAGGTGTTATTTCAACAGAATTACACTATTTAAAAGAGCTGAAACTTCTTGTTCAGAAGTGAATGTTTATTTCTCATTTGTCAGATGATTTTTTAACTTATAAAATATTAATTATCTTGCAGAATATTGTTTTCTCAATTTATAGGAATTGGAACAAGATACCTTGAAGAATGTTTCCTTAACTGCAGAACCTGGGAAACTGGTTGCTGTCATTGGACCAGTAGGAGCAGGCAAGGTTTGTGATTTTTCAAAGTGTTAACTGGTTGTGTGCTAAATTATTTTTCAAAGATGATTTGAAACATGGGAATTTTTTTTTCAAAGAAACCAAACTACCAGCAAGAGTAGCTTTGGTTTAGCGAGATATTGTTCATCAATAATTGTTTAGTTATAATTTATTGGAGAGTGCCAACAGGCACTCTCCAATAAATTGTAACCAAACAATTTTAATTAACAAAATTTTGTCTCCTCCTGAGGAAGCATTAAGCTAAGGCATCCAGTGTAAAGCCACTAATGTGACTTCTAGCACTTTTCAGTGGAGCCATGAGAGTGGCTTCCAGCTCTCAACCAGTTAATGCCTTTGAGTCCTCTTTTGTTTGATAATCTCAAAAACTGAAATTATTTCATCTCACTTGAAATGAAAAAGAAAACAGTTTTTATGCCCCCCCGACTTAGGTCTGGTGGCATATTGTGATTGAAGTGTGTGTGTGTGTGTGTGACCCCGTCCGAGTCGAAAACTGTTAGGGCCACAGTCATCACACTTCACACAATTATAAAGGACTATGGGAGGATGTGTCACACACCATAGCCAGGTTCGTACCTTCAAGGTCAAGGTCACATTTCAAGGTCACACTAAAAATCGGTCAATATTCGTGTCTCAGTCATAACTCAGAAACGAATCATAGTACAATTATTAAACTTTTTACAAATGTTAAGGACAGTCAGAAGGTGTGTCGCATATAATAGTTTCTGCCTCATCTGCAAGGTGAAGGTCACAAGGGGAGAGGCATGTATTACCTTAGTAACATTCTTCTTGTTCTTATAATCTTGCAATGCTTGTTTCCCCCATTAATTGTGAGAATGAATCTTATCAGCATCCACTCTATTTCCTGCCACAGATTTGATTGACCTACTGGTTTTAATCCTCAAGGTTTGGGAGACATTGTACCCAAAACAACCTGTTTCTCTTGTGGCTTGGCTGTTAATTTTGGTTATGGCATGTCTGCCTGTGCATAGACAGTCAAGACTTGATTAGAAATCACGACAAGGTTAAGTGTATTCGAGTAGGGAATACTTTCTGGTGAACATGTGTTACAGTGTACCATGATTGAACAGGCCATATCAACAGAATACATATCTTTCCATGTGTTCTGTTGAATTGGCCTTATAGTTAGAAAATTGCCTGTATCACTTTTATACAAGGTTTTTTGTTGACTTGATCAGAATTCTAGAATGTAAGAGCCTCAGTACATAAAATCATTGTTGCCTACCAAGATATTGTCTTCTCTCGCAGTTAGTATGTATCAACAATGAGTCATATTTATAGGAATATATACATTGTGTTCAACGGTTTCACATATTTTAATGGGCTGCTGCATGTGTGGTTTTATATCGACCTTGATATCAGTCCATGGTATTGAGAGGTCACTCTGGGTCTGATTGTCAGAATTACCCATGACTGTGATACACATAATGTAATTGTCCTTGTTTACCATTCGCCATATGCTCATCAATCCATCTGTATATCGTTATGACTAAAGGAATTATTATTGACTTCTCTGATTCATTTGCGATATTTTTATTCAAATTTGGCACCATTGAGTCATTTGCAATAAACTGTTTTCATCTAAATTTTATTGAAGCTTTAGTAAAGTTTTCATCACTTACCATTTAACTGGTTGAGTGTCAGTAGCCACTATCAGGGCTTTCAAAAAATGAGAGTACCAGAGCAAAAGCCAACATTTTCGTAGCTCATGTTTCATATTCAGTCAAATGCAAATAATATATTGTTTATATACATTTGTTTTATTACACATTATTCGAGAGTGCCCATTGGCACTCTCCAATAATGTTTAATAAAACAAATTATTCCATAGAAAAAATGTACTTTTTACTTGTAAATAAGAACCTAAGATCTGAATGAAAAATATTAAAAAAAATCCACAATTGGTGTTGCCAGAGGGTGTTTAAAACTTTCCTGACATAGAATCAATTCTGGCACCTCCTGCACTATATTCTTAGACTTTTGATTGAAATTCATGTATATGCACATATTGATAATAATATTTATGTATTTTATCCTTTTCAGTCATCACTGTTGATGTCCATTCTGGGAGAGCTGCCAGCTGATGAGGGCAGTGTGGCAGTGAAGGGAAGGGTATCTTATGTTGCACAGCAACCATGGGTCTTCTCTGCTACACTCCGTCAGAATATTATATTTGGTAATAATTTTGACCAAAAAAAATATGATAGAATCATCAAACTATGTGCCTTAAACAGGGTGAGTGATTGTGTTTTTTTCTTTGTTCATTTATTAGTAAAAAAACATACCTTTATTACAAATAGCTGAGTACAGAGAATAAAATCTCAAATTTTGAGATAACCTATTTAACATTCATCTGGATATAATAAAGAGGACCGATTAGGCCTAAAAAAATAAAAAATCTGTTTCTCAGGCCCTCCCACATGGTCCTTTTGACTGCCGCATGCTCTCTTTTTATAACCAATTTAAACTTGAAAAAAATAAAAATTAAATGGTTTATGTCTGATATTATACCCAAGTTAAAAAAATTGATGAATTTGTCCCTTGAGTGCAAGAAGGCTTTGCAATGCTTTAGCATTGCAAAGCCTTCTTGCACTCAAGGGATCAAATACACCACCACCCATGCTATTCTGTAGATTATGAGGCCTAAAACTTAAACCAAGAACACGAACTTTTAATGGCAAAGAAGTAATTACTGAAATAAAAAATAAAATAAAAAAACGCTCACCCGCATGCAATTTCACAAATAATGGCCTGAGAAACAGAAGATCTACTTTGTGTGGCCTTACAGTACTGCCATCGTGGACAGGTCAAAATCTATGAGTGGGCATTTTTCCACGCATATAATTCAGAGATAATCTGCTATGACACCAAACGAAATTTCCACCAATGAAGCACCGGGTAATAACAGATTTTGAAAGCGTCTGCAGTAAGTGCAGGTGGTGTCAGCTGTCTTAGGGAGTTTGATCATTGAAGAGAGGGGTCTTCCTACAGGAACATTTGAAAACAGTGCTATCAAATAAGGTGATAAGACGTTTTGATGAACTGTTTGTATTTCCAGATGAACAACTTTTCGGTTATCTGTTTTTTCATTTAGATAACCACCAGAGGAATGATAAAATCATTCTCTGAAATTTTATGGCCTGTAGTAGGTGTTCAAACCCCTGGCGAGAGAGTTTCCTTCTGAATCAACTGCCTAGTGGAACTAGACGAAACCACTACACTCCTCTTGACCACTGTAATTGTTGGTTGTCGAGTGGTGTGCATGGTTAAGCATCGTTACACTTCCTGAGAAGTTTTCAGGAGAGCAAATAATTCCTGCTTTATCAATCTGTCTGTACATTTGCTCATTCTAACTTTGTCCAATCTATTAAAAATGATTCAGTGACAGATGCTGTTCATACTTCACACATTGCTTGCTCATTACCCAAGGGATGTGTCATGACAATTCGTCCATACTAACTTTGCCCACACCAAAACCAAAAAAAACTTTATTCAATTGGCAGATCTCTTTCATGCTTTCATGCTGTGATTGGTCAGCCATGATGGCAGCATGGGCACGTGACCTAGATTTGTTTAACACAGTCTTCAGTTCATGTTTATGAAGCGATTTCATTGTAACTTTGTAGGATGACTCGGTATGATGTCTAGATGAGAGTGTCCTATTTTGGTCACGATCAGTCAGCCGCTACTGCCGCTTGAGCATGTGATCTTGGTTCCTTTAGCACTGCCTATAGGTTATATTTATGAAGGGATTTCATTGTAACTGGGTTGGATGACTCGGTATGATATCTAGTTACTTCATCCTGTAGCCTTGATTTGGTTGAGATCGGTTAACCATGAGTGCCGCACGAGTTCAAGTTTAAATTCCTTTATCACAGTCTACACATCTTATGATTCTTATTGAATGCATAAACTATAAGATACAGAACTCAACGTATTGTCAGTTGTCACAATTGCTGTCTTGTTTAATCATCCTTTCATAAACATGGAACATCCTTTCTTTTTGTAATATGTCTAGATGAGAACATCCCAGTTTGGTCATGATTTGTCAACTGTGACAGCTGTGTGGGTTTGAATCCTAAAGTCTTTATATGTATTTATGAAGCAATTTCATTGTAACTTGGAAGTATGACTTGTTCTGATGTCTAGATGAGACCATCATACCTGTTTTTTGGTCTAAATTGGTCATACTGATGAACAGTAAGGGCCTCACAAGCCCTTGCTCTTAAAACCTTCAACATAGCCTATAGGCTGCATTTATGAGGTTATTTTGTTGCAATTTGGTTAAGTTACTTGGTGTTGTGATGTCCAAATGGATTTCTGAATGAATATCCAGATGAATTTCCCATTTTGGTTCAGATTGATCAACCAAGAGAGCTGTACGATGCCCCAGGCCTCAGACCTAATTCTTTTACCACACTCTACAGGTAGCTTTTTGGAATGATTTTACTGTAACTTGATAACTTTGGTTGACATACGTTAACTGTGAGGGCCACATCCACCCAGGCCTCATTTCTTTAGTACAGTCTACACCTCAAATTATTCTTAATGAAAACATAGCATGTAGGGTACAGAACTTAACATATTCTCAATTATCACAATTCTTGTCTTATTTCATAAACATTGAACATTATCCTTTTCATCAAATACTGCACACAGTCAAGTTAAGCAACAGTGTCATTGACACTTTCATTAATTTTTTACCTCCCTTGATGTGCTTCTGCAATGTTTACTGGAATACAGGCAACATTGGAGAGACACTTGAAGGGAGGTAACTAAACTGAACAACAAATTTTACAAATTGAAAACGCATCTGTGACATACATGTGACATTACAATCATCTGCCATTGAAGAAACTAAATTTTATTTTAGTTTTTATCTCCATTTTATTCTCCTATTGTGATGTCTGCCTCATGAAATCATATTGCAGACTACCGGCTGAACACATTGTATTTATTCATTAATGTTATGTACTCCATGCAATGTTGTGTTATCGAAGGCCAGTGACGTCAGCCAGCTGGAAAACTTCCTGGCCACTATCAAAAACAAAAGTCTGCCCATTTATTGTGTTAATTGAGCTCATTAGTGTTAACTCTGGTTTTCCAAACACTTCTGAAATGGACAGAAACTGCATTCTTTGAACAGTGTTAGGTTTTGTGTATACCAAATATGATAAGTTTCCACATTCCATAAATTTAGCATATTTTTATACACCATCCTTGCGAGGGCAGATTCAAGTGTGTTTAACTCAAGTCCATGAGTTCATATTTTGCCTCCCTCCAGTGCAATATGATATTTGGTAAGAAAACAAATTTTATTTCAGTTGAATGGTCTGTTTTCATTAGTGATTACACAAACAGAAAGCACCAATGTGTCCAAACAAAATCCTGGTTTCAGTCACGTCTTTGTTGATGGTCATTTCGCTCCATTTCTTCACACAACTACTGTCTTTCAGAAGCACTGAATATTTCAACCATCTCAACCCAACATTTTAACCAGCCTTGGTTGTCTTTTCAGAGAGAATCCCTTCTGTTGTTTTTCAACATAATCTCAAGCCAAGCATAGGGTTGTATTTGGTGTAGGGAGGTGAGAAATAGACATCATTTTTCAGAGCCTTTTTGGTGACAGTCATTGCAGCATACAGATATGTATAAGGGGACACTTCCTTTTTGCCTCCATCTTTTTGATCCCTCAAAAAGCAATGCCCTTATTCCTTGTAGACAAGTTGACCCAGGGTGAGCAGTTTAGGCTCATTTTAGACTGTTTTTATCCCCCTGAAAAAAGTTTTGGGAGATATAGCCCTGGCACTGGCTGTCGACAGACTTGGTTTCCGCTCTCTAACTAAACGTTCGCTTGACCGACTAAAACCAAAGTTGGCATGTGGGTTAGGCACGATCAGAGTTAGAAACTTATTTATTTTGGTATCATTGTGCCAAAGGTTAAGGTCACAGTGACTGTGAACTTTAATTTTTATTAGCTTAACTTGACAAAGTCAAGATAAGTTATTGCCATCATGCGTGCAGAAGTCTGTTAGTCTGTGAGTCTGTACACATTTTCTTTTAGCAAAGGCTACACCCTGTCGTTCTTGTCCGATCATCACAAAATTTCATATGCAGGTTTGAGGTCATGTCTAGATGAGAATGTCCCCTTTTGGTGATGGCTGCCCGAGCCCAAAAATCGAAAACCTTTAGCACAGTCTACAGGTCATAATTATGAAGGGATTTCATGGTAACTTGGTAGGCTGACTCTGTATAATATCTAGATGAGAACGTTCCCTTTTGGTCATGATCTGTCTATCGTGACGGCTGCCCAAGTGCGAAACCCAAAAACTTTTAGCACAGTCTACAGGTCATATATAATATGGAGGGATTTCATTGTAACTTGGTAGGATGACTCTGTATGATGTCTAGATGAGAACTTCCCCATTTGGTCGTGATCTGTCAACTGTGATGACTGCACAAGCCCAAAACCCGAAAACCTTTAGCACAGTCTTCAGGTCATATTTATAGAGGGATTTCATTGTAACTTGGTACAATGACTCCATATAATGTCTAGATGAGAACGTCCCCTTTTGGTCGCGATTGGTCAACTGTTATGGCTACAGGGGCCCTGAAGCCTGAAAACCTTTAACACAGTCTACAGATCGTATTTATGAAGGGATTTCATTGTTACTTGATAGGATGACTCCAGATAATGTCTAGATGAGAATGTCTCCTTTTGGTCGTGATCATTCGGCCGTGATGGCTGCCCAAGCCCAAAATCTGAAAACCTTTAGCACAGACTACAGGGCGTGATTTATGAAGGGATTTCATTGTAACATGGTAGGATGACTCAGTATAATGTCTAGATGAGGACTGTCCCCCTTTTGGTTGCGCTTGGTCAACCATGATGGTTGCACAAGCCCAAAACCCAAAAACCTTCAGCACAGTCTACAGGTCGTATTTATGAAGGGATTTCATGGTAAGTTGGTAGGATGACTCTATATAATATCTAGATGAGAATGTCCCCTTTTGGTCATGATCTGCCAACCGTGATGGCAACCAAGCCCGAAACCCAAAAACTTTTAACACAGTCTACAGGTCATACTTAATATGGAGGGATTTCATTGTAACATGATAGAATGACTCTGTATGATGTCTAGATGAGAACTTCCCCATTTGGTTGTGATCTCTCAACTGTGATGACTGCCCAAGCCCAAAACCCGAAAACCTTTAGCACATTATACAGGTCATATTTATGGAGAGATTTCATTGTACCTTGGTAGGATGACTCCATATAATGTCTAGATGAGAACATCCCTTTTGGTTGTGATCATTCAACCTAACAGCTGCCTGAGACCAAAACTCTAAAACCTTTATCGCAGACTACAGGACGTATTTATGAAGGGATTTCATTGTAACTTGGTAGGATGACTCAGTATCGAAACCAAAAGGTTTCCCCTTTTGGTTTCGATCAGTCAACCATGATTGCTACACATGCCCGAAACCCGAAAACCTTTAGCAGAGTCTACAGGCCATATTTATGAAAGGATTTTATTGGAACTTGATAGGATGACTCATTTTGAAATAATTTCACTGTAACTTGGTAACTTTGGTTGACATACATTAACTGTGAGGGCCACATACATTAACTGTGAGGGCCACATTAACCCACCCCTCAATTCTTTAGTACTGTCTACACCTCAAATTATTATACCCCCCGCAAACAAAGTTTGAGGGGGTATATAGGAATCACCCTGACCGTCTGTCTGTCCATCTGTCCGTCTGTCCATCCATCGTAAGCGCAACTCCTCCTAAACCGTTTGAAGAATTTTCATGAAACTTTACACAATGGAAGAACTCCATATGGGAATGTGCATGAAGCAATATAATTCCGTTCTGACATTTCCAAGGGGAGATAATCTGTCCGTCTGACCATCCTTGTAAGCGCAACTCCTCCTAAATCGTTTGAACAATTTTCATGAAACTTTACACAATGCAAGAACTGCATATGAAGATGTGCATGAAGCAATATAATTCCATTCTGACATTTCCAAGGGGAGGTAATCTAACTTATACCATCTGGTCATCCTTGTAAGCGCAACTCCTCCTAAACCGTTTGAAGAATTTTCATGAAACTTTACACAATGGAAGAACTCCATATGAAGATGTGCATGAAGCAATATAATTCCGTTCTGACATTTCCAAGGGGAGATAATCTAACTTATACCGTCTGTCCATCCTTGTAAGCACAACGCCTCCTAAACCATTTGAAGAATTTTCATTTTTATTGAAAACATAGCATACAGGGAACAGAAATTAACATATTCCCAATTATTAGCTCACCTGACTGAAAGTCAGGGTGAGCTTTTCTGATCACTTTTCGTCCGTCGTCCGGCGTCCGTCGTCCGTCTTCCGTCGTCCGGCGTGAAGGTGGTGTTTGGGTCTTTTTCTTCCAAACCACTGGCCGCATGTTAATGAAATTTCATGTGAGTAGGGGTTATATAGCGGCATTTTGATTTTTGGGCAAATTAGGTTTCGGCTCATATTGAGCAGAGGGGTGGGGCAAAAATGCTCCAATTCTTAAAAAATCTTCTTCTCAAGAACCAGCAATAGCAGAGACTTGATATTTGGTATGCAGCTTCCTTTTGAGGTGTAGACTCAAGTTTGTTCAAGAGAAGTTTGTAGGTCTATACTTGGCGATGTTATGGGAGGAGCAAAAATTTTGGCCCCACCCCAAATTTCTATTTTTTAAACCGAGAGGCCAATTTGAACCAAATTTTATGTGAGGGCTTATTGGGTCATAAGTACCTAATTTATGCAGAAATTTTTTTTCCTGTAGCCCCGTGGGAACCACAGGAGCTAAAAATAGAAAAAAATTAAAACGCCTATATCTCAAAAACTGCACGGCAGTGAGAATTTTTATTTGGTGTGAAGCTTTCTTGGGACCAACAGAAAGGATTGGTAAAAAAAAATTGCTATCGGTTTTATCATAGGGTACTTTTTCGGGACTCTGAAAAAGTGCTGAGTCAGTATTTTTTAACACAGTAGGCAATGGGAAAAAAATAAAGAATTGTTTTCTTCCAAACCACTGCTCTAAAAGCTTTCATATTTTACATATAACATCTTTGGAACATTGATTCACATATTTGTAGAAATCAAATTCCTCGGTCCATATTTGGGTTCCCTATGGGAACCCAAATGTTCAAATTAGTGCAATATGAGGGATATATTTTAAAAATCTTCTTCTTCGGATCCACAAATCAGAATCTTTTGATATTTGCTATGCATCATCCTTAGGGGGGTGAGATTGATGTTTGTTCAAGCCAAGTCCCTGAGTTCATATTTGGACTCCCTTTGGGAACCCAAATTGTAACTTAGTGCAATACGAAGTATATTCTTTTAAAATCTTCTTCTTCGCATCCACCGGTCAGAATCTTTTGATATTTGGTATACAGTATGCTTAGGGAGGTGAGATTCAAGTTTGTTCAAGTCAAGTCCTTCGGCTCATATTTGGTCTCCCTGTGGGAGCCCAAATTATAACTTAGTTCAATATGAGGAATATTCTTTAAAAAAAATTTTTTTTTCAGATCCACCAGTCAAAATGTTTTGATATTTGATGTACAGCATTCTTAGGGGCTGAGAGTGAAGTTTGGTAAAGCCAAGTACCTGGGTTCATATTTGGGCTCACTGTGGGAGCCCAAATTATACCAAAATTTTTATTTTCCAAACCAAAAAGTCGATTTGAACCAAATTTGATATGAGGGCTTATTGGGTCATAAGTACCTAATTTATGCCGAAAATTGTTTTCCTGTCCCCCACGGGAACTGCAGGAGCTAAAAAATTTTTTTCTTTTTAAATGCCCATATCTCCAGAACTACATGGCACTGAGAATTTTTATATGGTGTGAAGCTTCCTTAGGACCGGAAGAAAAAAATGGTAAAAATTTTATCATAAGGTTCTTTTCTAGGACTAAAAGTGCCGAGTCATCATTTTTTAACAGTGTAGCTAATGGGAATAACGTTGAAGAATCTTCTTCTCCCAAAACACTGCTTCAGAAGCTTTTATTTTTGGGCTCCCTATGGGAGCCCATGTATAACTTAGTTCAGTATGAGAAATATTCTTAAAAAATCTTTTTTTTCTGTTACTCCTGTCAGAATCTTTTGATATTTGATTTTTGATTTTCTTAGAAGTGGCAAATTGAAGTTTGTTCAAGTTCTGCTTTATTGATAAAATTGGGCCCAGTAGTAACCAATTCCTGCATTGAAAGCCCTGTAAAGTGGGCAGTGATAGGCATAAACGATTGACCAAACTTGATATTATAATTACGCCTCTGTAAGATGTAGCCTTAGATGCTGAAAGTGACCTTAAATTCCAATAAATAAATAGATAAATTATTGAGTACCCAATATGGGTATCTAACATATGAACACTTTGGGTTACTAAGTAGGGTAAACAATTTTATGTTGAAAAACTGATAACAAGGCAGAATCCCTTGTTTAAATTATACATGACTACTTTGCGGTAATGACAATCTAAAAGTACAGTATCTTGAAAAGACTTTGTGTTGTTTTTTATTAGTTCAATTTTTAGCTTTTCTTGACAAAGTCAAGCTATGCTATTGTCATGGGGCATGCGGAAGTCTGTGAGTCTGTCTGTCCACAATTTGTTCGGCACAGGCTATAGGCCATAGTTCTTATCTATCATCACCAAATTTGAGATGCATGTTCGCGTTGGTGTCTAGATGAGATCGTCATATTTTGGTTATGACTGGCTGCTTACATTGGCTGCTGCAGCAGCCATCGTGAATTTTGTATGGCGCAGCCTACAGGCCGTAGTTCTCATCTGATCATCACGAAATTTCATCTGCATATTCGGGTTGATGTCCAGATGAGAACGTCCTATTTTGGTCTCAGTTGGCTGCACACAGTGGCTGCTGCAGCAGCCGCAGTGTGGGTTGATTTTAAAAATTGTTATCTTACGCAAATTTCTTGAAATTTGGCAGGTTGTCTTAGATTGATGAGTAGATGAGACCTTCCTATTTTGATCGTGGCTGCCCCCAGGGTGGGTGAATTGAGGGGTGAAGTTGTTTTATCTTATTTTTGTTATACCACATTTGGATGAAAAAGACAATAATACGCTGAAAGAAATTGTCTTTGTGTGGTGAATGTAATATGATATTTCAGGCATGTAGGACACTGTTATGACTGCGAGTGTTTAGATCAGCAAGTACATTTTAAATGTGTATATATTTTGCCCACTTGATGAAATTTGATATGCAAGTTGTTTTTTTTTTTGTTTCAACCATGACTACTTTTCCTAAAGTTTGACTTCAAATCCGCCAATGGTAGCATGGCTGCTTCAGCCATGATTTTTTTTCTCCCAATTTCAACGAAATTTCATATGCAGGTTTAGTTTTATCAGTACTTTTCATAATGGTTGGCTTCAAATCAGCCAATGGTAGCATGGCTGCTGCAGCTGTGTCATTTTTCTTCCAATTTTGACCAACTTGGTCTGAGATGGGTAGTTTCACTGGTAGATTAGCCTTGAATGGGGTCGAAAACTAAGAGTCAACCAATGTAGCATTGCTGCTTCAGACATATATTTTTCACTCCAATTTTAATGGAATTACCAAAAAAAAGTCAATAATTATGGCGCAATTTACTTAAATGTTACGTAAGTTAAGTAATTATAACATTACTCTTAGAAATATACCATAAGATCAAGATAAGCTACAGTGTCATTGACACTTTCGAAACTGCACTGGTAAAGGGATTAACACAACATTGAATGCAGTTGGGACCCAAGCCATGTCAATATCCTTGTCAAATTACGCCTGGATGTCAAATTGTATACTGATCAATCCATAAATGGTGAGACTATAGCATAATAAAAAGCCATGTAGAAACTGCACTTTTAAAAGTCTACGCAACATTGCATGCTTTCGGGACCCACCCATGTCATTTTTCGACTCCTCCCATGGGCCAACTTTGTTTGGGGCCAACCTCTCCCTTGGGCCAACTTCTTTTTCGGGTTGTCTTTGTTTTGGGCCGACTTCTCTCGTGGGATGACTTTGTATGGGGCCGACTTCTCTTAATAATAATAACTCTTTGGCCATCCACTGATTTGTGGCTGTTCTCATAAGAGAAGGCCATCATTCCCTCTGCCCCTCACCCCCTCCTCTCCTCCCAGCATTCAGATATAAAGTGTTTAATAGTGTCCCTCACTTCCCCTTTTTCAACTTCTTCAATCAGATCAGCACTCCTACCCTGTCCCTCGTGTCCCCCCCCCCCCCTCAGCCATCTATCCTTTGTTTCTCCACCCCATTTCTTTATTATTCTTCCAGTAAATTTTAATCTATGAGGTATATACTATGGGCATTCCAAGAGAAAATGTCCCAGGGTCTTCACTACTCCAGAGTGCCACATTTGGCATCCCTTTTCCCCATCTCTCCCAATTTCCCCCCTAAGCTCCAGTGATCTTGATCTCAGTTTGAACAGTAGTGACCCCCAAAGGTGCCATCTAGGTACTTTTCAAAGTTCTTTATATTGTAACCCCTGCAGTGATCTTTTCACGCTAACTCCTGCTCGCCAGTTTCGATTGCAGTATATGCTCAACCAGCCTGGAAACCTCATACATGCGTCTTGTGGGCCAATTTGTTTTGTGCTGACTTCTCTCGGGGATCGACTTTGTTTGGGACGACTTCTCTTATGTTCAAAAACATGTGGTCAAATGACTTTTTAAAAGACCCAAAAGACCCGGATCCTCACACCTAATTTTGGTAAACATGGCTTCCCCAGGAATTAGGCACGGCAATAGGCAATGTAGTTGTTAAACATGCGGCAATCTAGCATGGGTTCTACCACGATATTGCCGATTGTCGAGGCTAATTTTGATAAACATGGCACCCCAGGCAACTTGTGGTATTTATTAGCTCACCTGACTTTCAGTCAGGAGAGCTATAGTGATCACTCACCGTCCGTCGTCCGCCGTCTGTGAACATGGTGTTTGCGTCTTCTCCTCCCAAACCGCTGAAACAATTTAATTGATATTTGAGATAATAGTTTATGACATCGCAATTTGATTTTGTTCAAATCAAGTTGCCCCGCCCGTGTGTAGGGCCACACCCAAAAAGTGTGCTGAAATCTTAAAAAATCTTCTTCTCATGAACCAGCAGTAGCAGAGACTTGATATTTGGTGTGCAGCTTCCTTTTGAGGTGTAGACTCAGATTTGTTCAAGAGAAGTTTGTGGGGCTATACTTGGCGTCGTCATGGGAGAGGCAAAATTTTTGGCCCTGCCCAAAATTTCTATTTTCCAAACCGAGAGGCTGATTTGAACCAAATTTTATGTGAGGGCTTATTGGGTCATAATTACCTAATTTATGCTGATTTTTTTTTTCCCCGTAGCCCCATGGGAACTGCAGGAGCTAAAAATAGAAAAAAATTAAAACGCCCATATCTCCAAAACTCCACGGCACCGAGAATTTTTATTTGGTGTGAAGCTTCCTTAGGACCAACAGAAAGAATTGGTAAAAAAAAATTGCCATCGGTTTTATCATAGGGGACAGTTTCGGGACATTGAAAAAGTGCTGAGTCAGCACTTTTTAACACTGTAGGCAATGGGAAAAACATTAAAAAATCTTCTCCAGATCCGGCAGGCAGAATCTTTTGATATTTGGTATGCAACATTGTGGGGTGGATCTGATTCAAGTTTGTTCAAATCGGCCCCCTGGGTTTATATTTGGGCTCAGTATAGGAGCCCAAATTTGAACTTAGTGCATTTCAGGCAAATTTCTTTGAAAATCTTCTCAAGATCCAGCAGGCAGAATCTTTTGATATTGGGTATGCAACATTGTGGGGTGGATCTGATTCAAGTTTGTTCAAATCGGCTTCCTTGGTTTATATTTGGGCTCACTATAGAAGCCCAAATTCGAACTTAGTGCATTTCAGGCAAATTTCTTCGAAAATCTTCTTCTCAAGATCCAGCAGGCAGAATCTTGTGATATTTGGTATGCAGCATCCTTAGGGGGGTGAGATTCAAGTTTGTTCAAGCCATGTCCCTAGGTCCATATTTGGGCTCTGATTCAAGTTTGTTCAAATCGGCTCCCTGGGTTTATATTTGGGCTCAGTATAGGAGCCCAAATTTGAACTTAGTGCTTTTCAGGCAAATTTCTTAAAAAATCTTCTTCTCCAGATCCAGCAGGCAGAATCTTTTGATATTTGGTATGCAACATTGTGGGCTGGATCTGATTCTATTTTGTTCAAATTGGCTCCCTAGATTCATATTTGGGCTCACTATAGAAGCTCGAATTTGAACTTAGTGCATTTCAGGCAAATTTCTTCAAAAAAAATCTTCTCCAGATCCTGCAGGCAGAATCTTTTGATATTTGGTATGCAACATTGTGGGGTGGATCTGATTCAAGTTTGTTCAAATCGGCCCCCTGGGTTTATATTTGGGCTCAGTATAGGAGCCCAAATTACTGCATTTCGGGCAAATTTCTTTGAAAATATTCTTCTCCAGATCCAGCAGGCAGAATCTTTTGATATTTGGTATGCAACATTGTGGGGTGGATCTGATTCAAGTTTGTTCAAATCGGCCCCTTGGGTTTATATTTGGGCTCAGTATAGGAGCCCAAATTTGAACTTAGTGCATTTCAGGCAAATTTCTTTGAAAATCTTCTCAAGATCCAGCAGGCAGAATCTTTTGATATTGGGTATGCAACATTGTGGGGTGGATCTGATTCAAGTTTGTTCAAATCGGCTCCCTGGGTTTATATTTGGGCTCAGTATAGGAGCCCAAATTTGAACTTAGTGCTTTTCAGGCAAATTTCTTAAAAAATCTTCTTCTCCAGATCCAGCAGGCAGAATCTTTTGATATTTGATATGCAACATTGTGGGCTGGATCTGATTCTATTTTGTTCAAATCGGCTCCCTAGATTCATATTTGGGCTCACTATAGAAGCTCGAATTTGAACTTCGTGCATTTCAGGCAAACTTCTTCAAAAATCTTCTTCTCCAGATCCTGCAGGCAGAATCTTTTGATATTTGGTAGGCAACATTGTGGGGTGGATCTGATTCCAGTTTGTTCAAATCGGCCACTTGGATTCATATTTGGGCTCACTATAGAAGCCCAAATTCGAACTTAGTGCATTTCAGGCAAATTTCTTTGAAAATCTTCTTCTCAAGATCCAGCAGGCAGAATCTTGTGATATTTGGTATGCAGCATCCTTAGGGGGGTGAGATTCAAGTTTGTTCAAGCCATGTCCCTAGGTCCATATTTGGGCTCACTGTGGGAGCTTGAATTGTAACTTTGTTCAAAATGAGGAATTTTCTTAAAAAATCTTCTTCTTCAGATCCAGCTGTCGGAATGGTTTGATATGTGGTGAGTAGCATCCTTGGGGGTGAGGGGGGGATTCAAGTGTGTTAAAGCCAAGTCCATTGGTCCATATTTGGGCTCCCTGTGGGAGCCCAAATTATAACTTAGTCAATATGAGGAATTTTTCTTTAAAAATCTTCTTCAGATTCAGCAGTTGGAATGTTTTGATATTTGGCATGGAGCAACCTTAGGGGGCTGAGATTCAAGTTTGTTCAAGCCAAGTCCCTTGGTTCATATTTGGGCTCACTATGGGAGCCTGAATGACAACTTAGTTCAAAATGAGGAATTTTCTTTAAAAATCTTCAGATCCAGCAGATGAATGCTTTTGATATTTTTTATGCAGCATCCTTAGGGGGGTAAGATTCAAGTTTGTTCAAGCCATGTCCCTAGGTCCATATTTGGACTGATTGTGGGAGCTCGAATTGTAACTTGGTTCAAAATGAGGAATTTTCTTTAAAAATCTTCTTCAGATCCAGCAGTCGGAATGTTTTGATATTTGGTGTGCAGAATCCTTAGGGGTGTGAGATTCAGGTTTGTTAAATCCAAGTCCCGGGGTTCATATATGGGCTCCCTGTGGGAGCCCGAATTATGACTTAGTTCAGTATGAGGAATATTCTTTAAAAATCTTTTTTTAGATCCACTGGTCAGAATATTTGGATATTTGGTTTCAGCTTTTCTTAGGAGGAGCAGATGCAACTTGTGGAAATCAATTCTCTGGGTTGATATTTAGGCTACCATGTCAGGTGAGCGCCCTCAGGCCCCCTGGGGCCTCTTGTCACAATTCTTGTCTTATTTCGTAATCCTTTCATAAACATTGAACATTATCCTTATCATCAAACACAATGCACAGTTTGGCTACAGTGTCATTGACACTTTCATCAGTGTTGGTTTCCACTCTATAATTAAAGTTCTGCTTGGCCGACTGAAGCCAAACTTGGCATGTGCGCTAGGCATGATGAGAGGAAGAACCCTATTCATTTTGGGATCATTGTGCCAAAGGTCAAGGCCATAGTGACCTTGAACTTCAATTTTTATCAGTGTTGGTTTCCACTCTGTAATTAAAGTTCTGCTTGGCCAACTGAAACCCAACTTGGCATGTGGGTTAGGTCTGATGAGAGGGAGAACCCTATTTATATTGAGGACATTGTGGCAAAGGTCAAACACTGGATAAAGGAAGAGTTTCATTGTGAGATTTTTGTATGAATGGGTTGGGTTGGTGTGTATCTTGTTTTATTAAATAGTAACAGAAAATCTTTTGTAAATCAACATTTTGCACGAAAAGTTTTCAAAACTTTGACTTACTTTCCTTTCTGTTGCGAAAATAGACCATCACTGCACTTATGAAAATGTCACTTCCTGCTTCTTTCCTTTGGCATCGTTGTTACTTTCACAAGCGTAATCAGGGAAATTTGAAGAATAACCGAGATTGTTTGTTGAATTTATGGGAAATGACTATTAATCGACTAACCATAGATTAATGGTGGTGATTAGTCAACTACGAAAATTGATAGTTCCGACATCCCTAGTCATACCTCTTCCAGACTTGTGTGATATTTCCATATTGAATACACAGCAGGCATCAGACATTTTCATATTGATCTGTTATAAAGGTTTATGAATACATCATAAAATTATCTGGAATAATAATGATCTCAGTCATGACCCTCCTCATTAGACCTGAAACTTCAACATTTACTAGAGTTGGATTCTCTAATTGAAATTTTGCTTGCCTGATCGAAACCCAACTTGGCTTATGGGTTGAGCATGACGAAAAGTGGAACCTATTTATTTTTAGGTCATTATGCCAAAAGGTCAAGGTCACAGTGACCTTGAACTTAAAACTTTTATCGGTCTCGATTGAAACCAAAATTCACATGTCATTCAACACGGGTAATCTTGTCTGTATTATTTGAGTAAATAATACCAACAGTGACTGTGTTAATTTATTGTAATATGTTGCTTGCCTCTCAGATGGAAAAAATAACACTTTTTCAAAAAGAACATATATTGTTAAAAAAAAGTAGGGGATATTTGATAAAAGTGAGATATATGAAGAAATATATTTATATTTTCATCAAAAAGACAGTTGAGGCATTGCACTGTGACATCGGGTGAATGATTTCAGTGATAGTTGGGCTTCTGACAAGCATACAGTCCACGCATTGAGCTGGAGAAGACATGGACGGTCAGTCAGAGAATTTACCACATTCCGTCCAAGACCTCGATACCTTGTAAATCCTTCTCAGTTTGTGAGACAAGTTTCAATCCGACGTGGCCTACTCCTCACCAAACGTCCAATATCAGCTTGACTGATGTTATTCCATTCTTCCTGCAGTGCAGCGGCAAGTTTCTGGACATTGGTATGGGCCTGTTGGCATTGTCGTACGTGCCTGTCAGGCATATCCCAGACATGCAAGATTGGTGAAAGGTCTGAACTTAGTGCTGGCCAAGGCAGTGTAGTGATGTTCTGCTCCTGGAGGAACTCTAGCGACACGGGCCTTGTGTGCTCTTGCATTGTCATCTTGGAAAATGAATCAACGGCCGTGACATCTCTTAAATGGCACCACATGCTAACATGTTGTCAGGGTAGTACTGCCCTGTGACACGCCCTTGGATAACATGTAATGCTGTTCTGCTTGTCATGGTTATGCCTCCCCACACCATAACCGATCTACCACCAAAACGGTTGTGTGGCCTAACGGTTACTTCATGGTATCGTTTGTTCTGCTGCCGCCACTCTCTGTTTCCCCTGTCGTGGAAGTCGAGAGTGAACCTCGATTCATTGGAAAACATGATGTTGCTCCATCAACAATTGTCCCAGCACTGTCGTGCTCCACACCAATTATGGCTTGCTGCATTGTGACGTTAAGTGAAACATGGAATTATTCGAGTTCGTTGAGCGTTCAAATTTCAGCTGTGTAGGCGATTTCGGATAGTCTGACCACTGACTTGCACATCTGTCACTTGGTGCAGCTGCTGTCCAATTCCTGGGGCACTTTGATGGCGGTTACGTAATGCTGTGGTTTGGATGAAACGATCCTGATTAGCAGTTATCACCCTTGGATGACCTGACCGACATCTGTCATCAACATTGCCTGTCAGACGATAACGTGACCACAACCTGCTCATCACCAATTGAGTAACGTTAAGAATTTGAGCCACTGTGGTCTGTCTGTTGCCAGCTTCCAACATGGCAACGGCACATAAACATTCATCACGTGTCATTCTTCGCATACCTCAGAAGTTACGTTTCGACCAGAAACTATTGATGGACGAGTTTATACCAAGAGAAGAATGATGAGACCTCCCATAAAGCCTGTCCAGTACAAATGAAAATTTCAAAACATACCACACAGACATTAAAGTGGCGCTCGTGTGAAAAACCTGCACACAGTTTTCGTGGTCCGGTGACATTCATGATCCATACTAAATTTGGTAACATATTGATGTGTCCAATCACGCGTATCCAATACCATTTTCCTAAAATTTCAACATCAGTTTGGACATCCCCTACCTTTTTTGAATAGTATTTTTATACTACATGTATTCAGCTTTACCATTACAAATGTAGGGCTTGGCAATTTGTGATTGACCCTTTACCCAATGTAACGGCCACAACTGGCAAGCCCTTTTCACAAAACCACCATTCAGTTTTCATTATGTTTTCCATTTTTGTGTCAGAAACACAGCTTATGACTCCTCATTGGAACAAGCTCATTGAGCTTGTTCCAATGAGGGGTCATAAGCTATGTTTTTGACACAGAAAATGAAAAAAATTAGTTATTCAAGAATTTTGTTTCCAAGTGTTGTCTGCCTTTCGTGCTAGGTAAAGGATTAAAGGCCTATTTCTTTACAACCTCAAAACAGGTGCCCTGACTGTGCCATCATGAGGAGGTTCTGCTAACAATAGGCAAATTATCTGGGCAGTGGTTTCTATTTACAGTCTTGGCTGCCTTCAAATCACCACTAAGCCACTGGATGTTTTAAGGCCGTGGGCTGGTGGGAATTCAGGATACATGTCCAGGTTCTTAGGGTTAAGATCCTTGAAAGTCCTGGAAAAGTCCTTGAATTTTAAACCAAATTTGTGGTACGAATCCTGAAATAAACAGATTTGTTTGTAGATTGTCTTTTAATTTTCTTTTCAGGATATGGACATAATGCCTCATGGTGATAACACCCTGATTGGTGACAGAGGTGTTAGTTTAAGTGGAGGTCAGAAGGCAAGAGTTGGACTAGCAAGAGCTCTTTATATGGATGCAGATGTTTATCTTCTAGATGATCCACTTAGTGCAGTAGACACTGCTGTTGGAAGACATATCTATGAAAAGTAAAGTTTTCTGCTGGCAACTGTTAGAATTGAATTTACTAAAAAATTAGTTCCACTGAAATCCAAACAGACCTTAACCCTTAAGGGCTCAATTCTGACTTTTAATCACATTTTTCTTCAACAAAACAGGTGCCTCAACATAGTCTTTGGAGCATGCAAGTTACATTCAAAGTGCCTTGGTAGTTGTTTTTGGCAAGTCTTGGCTGCCTTTTTTGGCAGCCATGCCTTGCCTAAAAACTGCTGTAGGGAAACAGTATACACGTGGATTGTCAAAGTATGGCAAAAATGTATGAACATCTCCAGGCGTGTAAGGGTTAAAATTTGTCCTGATTTTTGAGACTTGGTTTTGATTTGAGAGTACTGATATACTGAATAATTTCCACTGGAAAGTGACTATTCAATTGACAGGGTTCCACTGGATTCAGTATTGTTTTCTTTTTTCATTTTTTTTTAGCTCACCTGAGCGAAGCTCAAGGGGAGCTTTACTAATCACTTTCCGTCCATCGTCCGCCGTCGTCCGGCATTAACTTTACATTATCGACTTCTTCTAACAAACTATTGGAACAAATTCAACAAAATTTGCTGTGCATTTACTCTATCATAGGTCAATTCAAGTTTATTCAAATCAAGTTGACCCGCCCCTCGGTAGCGCCATGCCTAAAAAGTGTGCTTAAATCTTAAAAAATCTTCTTCTCATGAACCAGCAGTAGCAGAGACTTGATATTTGGTGTTCAGCTTCCTTTTGCGGTATAGACTCAGATTTGTTCAAGAGAAGTTCGAGGAGCTATATTTGCCTTCGTTATGGGAGGGGCAAGAATTTTTGCCCTGCCCAAAATTTCTATTTTCCAAACCGAGAGGCAGATTTGAACCAAATTTGATATGAGGGCTTATTGGGTTATAAGTACTTAATTTATATAAAAAAAATTTCCCGTCGCCCCAAGGGAACCGCAGGAGCTAAAAATAGAAAAAAATTAAAATGCCCATATCTCCAAAACTACACGGCACTGCGAATTCTTATTTGGTGTGAAGCTTCCTTAGGGCCAACAGAATGGAATGGTAAAAAAAAATTGCTATCGGTTTTATCATGGGGTACTTTTTGGGGACCTTGAAAAAGTGCTGAGTCAGCATTTTTTAACACTGTGGGTAATTGGAAAAACATTTAACACTACTTTTCTCCCAAACCACTGCTCCAAAAAGCTTTCCAATTTCACATATAACGTCTTTGGAAGATTGTTTCACATGTTTATTGAAATCAGTTTCCTGGGTCCATATTTGGGCTCTCTATGGGAGCCCAAATGTTTAAATTAGTGCAGTATGAGGAATATTCTTTAAAAATCTTCTTCAGATCTACCAATAGGAATCTTTTGATATTTGGTATGCAGCATGCTTAGGGAGGTGAGATTCAAGTTTGTTCAAGCCAAATCCCTGGGTCCATATTTGGGCTGAAAATTTGGGGTCCTGGTCCGGACTTAGAAATTTGGGACCAAAAATCCGGAAATTAGTTTTTTGGTTTTTTATGCCTTTTGGTCCATTTTAAGAAGAAAAAAAATAATTTAGTCTGAAAAAAATTTTGTTTGGGACTTCGAAAATTTCCGAACAAAAATAAAAAAAAATCTGTTTTTTATGCGTTTATCTCAATTTTGGGACGTAAAAGTGCAGGAACTGAAAATAGAAGGAAAATCCTGTGTATTGTGTGAGCACAATAGCTTCATCTAGTTGGTATTTGCTTTTCTTAGGAGGGACGTATGCAGCTTATTCAAGTCAAGTCCCTGGTTTGATATTTAGACTACCATGTCAGGTGAGCACCTTAAGGCCCCCTGGGGCCTCTTGTTTAAATGAGATTTAAGGCCTTAAAAAATTAAAAAATCTGTTTCTCAGGCCCTCCCACATGGTCCCTTTGGCTTCGCATACTCTCTTTTTATAACCAACGCAAACTTAAAAAAATAAAAATTAAATGGTTTATGTCTGATATTTTACCCAAGTTGATAAAATTAATAAATTTGTCCCTTGAGTGCAACAAGGCTTTGCAATGCTTTAGCATTGCAAAGCCTTCTTGCTCTCAAGGGACGAAATACCCCCACCACCCATGCTATTCTGGCTTGTAGATTTATGAGACCTATGACATAAAACAACCAAGAACAGTAACTTTTGATGGCAAAGAAATAATTACAGAAAATAAAATAAAAAAACGCCGGCCCGCATGCAATTTTACAAAAATGGCCTCAGAAACAGAAAATCCACTTTATGAGGCCTAATCTGAATTATATTAATATCTTAATCTTTCAAAATTTTCTTGACGTCAAGCAGGAAAGCCACTTTCAATGACAGAAAACATCGATATTAGGGTGTTATTATTCATGGAAAATCTCGTGCTTCAGACTCAAGCTTTTTTAACCCTCTGCACGCTGTTGTCAAAGTACCCAAATTTCAAGTTGCAAAATTTTCCTATAATGCAACTGAGCTCCACGTGTAGCTCTGTCAAACAAAATCAAATTGGATAAATTTTCAATTGCATTGTGGGAAAACAATATTCCTATTTGCATTATGGGAAAAATTTGCAGCTTGAAATTGTAGTTCAAACATTTTATTTTTTAAAAGAAGTATGAATACAGAAACAAAAGTGCAATGAGTAAATTTTGAACTGGCCGGTTTAAATGTTTCAGATTCGGTTTTGGTTCAGTTATAGGAAAAAACCTCGGTTTTTTTTCTATGTGTTAAGAGCATATAGTAGATAATACTTCAGGCTCCTTAATTTGCAAAAAATTTGCAATAATTTGTACAACACTACTCTACACAATACTAAGTATCTTCATTGGGTTCAGCCTATCTTCCCTGTTGTCATTGTTAGGGGTTCTAGGGGACCATTTGCTTAGCCTATTGAGTCTGAAAAAACACAAATTAGCGAACAAATTAATAGAATTCATCTAATCTATGTTATGTTCTCATTGTCTCATTTTCTCCCTTATTGACAATGGGTTATGCAAGACGTTGAAATGCTGTAAAATGTGTCAGGAGGCCTTGAAAAGATTTGAATTTTCAGGAAATAAAAAATGCTGACAAAGCACGTTATCATAACTATATGGTTTTATATATGCCAGAGTTAATGAAGGCATAGACCTAACTAGGACCCTCCGGTCATTACCCCATCCTCCCACTTTCCTTGCAGGGAAATGGGAGGAGGGGTAATGACCAGATATCCTAGTTAGGACTGGTGCAGACAGGGCCTTGAAAATCCTTGAATTTGGCTCTTGTTTGGGCTTAAAAAATGATGAAATATATCAAACAGCCTTGAATAGCTTTGAATTACCTTGAGTTTTATCAGTACTTAGCTGCAGGAACCCTTGCTATGATGTATTTACCACATTGGTGATATACTGGCACTTTAAAATGCAACAGTATTGATATCACCTACGATATTGAATATGAGGCCAGCTATGTTCGGTATGTAGTAAAACCACCCAGCACTGCTTCAGTGTTCAGGTGTTACATAAATTCTCTGGTCCAAGGGAGAATATCATCTTGATAACCAAGCCAGAAAATAATCAAACTCTCATTTGCAAAATGAGGTTCCCAAAGGGTGAATTTAGAGATGCTACCATGCACAGCAGGGTAGCATCACTAAATTTACCCTATGTGAACCTCAGTCTGAATCAAGATCTCAACCTAAACAGAAAGAGGTACCCAGAGGATAAATTGGCCCACTGTATGGGATAGCATTAGCAAATTCACCCTCTGAGGACCTCATTCTGCAAATGACAGATTGTTTATTTTCAGGCTTGTTGATAACTATAGTGCACATAATAAAATGTATTAATTTTGGGTTTCTCCATGGGAACCCCAGGAAGAGGAGTGGTACTTGTTTACTAGAGTAAACAATTTCTGTTTTTGTTATGAAAAATAAGTAACCATTGGAAGTCTTCTGGGCAGCATGTGGATATACATATGGCTCAACTACTTTTTACTTGTCGTAATGATGATATAGCCATAGATGCTGAAATAAAAAACAAAAAATAAATAATTTTGAGTTCCTGTTTGCAGATTTAATTTGAAAATTATCTCATGTTATCTTTGATAATATATGTCAACCGTTGTTTTTATTGTAATAGGGTTTCATTTTTTGCCATTTTTAGATGTATTCAGGAACATTTGAAACATAAACCATGTATTCTAGTCACTCACCAACTTCAGTACTTACAGTCAGCTGATCACATCATCATTCTCAAAGAAGTAAGTTCATCTAGCTTTTTATAAAACAAACAATTGATGTTTTAGCTCACCTGAGCAAAGCTGAAAGGGAGCTTAAGGGATCACTTTCTGTCTATCGTTGGTCCGGCGTAAACTTTACATTGTCGACTTCTCTTAAACCACTGGGCTAAATTGAACAAAATTTAACATACATGTTCCTTATCATATGTCAATTCAAGTTTGTTCAAATAAAGTTGCCACACCCACACATGGCACCACAAGGGGCATAATTCTGTTAGGATCCCAAGATTTTTTTTTTTTTTGGAATTAAAAAATCTTTTTCTCCAGAACTACCTATTAGAATCGTTTGATACTTAGTATACCACATCCCTAGAGGGATCAGATTCAGTTTTAATTGAAACAAGTCCCTAAGTTCACATTTGGGCTCTCTATGGGACCTGAATTTTTGCTTGTTGCAATATGAGGAAATGTATTTAAAAATTTTCTTTAGGTCTACCACTTGAAATCTCTTGATATTTGGTATACTGCATCTTTAAGGGGGTCAGCTGTCAGTTTGTTCAAACAAGTCCCTGGAGTCATACTTAGGCTTGTTGGAGTCCGAATTTTACCTTCATGTAGTATGATGAATATTCTTTAAAAATCTAATGCGAATCCATCAGTCTGAACCTTTTGATATTTGATATGTGTCATTCTTAGTGGGATGAGCTTCAAGTTTGTTCAAATCAAGTCCCTGGGTTCATATTTGGGCTCCCTGTGGTAATCCGAATTTTAACTTGGTCTGACATGATGAAATTTTTTTTTAAATCTTCATCCTCAGATCCACCAGTCAAAATCTTTTGATGACTGGTATAGAGCATCCTTAAAATGGTCAGCTTCAAGTCCCTGAGGATCCTATTTGGGTTCCCTATGGGAACTTGGAACTGTAACATAGTGCAATATGAGGAATATTATTTAAAAATCTTTCTTTTCAGATCTACTAGTCAGTATCTTTTTACCTGCGTTGCCAGCGGCAGAGCAGGTCTAGTAACCGCTCGACTCTATCTGTCAATCTGTCAGTCCGTCACGTCCATCAGTCCATCCGAAACACTTTTTCCATCAATCTTTTCTTGGCTTCTATGAAAGGGAATGATTTTATATTTGGTCTGCTGCTTCATTATGATGAGTTGTATCGTGTAAGCAATTTTCAGATCTGCCCGATACTTTGAAATTTTACTGTACACACTAAACATTGAAATTTTTCGTCAAACTTTTCTCAGCTTCTATGCAAGGGAATGATTTTATATTTCATCTGGAGCCTGATAATGATCAGTTGTGTCGTGTATGCAATTTTCAGATCTGCCTTGCAGCCACTTCCTGTTTGTTTGCCGATTCAATTGCATGCAGCAACGCAGGACCAGACCCGGTATTGGTCTTGGCTTGTTCATATATGATAGGCACTATCTCTTAGAAGTTTCCGATTCAAGTATGTTCAAATCAAGTCCCTGGGTTCATATTTGATTTCTGTATGGGAACCTGAGTTTTAACTAGCATCAATGTGAGGAAATTTATTTTAAAATCTTTTTCTTCAGACCTAACAGTCAGCATCTTGTTTTATTTGGTATTTTGCATCTTTGGAATAGGGGGTTAGCTTGAAAGTTTGTTCAAATCAAGTCCCTATGTTCAACTTTAGGCTCCCTATGGGACCACATATGTTTTCTCACCGCAATATAGGAAAATTCTTTAAAATCTTTCTCAGATCCACCAGTCAATTTTTAGCTCCCCGAAGGGAGCTAAACTTATCACTTGCCTTCCGTCATCGACATCCGTCCGGTGTCTTGAACATTTTTCAAACGACTTCTCCTCTGAAACCGCTAGGTCGATTTGCTCGAAACTTGGTATGGATGTTCATTACCATATGTCAATTCAAGTTTGTTCAAATAAAATGGACATGCCCACTTGGGGCTCCATAGCACCCTATGTATATTAGAGAAATGACTAAAAAATCTTCTCCCGCACAAGCGGGCAGAATCATTTGATATTTGGTATACAGCATTGTGGGGTGGATCTGATTCAAGTTTGTTCAAATAAAGTTGCCACACCCACACATGGCACCACAAGGGGCATAATTCTGTTAGGATCCCAAGATTTTTTTTTTTTGAATTAAAAAATCTTTTTCTCCAGAACTACCTATTAGAATCGTTTGATACTTAGTATACCACATCCCTAGAGGGATCAGATTCAGATTTAATTGAAACAAGTCCCTAAGTTCACATTTGGGCTCTCTATGGGACCTGAATTTTTGCTTGTTGCAATATGAGGAAATGTATTTAAAAATTTTCTTTAGGTCAACCACTTGAAATCTCTTGATATTTGGCATACTGCATCTTTAAGGGGGTCAGCTGTCAGTTTGTTCAAACAAGTCCCTGGAGTCATACTTAGGCTTGTTGGAGTCCGAAAGTTACCTTGATGTAGTATGAGGAATATTCTTTAAAAATCTAATGCGAATCCATCAGTCTGAACCTTTTGATATTTGATATGTGTCATTCTTAGTGGGATGAGCTTCAAGTTTGTTCAAATCAAGTCCCTGGGTTCATAATTGGGCTCCCTGTGGTAATCCGAATTTTAACTCGGTCTGATATGATGAATTTTTTTTTTAAATCTTCATCCTCAGATCCACCAGTCAAAATCTTTTGATGACTGGTATAGAGCATCCTTAAAATGGTCAGCTTCAAGTCCCTGAGGATCCTATTTGGGTTCCCTATGGGAACTTGGAACTGTAACATAGTGCAATATGAGGAATATTATTTAAAAATCGTTCTTTTCAGATCTACTAGTCAGTATCTTCTTATCTGCATCGCCAGCGGCAGAGCAGGTCTAGTAACCACTCGACTCTGTCCGTCAATCTGTCAGTCCGTCACATCCATCAGTCCGTCCGAAACACTTTTTCCGTCAATCTTTTCTTGGCTTCTATGAAAGGGAATGATTTTATATTTGGTCTGCTGCTTCATTATGATGAGTTGTGTCGTGTAAGCAATTTTCAGATCTGCCCGATACTTTGAAATTTTACTGTACACACTAAACATTGAAATTTTTCGTCAAACTTTTCTCGGCTTCTATGCAAGGGATTGATCTTATATTTCATCTGGAGCCTGATAATGATCAGTTGTATCGTGTATGCAATTTTCAGATCTGCCGTGCAGCCACTTCCTGTTTGTTTACCGATTCAATTGCATGCAGCAATGCAGGACCAGACCCGGTATTGGTCTTGGCTTGTTCATATATGATAGGCACTATCCCTTAAAAGTTTCCGATTCAAGTATGTTCAAATCAAGTCCCTGGGTTCATATTTGATTTCTGTATGGGAACCTGAGTTTTAACTAGCATCAGTGTGAGGAAATTTATTTTAAAATCTTTTTCTTCAGACCTAACAGTCAGCATCTTGTTTTATTTGGTATTCTGCATCTTTGGGGGTGGGGGTGGGGCAGGGGGGGGGGGGAGGTGTTAGCTTGAAAGTTTGTTCAAATCAAGTCCCTATGTTCAACTTTAGGCTCCCTATGGGACCACATATGTTTTCTCACCGCAATATCGGAAAATTCTTTAAAATCTTTCTCAGATCCACCAGTCAATTTTTAGCTCACCGAAGGGAGCTAAACTTATCACTTGCTGTCCGTCGTCGTCATCCGTCCGGTGTCTTGAACATTTTTCAAACGACTTCTCCTCTGAAACCGCTAGGTCGATTTGCTCGAAACTTGGTATGGATGTTCATTACCATATGTCAATTCAAGTTTGTTCAAATAAAATGGACATGCCCACTTGGGGCTCCATAGCACCCTATGTATATTAGAGAAATGACTAAAAAATCTTCTCCCGCACAAGTGGGCAGAATCATTTGATATTTGGTATACAGCATTGTGGGGTGGATCTGATTCAAGTTCGTTCAAATCGGCCCTCTGGATTCATATTTGGGCTCACTATAGAAGCCCAAATTCAAACTTAGTGCATTTCAGGCAAATTTCTTTAAAACTCTTCTTCTCCAGATCCAGCAGGCAGAATCTTTTGATATTTGGTATGCAACATTGTGGGGTGGATTTGATTCAAGTTTGTTCAAATCAGCCGCCTGGATTCATATTTGGGCTCACTATAGAAGCTCGAATTCGAACTTAGTGCATTTCAGGCAAATTTCTTTAAAAATCTTCTCAAGATCCAGCAGGCAGAATTTTTTGATATTGGGTATGCAGCATGCTTAGGGGGGGTGAGATTCAAGTTTGTTCAAGCCAAGTCCCTGGGTTCATATTTGGGCTCACTGAGGTAGCCCGAATTATAACTTAGTTCAAAATGAGGAATTTTCTTTAAAAGTCTTCTTCTTCAGATCCAGCAGTTAGAATGTTTTGATATTTGGTATGCAGCATCTTTAGGGGGGTGAGATTCAAGTTTGTTCAAACCATGTCCCTAGGTCCATATTTGGGCTCACTGTGGGAGCCCGAATGATAACTTAGTTCAAAATGAGGAATTTTCTTTAAAAATCTTCTTCTTCAGATCCAGCAGTCGGAATGTTTTGATATTTGGTATGCAGCATCCTTAAGGGTGGGTGGGTGGGGATGGGGGGGGGAGATTCAAGTTTGTTCAAGCCATATATCCCTAGGTCCATATTTGGGCTCACTGTGGGAGCTTGAATTGTAACTTAGTTCGAAATGAGGAATTTTCTTTAAAAATATTCTTCTTCAGATCCAACAGTCAGAATGTTTTGATATATGGTGTGTAGCATCCTTAAGGGGATGAGATTCAAGTTTGTTAAAGCCAAGTGCCTGGGTTCATATTTGGGCTCATTGTGGGAGCCTGAATGATAATTTAGTTCAAAATGAGGAATTTTCGTTAAAAGTCTTCTTCAGATCCAGCAGATGAATGCTATTGATATTTGGTATGCAGCATCCTTTGGAGGTAAGATTCAAGTTTGTTCAAGCCATGTCCCTAGTTCCATAAAATTTGTCTCATGACTTCATTCCTTTGTAGTGTTGATGAACCATGTCTAACTGAATGTGACCCCGAATACTTCTTTGAACCACTTTGTTTGAATCACTTTGCCCGGTGAGCGATTAAGGCCTCTTGGGGCCTCTTGTTTTGTTTGATTTTTATATCGAGGCGAGCAAATGTGGAAAGCTTTTGTTTAAACTATATACCCCTGGTGTTTAGCATGCGCTTATACCCTGGATCTTGCACGCTCCCATATACTTTGGATGTTGGGTGCATCCTTTGCCATGGCTATTTGTCCAAGGCATTCCGACCAAAAGACAGAATTTATCAGGCTTTAGGGACAAAAATGCTTTCGTTAGAATGGATTATTGTTGAGCTGGCTTCTCTTTCTCTTTGTTTCTGTTTATCCACGATGTGCACACGCATACAGCACAAGGCCTGTACTTAACACTGCATGGTATTCAAATTTCAGTACTGGTATCGGTATTGAGAAAAATACTGTAATATACCAGTGTATCGTAGACTAGTTCAGAATCTGAACATAGTTATCAGTACCTGTATCTAAGAGTCACTGAAATTGATGATTGCACTCAGATTGCTGAACTAATTAACAAATGAAATATAATTCATGTGTTCTACAGTTGAACAAATTCAGTTGGAAAAATTAACTGAACGACTTTTTTAAGCTCACCGAAGGGAGCTAAACTTATCACTTGTCGTCCGTCGTCGTCCGTCCAGCGTTGTGAACATTTTTCAAACGACTTCTCCTCTGAAACCGCTAGGTCGATTTGCTCGAAACTTGGTATGGATGTTCATTACCATATGTCAATTCAAGTTTGTTCAAATGAAATGAACATGCCCACTTGGGGCTCCATAGGGGGCATAACTCTGATAGCACCCTATGTATATTAGAGAAATTACTAAAAAAATCTTCTTCTTCCGCACAAGTGGGCAGAATCATTTGATATTTGGTATACAGCATTATGGGGTGGATCTGATTCAAGTTTGTTCAAATTGGCCCCCTGGATTCATATTTGGGCTCACTATAGAAGCCCAAATTTGAACTTAGTGCATTTCAGGCAAATTTCTTAAAAAATCTTCTTCTCCAGATCAAGCAGGCAGAATCTTTTGATATTTGGTATGCAACATTGTGGGGTGGATTTGATTCAAGTTTGTTCAAATTGGCCCCCTGGATTCACATTTGGGCTCAGTATAGAAGCCCAAATTCGAACTTAGTGCATTTCAGGCAAATTTCTTAAAAAAATCTTCTTCTCCAGATCCAGTAGGCAGAATCTTTTGATATTGGGTATGCACCATGCTTATGGGGGTGAGATTCAAGTTGTTCAAGCCAAGTCCCTGGGTTCATATTTGGGCTCACTGTGGTAGCCCGAATTATAACTTAGTTCAAAATGAGGAACTTTCTTTAAAAATCTTCTTTAGATCCAGCAGTCGGAATGTTTTGATATTTGGTATGCAGCATCCTTAGGGGGGTGAGATTCAAGTTTGTTCAGGCCATGTCCCTAGGTCCATATTTGGGCTCACTGTGGGAGCCCAAATATGGACCTAGGGACATGGCCTGAACATGGGGGGGGGGGGGGGGGGGATTCAAGTTTGTTAAAGCCAAGTCCCTGGGTTCATATATGGGCTCCCTATGGGAGCCTGAATTATAACCTAGTTCAATATGAGGAATATTCTTTAAAAATCCTTTTTTTTTTAAATCCACTGGTCACAATCTTTGGATATTTGGTGTAAGCTTTTCTTAGGAGGAGCAGATGCAACTTGTTGAAATCAATTCTCTGGGTTTATATTTAGGCTACCATGCCAGGTGAGCGCCCTCAGGCCCCCTGGGGCCTCTTGTTTAGTGTTTTCATACAAGATCTTATAACACAGTTCTTGTGAGTATCGTATTTAAATATATTTAAATATCATATAATATGAAATAAATAGGTTCGTACATGATGCACAGTGAATAGAAATAACAAATTCCTGAAGTGGCTAAAAAAACATCCATCAGCTGCTCATATAGTTTTGTTCAAACTGTGTTTTCATTGGTAACCAACTCTAATGAGCGATTTACAGCAAATCTTCGAAGTTTTATTTATAATTTTTGATTGTAATGGAACATGTTCACTGTTTTATAGGGTGAGGTTATTGGTAGAGGAACCTTTTCTGAACTAGTCGAATCAGGTGTTGATTTTTCATCTCTGTTGAAAAAAGATGAAGAGGAGGAGACCAAAAGAAGTTATGAGATGATTCCACCACAAAGCCCACAGAGTCCAATTTCTGATCATTATCATTTGTTGTGTAAGAAATCCACATCAGATATAGATCAGAAACAGAAATCAAAGACAAACATAAACTCCAGTCTTGCTGATATGTCCATGTCAGTTGCATCATTAGCTTCCATTGGAACAGATTTTGTGGTAAGTTGTTTAATTAGCTTTAGTTAATTTATCACTTAATTTGGTTGGATTATTATTATTAATTTTTTTTATTTCTGGGGAGGGGGAGGGTTGGTGTAGTGCATTGGTTGAGTATGGAAGCCATTAACTTTAATATTGCTAGATTGTTTTTATTGGTCGAGTTGTGTTAACAACCGAGACCTATGGTTTGGCAATGATTAGAGTTCATCTGGGGGACAGATAAGCTTGCATCCGGGCATCTTCACACTGTAAGCACAATGACTTGAACAATTGTTCTCTGATTTGTCTAATATTTGCCATACAGGTCATTTGCAATATCTCAAGCAAGTTTGAAAACTGGCCCAGCCAACTTTTTCTTTTCAGAGGTATGGGCCTTAATTAGTCAGTTTTTACAAATTTTTAGCTCATTAGCGCAATAACTTGAACAAACGTTCTCCTATTTGAGTATTATTTGCCACACAGGTCTTTCGCAATAATTTCTCAAGAGAGTTCAAAAACTGGCCCAGACTGATCTTTAGTTACAGAGTTATGGGCCTTAGTTAGCAATTTTTACAAATTTTGAGCTCATTAGCACAATAACTTCAACAAAGGTTCCAGATGTGACAGCTGTGATATAATTGATAAACGGTTATGGGCATGCAACTCTCTCTGGTTGCCACCAAAACTCAGCGCCTGCATCTCCGATGCACATCTCTTGTGTACTTTGTTATCAATCATTGTTTCGGTACAATTTACTGGAGAATACCTGTTAACTCTTTAAGGGGACGTCCAACCTAACTTTGGTCAAATTTCATGTAATTTTCTTTCAAGTCTAAAAAAGGCCCAAAATGAATAACCCCAATAAATTATATACCAAAATGCTTGGAATGAAACATAGAACATGTGGAAACTGAAATTTGCCATGGAACTGCTGCCATGTGTAAATAGCACCACCTGAAAGTCTGCTATGGCATAAGTAAGAGAACAAAATTTTTACAATAAAATACCTCAAAATAAAATAACAGCTGTATTCTATAAACATTTAAGTACATACTCGAAGAAATCTTTTCCTAATTCATGAAAGTAATGAAGATTGAGACCAAATGTTATAAGTGGAGTGCTCACTGATTGAAGGCAGACATTTTCTTTTGTTTATGTTTTGATTTGGGGAGTTCAACAAAGGTCAACTTGAAGGAGTCCAGCAGAAGAAGTATGGAAGGACAAAAGAGTGTCTCCCAATATCAAGATGTATGTGTTACTGTAATGGTTTGGAAAGAAAATATGATATTCTCCTATGTAGAATGCACTGCAAAGTCATACATTGTAGTTGAATAAATATATTTACAAACCCCTTGCACTGTAACCCCTTTTATCCCATGCATCAATTTGATAGTGATTAAATTGTTAAATTTGTCTGGTTTATCAATAAGTATATTAGCTTTGTTTAACTCTTGGACACCAATACACTCATGATATCTGTTGGAGAAGAAATAAGGGTAACTGTAACCTGTCACTGCAATAAACCATCTAATGTACTTAAAAGTACATTGTTATTCAAAACACATCAAATCAACCTTACATAACCATTATTGCATGTACTTTCCCCAAGGAGGCTTACTGACATATTGAGATCAGAAGGGCACATCCAGAGGGTCTCACATATTTTTTTCAAGAACGCAGTACACAAAGCAATCCCCAAAAGATGACAAGTGAGCTCCATTTGACACAGAAAATTTGGGGGGGGGGGCTCTCTTCCTTGTATGACTCTACCTCCGGCACTCAAGGCATATGCCTTTTTTCTCAAAGTTTAACTCTTTTTTCTTTTTGAAGATCCTGGCCACACATGTTCCAAACACTATCAGACAGGTAAACCTCCAAATAAGTGTATCTGCAAAAATCATGTTACATTGCAAAACATTCTTTTTAGAGTTTTAGTTCTGGACCTTTCATGCTTTTTACCTCCAACTATAACACTTAATTTATTGATTCATGGGTGAATAGAAAAGTCCTGCCATAATCAACATTTTGAGTTCCATAAGCCTTCAAAACAGCTCCAATAAAAGTGTCAAACATCAGATTGGTGGCTTTATACAGAATATTCATTAGGTTGTTGCTTGATAAGTAATAGGAACAAAATCTTCACAAGAAAATTCTGCAGCAATACAATTGAGGGTATTAGCAGGCACTCTGCAACAAATTGTAACAAATCAACTAGTTATAAACAAAATTTTCTAACTCAAAAGAGTGAAAAAGTACCACAACTCGGAAAAAATGTGGGAAGAAACACATGCTACAGCAGCTACACAGGCATTGTTTCTCCATTGGATCACAAAACCAAATATCCTTCAAATTGGAGTAGCAATGGTTGAGATACAAGGGGGAATGTTGGTACATGCAATGATGAATGGGTAAGACTAAGATTAAGAGGACAGGGGGTCACCACTGCACGACCCTAGATGCACCTTTGATTTTCAACTTCCACTAAGTTCCAGGTCTGGGGCATAATAATCGCAACACACCCAACTTATCAGTTCATAATTTCAGTTAAATAAAAGAAATTATCAATTTGAATTAAATAATAGATGATGTAAAAATATTTGGCTTCCTTCGCCTTCTCGTACTATTTAATTACCACAAACAATATCAGTTTGATGCCGACAAACGAAACTGAACGCATGTGGTTTGATTAAAAAGTAACTCGGCATGAATAATGAAGAAATTGCGAATATTTCGTGTATTTCATTTATTTAAAAGCCAATTGCAGCTAATATTGACCGTGCATTCGATAATTCGTTTCGGTTTTGACCACACGGCCACGCTGACACTCCGTGACAGCGGTTATGTTTATTGTGATATGCAAATTGGGGGATGGTTTCCGGTGAAGGAGATTTGTCACATTTGTCAGTGTAAAACGATAAAAAAAACCACTGATCGACGCTTGTATTACTATGGTTGGTTGGAAGAAAAAACTAAATTCTCAGCATCGTCCAAGCGCACCTTATTTAAAAGCACGAATGCATCATTTTCAACCCATCTTCAATCGGTCCTTTGCAGACATCAAACATACCCGTCTTCAAATTCCATGGTTACTAGGACGTAAATAACTTCGCAGCGACAGGGGGAAATTAACACACTCAATATAGTTCCAGGTCACTTGGAATATACTTCGTGAAAAAGTGATTTCTGAAGCATTCTGCTTACTTTGTTATGAATATTGCCTTATTTTATGTGTATCGTCCCGATTTTATACACTCGGTTATTTTTTTTACAAGTGGTTCATGTTGTCTTTCTAGTGCGCAATAATTCAGATTTTTTGTCAACAAAAAAGTTCAGACGGCCTGTAAACACGAGAGGGAATTTCGAACCATATTTTGCAGTTATGACATTAACAGCTCAAGTACTTGCTGTCACCTGTTTGCAAATACGCTCATACATTGTCTCGAACAAATAAAGGGCGTGATCACGTCCTTGCATTCTTACGATTGCCCAAATTGAGTATTTCTGCAAGAACCACATCGTAATCACATGACCCGAAAAACATCGTTGAAACATGGCCACATCAGGAACATCAAAAATTTGTGTTGATGTTATTACATTCAAACGTCAAAACCCACCAGAGTGTGTGTCAAAAAAATGCTTTCTCCGAGTCTGTAGTATGTTATCATTATATTGAGGACAAGGCTTTCGAATTACCGATTATTTTGTGGTTTTACCGGTTCGTTACTTATGCCATTTGCAAATTAATCTTCTTCAAAATCATAAAATTCACTTTTTTTCCTGAAAAAAAATATATGTACCTTTTCTATGCACTTTACTCATTATTTTGATATATAATTTGCCTTTCCTTACTTCTCTTATCTGTTTCTGAGGCATTGGGAAAAATGTCAAAAAATTGACCAAAGTTAGGTTGGACGACCCCTTAAATAAGGTCCATGGTTCGATCCCTGCCTGCTTTGTGTCCTTGGACAAGGCACTTAATCCTGATTGTCCATGTGAAGGCATGGTTGCGCTGTGTACCAAGATGTTCTGCATGTTGATGATGTACTTGTCTTCAACCAGTGCTAACCCTGCTTGTGTGGAGTTAGTATGTTGGTAAATCTGGCAGTTGCTCAGGCTGCTGGATGATTCTCTCTGGGTACTCTGCCTTTCTCCACCCATAAAACTATCCAACATGAGGAGACACTGGCTGTCAAGAGTCTTGTTAAACCCCAGTAAATAAATATAGTCAAAGTTGGTATGAATTGTACTGAACTGATGTAACTCCCTCTCCTCCAAACACCTACACAAGCACTCACAGAGCCGTATGTTCCAATAGGATTGATATCTATGCGTCTCAGTTGAACATAAGCTTCAAGCCGCAAACCTCAGACCATGTTACCGTCAATTCATCACAATAACTTATAATGTTTGGTGAAAGAAGTGGATAACTGCAATCAAACTGTCCACTTGTTGTGGGTGTCACCATAGCTCTAATTTCTTAGGAAATATCCTGCTCTCTCTCCCTTTAATCTTTCTGATTATAAAAATGGGGACTATTTAAAAAATGATATGACAGGTTATTTAACTTTTGTATTGATTTATTCAGGACATTTATTTGGCTAGGAAGATTCAGGAGCTTGAGAAAAGCATTTTTGTGTGATAACTGTTGAGTGTATTACACATGTTCAAACAAGTCTACAGATGGAAAGATTGTCACAGAAGAATTACCTAAACCCCACTCTGTGTTGAAATTGGATAACTACTGTCTAAACAGCAAATCAGATGTCATTTATGCAACTAGTGTAAAAAAAAGGTATATCGTGCAAAGGGAGTATATTTCCTGAGTGCCAGAGGAAAAATAACCCTAATGTGCATCCTGCATTTTACCTCATTTTGTGTAAAACACAAAATGACGTCAAACAAAAACACCTGGATACATGCATTGTTAATGCTCATCTATCTCTTCTCACTGGTTGCCCAGTGTAAAGTTGATGAAGACAAAATGTGTTCTATAAATTTATATAGTTGACTCGGAGTTCGATATGCCTGTTTTATAAAAACGGTTGTATTATGTTATGACATTGGCATCTGTCCATCCATCGATCTGTCCGTCTATACATCTTCCCAGAATTGCTTTCTGGACTTTTTTTGTTATGGATGGACATATTGTGAAAATTTTTGGTATACTGCTTTGTTATGGATACTTACAGATCAAGTTCAAATTTCGTTCCGCTCAGTTGATTTTTGGTGGAGTTACTGTCCTTGAACTTTGTTACCATTTTCCGGACTTTTTTTTCATTATGGATTGACATATTGAGAAAAAAATTTATCTATAGCTTTGTTATGGATACTTACAGATCAAGTTCGAATTTTGTTCCACTCGGTTGATTTTTTGGTGGAGCCCTTGAACTTAGAATTTTTTAGAGTTTTCTGGGGTTTTTTTCATTTTCTGTACTTTTTGAATAAGTATAAGTAACTAAAATGGAGAAACTGACAGTTAAGTTCAATTGGAACATGAATAATGTTTTATAATTTCTGGCTGTGCGGTTTGTATTAAGCACCGTCCAATGGTGTCCTCTGCTTACCCTTTATTATGAAGGTGAATACACAGTGGTAGTCCATTCACGTCTGTCTTTGGCACTGCCTTTGATCTTGTGACTTTTCTTCACTATATAATTAGCATTGATAGTCAGCTAGTCGACTTGTTTATTTATTATAGAGTGATCACAAGGTGTAATCTACATGTATCTTATATGGATCAAACAGTGAGAATCTATTTTCTCACTATTTTTCAGTTTTATTGGGTTCTTGCTTTTTCTGCATTGATTTTTTTTTCACATTAGACAAAATTTTCTTATCTTTTTTCCCATAGCTTATTTATTGTACTTCATTTTTTTTTCATAGCCGGAAGCTGTCCAGTTGCCAGAGGAGGAGGAGCGAAGGGAAGGAACAGTTGGTTTGAAGATATACTATGAGTATTTTGCAGCTGGAGCTGGGATATTTAAATTTCTTCTTCTGGTTTTCATCAATATTACAGCTCAGGTTGCATATATCATGAGTGATTGGTGGTTATCCTATTGGTATGTACCATATTCAAGCTATCAACCCATAATATTTCTTGAAGATTACTCTTGCAGTTTTTTTTTAAATAATCAGGAAATTTAGTTTTGACCAAAAAAATATAGCTTATGACCTCTCTTTGGAATTGGTCGATGAGTCTGTTGTAATAAGGGGTCAGTGTCTGATGAAGACATTTAAAAAGCAACAAAAAGTGAATGGTGGCTCTGATGTATAGTGGGGGAATTAATTTGGCTATTATGTAACTGCCAGAACAAATCAGACAAAAACTTAATACTTGACAACTAAATTTTTCTGTAACCCAGTTTAGCAGGCTTTCTGTGTTTTTATTTATTTATTTTTTGTCAAGTGGTTAGGGGGTAGAGTTATTTTCTCTTTAGCTCACCGACTGAAAGTCATGATGGGCTGTATAGATCACTCTGTCCGGTGTCTTTCACAAAGGTAGTGGTCTAGTCTTCTCCCAAATGGCTGAGCTGATTCCAGAAACATTTGTGAATGATGCCTGAGGAGGGGCAATTCCTTTCTTGTTGAAATCAATGTGTTATCCCTCCCACCCACACACAGCCCTCCCCCACCCCCATCCATCATGAGGATGGGTGGAGAGAATTACCCCAGCATATTTACAAAAGGTAAAAAATATTTTTCTCAGGAAGTGCCAGTCCAGGTCTTTTGGTATTTGATATACTATATCCTGAAGGGGAACCAGATTCAAGTTTGTTCAAATCATTCCCTGGGTTCATATATGGATACCATACAGGAGCCAAATATTCACAATGCTGCAATACGAGGAAAAAATTAGGGAGCCTGATAGGCTCAGTGGTTATGGAATTGAATTTCAAACTGAAAGGTCCATGGTTCAATCCCTGCCAGGGGTAACTACATTGTGTCCTTGGTCAACAAGGCACTTAATTCTGATTGCCAAAGTAGGGACACTGTGGCGCTGTGTACTAAAGCAACAAAATACACCACCATCCATGCTATTCTGTAGATTATGAAGCCTAAAACATAAAACAAACCAAGACCATGAACTTTTGATGGCAAAGAAATAATTACAAAAGTAAAAACTAAAATAAAAAAAATACCCAAATGCAATTTTTAAAAAAATGACTTGAGAAACAGAAGATCTACTTTGTGGGGCCTTAATAGAGTATATCTTATTTGATAGAGCTCAGGGTGCCTCCCTCATATTTTCAGAGTGGATCAACATCTCTGTTATGGAAGCTTTAACCCTTTACCCAAAGTAACAGCAAAAACCGCCCAGCGCTATTCACAAAAATCACCAATTAATTTTCATTATTTTCTGTTTCAAAAACAAATTCTTTAATAACTAATTTTTTTCATTTTTTGTCTCAAAAACATAGATTATCACCCTCTCATTGGAACAAGCTCGTTCCAGTGAGGGGTCATAACCTATGTTTTTGAGAAAATAAATGGTTATTCAAGAATTTTGTTTGCACGTGTCGTCTTCTTTTGGTGTATCAAAGGGTTAAGAGTTAACCCATAGTTTCAGCCTGTAAGTTTTGTCTTTATTCATTTCAGGTCCAATCAAGAAGAAGCTAAGCATGCTGCGACTGAGGAACATAATTTTTTACTGGCACAAGGAATCAATGACACTAACATTACAATACCTGATGTTGACACCTATCAAAATATTTATATTTTTACTGGAATCATTGCTAGTGTTTTTCTGTTTGGTCTGTTGAGAGCATTGCTGTTCTTCAAAGTAGCAGTGGATGCATCTCAGACACTCCACAACCGGATGTTTGCGTCCATGCTAAAAACTCCTATCAGTTTCTTCGACAATAATCCAGTAGGTGAGTTGTTTGTATGATGATGACAGTTTATTTCCCCTGTGCTCATATGTGCATTTGCTGTTGAAAGTATCATTAACCCTTTACCTAACCTGAAAAGCAGACGACACTTGCAAAAATAATTCTTGAATAACTAATTTTTTTCATTTATTGTCTCAAAAACATAGGTTATGACCCCTCGTTGGAACAAGCTCGTTTCAACGAGGGGTCATAACCTATGTTTTTGAGACAAAAAATGAAAAAAATAATGAAAATTAATTGGCGATTTTTGAGAATAGCGCTGGCCGGTTTTGGCCGTTACGTTAGGTAAAGGGTTAAAGTTTTGAAATATAATGTATAAACTTTCACACAGCCACATTCATTTTGGCTTCAAATTTTACTTTGAGAATTTAAGTTTTTCTGTGTATCATGGCAGAGTGTCAATGCATTCTTCAATGAATTATGAGAAAATATTTTATATGAACAGAAAGGGTTTTTTTTATTATCGAACATCATAAACTGCTCAAGACTTATCACCTTGCATGTGTGTTTGTTGGGGCAAATGACAGTTCACTTAAAACAACTGCTCACATTTTAAAGTACACTGTGCCAATGTTCTGCCCCTAGAGACAGCTTGGTTAAGTTCGATAATTACTGTGCCATCAAGGATTATGGATTTTTGCATTCAAGTTTTTAAAGAATGTCTCAGAGAACAAAAATTATGTATATATACAAAAATCAGTTACGTCAGCTCAATTCAGTGTTGGTAGAGTAGTGTATTATTATTTATTATTTATTTATTGGTGTTTAAGGTCACATACTTATGCACAATGGCTAATCGTGACCGTGACAGTTTTACGGGTGGAGGAAGCCGGAGTACCCGGAGAGAACCACCGAGCAACGACGAGTAGCTGTCAGCTCTCCAACATCGGAACTCTGAACTCTGCACCGCAGCACAGGCAGGGTTAGATTGGTTGAAGACATGCGCACCATCGACGTGCAGTACGCCTCAGTACACAGCGTCATCGTGCCCCCATGTAGGCAATCGGGGTGAAGCGTCTTGCCCAAGGACACAACGCGGTTGCCGCAGGTGGGATTCGAACCGAGGACCTCTCGGCTTGCAGCCTGCACCTCTACCAACTGAGCCACCGCGCCCCCGGTAGAGTAGTGTGACTTCATAATTCAGACAAGTGATTTAACTGTAATGTTTTGCATTGCTAATTTCTGTGAGAGATTTCAAGATCTTGAATCCCATCTACCCCTCCCCCCCCCCCCCAAAAAAAACCCTGGGAAGTGACGCAATGCTTGTTTACTGTGGTAAACAAGCTCTATTTTACTGGTAAAATAGGACCCAGTTACTAATGCTTGGGGTGCAAGTCCTGTAAAATAGGCAGCATGGAGTATAAACAATTGACTGACCTTGACTTTATCGCCATGTTGTGGTCACGATTAGCCATTGTGCAGAAGTATGTGACCTTAAACCCCAATAAATAAATGAATAACCCCATCTTAGGCCTGTCAATTTAATGAGATTCATCTGAAATCTGTCAAATCTTCATTTGATCAATAAGGACGCACTACTGCCACGTCGAATTCAGTTGACACACGACCTCAACTCACAATGTTTCAGTCTACACACAAATCTTATGTGTTATCTATACATATATTTTAACTGTGTACATGTATAGGAATACATTATACTGTGACTTAATTTTATTTATACGGATGCTCCATTGTCGCTCTGAATTCATTGTGAGGTTGTGTTTCATATGATAAGGTTTATACAGTTTGACCTGCATATACAGGCATGTTTGTTTGCAATTTATAGTGCTTTAATGGGGTAACATGATGCATAATATTTTAAAAGAAAAGAGAAGTGTCTGTATAGCTTAGCTGGCTGCTTTCCTACCTCCACCCCAAACCAAGGAAGAAAAACAATTCCTAAATTTGAATTAGACCTGTGTTGGTTATAGACAATGCAGCACGGTCAACTCAAATTCAGTTCCACAGCAAACGTTATTGAAAATTGTAAATTACATCACGACATGTGTTTTCCTGATTAGCATATCATTATCATTATCCCCACATTTTCAAAAATGTGGGGATATAGTGATGATCTTTGTACGTCCTTTTTTTTAACTATAATTTTTTAAGTTACCATACTTATTAAGTATGGTATAGAGATGACAAAAATAGGTTCAGTTTGAATTTTTGTCACCAGGTGGTGCCAGTGGTGCCACTTAAAGACTGAGCTAAAATACTGCTTTCCGACGAAAGGCTCCTCGGATATGTAATTTCGGTTGTTTAAAACGTGTTTAAATGTTTGGGTAGGGTCTGTAGATGTGCATAAATGTTTCAAATTTTTTATTCAGCCCCAGGAGGCATCTGTAGCGCCACTTTTGTCGTTAGAGAATCAGTTTCCGGTGAAAGGCTCCTATGGGTTTTAATTCGAAATGCTGAAAGTGTGTTCATATGTTCCAGTAGTGTCTCTAGATGTGCATAAAGGTTTCAGATTTTTGATTCGGCCCCCATCTGGTGCCCGTAGCACCACTTTTGTCATTAGAGAATCGGTTTTGGGTGAAAGACTCCTTGGGGTTTTTATTCGAAATGCAGAAAGTGTGTTCAGATGTTCCAGTAGGGTGTCTAGATGTGCATAAAGGTTTCGGATTTTGGATACGGTGCCTATAGCACCACTTTTGTCGTTTTGTCGTTAGATAGTCGGTTTCTGGCAAAAGACTTCCAGAGGTTTTAATTCGAAACATTGAAAGTGTGTTCATATCTTCTGGTATGGTCTCTAGATGTGCATAAAGATTTCAGATTTTTTATTCGGCCCCATGTGACGCCTGTAGCGCCACTTTTGTCGTTAGAGAATGAGGTTTCTGGCAAATGGCTCCTAGGCGTTTTAATTCGAAACGCTGAAAGTGTGTTCATATGTTCAGGTAGGGTCTCTATATGTGCATAAACATTTCAGATTTCTGATTCGGGCCCAGGTGGTGTCTGTAGTGCAACTTTCATCATTAGAGAATGTGAATTGACTTGTGACCATTCTGATGGCATACTGAAAATGTGGAGATACTCCTTAGTGTGCTTTGCAGACAAATGATTGCATTTAATTCGAGTCAATGGTGTTGTGACATCTATAACCAACACTGATCTAATTCAAATTTGGGAATTAGATTCCTTTGGCTGACATGAAGATTCGTCTGAAGTGCATCTACTCGCTTTTAATGCTTATATGCGTCACACTACTGTCGCATCAAATTCAATTAATTGGAATTAATTGAATTCAACATGACAGTAGTGCAACATATATAAGAGGTTTTTGGGGAGAATGATTTAAAATCACAAAATGAATGTTGAAAAGGTGTAATCTTCTAAAAGTGTGATCTTCTTAAGGTGTAATCTTCTTAAGATGTAATTTTCTTAATTCCAACTGACAAACAACTAGCAATTATTTTTAAAGTGAACGGACAACTGCTTATGGAAAAAAATCCAACACAACTAAAAATGTCTGATGATCCTTGGTATTTGGAGGTGGTGCGTGGACATTTCCCCATCGGACATTTCCCCATCCGTACATTTCACCATCGGAGAATTCCCCATCTGGACATTTCCCCATCGAGGGCAGACATTTCCCCATCAACATTTCCCCATCAGAGGCGGACATTTCCCCCATTGGAGGTGGACATTTCCCCATAGGATATTAACACCTTTCTCCATCGAGGGCGGGCATTTACCTCAACTTAACCCTTTACCCAACTCAGACGATATCAAAATTTATTATTTTAAATATCATTTTTTTTAATTTTTCAAAAATGTCAACAAAACCATATCATGTGACCCCTCATTGGAACGAGCTCAATGAGCTCGTTCCAATGAGGGGTCACATGGTATGGTTTTGTTGAAACTTTTTGAAAAATGTAATTCTTTCAACTGCTCAATTTGCATATTACGCGGGCGGATGCGGGTGATTTGTTAGGTAAAGGGTTAACAATATTTTTGAACGAAAGTGGCTTGACAGAAAGAACAAATATTAAAATTGCAATGAAAACATCCATATTGTTCAATCCACTTGTGTGACAAAAAGTGATGTATTCATTGACATTTCCTTTAATGAAGACACCACTGTTTATCAATCAACTCGACAACATCTTTGAACAAAAGTAGCTTCTCAGAGAGAACAAATAAAAATATATAAATACTGTTAAATCCTGATTAGGTTTAATCCCGTCAATTATAGTGATAAAAGCACATTAATCGAACAATTCAAACAACATTACCCATGTCAGCTTAATAAAAAGGGAATGATACACAACAAATCAATAGGAAAATTTCAAACAAACAGACCCACAAAAAATTAAGAAATGGATGGTGAAAAGTCCGCATGATTGGGGAATTGTCCGTTTTTCTATTAAGCAGAATGGGGTAATGTCCGATGGGGAAATGTCCGGCCTAAATGGGATGGGGTAATGTCTGATGGGGAAATGTCCGGCGACCTTGGAGGTAAGGGGGTGGGGGTGGTTGCCCACCTTATATCTCTGCCACCAATTCAATCAACCCTTTACCTAATGAATCGTTGAGCTCATTTCAATGAGGGGTCACATGATATGGTTTTGTTGAAATTTTTGGAAAAATTTGAAAAAAACACTAATTAAAATAATAAATTTAATTTTGATAGCCTTTGTGTTGGGTAAAGGGTTAATGATTATGTTGAATGATGAAGGTTCAACTGGTGTTGTGCTGAGATAAGAACAGATTAATTAAATATTTACTGCTAATCATGGACTAGCCGACTGAATGTGTGAAGTATTCATCAAATTATCAACTTTATTATTTTGTTTTGGAAAGTTGTACTTTACATATATATTTTATTGGCGAAGTATCAAAGCCGCATCACCACTCACTGGCAGTTGGCATTAACCCTTTACCCAACATAACAGCCAAAACCGGCCAGCACTATTCACAAAAACTGCCAATTAACTTTCGTTATTTTGTTATTCAAGAATTTTGTTTGCAAGTGTTGTCTGCTTTTCATATTAGGTAAAGGGTTAAAGAAAATTCTTTACTGGTAGAGTGCTAAATTATTTTTGGTCATCAAAATTTATTTACATGTCTAGACCTTGTTACAAACAAATCAGTGCAGACTAAATAATTTTACTTCCAAGATAATGTAAAATATATCCACTGAGTATGGTGCCTTTTTATTGTAAGACCTGCACTTTAAAGTAAAGCCCAAATATTGTCTTCCAGCACTCTACCAGTTAAAGAGGATTGTGCTTACACATCAAGCATGGTATGAGAAATCCACTTGTTTTATATTAATATGGATAGTTCATGATGCAATGGTATTGCTGGTGGTTGCATATGCCATGCTTTGCATTGTTCTTGTTTATATTTTATTATGCACACCTCCTTAAAGGAGGTTCATTGGGTATAGTCAAGTAGAGCTGAAACAGTTAACCGATTAATCGTTTAACCCATGTTCAACGTCTTGATCGATCAAAAAAAGTAAATTGATCGATTAACCATTGCCTTAAAGTACTGTATTATATGGGTTAACAAAGGAACAAACTTGCTCTAAAACAGACAAACATTGTCAACTGACTTGCATCAATTATTATGAGACAGATTAAAGCTTGCAAGCTATGTGCCGACGTACTTGTTCACTTGTTCACTTGCATGATCATTGTACTGTTTCAGTAGCTGGAAATGGTCATTCTTCACTCTTTGCCTTTTGCAGACAGCAGACGATACTTGCAAAATAAATTCTTGAATTACTAAAAATTTTCAAATTTTTGTCTCAAAAACTTAGCTTATGACCCCTCATTGGAATGAGTTCAATGAGCTCGTTCCAATGAGGTGTCATAAGCTATGTTTTTTAGACAAAAATTGAAAACATAATAAAATTTGAAGGAGATTTTTATATATAGCGCTTGCCGGTATTGTCTGTTACTTTAGGTAAAGGGTTAATGCTATAAATCATCAACGGTACAGCAATAATTCAGCTACCTACTAAGACAAGTGATTAATTGGTTAACCAAGGTTAATCCATATGATTAATTGATCAAGAAAACCCTTTAACCGTTTCAGCTCTACAGTCAAGGTCTCTGTCCATCCATAAGTCTGTCCGTCCATTCGTCTGTCCATACAAACATTTTGTTTTATAACTCTGGTATCGTTTGAGAGATTTTGTTGTCCTTTGGTATGATGATAGACCAGCATAGGGAAAATGATATCCACAAATCGTGGGTTTTCTCCACACATTTATACTAGAGTTATGGCCCTTGTAGGAAAATAGTAAAATGTTTTACATCATAACTCTGGCATCAGGTGTCTGATTTTGATGTCATTTGGTATAGTGATAGACCAACATGAGGGACATGACATTCACATATCGGGGGTTTTGTCTGTACATTTCTACCAGAGTTATGGGCCTTGTTACACTTTGATAACTCGCTGTACAAACTTTTTGCATTATAACTCGGTCATTTGTGTGTGGATTTTTATTTTCTTTGGTATGGGTAGAAGGCATCTACACATTGTGGGTTTTGTACATACATAGAGACCAGAGTGATGGCCCTTATTACACTTATAAAACTTGGCACTCAAACTTTTTACCATATAACTCCTGCATCGGTTGTTGGATTTTGATGTCCTTTGGTGTGGTGATACGCCATTTTGCAGGTTATGCCTATGCATACTTACCACACTTATGCCACTTTTTAGACTTAGAAAAACAGTCCTTGTGAAGTTTTTGCATTGTTTTGTGTCAATGGGAATAATTTTTAGCTTAACTTAACAAAGCCAAGATAAGCTATTGCCATCACATGTGCAGAAGTCTGTTAGTCTGTTCACATTTTCCTTTAGCACGGGCTACATCCCGTAGCTCTTGTCTGATCGTCACGGAATTTCATATGCAGTTTTGAGGCCTTGTCTAGATGAGAACGTCCCCTTTTGGTTAGATCGGTCAACAATGATGGCTGCCCGAGCCCAAACCCTTTTGCACAGTCTACAAGTCGTATTTATGAAGGGATTTCATGGTAACTTGGTAGGATGACTCTGTATAATATCTAGATGAGAACGTCCCCTTTTGGTAATAATCTGTCAACCGTTATGGCTGCCTGAGCCCAAAACCTTTCGCACAGTCTACAGGTCGTATGTATTAAGGGATTTTATGGTAACTTGGTAGGATGACTCTGTATAATATCTAGATGAGAAGGCCCCCTTTTGGTAATAATCTGTCCACCGTGACAGCTGCCCAAGCCCGAAACCCAAAAGTTTTTGCCCAGTCTGCAGGTCATATTTAATATGGAGTGATTTCATTGTAATTTGGTAGGATGACTCTGTATGATGTCCAGATGAGAACTTCCCCATTTTCTGTCAACCGTGATGACTGCCTGAGCCCAAACCCGAAAACCTTTGGCACAATCTACAGGTCGTATTTATGGTGGGATTTCATTGTAACTTGGTAGGATGACTCCATATAATGTCTAGATGAGAACGCCTCCTTTTGGTTTGGTCGCGATCTGTCAACTGTGATGGCTACAGGGGCCCGAAGCCCAAAAACATTTAGCACAGTCTGCAGGCTGTATTTATGAAGGGATTTCATTGTAACTTGGTAGGATAACTCCAGATAATGTCTAGATGAGAACGTCCTCTTTTGGTCACGATCATTCAGCCATGACGGCTGCCCGATCCCAAAAGCCGAAAACCTTTAGCACAGACTACAGGTCGTATTTATGAAGGGATTTCATTGTAACTTTGTAGGATGACTCGGTATAATGTCTAGATGAGGATGTTCTCTTATGGTTGGGATGGGTCAACCGTGATGGCTACACAGGCCCGAAGCCCAAAAACTTTGAGCACAGTCTACAGGCCATATTTATGAAGGGATTTCATTATAACTTGATAGGATGACTCGTTTTGGAATAATTTCACTGTAACTTGGTAACTTTGGTTGACAAACATTAACTGTGAGAGCCACATTAACCCCCACCCCTCACTTCTTTAGTACAGTCTACACATCAAATTATTTTTATTGAAAACATAGCAAACAGGGAACAGAAATTAACATATTCTCAATTATCACAATTCTTGTTGTATTTCATAATCCTTTCACAAACATTGAACATTATCCTTTTCATCAAACACAACACACAATCATGTTAAGCTGGAGTGTCATTGACACTTTCATTGTTGAATGGCAGCAGAAAATTGAAATAATTTTTGTATTGCCCATGTTGATTTTGCAGGTCTTGGCATATGCAATGCTTCACATGGCACTATTTTCTTAATTAATATTTTAATGGAAATGTCTGTACATGGACATATTTGCTTACTCTCAAATTTTTAGCCTGACTGTTTACAGTGAGGGCTATAGTCATGACTTTTGTCCATCTGTCTGTCTGTTAGCATTTAGAGTTTTGGTTAAGGTTTGTGGTTAAAGTTTTTTACTGAAGGTTAAAGTTTTTTTTCTGTTTGGTCTGACTGTTTACTGTGAGGGCTGTAGCCATCACTTTTGTCTATCCGTCTGTTAACATTTGGAGTTTTGGTTAAAGTTAGTGGTTAAAGTTTTTTAGTCAAGGTTAAAGTTTTTTTCCTTTTAAATTAATATTAATTACTATTGTCTGTATCATTCTCATTATGTGTCATGCTATTTTGGGAAATATTTAACCCTTTTTTGTATGGCAATTTAACTTACAACTTCCAGGTTAAAGTTTTTGGTTAAAGTTTTTTTTAGCTCCGCTGACAAAGTCAGCAGAGCTTTTCTTATACTGATTTGTCCGTCTGTCCGTCCGTCCGTCCGTCCGTCGTCAACATTTTATTTGTCCGAGCCATAATTTCTAAACCGCTGAATATTTTTCCACCAAACTTCATAACAATATGTATTATCAATAGACGGTGTGTCATCAATTATTCTGCGGTCTGTAAATCCACAGGGTCAAGGTCACAGGTCACAGGATCAAGAAAATCTTAAGATATTTTTGATATTTGTTTGTCCAAGCCATAATTTCTGAACCGCTGAATATTTTTTGGCTAAAGTTTGTAACAATATTAGTATTAGAAAACATGCCCATGCGATCAGTGGCCCTCAGCGGAGCTCTCTAGGCGTGACAGGCCTCTTGTTGTTTACAAAGTTGCACCTTTAATTCTTCAAACAGTTTAGTGCACTGTCACGGTTTCTCATTTGGGGCAATGTCTACTGGCTTCTGAATCTTTCTACACTGATTTTCATTGATATTGGCAGGATTTTAAGGCCAAAAAAAATAAAAAATCTTTCTCAGGCCCTCCCGCATGGTCCTTTTGGCTGCCACATGCTCTCTTTTTATAACCAATTTAAACTTAAAAAAAAATTAAATTAAATGGTTTATGTCTGATATTTTACCCAAGTTAAAAAAATTGATGAATTTGTCCCTTGAGTGCAAGAAGCCTTTGCAATGCTTTAGCATTGCAAAGCCTTCTTGCACTCAAGGGATGAAATACACCACCACCCATGCTATTTTGTAGATTATAAGGCCTAAAACTTGAACCAAGAACATGAACTTTTGATGGCTAAGAAATAATTACAGAAATAAAAAATAAAATAAAAAACCTCTCACCCGCATGCAATTTCACAAATAATGGTCTGAGAAACAGAAGATCTACTTTGTGTGGCCTAACTCCTTTTAAATATGCTTTCAGACTTATTTTCTTTGTATTTGAAATTAGGCTTTGCCAAATACTTTGTTACTTTAATTCTTGCATGGTCAATACAATTTAATGATTGCATTTACATCAGTGATTTCTTTTATCGGTTTTAGGAAATATTTAACCCTTTTTTGCAGTAAGTTTTACTTGGTATTCCCGGATTAAAGTGTTGCTTTTCAAGGTTGTACCTTTTATTCTTCAAACACTGTGTTACAACGTCATTGTTTTTCATTTGGGGAAAAGTCTACTGAACCTGTATACTGTGGTTTAAAATAATATTGGCATTAACCCTTTACCCAACACAGACGCTATCAAAATTTATTATTTTAAATATTATTGTTTCAAATTTTTCAAAAAATTTCAACAAAACCATATCATTTGACCCCTCGTTGGAACGAGCTCGATGAGCTCATTCCAACGAGGAGTCACATGATATGGTTTTGTTGAGATTTTTTTAAAAATAATATTTTTTCCACTACTGAATTTGCATATTACGCGGTCGATTCGTTGGGTAAAGGGTTAATTTAACCCTTTTCAAAGCGTTTTCGAACTTAGTTTCTCCAAATTTCAAATTAGGCTTCTACCGCATACTTTGTTAGTTTTTATCAATTTCAAATTAAGCTTCTACCACATACTTCATTAGTTTTTATCCCGCTGTCTGTCTGTCCCTCTGACTGTCCGAACATTGTTTATTGCATAAGTTGATAACTTGAACAATAGTTAGCAGATTTTAATTATTTTCAGTATATGTCTCTATAGCAACAATCTGTATGTCAAATTCGATGACCACCATTATCATTAATATTAATTACTGTGGATTGTATCATTCTCATTATGTTTTATGTTATTTTGGGAGTCAATTTAACTTAAAACAACCAGATTAAAGTTTTTGGTTAAAGTTTTTTATTTACAGAGTTAGACCTTTAATTCTTCAAACAGTTCAATGGAATGTCACTGTTTGGGACAATGTCTGCTGAAGCTTTTGATGGTGATTTTAATTAATACTGGCAGTGTTTTAACACCCTTTAAACATATTTTCACACTTAGTTTCTTTGTATTGGAAATTAGGTTTTTACCACACACTTTGTTACTTTAAATCTTGCATAGTCAATACAACTTAATGATTGCATTTACATCAATGATTTCTTTTATCGGTTTGAGGAAATATTGAACCCTTTCTTTAAATCAGTTTTACTTAGTATTCCCAGCTTAAAGTTTCGGATTAAAGTTTTGCTTTTCAAGGTTGTACCTTTTATTTTTCAAACACTGTGTTACAACATGATTGTTTTTCATTTCGGGTAAGGTCTGCTGACGCTGTCTGTAATCTGTGTTTTCGATTAATATTTGTGTTCGTTTGACCCTTTTCAAAATGGTTTTCAAATTTAGTTACTTTAACTTTGAAATTGGGCTTGTAACACATACTTTGTCACTTTTCTTGCATGATCAAAACAATTTTTAGCTCAACTTGACAAAGTCAAGCTGAGTTATTGCCATCACTTCTCGTCCGTCGGCATACGTATGTCCGGGCGTACGTACATATGTACTTATGTACACACACAATTTCCTTTGGCACACCTCACAGGTCGCATTTATGATCAGATCACTTTGAAACTTGGTATGCTTGTTTGGGGTGCCCTCTAGATGGGAGCTATCGATTTTCTTCAATTTCCGTCAAAAAATGTTGCCGCTGGCAACGTTCTTAGAACTTAGTTTAGTCAGACCTTAATATTTCCCTTTGGCACACCCTACAGGGCACATTTATGATCGGATTGCTTGGAAACCTGACATGCTTGTTTGGAGTGACCTCTAGATGGGAGCTTTCAATTTTCTTCCATTTCCGTCAAAAAATGTTGCCACGACCTTTGAACTCAGTTTAGTCAGGCATTGATATATTCCTTTGGCATGCTGTACAGGGCACATTTTTGATCAGGTCAGTTTAAAAATTTGGTATGCTTGTTTGGGGTTACCTCTAGATGGGAGCTATCGATTTTCTTCAATATCAGCCAAGAAATGTTGCCGCTGGCAACGACCTTTGAACTCAGTTTAGTCAGGCTTCAATATATTTCTTTGGCATGCCCTACATGGCACATTTAAGATCAGATCAGTTTGAAACTTGGTATGCTTGTTTGGTGTTACCTCTAGATGGGAGCTATCGATTTTCTTCAATTTCTTCCAAAAAATGTTGCCACGGGCAACGACCTTCGATGAACTTCGAGCAGTTATGCATCAATATTTCCCTTTGGTGCAGCCTGCAGTGCACATTTCTGACCGGATCGCTTTGAAGCTTGGTGTGCTTGTTTGGGTCACCTCTAGATGGGAGCTATCGATTTCCTTCCATTTCTGTCAAAAATGGTTGCCATTGGCAACGACCTCTGATGAACTTAGTAAAAATTTAGTGCAGTTATGCATCAATATTTTTCTTTGACACACCCTGCAGGGTACATTTATGATTGGATCGCTTGGAAACTTTGTGTACTTGTGTGGGGTGATATCTATATGGGAGTTATCGATTTTCTTCTAAAAAAATGTTGCCGCTGGCAATGACCATTGAATTTAGTTTAGTCAGGCTTCAGTATTTCCCTTTGGCACACCCTTCAGGGCACATTTATGATCGGATAACTTTAAAACTTGGTATGTGTGTTCGGGGTGACCTCTAGATGTGAGCTATTGATTTTTTTTCATTTCCATAAAAAAGTGTTGTCGTTATCACCAGTCTTTGAACTTACTGCATTTGTGTAGCAACTTATCCCTTTTGCACTCTCTGTAGAGTATATTTATGAATTTCCATGAAAAAGAGAGAAAAAAACATTACCACAAGCAATGGCCTTGAAACTTAGTGCATTTGTGCATTAACATCTTCATTTGGCATACCTAAGAGGACGAATTCATTATCAGGTTGTTTTGAAGATTTGTATGCTTATGCAGGGTGACAAAGATAGGAGCTATCGACTTTCTTTCCATTTCCATCAAAAACTTGCTGTTAGCAACAATCTTTGAATTTATTGCATTTGTGCATCAACATTCTTCTTTGACATGGCCTACAGGGCACATTTATCTTAGGATTGTTTTTGAACTTGGTGTGCTCATTAGGCGAGACCTTTAGATAAGAGCTATTTAGCATTCATTTCTGTGAAAAAAGTTGCTGTTTACAATAACCTCTGAACTTACTGCATTTGTGTATCAACATTCTTCCTTCAGCGAGTCTTACAGCTTACATTTAAAAATGCGTGGAGTTGGGTGTATTCTTGCCACCTGTCCTCTCCATGTTCAATCACCGTTTGATTTTGTTTATGATAACAGCCCGGTACTGAGAAACATTTATATAATCAACTCCTAGCACTCTGGTTGTATTTCAGATTTTTCGTCATTGACTCCATATTGCCCATGCAGCATGAAATATTTAACAAATTGTATCTCGTTTGACAAAGCTTAGTGAGGAAAAATTTGCTGCTGAAATTTTTTACATCAAAGTGCAGAGGGTTAAATGAGATATTCTATTATCCTAGAAACAAGGTGACTGAAAAATCTGAGCAGTATTTGTCATTCACTTTGTTGCACAAGAAATTCTTCAGGCTTCAAGACAAACTTCGGAAATAAGGCTAAAAAAAATAGTGTAAATATGCACTTTATGTATTTCTGTGTGTAAAAAGAAAGCCGAAATCATCTCCGTGTTTGCTCATTTTTTGCAAAAGAAAAATTAAAAATAAAACCCTCCCTCCCTTACTGATTTAAAAAAAAAAAATGCCTGAGAATCAATAAATTTATTTTGTGTAGACTAATATATGTATGATTCTGTTTATTTCCAGGAAGGATTTTAAACCGATTTGCCAAAGATGTTGGACACATGGATGACCTACTGCCAATCACATTTTTTGACTTTGTTCAGGTGAGAGAAGATACATGTTTTAAATCAAAGGAAATTGAAAATTATTGCACATTCAGTTAGTTATTAAGATGTTACTAGAGATTTTAAGCAATGTGTTGAGCTTTAGAAGAAAAAATTAATCTTTAAAATTCTTTCCGGGAAAAATTGTTTTTAATCCCATTTATGTCCCCCCCACCCCACAACCAAATGCCCTTGACATGTATTTTAAATATTTTTTTCCCAAAATTTTCAAAAAATTACAACAAAACCATATCATTGGACCTCTCATTGGAACAAGCTCCGCTGATCTTGTTCCATTGTCTGGTCATATGATCTGGTTTTGCGAAAAAAAATTTTAAATATTTTTTTCAACTCCACAATTTATATATTATATGGGCAGATACAACTGATTCATTAGGTAGGATTAATGTGGCTGGTTATACTTATTATCTTATTACTCATATTATGGGGATATAGAAATGTTTCCATCCATCTGTTCATCCTTCCCCATTTTGTGTCATATTTTTAATGACAGCTGTTCAAATTATATAAATTTTCCCTTGTTCAATATATAGCTTTTTTTATGTGATAATATCATGAATGAGATTGTGAAACAGCTGTGTCCACGTATTTCTTCAAGAGTTATTGCCCTTGTTGGACTTAGAATTTCTTGACATCACATTACCATTTCTTTTCATCACATTTCAAAGAAAACCATTCAAGATTTGTTTTCAAAATTTAACTCTTATCCCATTGAGTATTTTGAAGATATTTCTATAAAATCAAGCCATGGCTGCTGTGAAGCAGCCATAACTAGATTTGATAAAAAATTCATCTAAATTTAACTCAAGAAATTGTTGGTGCAAAAATCCATTCAATTTACAGGGGGAAATTTAATTAAATGTACTCAAATTATACATATTTCAGTGGCAAGAGAAATTCTGTCCTGGTGGGAATATCCACCAGCAGCATGCAAGGAATTAATACATAGATTTCTGGTGATATTATCATGAAGGGGTGGGTGAACCAGCTGTGTCTAAGTATTTCTTTGAGTGTTATTGCCCTTGTTGGCTTTGGAATTTCAGTTCATCACATCACCATTTCATGTCTTATCAGAGTAAGTGGGGGCGTGGTGGCTCAGTTGGTAGAGGTGCAGGCTGCAAGCCGAGAGGTCCTCGGTTCGAATCCCACCTGCGGCAACCACGTTGTGTCCTTGGGCAACACACTTCACCCCGATTGCCTACATGGGGGCACGATGACGCTGTGTACTGGGGCGTACTGCACGTTGATGGAGCGCATGTCTTCAACCAATCTAACCCTGCCTGTGCTGCGGTGCAGAGTTCAGAGTTACGATGTTGGAGAGCTGACAGCTGCTCGTCGTTGCTCGGTGGTTCTCTCCGGGTACTCCGGCTTCCTTCACCCGTAAAACTGTCACGGTCACAATTAGCCATTGTGCATAAGTATGTGACCTTAAACACCAATAAATAATAATAATAATAATAATAATCAGAGTAAGTAGGCATTGGTTTTTAGTCAAGCCTTGGCTAGATATCATGGAAAAATCCTAAAGACTTAACTGGCAGAGTGCTGGGAGCCCATATTTGGGCTTTATTCTTAAGTGCAGGTACAACAATTCAAAGGCTTCATACTCTGTGGGTGTCCATCACATTATCTTTGAATTGAAATTATTTCAACTGTATGGATTTGCCTTGTTGCAGTTTATGGGAGAGTGCCTTTCGGCCCTCTCCCATAAAATGCAACATGGCAAAATCTGGTGAATAAAGTTGGATGACCAGAAATAATTTAGCACTCTACCAGTTAATTTGTTACAAAATGATATAAAACAGGTAACAGTATTTCATCAGCAGCACAAATGTTACACTATTTTTAACCGATAAAGAAGATTGAAGCACTCAAATTCAAGAGACAAAACAATAATGGTTTTTGAATGGTAATTTGGGAAAGTATCCATGTGTGTAAAAATCTTTGATCATCCATATTTATCTCATCATTTGAGTTTTCCTGTTTTTATTTTATAGTGTTTTCTACTGATTCTTGGATGTGTTATAGTTGCTGGAGTTGTCAACCCATGGGTATTCATTCCAACTGTGCCACTAGTAATTGTATTTCTTTTAGTGAGGAGATATTACATCAGAACATCAAGACATATCAAGAGATTAGAAGGAACTAGTAAGTTGGACACATAATGCCATAGGGTATCCATGGGACCTTGGATTCAAGGAACAGCCTTTAATTTGAAATTCAGGAATATGGGCCAGGAGGCCTTGAAAAGCTTTAAATATTCACAAAATAAACACTCTGGCAAAGCACATTATCATAGTCATATAATTCTATATGCCATAGTTTGTGAAGGTGTTGTCCTAACCAGAACCCTCTGGTCAGTACTCCAGTACTCCTTTTTTCCCCTCCCCTTTAAGGGAAGTGAGGAGGGACTAATAATTGTAGAGTCCTTGTTGAAAATCCTTGAATTTAGCTACTGTAGTGCCTGTGAAATGGCTGTGAATAGCCTTGAATTTTATCAGTCCTTGCCTGCATAACTCTATGCCATATAAATTTTCCAACTTAGATAAAATGTTGGTATTGGTTTTCAGACGATAACTTTAGTTTGCCTGAATGAGATGAAACCAAATTTTATACATAGGTTTATTACCACATAATACAGATTGGGATTGATAGTGGGCATGGTCCGATATTTTTTGTCAGAGTTATGGTCCATTTCCGACTTAGAAGACCTTTTGATATTGGTTTCCAGATGGTAACTTGAGTTACAGGTGTTCGATTTAAATCAAACTTGTAATATAGCTTATTGTAGACAATATACCAGACAGGTTTGATTTTGAGAGTGGTGGGATAATTTTTAAACCAGAGTTAGGGCCCCTTTTTGGACTTGTTTTTGTTAACCACTAAATATAATTTATAAAGCGGGGGTATCAGTGTCCCATGGACACATTTTGTGGCCTGCTGTATAGGTGCTATGGTTTAATGAAGATAAGATAAGACATATATTAATTCAATATCAACAGAGTTAAATGACTAGAAATTCATGCTTGGCAGTGGAGGGCAAGGGCATAGGCATCCTTGGCATTGCACTGGTTTCAATCAAAACATTGAGCACAGTCCATTGTGGTGTTATAATCCAAGAAGTTTTTTATCAACTTCGATAAATGGTTAACTCTTACAGTATGTGGAGAGTGGATTGTGACTAAATCACCTGTGGAGTGGAGTTATCACCCAGAGTATCACTTTTAAATTCTGTACATATGGACAAAAAAAACACAAGCAATGTTTCAAACCAATGGACCTCCAGGTTTAACCCGGAGGTCCATTGGCTGGACTTTGCTTGTGCTTGTTATGCTTTGCAACAAATTTTGCAATTATTGCTTGAGTGGAATCTCCACTCTGTGGGTGATTTAGTGATTATACACTCTCCATGTACTGTAGGTTATTTTCCATAATTCTCACTACCTGTACTCCACAAGATGTATGTCTCATGAGGACATGGTCGCAGCAACTTAGGAGAAAAATTTGATAACACAATTAATTATTATTAATGGCTTATTAGTGATTTCATCGTGGCACATCTGTTCTGATGTCAGTGCCAGGGGATTTGATTTGATTTCTTCAGGACTGTGCTTTAAAAATTATGATTTAATGGATTAAATCTTGTGTCACCCAATATCGGGTAAATCCCTGAACGATCACCATTCATCAACAAAAATATGTTTTATTAATATCTGGTTTATGTATCCTTACCTTCTCCTACTCTCCAGCTGTTTCAACGTATTTTGGCTTTTTTTAGAATATTTTTTTACAGATTATGTCCATTTGTTTACTTTACAAATGGGTACCCAAGGGCACCCGTTTTGGGTACCCCCTCCCTCAAATTGGGCCCTGCTCTAGTGTGTATAGGCTATTGGTAATATTTACTGATTATTCCGGTTATCTTTGCCAGAGCAGATTTCACACGGAACACTTTCAAATACTATTTTCATTTATGGGTGTACTTGGATTCAGTGTTATGGTAATTATAGCTTATAAACTTGTTAGCTCACATGAATGAAAGTCAGAATGGGCTATTGTGATCACAGTAACTATATGAGATTAAGGCACTTGTATTACTTTTATAAGTATATTAAGAAAAAAATTGGGTATAAAATTTTAATTTCTTCAGATCTTGCTTGTAAGACAACTGCCAATTTCTCATCTTGTTTCTCCAATGAAAAGGAGTAATTTTGAAGCCTAAATACCCTAAGGGAGATGAAAAAAGTCAATTGCACCAGACCAACCAGGATCCAAAAGTGCATGGTGCACTAAACCTGGTGTCTAGTCACCTGTTGTCATTTTCCCGTCAAAACATTCCCAAGTCAATTTTCTCATGCAATGAAGTAAATTGTCTGAAATGTCTCCACAAAAATTTTAACATCATCAGTAGTTTTGAAGGTCATACAGAAGGGAATTCTTCCTGATTCACCACGGAACAATAGAAACAAACCATGAAGAAATCCAGATGAAGTTTTCTCAGGAAAGTGCTTGTTAAAATTTCTTTTCTGTTTTGGTGAAATGCAATGAAATGATATCATCCATGTTTAGTGCCACATTTTTGGGTCTGAAAATGTTTTCTTACCTCAAGTTTACATTTTAAACTCAGGTATATGCATTTATATGGATGAAATTCTGATTCCTTCCTTTATTATGGCTTTTTAGCTCATCTTGACACAGTCAAGCTGAGCTAATCTCATCGCTCTCTGTCCGTCGTCCGTCTGTCCGTCATCCGTCTGTCTGTCCGTTCATCCGTCGTCCGTCAACACCATGTTTTGGTCTTCTCCTCCAAAGCCATTGGGCCAATTCAAGTGAAAGTTTGTGTGAGTGATGGTCCCGAAGGGGCATTGCATTTTTGTTCTACTCAACATGCCCAGCCCCATAGGGAGGGAGTGGGGGAAAATGCCCCAAAATATTTTTTAAATCTTCTTCTCAAGAACCAGTGTGTTCACTGACTTGATATTTGCTATGGAGCTTCCTTTTTAGGTGTAGAATCAAGTTTGTTCAAACAAAGTTCGTGAAGCAATATTTGGCTTTGTAATGGGAGGGGTAAGATTTTTGGCCCCGCCCAAAATTTCTATTTTCTGAACCGATGGTCCGATTTGAACCAAATTTGGTATATGGTATTATTAGATCATAAGTACTTGAACCATGCAAAAAATTCCTGCATCCCCATGGGAACCCTGGGAGCTAAAAATAGAAATATTTTCAAGCGCCCATATTTCCCAAACCCCACAGAACAGAGAGCTGTTATTTGGTATGAAGTATCCTTAGGACCAGCAGAATTGAACGGTGAAAAAAAAATTGCCAACAGTTATGTTAGGGTGTTCTGTTATGGGCATCGAAAAAATGCTGAGTCAGCAAATTTGCAAAAATCTTTTCTCCAGAACCAATCATCAGAATCTTTGGAGCATTCATAGGGGGGGGGGGGGGGGGGGGGGGGGTCAGAGATACAAGTTTGTTGAAATAAAGCCCATTGGTTCATATTTGGTCTCAATACAGGAGCCTGAATTTTTAACATAGGGTAATATGGGGAATATTCTTTAAAAATCTTCTTCTTCAGAACCACCAGTCAGAATCTTTTAATGTTTGGTATACATCATTGTTATGAGGGTCAGATTCAAGATTGTTCAAACCAAGTCCCTAGGTTAATATTTAACAGATATAAGTTTGTTGAAATAAAGCCCATTGGTTCATATTTGGTCTCAATACAGGAGCCTGAATTTTTAACATAGGGTAATATGGGGAATATTCTTTAAAAATCTTCTTCTTCAGAACGACCAGTCAGAATCTTTTAATGTTTGGTATACATCATTGTTATGAGGGTCAGATTCAAGATTGTTCAAACCAAGTCCCTAGGTTAATATTTGGGTTTCCTACGGAAGCCCAAATTTTAACTTTGTTCAATATGGGGGATAATTTTTAAAAATTTTCTTCTTCAGATCCACAAGTCAGAATGCTTTCATATTTGGTATGCAACATCTTTGGGGGGGTCAGATTCAAGTTTGTTCAAATCAGATCCCTAGGTATATGTTTGGGCTCGCTATGGTAGCCCAAATTTTTACTTAGTGTGAGATAAGGAAATTTCTTTAACAATCTTTTTCTTCAGATCCTTTCATATTTGGTATACAACATCTCGGGGGGGGGAGGGGGGGGGGGGGTGTCAGATTCCAGTTTGTTCAATTTAAGTGCCTGGGTTAATATTTGGGCTCCATATGAGAACCTGAAATTGAACTTAGTGCAATATGAGGGAATTTCTTCAAAAATCTTCTTCTTCAGATCCACCAGTCAGAGTGCTTTCATATTTGGTATACAACATCTCTAGGGGAGGTCAAGTTTTCAAATCAGATCCATAGGGTAATATTTGGGCTCGCTATGGTAGCCCAAATTTTAACATACATGTAGTGCAATATGAAGAAATTTCTTTAAAATTTCTCTTCTTCAGATCCATCAGTCAGAATGCTTTCATACTTGGTACACAACATCTCTAGGGAAGTCAGATTCAACTGTTTTCAAATCGAGAGCCTGGGTTAATATTTGGGCTCCCTATGGGAGCCAGAATTGGCCATTTTGCTGAAGAATTAAATATTTTGTATTCAGTACCCTCCAGAGGTGTGTGACTAAGATTAATCCACATTTGTTGCATCAAGGGGCTTCATAGGGGAGCTCTACATTTTACATTATGATCAACTGAAGAAAAGGCATGATGCCCAGATTATTTTTGTAACTCTTGAGGGACTCAAGGATTGACAGTCTATGGAGATGGCTTGCTTAATGTAGACTCATTCTTGGACTCTGTTTATATTGTGTTCTGTTCAAGATGAACGCTTGAGTCCCCGTGAGGCCTCTTGTCTGTTTTTCCCTTCACTCTGGTATGTTTGCCATATCCAGTCTCAGTATCAGATTTCACCATGCTACAGCTGTACTGCTCCACCTGTAATCTAGAATAGCCATCTCTGATCATGTATAGGGCTTTGGTATTCATATTCATGCACTTATTTATATGTTTATTCACACATATTATTATATTACATATAATGGTCTATGGTCCCAGCTTTTAAACACGGGAATCTCAATTAATGGAAGATCTGTGAAGATGCAACTGCTTGAATTTAATTTATATTGCCCATGTCAAGCAGGAATTCCACCAGACATCGTCTTAACACTGTGCCACTGGATTGAAAACTGTAAAATTTTGGGGGTTTTTTTGAGGTGGCCTGACTGGAGTTGATCCCGGGTCCACAACACCCAATCGCCTGGCCATAAATGCTCTGCCACCATACCTACTGAGCCAACGACAACCCCAAGAAAGGTTGCAATTTACTCAGCCAGTGTGTTAGTTTACATTTACAACTCACCCCAAGACTGATATTTGAGAATTGGCAATTACTGAATTGTTGGAATTGTTTTCTGTGATAATTCGTAATTGTCTACAAGTAGCCTGTATTTTATTGTGAGATTTACCTGTGGATCATTTGCCTTAGTATCCAATGCAACTGGAACAGATTACTGTTATAATGGTCTTTTAAACACAGGAATCTCAATTAATAGAAGATCCGTAAAGATGCAACTGCTTGAATTTAATTTATATTGCCTATGTTAAGCAGGAATTCCACCAGGCATTGTCGTAACACCATGCCACTGGATTGAAAATTGTTTGGTACAATACCTCATGATTTGTAATCTTAAACTGTCTTACTGATATTACCTGTGGTTGCATTACTATATATTGGCTTGCATAATCTAAATTCACATTTTGGGAAATACTTGGCATTTAAGGAAGTACTTGATATTACTATATCCTATATAGTGTCTACATCTGTCACCAGTTAGTTACTTTTTATATTGACAGATGTTGAATGTTGCTTATTATGGTCTCCAAATCTCTTATAATCACTTTTTCCTGGAGTTATTTATGCAAACCTGCTTTCATCTCTATCCCATGTTCTGTTATGGCCCTGCATCCTGTTATTTATTGAGCTATGTTTGTGCCAGTGGTAATGGTAGATAAATATTGTAAATTTGAAATAATTCCTATATTTATCATAATCATACCTATTTTTGCCCAGACAGCAAGAACCTTCCCACAAATTCTTCACTTGCACCTCCCCCCATGTAACTTCATACTTAGCAGGCATTACAAAAGAATGGTTATTAGCAGGATTGGAGGGAATTTCCAGAACTGTGGCAAATGCTGAGACGTAATCTTTGAAGTGCCATACTGATACAGGAATCTTTGTTTTTAGCTCACCGAAGGGAGCTTAACTTATCACTTGCCATCTGTCGTTGCTGTCCTATCATGTTTGGTATACAACATCTATAGGGGCTCAAATTCAAGTTTGTTCAAATAGAGTCACTGGGTTAATATAATTTTTATCTTTGTGCAATACGTGGAATATTCTTTAAAAATCTTCTTCAGATTCACTCGTCAGAATCCTATCATATTTGGTATACATCATCTCTAGGGGGGGCCAGATTCAAGTTGGTTCAAATCGAGTACCTCAGTTAATATTTGGGTCCCTATGGGTGCCAAAATTTTGACTTAGTGCAATATGAGGAAATTTCTTTAAAAATCTTCTTCAGATCCACAAGTCAGAATCTTCTCATATTTGGTATACATCACCTATGGGGGGCCAGATTCAAGTTGTTTAAATCGAGCTCCTCAGTCAATATTTGAGCTCCCTGTGGGAGCCTGAATTTTAACTTAGTGCAATATGAGGAAATTTCTTTAAAAATCTTCTTTAGATCCACCAGTCAGAATCCTTTAACATTTGGTATACACCATCTCCAGGTCGGGTCCCTGGGTTTAACATTTTGGGTCTGGTTGGGACTTAGAAATTTGGGACCAAAATTCTAAAAAAAATATTTCTTGATTTTTTATGCATTTTGTTCAATTTTGAGACGAAAAAAAAAAATTTTAGCCTGAAAATTTTGGGTCTGGTTCCAACTTGGAAATTTGGAACCAAAATTTGGATATTTTTTTTCTCGGTTTTTATGCGTTTTGTTCAATTTTTGAGGTGAAAAAAAAAAAATTGGGGCCTGAAAATTTTGGGTCCAGTTCGGATTCCCCAAATTTTGGACCAAAATTCAGAATTTTTTTTTTGTCATTTTTTATGTGTTTTGTTCAATTTTGAGATGAAAAAAAAAGAAATTTATAGCCTGAAAATTTTGGGTCCGGTTCCGACTTGTTTTTAAAATCTTCTTTAGACCTTGTAGTCAGAATGCTTTCATATTTGGTATATAATATCTCTAGGAGGGTTAGATTCAAGTTTGTTCAGTCGTAGTCCCTGGGTTGATATTTGGTTGGGCTCCCTGTGGGAGCCAAAATTTTAACTTAGTGCAATATAAGGAAATTTCTTTAAAAATCTACTTCAGATCCACCAGTCAGAATCCTTTCAAATTTGGTATACAACATCTCTTGGAGGGTAAGACTCAAGTTTGTTCAAATCTGGGTTCCTGGGTTAATATTTTGGCTTCCAATTTGAGCCCAAAGTGCAACTTAGTGCAATGTGAGGTGATTTCTTTCAAAACCTTCTTCAGATCCACCAGTCAGAATTCTTTCATATTTGGTATATGACATGCAAGGGGATTAGATTCAAGTTTGTTCAATTTGAGTGCCTGGCTTAATATTTGGGCTCTATGGTTGGGGTGGGGTGGCAGGGGGGGGGGGGGGGCATGTTAGGTTCAGGTTTGTTCAAATCCATTCCTTAGTGTTTTTCCATAAAAAAAAAATTTGCCTCTCATGTCTTCATTCCTTTGTAGTGTTAATGAACCACTTGATGAATACTTCTTTGAACCACTTTGACAGGTGAATGATTAAGGCCCCTTGGGGCCTCTTGTTTGTCATTATGTCTCCCCTTCCCAGAAGGGAGACATTGTTTTAGTGCATATTCTTCTTCTTCTCATACAAACTTTGTCTGGGGAATAACTTTTTTGTCTTTTGACCTAGACCTTAGATATTTGGCATGTGGATATGTATCACCATGAGTCGGTGTGTCGCGTACCATAGTGACCTTCATGTGACCTTGACCTTTGACCTGAAGGTCAGATTTATTTGCTTTTTAAGGGAAACTTTGTCCAGGACATAACTTTTTTGTCTTTTGACCTAGACCTTAGATATTTGGCATGTGGATGTATCACCATGAGCCGGTGTGTCGCATACCACAGTGACCTTCATGTGACCTTGACCTTTGACCTGAAGGTCAGATTTATGTGCTTTTTTTAAGGGAAACTTCGTCCTGACCAGAACTTTTTTGTCTTTTGACCTAGACCTTAGATATTTGGCATGATTGTCAATATTATTCATGTATATATAATTTGCAGTGCATTAAATAGAAAGGAAGGGGAGACATATGTTTTAGTGTGGTAAAACAGTTTCTAGTTAGGCTTAGTTTTTGGGTGGTCGAGGTGGTGGGGAGTGTTCAAAACTCAGGTTTGGGGCCTGAATTATTCTGATTAGAGCACAGCTATCTCTGGACCAGTGGTTGGTATGATATAAAATAGAAATTATTTTAAATTTCCATTTTTTTAGCTGAACTTCTTGGAACAACTTTATGGAAAACAACATATTCAAAAATAGTCAACAAACTCATTCTAACAAGAGGTCATAAACATAAACTAAAATATTTGGCAATACGAAGAAACATTTGCAATTGTTGTTTCCTGGTCATGTTACATAAAGGGTTAATTGCAAGTTCCTGAGAAGATTTGAGTTTAAAAGGTATTTAACTTCTTCACCTTGTTTGGAAAGCATTTAATCACATGTGATGCTACTCCACAGTTTTCCAGACATTTCCAAAAATAACATACCATACACTCTCTTCAATTGAAATATGAATATTTTTGAACTTGGTTGTCTAAACAATGACACTTTTATTTTCTAAATCCACTAAAAACACTCAGCGTCAATTTACAAAGTTAAAGCAAACTGTATTGATGGAGTTGGAATCTGTGTCATTTTTAGCTTAACTTGACAAAGTCAAGATATGCTATTGCCATCACGCATGCTGAAGTCTGTCAATCTGTCAGTCTGTGAGTCTGTACACATTTTTTAGCACCGGCTACCCACCCCACCCCCACGCCTGTAGTTCTTGTCCGATCATCACAAAATTTCATCTACAGGTTCAAGGTCTTGTCTTGATGAGAACGTCCCCTTTTGGTCATGATTGATCAACTGTGATGGCTACGCAAGCGCAAAACCTGAAAACCTTTAGCACAGTCTACAGGTCATACTTATTCATTGTAACTTGGTAGAACGACTCTGTTTAATGTTTAGATGAGAACGTCCCCTTTTGGTTACAATCGGTCTGCTGTGATGGGTACCCGGGCCCAAAAACATTTAGCACAGTCTACAGGTCATAAATATATAAATGAAGGGATTTCATTGTAACTTGGAAGGATGACTCCATTTAAGATCTAGATGAGAACCTCGGTTGCGATCGGTCAACCATGATGGCTGCACTGCCCCAAAACACAAAAACCTATAGCACAGTCTACAGGTCATATTTATGAAGGGATTTTAATGTAACTTCATAGGTTGACTGTATAATCTCTAGATGAGAACATCCTACTTTAGTCGGGTTCAGTCAACCTTGATGGCTGCAGGGGCAAGTTGCCTAGATTTCTTTAACACAGTCTACAGCTTGCATTTATGAAGGAATTTCATTGCAAATTTGCAGGATGACACTTGATTCCTTCAGCACTGTCTACAGGTTGTTTTTATGAAGGGATTTCATTGTAACTTGGTAGGATACCTTGGTATGATATCCAGATGAGACTATCCTATTTTGGTCATGATTGGTTAACCGTGATCTAAATTGCTTTAGCAAAGTCTATGAGTGTTATTTATGAAGGGATTTCATTGTAGCTTGGTAGGAAGAGTCGTTTTGAATTGATTTTACTGTAACTTGGTTACTTTGGTTGAAATACATTAACTGTGAGGGCCACATCAACCCGGGCCTCAGTTCTTTAGTACAGTTTACACTTCAAATTATTCTTATTGAAAACATAGCATACAGGGTACAGAAATTAACATATTCTCAATTATCACAGTTCCTGTCTTATTTCATAATCCTTTCATAAACATTGAACATTATCCTTTTCATCAAACACTACACACAGTCAAGTTAAGCTTCATTGTCATTGACACTTTCATTACCATCCGTCGCAGCTTAGGTGCAAACTCACAATTGTTTATTTTGCACATCATGCCCTTTGATTTCATAATAGTATATTATATAATTCTTAGAAGCCATGGAATCAGAATGAATTAATTGAACATGACATACCGCGAAAAACTTACAGTAAAGCAGGTGCTTCTAGTCAAGTGTCGTCTGCCTATTCAGGCAGATGACACTTGACTAGAAGCACCTGCTAAGTGTTTAATTCTCCCCCAGCCCAAAGATAGCCGAACTGTCACAGCCAGATTACCTGCTGTATTACATCACAGGCAAGAAAGCTTGACTTCTGGCTTCCAAGAGTTAATAATATTTACCAGATATGAATAATGATATTTTTTATTTTCAGCTCGAAGTCCAGTATTTTCACATCTGAGTGCTTCTCTTCAAGGTCTTCAAACAATAAGAGCATCCAATATGCAAGAGAAATTCATGGAAGAATTTGATAATCATCAGAATTTACACACAGAGTCTTGGTTTTTGTTTTTGGCAAGCAGCAGGTGGTTAGCTATTCGTCTTGATTGGCTGTGTGCAGTGTTTGTTACCAGTGTGGCATTTTCTAGTGTACTGGCATCAGAAAGTAAGTTTACAGTAGGGCTCTGTAAAGCTTGAAAATTTGATTCAGTTTGAAATTGTCCTGAGAATTCTATTCAATTCGATGTGAGTCACTTTGTTTCAAAAAATTTGAAATTGTCGAGATGTACTCAAAACCCTACCAAATGTCTCCTCTTGTTTTATTTATTTATTTATTTATTTATTTATTTATTTATTTATTAGCTCAACTTTGGCGAAGCCAAATTTGAGCTTATGCCATGGCCCATCGTCCGTTTGTCCGTCAACAATTGGATACGGCTCGGGCTAGAGGCCGTATTTATGAACCGATCTTTACAAAACTTCTTGGGTACCTTTGTTATGACCGTGGGACGAGAACGAATGTTTTTGGGTTTGGTCCGAAATTCAAGATGGCTGCCAGCCGCCATTTTGTACCGACGATGCAGAAATCTGTTTTTTGTACAGAACTTCCATATGAAAGCTATGATTTGAATAATTTCTTGTATGAATGTTTAGTACCATGGGATACATCACATATAATACGGGTTTTTTTCTCGTGCGTAAATTATGCAAATTAGACTAACTTTGATGTTTTTTGGTGTTACTTTCAGCACTGCAAGTGCAAATGCCAATACGGCTCGGGCTAGAGGCCGTATTTATGAACCGATCTTTACGAAATTCCTTGGGTACCTTTGTTATCACCGTGGGACGAGAACGAGTGTTTTTGGGTCTGGTCCGAAATTCAAGATGGCCGATGGCAGCCATTTTGTACAAAATTTGGTGCAATCAGATTTTTGCACAGAACTTCCATATGAAAGCGCTGATTTGAATAATTTTTGTGTGAATGTTTAGTACCATGGGATACATCACATATAATACGGGTTTTTTTCTCGTGCATAAATTATGCAAATTAGATGAACTTTGATTTTTTCAGTGCTACTTACACACAGTAAGTACACATGTCAATACAGCTCAGGCTAGAGTCTGTATTTATGAACCGATCTTCACGAAACGTCTTGGGTACCTTTGTTATCACCTTGGGACAAGAACGAGTGTTTCTGTGTGCGGTCCAAAATTCAAGATGGCTGCCAGTGGCCATTTTGTACCGAAATTAGGTCTAATCAGTTTTTTGTACACAACTTCTATATACGGCTCAGGCTAGAGGCCGTATTTATGAACCGATCTTTACGAAACTTCTTGGGTACCTTTGTTATCACCATGGGATGAGAACGAGTGTTTTTGGGTGTGGTCCAAAATTCAAGATGGCCACCAGCAGCCATTTTGTACCAAAATTAATGCAATCAGTCTTTTGTACAGACCTTCTGTATGAAAGTTCTGATTTGAATATATTTTTGTATGAATGTTTAGTAACATGGAATACATCACATATAGTACAGGTTTTTTCTCGTGCAGAAATTATGCAAATTAGATGAACTTTGATTTATTCAGTGCTACTTATACACTGTAAGTGCACATGTCAATACGGCTCGGGCTAGAGGCTGTATTTATGAACCGATCTTCACAAAACTTCTTGGGTACCTTTGTTATCTCCTTGGGACGAGAACGAGTGTTTCTGGGTGCAGTCCAGAATTCAAGATGGCTGCCAGTGGCCATTTTGTACCGAAATTAGGTCCAATCAGTTTTTTGTCACAACTTCTACACAGCTCATATTTGTGAACTGATCTTCACGAAACTTCTTGGGTACCTTTGTTTTCACCTTGGGACAGGAATGAGTGTGTTTTGGGGTGCCTTTGTTATCACTGTGCTATGAGAACAAATATTTTGGGGTTCAGTCAGACCCACTCTGGGACTCAAAGATTTTTTTCTAGTTTAGCATCTGACTGTCACCCACCTTTACAATACTTTACCTATACATTTGTTACAGGCAACGGTCAGTATTTATGTACAGACCGTTACAATACTTTATATGTACCTTTGTTATCAGGTCATTACCTAGATGTTTGTCATTGCTGTGTCACATACTATACATGTACATGTCTTTGTCTTGACAAGTTGAGCTACAGTGTCATTGACACTTTCATTTATTTATTTATTTATTTATTTATTTATTTATTTATTAGCTCAACTTTGGCGAAGCCAAATTTGAGCTTATGCCATGGCCAGTCGTCCGTCTGTCCATCTGTCCGTCAACAATTGGATACGGCTCGGGCTAGAGGCCGTATTTATGAACCGATCTTTACAAAACTTCTTGGGTACCTTTGTTATGACCGTGGGACGAGAACGAATGTTTTGGGGTTTGGTCCGAAATTCAAGATGGCTGCCAGCCGCCATTTTGTACCGATGATGCAGAAATCTGTTTTTTGTACAGAACTTCCATATGAAAGCTATGATTTGAATAATTTCTTGTATGAATGTTTAGTACCATGGGATACATCACATATAATACGGTTTTTTTTCTCGTGCTTAAATTATGCAAATTAGACTAACTTTGATGTTTTTTGGTGTTACTTTCAGCACTGTAAGTGCAAATGCCAATACGGCTCGGGCTAGAGGCCGTATTTATGAACCGATCTTTACGAAATTCCTTGGGTACCTTTGTTATCACCGTGGGACGAGAGCGAGTGTTTTTGGGTCCTGTCCGAAATTCAAGATGGCCGATGGCAGCCATTTTGTACAAAATTTGGTGCAATCAGATTTTTGCACAGAACTTCCATATGAAAGCATTGATTTGAATAATTTTTGTGTGAATGTTTAGTACCATGGGATACATCACATATAATACGGGTTTTTTTCTCGTGCATAAATTATGCAAATTAGATGAACTTTGATTTTTTCAGTGCTACTTACACACAGTAAGTACACATGTCAATACAGCTCAGGCTAGAGTCTGTATTTATGAACCGATCTTGACGAAACGTCTTGGGTACCTTTGTTATCACCTTGGGACAAGAACGAGTGTTTCTGGGTGCGGTCCAAAATTCAAGATGGCTGCCAGTGGCCATTTTGTACCGAAATTAGGTCTAATCAGTTTTTTGTACACAACTTCTATATACGGCTCAGGCTAGAGGCCGTATTTATGAACCGATCTTTACGAAACTTCTTGGGTACCTTTGTTATCACCGTGGGATGAGAACGAGTGTTTTTGGGTGTGGTCCAAAATTCAAGATGGCCACCAGCAGCCATTTTGTACCAAAATTAATGCAATCAGTCTTTTGTACAGACCTTCAGTATGAAAGTTCTGATTTGAATATATTTTTGTATGAATGTTTAGTAACATGGAATACATCACATATAGTACGGGTTTTTTTCTCGTGCAGAAATTATGCAAATTAGATGAACTTTGATTTATTCAGTGCTACTTATACACTGTAAGTGCACATGTCAATACGGCTCGGGCTAGAGGCTGTATTTATGAACCGATCTTCACAAAACTTCTTGGGTACCTTTGTTATCTCCTTGGGACGAGAACGAGTGTTTCTGGGTGCAGTCCAGAATTCAAGATGGCTGCCAGTGGCCATTTTGTACCGAAATTAGGTCCAATCAGTTTTTTGTCACAACTTCTACACAGCTCATATTTGTGAACTGATCTTCACGAAACTTCTTGGGTACCTTTGTTTTCACCTTGGGACAGGAATGAGTGTGTTTTGGGGTGCCTTTGTTATCACTGTGCTATGAGAACAAATATTTTGGGGTTCAGTCAGACCCACTCTGGGACTCAAAGATTTTTTTCTAGTTTAGCATCTGACTGTCACCCACCTTTACAATACTTTACCTATACATTTGTTACAGGCAACGGTCAGTATTTATGTACAGACCGTTACAATACTTTATATGTACCTTTGTTATCAGGTCATTACCTAGATGTTTGTCATTGCTGTGTCACATACTGTACATGTACATGTCTTTGTCTTGACAAGTTGAGCTACAGTGTCATTGACACTTTCATTTATTTATTTATTTATTTATTTATTTATTTATTTATTTATTTATTTATTTATTTATTTATTTATTTATTGGGGTTAATGACATTTTCGACAGCCAGGGTGACCTCGTGTCAGACAGTTTTACGGGTGAAGGAAGCCAGAGCATCCAGAGAGCTCCATTGTACGTGAATGGAGACGCAACATTTCTGGTTGTAAAATGGTGCAATATTTCAAATTTTAAGAGTGGTTAATTTTCTATTTGAGATTCAATTTGGTTAGAAATCTGCTGCCTCTTTATAGAAATAACAAACTAGATGCAGGAGGAATTCATTGCAAAAGTGCAAAACTGGGGGATCAGAACCTGAAAACTTTAACAAAATAGATTACAAACTTTTTAAATGTATTTTTACTTGTTGCATTGCAGTGGCATGATGTCTGGTCAGCTATTTTCACAAATGGTTGGCATGAGATTTCAAGTTGTAAAATGACATTTGATAAGACTGGTTTGGTGATTTTTGCTGCATCTACAGCCAGAAGTGGAAAAGAACTTGATAATATATTATCATGTCTTGTTATATGTGCCCAACAGAATTGCCAAAAAAATTATCATCAGATATATTATATATATATTATATGTGCCCAACAGAATTACAAAAAAAATTATCATCAAATGTATTTGACAAATTCTCTGGTGGTGGAGCACCATCTATGATTACATAAATATACACATTTCTTTCTGAAACAGTAGCATTTTTTAGCTCACCTTGACAAAGTCAAGCTGATCTTATCTAATCCATCTCCATCCGTCGTCCGTCCATCAACGCAATGTTTTGGACTTCTCCACCAAAACCACTGTACCAGTTCAAATGAAAATTTGTGTGAGTTATGGTCCCGAAGGGGCATTGCATTTTTATTCAACTCAACATGCCCAGCCCCATAGGAGGGAGTGGGGGAAAATGCCCCAAAATATGTTAAAAATCTTCTCATGAACCAGTGGGTACAATGTCTTGATATTTGGTATGGAGCTTTCTTTTGAGGTGTAGAATCAAGTTTGTTCAAACAAAATTCATCAAACAATATTTTCCTTTATAATGGGAGGGGAAAGATTTTTGGCCCCACCCAAAATTTCTTATCAACCTACCCACAATTGTTTACTACAGGCTTGCACTACAGTGGAAGTGCCTAACTCGGATAATATACTCTCTATTTTTAGCTCACCTGACTGAAAGTCATGGTGAGCTTTTCTGATCACTCTTCATCCGTCGTCCATCGTGAAGGTGGTGTTTGGGCCTTTTTCTCCCAAACCACTGGCCGCATATTAATGAAATTTCATGTGAGTAGGGGTTATATAAGGGCATTTTGATTTTTTGTCAAATTAGGTTTCGGCTCATATTGAGCAGAGGGATGGGGCAAAAGTGCTCCAATTCTTAAAAAATCTTCTTCTCAAGAACCAGCAATAGCAGAGACTTGATATTTGGTATGCAGCTTCCTTTTGAGGTGTAGACTCAAGTTTGTTCAAGAGAAGTTTGTCGGGCATTATTTGCCTTCGTTATGGGAGGGGCAAAAACTTTGTCCATGCCTAAGATTTCCTTTTTCAGAAACGTCAGGTCGATTTGAACCAAATTTGATATGAAATGATAGTGGGTCATAAGTAGTTGATTGATTTTCTCATTGCCCCGTGGGAACCTCGGGAGCTAAAAATAGGAAAAACCTTAAAACTGCCATATCTCCAAAACTACACGGCACAGAGAATTCTTATTTTGTATAAAGCTTACTTTTATCCAGTAGAATAGAATGGTTAAAAAAAATCCCTATCGGTTTGATCACAAGCTACTTTTTTCAGGACATTGAAAAAGTGCTGAGTCAGCACTTTTTAACACTTGTAGGCAATGGGAAAAAGATTAAAAAATCTTCTTCTCCAGACCCAGCAGGCAGAATCTTTTGATATTTGGTATGCAACATTGTAGGGTAGATCTGATTCAAGTTTGTTCAAATCGTCCATCTGGGTTCATATTTGGGCTCAGTATAGGAGCCCAATTTCGAACTTAGTGCATTTCAGGCAAATTTTTTAAAAAATCTTCTTCTCCAGATCCAGCAGGCAGAATCTTTTGATATTTGGTATGCAACATTGTGGGGTGGATCTGATTCAAGTTTGTTCAAATCGGCCCCCTTGGTTTATATTTGAGCTCAGTATAGAAGCTCGATTTCGAACTTAGTGCGTTTCAGGCAAATTTCTTAAAAAAATCTTCTTCTCCAGATCCAGCAGGCAGAATCTTTTGATATTTGGTATGCAACATTGAGGGGTGGATCTGATTCAAGTTTGTTCAAATTTGCCCCCTGGATTCATATTTGGGCTCACTATAGAAGCTTGAATTCGAACTTAGTGCATTTCAGGCAAATTTCTTAAAAAATCTTCTTCTCCAGATCCAGCAGGCAGAATCTTTTGATATTTGGTATGCAACATTGTGGGGTGGATCTGATTCAAGTTTGTTCAAATCGGCCCCCTGGATTCATATTTGGGCTCACTATAGAAGCCCGTATTCGAACTTAGTGCATTTCAGGCAAATTTCTTAAAAAATCTTCTTCTCCAGATCCAACAGGCAGAATTTTTTGATATTTGGTATGCAACATTGTGGGGTGGATCTGATTCAAGTTTGTTCAAATCGGCCCCCTGGGTTTATGTTTGGGCTCAGTATAGAAGCTCGAATTCGAACTTAGTGCATTTCAGGCAAATTTCTTTAAAAATCTTCTCCAGATCCAGCAGGCAGAATCTTTTGATATTTGGTATGCAACATTGTGGGGTAGATCTGATTCAAGTTTGTTCAATTCGGCCCCCTGGATTTATATTTGGGCTCAGTATAGAAGCTCGAATTCGAACTTAGTGCATTTCAGGCAAATTTCTTAAAAAATCTTCTTCTCCAGATCCAGCAGGCAGAATCTTTTGATATTTGGTATGTAACATTGAGGGGTGGATCTGATTCAAGTTTGTTCAAATCGACCCCCTGGATTCATATTTGGGCTCACTATAGAAGCTTGAATTTGAACTTAGTGCATTTCAGGCAAATTTCTTCAAAAATGTTCTTCTCCAGATCCAGCAGGCAGAATCTTTTGATATTTGGTATGCAACATTGTGGGGTGGATCTGATTCAAGTTTGTTCAAATTGGCCCCCTGGGTTTATATTTGGGCTCAGTATAGAAGCTCGAATTCGAACTTAGTGCATTTCAGGCAAATTTCTTAACAATCTTCTTCTCCAGATCCAGCAGGCAGAAACTTTTGATATTTGGTATGCAACATTGTGGGGTAGATCTGATTCAAGTTTGTTCAAATCAGCCCCCTGGGTTTATATTTGGGCTCAGTATAGAAGGTCGAATTCGAACTTAGTGCATTTCAGGCAAATTTCTTAAAAAATCTTCTTCTCCAGAACCAGCAGGCAAAATCTTTTGATATTTGGTATGCAACATTGAGGGGTGGATCTGATTCAAGTTTGTTCAAATCGGCCCCCTGGATTCATATTTGGGCTCACTATAAAAGCTCGAATTCGAACTTAGTGCATTTCAGGCAAATTTCTTAAAAAATCTTCTTCACCAGATCAAGCAGGCAGAATCTTTTGATATTTGGTATGCAACATTGTGGGGTGGATCTGATTCAAGTTTGTACAAATCGGCCCCCTGGATTCATATTTGGGCTCACTATAGAAGCCTGAATTCGAACTCAGTGCATTTCTTTAAAAATCTTCTTCTCCAGATCCAGCAGGCAGAATCTTTTGATATTTGGTATGCAGCATTGCGGGGTGGATCTGATTCAAGTTTGTTCAAATCGGCCCCCTGGGTTTATATTTGGGCTCAGTATAGAAGCTCGAATTCGAACTTAGTGCATTTCAGGCAAATTTCTTCAAAATCTTCTTCTCCAGATCCAGCAGGCAGAATCTTTTGATATTTGGTATGCAACATTGAGGGGTAGATCTGATTCCAGTTTGTTCAAATCAGCCCCCTGGATTCTTATTTGGGCTCACTATAGAAGCTCGAATTCGAACTTAGTGCATTTCAGGCAAATTTCTTAAAAAATCTTCTTCTCCAGATTCAGCAGGCAGAATCTTTTGATATTCGGTATGCAACATTGTGGGGGTGGATCTGATTCAAGTTTGTTCAAATCGGCTCCCTAAATTCATGTTTGGGCTCACTATAGAAGCTCGAATTTGAACTTAGTGCATTTCAGGCAAATTTCTTTAAAAATCTTCTTCTCAAGATCCAGCAGGCAGAATCTTTTGATATTGGGTATGCACCATGCTTAGGGGGTGAGATTCAAGTTTGTTCAAGCCAAGTCCCTAGGTCCATATTTGGACTCACTGTGGGAGCTTGAAGTGTAACTTCGTTCAAAATGAGGAATTTTCTTTAAAAATCTTCTTCTTCAGATCTAGCAGTCGGAATGTTTTGATATTTGGTGTGCAGCATCCTTAGGGGGTGAGATTCAAGTTTGTTTAAGCCAAGTCCATGTGGGAGCCCGAATTATAACTTAGTTCAATATGAGGAATATTCTTTAAAAATCTTCTTTTTTTTTAGATCCACTGGCCAGAATCTTTGGATATTTGGTATAAGCTTTTCTTAGGAGGAGCAGATGCAACTTGTTGAAATCAATTCTCTGGGTTGATATTTAGGCTACCATGTCAGGTGAGCGCCCTCAGGCCCCTTGGGGCCTCTTGTTGTCTTTCCCAAGCATTTTGGGAAAGAAAAGTGGTGCAAAAGCACCAAGAAAAAATAAGCCAAAACTGGGTCGAGTGCAACCGGCGCAGACCCAGTACGGGACGCTCTCTTCTAAGTACAACTCCACGACTTCCGTTGCCAGTGCGCATATGCGTTACTAATGACTCATTCTTTTTTATCCGAGACACATGAAAGATGTGTCTCCGCCATATGCATTATGAAACAGTGATAATTCAACTTGTCGATAATGGTTTTCCTGTGACTGGAATTATGGATCTGAAGATTGTATAATAACAGAACTGTGTTTTATATATTCTCATTAATGTTTTCAACCACATTGTCATTGAATATTATTTACTATTCTGTTTTCGCGAATGTTTTTTCGACATCGTGTCAACGCGGTTCGACAATGAATTTTTCGGTTGATAAATTTAATTGTTATTGGAGTTAGGTGTCAATCAGGGACTGTCTGGACAGGATTTCTTCACTCTGTTGAGGGCTGAATTTCTGTTTTTTTTCAGTCCCTGTCGGCCGTCTGGGTTCTGTTGTGTACCCACCGTTTGTTTTCTGCTGCCACCTTCTCTCGTAGTTGAGCGTGTTCTTCTACTTTCTGTTTCTGTTGAGTTCACCTTTTTGGTGTGGAATGCTGTCGTTTCGGGAGCCTCACGACTCGACCACGTTTGGTGTGAGTTATTCCCCCTCCGTGGGGGATGTGCAGCTCCTCCCACACCCGCAGGGGGGAGGGGGCAATGCTGTCATTCCCCCCCCCCCCCCCTCGACCACGGCTGGTGTGAGTTATACCCCCTCCGTGGGGGGTGGGAATCGCTGTCATTTCGGGACGCCCAACTTGACCACGTCTGGTGAGAATTGCTCCCCCTCCGTGGGGGATGTGTAGCTCCTCCTGCACCAGTAGGGGGGGGGGGGGGGGAACGCTGTCATTTCGGGGCTTTCCGACTCAACCATGTCTGTGAGAGTTATTCCCCTTCCGTGGGGAATATGCAGTTGTTTTTTACCGTGGTGGATACTGCGGGAGCTGTTGGATTTCTGGTGAAGAGATGCCTGGTTCCGGGACTAGGCGCCCTCTCCAGTCGACATCTGAGGCTGTCACTAGGGTTGTGACTCCTCCTTTGGATGCCGAGCTAGGTGGCTCTCGCCGCTTTTCCGCCAGTTCCAACAGCTCCCGTCATATCTGCTGCTACTGCTGTTCCGTCTACAACGTCATTGGGCACCGTTTTTAGCCGGACGCGGCTTATCCCTGCAAGGGTCTGCTGGGATGTCCGTAGTCTGGTTGTGGGGTTTCGGTCTCAGCCTTCCCCAACTTCAACTCAGCGAAGTCGGAAGTGGCTGCCGACTGAACCCCCTACTGTGTCCTCTCAGCTGTTAAGCACAGTAATTTTATACCTGCAGTGGTCTGCAGCAGTGTCTGGGAGTGTAGACGTGGGGGTATCGGCCTCAGCCTTCCCTGACTTCAACTCGGCGAAGTTGGAAGTGGCTGCCGGCCAGACCCTCTACTTTGGTCTCTGCGTCGTCGAGTACCACAGTTTTGTCATTGGCATTTTCCGTCCACTCGTTCTGGTCACACGGCCAGTTTTGCAGGACCAATGCCTTCTGAGCAGCCTGGACCTTCTTCCCCACAGAGGTCCGCAGCAACACTCCCAAGTTCCCGCTATGTTGATCCTCGGGGTGTGTCTTACCCCTATACACGTCTGCCCTCAGATGTTTTGGCTGCCGCCTGTCGCCCCACTTTGGGTGTATTGGAGGATTGTGAGAGGGTCAGCGGTTAAGAGGGTCAGGTGTGAAGCCACTTTGCTGGTTCGTTCCCATGTTGAACCGGCTGGTACGGGCAGTGAGCTTAGGGAGGCCCTCTCCTTACTCACTCAGGTTCTGTCCAAGAGCATTGCCGTTGCTTCCAGCGAGGCAGCGAGTGGTTTCCAGGTGCCCCCTATGGCGCCACCTCCCAGGATTGGAAACAGGCCGCTTTCTGATCCCCCTGGTGCCTACTCCATGGGAGGCGACGGCTGGTTTGTCCACGATGGGCTATGTGTCTTCCGACTCCAGGGAGGAGTCTGACATCCTTGATGTCGAGAGCCAGCAGTCTTCTGACTTGGGGGCAGCTCTTGACTTTGTGTTTGGGTTCCTTCCGGATCTCAAACCATCCAACCAGCCAACAGTGTCAGCCAGGCCGCGATCATCGGTCGCGCGCATACAGCCTGTGGAGCAACCTGCTTCTGGGCGTCTTCGCTCGTGCCAGTCAGTACAGGTGGTTGAAGCATTTTCAGCATTGGACTCTATGCTGAGTTCCAAGTCTATGAAGGCTCCGTTCTTCACCAGGGTTGACACCTTTTTGCCTCCGGTGCATTATCGTTACTACAATTTCGCCAATCCGTCAGTCTGCCAGACTTTGACGGTTTTGGATCAGGACTCCAATTCCCTTGGGCTTTCCAAGCCCAAGTCGGCCGTCATTCCTATGACGACTCTGGAATCCATGTTGGGCTTATCGAAAGAAATGCTGGGTATACTTTCTCTCTCTGATCACGTTGTATCTGCCTCCAGATAGGTTTGACGATGTACAGACTCCTTTGCGTGTGCTGTCCAAGGTGCTAATGCATCTTACTCATACTCATGTCTGTGACACGGCTATTTTGGAACTAGTTCGAAGGGACTCTGTGCTGGATATTGGCTGATCCCTTCCTGGGGGCAGCACGTTGCTCTTCGATCAGCTTCTTTGGCAGGTCCACTACTGTTCCATGGGTTCCGTGTCGACGGTCCGGGATGACATCCTACGTCATTCCGAAGATCAGCTGCTGCTTCGTCAGCTTGATCAGCCTTCTAGGGGAGGCAGGGACCATTCAAAGCCTAACAAGTACCCTTCTGCTTCCTCTGCGAAGCAAAAGGCTGATCCTTCTGCCACCGCTTCTACTTCTTACTCATGGGGTAAGGGTACGCGCCGGCAGGCTAGAGGGAAGTGTCCGGATTCTTCATTCAGTAGAGGAGGTAGTTTCTCCTCTCGCGGGTCTCTTCTGAAAGTCCTCACCTCGATTCGTCCAGGTTGGAGGAAGGATAGCAGAGTTCGCAGACCGTTGGGCCACCATCACATCTCATCCTTGGGTGTTAGATGTTGTTCGGTCCGGGCTGCGAATATCCTTCCGAAGACACCCCACTCTGTCCAGAGTGCCTCTTCCAACCACAATTCCTTCAAATGTTTTACGTCGGGAGCTTTTGTCCACGGAGATAGACAGTCTCCTGGCCAAGGGGGCGATCGAGGTCATCAAGAACATTCAGTCAGTGGGATTTTATTCCCACCTGTTCTTGGTGCCAAAGAAGGGCGGCCGACTCCGACCGGTTATCGATCTGAGTATCCTGATTCAGTCTATCATTGCTCCCACGTTCAGCATGGAGACTTTCAGGTCGATCCGCCATTCCATTCACCAGGGAGATTTTGCTTCCAGCATCGACCTGCGAGACGCTTACTTTCATGTTCCGATTCATCGGGTGTCACGAAGTATCTCAGGTTCACTTTTCTGGGGCGAGTTTACCAGTTGAAGGCCCTGCCTTTCGGCCTCAACCTGGCTCCTTGGGCTTTCACCCGACTGATGTCGCATGTGATAGCCTTCCATCGCACACAGTCCAGGGTGACAACTTCAGCATATCTAGATGATATCCTCCAGAGGCATTCCAATGCTGCCTTACTGGAGTTGGATGTCGACTCTCTGTTGAGCTTGCTCACGTTCCTAGATTCCTCATTCCTCTAGGTCGGCTGCATGTCAGACCTCTCCAACACTTTCTGCTCAGTCTTTGGAGGCCGAATGTCAATTCTCTGGTGCTTCAGTTACCAGAATCTCTTATCCTCACCTTATCCACTGCAGGAATGTTCAGTGGATCACGCAGGGTGTCCCGTTGGACTTACCCACATCCGATCACGTTCTGACGGCAGATGTCAGTGATCTCGGATGGGATGCGACTTTGGATCCTCTAGGTCTTTCCCTTCACGGGATGTGGGACCAGGGTCGGGCATCTCTACACATCAACCAGAAGGAGCTTCTTGCTCTTTTTCTGAGTTTCAGGCACTGGATCCCTGACCTGTCGAATCGTCAGGTCCTTCTGTTGTTCGACAATTCGACAGTGGTTGTTTACATTCGGAACCAGGGTGGCACGCACTCGGTTCCAATGTACGAATTGGCTCGGGATCTTCTACTGCTCGCATAGGATGTCAACACCAGGGTGGTTGTTCGTCACATTTCCGGTCGTCTGAACGTCCTAGCCGACTCCCTGTTCCGACGGGGCAGGTTCTTTTCCACCAAGTGGATGCTCCAAATGGCGGTGGACACTTTTGTGTCCCCATGTTCAGATGCTCTGGCTTTCGCCATGGATGCTCTGGCCCTCCTTTGGGACGGTCTTGTCGGCTACGCCTTCCTGCCAGTTCCGATTCCGCCTCAGGTTCTCGTGGAGATATGAACCTGCAGTCGTTGAATCCTTTCGATCACACCCCTGTTGCCTCGGTGGGTGTGGATCACTCTGTTAGCGGTGGTTCCGGCATGTCTCCCTCTACATTGCGACTTTCTTTGCGAAAGTCGCCCGAGGAGGTTTCAAGTTGACCCGACTTCATTGTGCCTTTGCACATGTCTTTTGTCGGGTCCTGTCTCCTCCGTAGTGGTTTTTCGAGACATGCAGTGGAGTTGCTTTTCTTCTTCAAGGAGGCACTCACTCCACTGGTTTAGCCTCTGTGGCTAAGTGGAATGTTCTTCTGTCGATGGTGTGCGATCACTCTGTTGCTTCTGTCACTCCTTCGATCACACCGCTTGCGGAGTTTCTGATATATGTTTGTTTCTGGGGGTCTCCAGCAATGGGTACAAGTCCATGCTTTGGAGACCTTTTTCATATGTGGTACTGCATTGTTTCGACACTCATCCTTGCCTCTCCAAGCTTGTTCAGCTCTTTTCCTTGAAAAGGCCTAGGACTTTGCAGTTTACTCTAAGATGGACACTTTCTTGGGCGCTGCTCTGCTTGAGGTTGGGGGGCGTTCACGCCTTTATCCTGGATGGATATGCGTTTTCTCACATGCCAGATCTCTCCTGCATTCATTTCTCGATGGATTTGTCTTGCTATTCGTGCAGCTTCCGCTCGTCTAGCTACTGGTGATTGTATTACCAATTGCTTTTACTAACTCCGTCATGTTGTCGGATGTTATACTGGCAGCCTACTGGAGAAATGCTACCTTCTCCATTTATCTGCGACAGTTGCAAGAGCCGACAGAGGACCTTTGTCCTAGGGGCCCTCTTTCTTCGGCTCAGGCTGTTGTCTGTTCCAGCCATTCAGCTTTTTACAGGGTCAGTTCATGCCCTTTCTGTCTGTGCGTCGCACAGAACCATACGCCTCATCTTTCATTGTCTTTTACTAATGTTTGTGATGCTATGGTTGATAAGCCTCGGGACCTCTTCCGTCTGTTCACGGTTCCAGTGCACTTGGGTTATGTGTAGGGTTGGTTATGCGATTCCCTCCAGTCTATTGTCTATTCAGCCTGTAGTAAACAGTAGTGAGTAGGTTGATAAGAAATTTAAATTTTACCTACCACAATTGTTTACATGGAGGCCCTCCCATCTTCTTATACGGGTAAGAATCCTTCCTCATCGCTGATCACATAACTCTCACGTTGGCGCATTCAAAAGAATGAGTCATTAGCGACACATATGCGCACTGGCAACGGAAGTCGTGGAGTTGTACTTGGAAGAGAGCGTCCCGTACTGGGTCTTCGCGGTTGCACTCGACCCAGTTTTGGCTTATTTTTTCTTGGTGCTTTTGCTCCACTTTTCTTTCCCAAATTGCTTGGGAAAGACAAAAATAAAGAGGATATTATCCGAGTTAGGGACTTCCACTGTAGTGCAAGCCTGTAGTAAACAATTGTGGTAGGTATAATAAGAAAGGAAATTTACTATAAAATTTAAATTTCTATTTTCTGAACCGATGGTCCGATTTGAACCAAATTTGGTTCCAGTAGGCAACTTTTAACTATCATAAGTTTAGTAAATAAACCTCTCATGTTTCACGATGTATGCTTTGGGAAATGGTGAAATTTCTAATTGCTTTATGGTGATAATTTACTGTTTAAACTCTTGTTATTTCAACATCATTTTCAGAGGGTTAATAACTAGGTTTTTTGTGGCTAAACTGGAGTAATTTACAATAAAAATATAGTTCATTGTTTTTAGCTTAACTTGACAAAGTCAAAATAAGCTATTGCCATCACGCATGTGGAAGTCTGTGAGTCTGCTCACATTTTCCTTTAGCACAGGCTACACCCCGTAGTTCTTGTCTGATCGTCACAAAATTTCATATGCAGGTTTGGAATCATGTCTAGATGAGACTGTCCCCTTTTAGTCGCGATCGGTCAACCGGTATGTCTGCTCGAACCCAAAACCTAAAAACCATTAGCACAGTCTACAGGTCATATTTATGAAGGGATTTCATTGTAAATAGGTAGGATGCCTGTGTATAATGCCTAGATGAGAACGGCCCTTTTGTTCATGATATGTCAACCGTGATGGCTGCCCAAGCCCGAAAACCAAAAACTTTTTTGCACAATCTGCAGGTCATATTTAATTTGGAGGGATTTCATTGTAACTTGGTAGGATGACTCTGTATGATGTCTAGATGAGAACTTCTCCATTTGGTCGCGATCTGTCAACCGTAATGACTGCCCGAGCCCAAAACCCGAAAACCTTTAGCACAGTCTACAGGTCATATTTATGGAGGGATTTCATTGTAACTTGGTAGGTTGACTTCATATAATGTCTAGATGAGAACGTCCCCTTTTGGACGTGATTGGGCAACTGTGATGGCTACAGGGGCACGAGGCCCAAAAACCTTTAGCACAGGCTACAGGTCATATTTATGAAGGGATTTCATTGTAGCTTGGTAGGATCACTCCAGATGATGCCCAGATGAGAATGTCCCCTTTTGATTGCGATCATTCAGCCATGATGGCTGCCCAAGCCCAAAGCCAGAAAACCTTTAGCACAGTCTACATGTCATATTTATGAAGGGATTTCATTGTAACCTGGTAGGTTGCCTTCATATAATGTCTTGATGAGAACGTCCCCTTTTGGATGTGATTGGGCAACTGTGACGGCTACAGGGGCCCGAAGCCCGAAAACCTTTAGCATAGTCTGTAGGTCATATTTATGAAGGGATTTCATTGTAACTTGGTAGAATGGCTCCAAATAATGTCTAGATGGGAACATCCCCTTTTGGTCGTGGTCATTCAGCCTTGATGGCTGCTCGAACCCAAAAACCTTTAGCATAGTCTATAGGTCGTATTTATGGAAGGATTTCATTGTAACTTGTTAGGTTGACTCCATGTAATGCCTAGATGATGACATCCCCTTTCATTCGTGATAGGTCAACTGTGATGGCTACAGGTGCCCGAAACCTGAAAACCTTGAGCACAGTCTACAGGTCATATTTATGGAGGGATTTCATTGTAACTTCGTAGGATCACTCCAGGTGATGCCCAGATGAGAATTTCCCTTTTGGTTGCGATAATTCAACCATGATGGCAGCCTGAGCCCAAAAACCTTTAACACAGTCTACAGGTCATATTTATGAACAGATTTCATTTTAACTTTGTAGGTTGACTTCATATAATGTCTTGATGAGTACGTCCCCTTTTGGACACAATTGGGCAAATGTGACGGCTACAGGGGCCCAAAGCCCAAAAACCTTTAGCACAGTCTACAGGTCATATTTATGAAAGGATTTCATTGTACTTTGGTAGGATGACTCAAATAATGTCTAGATGAGAACGTCCCCTTTCAATCACGATCATTCAGCCTTGATGGCTGCCCGAGCCCAAAAACCTTGAGCATAGTCTATAGGTCGTTTCTTATCAACCTACTCACAATTGTTTACTACAGGCTTGCACTACAGTGGAAGTCCCTAACTCGGATAAAATACTCTCTATTTTTGTCTTTCCCAAGCAATTTGGGAAAGAAAAGTGGTGCAAAAGCACCAAGAAAAAATAAGCCAAAACTGGGTCGAGTGCAACCAGCACAGACCCAGTACAGGATGCTCTCTCCCAAGTACAACTCCACGACTTCCGTTGCCAGTGCGCATATACCGTCGCTAAAGACTCATTCTTTTTGTCATCCGCCTTGTGTCGAGATGTTTCTGCACGCTTATCAGTGTTTATCCAGCTCGTTGTTTGATGATTCCTGATTCATAGTGCATCAGTGTATCCTTTGTATTCTCAGGAACAGTTTTCTTTATATTCTCTTCAATATTATATATCCATAATGTATTTTAATTGTTCTCTCTCGAGTCGCACGCGAATTTCGTGTGCCATGCGGTTCGGACTTATTATTTTTCACAATTATTGTTAATGCTTAATTTGCTAAATTTTCTAATTGTGTTAGAGTTAGGTGTCAGCGGGGTACCACTCCTACAGTTTTTCTTCTCTCTTTTGAGAGTAGTCATCCTGTTGTGTGGTTCCCGGTCGACCGTCTGGGGTCTTTGTTTCTGTCACCTTTCTCTCTTCTTTGGGGGTGTTCTTCTGTTTTCTGATTTCACCTTCTTTGCTCCTCTCACCTCTATCATGCCCAGGACAATTCCTTGTGGGCAATGTCTGCTGCCAAAGCATGTGGACGATTTACATTCTTCTTGTTCTTCCTGTAATGGGTGTTCGGCCGAGTGGCCATGTGGTGTCTGTGGATCATGGTCATCCACTTTCTGGGCGTCAGTTAACCGTGTCGTTCGTTCTCATGGCCGTGCCTCCCGCTCCCGCTGGAAAGGAGAACGTGGTCGTTCGGGGGCTCCCGAGCCGACCTTGTCTGGTGAGAGTTATTCCTCCTCCATGGGGGATGTGCAGTCTTTTCCTGTAGTGGATACTGCGGGAGCCGTTGAGTGTTCTGGTGAAGAGGTGCCTGGTTCCGGGACTACGGTCTCCCTCCAGTCGACATCTGAGGCTGTCACTAGGGTTGTGACTCCTCCTTCGGAGCCGAGCAGGTGTGCTCTCTCCACTATTCCACCAGCCTCAACGACTCCCGACGTATCTACTACTTCTGCTGGTTCGTCTGCTTCGTCGTCAGTTTCAGCCGGCCTCGGCTTTTCGCTGCAGGGGACTGCAGGAATGTCTGGTACTGTAGACATGGGATATCGGCCTGAGCCTTCCCTGACTTCAACTCGGCGAAGTTGGAAGGGGCTGCCGGCCGAACCCATCTCTGTGGTCTCTACGCCGTCGAGCACCACAGTTGTGTCTTTGGATTCGGATGTTCTTAGTGGAGACACTATGAACTCCGTGGCGTTTCCCTCCACTCATTCTGGCCACACGACCAGTTTTGGAGGACCAACGCCTTTTGTGCAGCCTGGACCTTCTGCCCCGCAGAGGTCCGCGGTGATTCTCATGAGTTCTCGCTATATTGATCCTCGGGGTGCCTCGTACCCCTATATACGTCTGCCTTCAGATGGTTCGGCTGCCGCCCGTCGTCCCGCGTCGGGTGTTTTGGAGGATCGTGACGCTTCGCTGGTTAAGAGGGTCAGAGGTGAAGCCACTTTGCCTGTTCGCTCCCCTGTCGAACCGGCCAGTTCGGATAGTGAGCTTAGGGAGGCCCTCTCCTTACTCACTCAGGTTCTATCAAAGAGCCTTCCTGTTGCTTCCAGCGAGGCAACGAGTGGTTTCCAGGCGCCTCCTATGGCGCCGCCTCCCGGGATTGGAAACAGGCCGGTTTCTGATCCCCCTGGTGTCCCGACACCATGGGAGGCGTCGGCTGGTTTGCCCACGATGGGCTATGTGTCTTCCGACTCTGGGGAGGAGTCCGACATGCTTGATGTCGAGGGCCAGCAGTCTTCGGACTTGGGGGCAGCTCTTGACTTTGTGTTTGGTTTTCTGCCTGATCTCAAACCTACTAACCAGCCGACAGTGTCAGCCAGGCCGCGATCATAGGTCGCGTGCCTACAGCCTATGGAGCAACCTGCTTCTGTTGCCAGTCGGTACAGGTGGTTGAAGCTTTTTCAGCATTGGACTCCAAGCTGAATTCCAAGGCTCTGAAGACTTCATTCTTCACCAGGGTTGACACCTTTTTGCCTCCTCTGCGTTATCGTTCCTACGATTCTTCCAATCCGTCAGTCTGCCAGACTTTGACAGTTCTGGATCAGGACTCCACTTCCCTCGGGCTTTCCAAGCCCAAGTCTGCCGTCATTCCAATGATGACTCTGGAGTCCACGTTGGGCTTATCTAGAGAGATGCTTGGCATGCTTTCTCTCTCAGATCACGTCGTCTCAGCTTTGGCTGCTTATCTGCCTCCAGATAAGTTTGATGAGGTACAGGCTCCTTTGCGTGTGCTGTCCAAGGCGCTTATGCATCTTACTCACACGCATACCTGTAACACGGCTAATCTGGAATTAGTTCGAAGGGACACTGTGCAGGACACACGACAATCCCTTCCGGAGGAGCAGCATGCTGCTCTTCGATCTGCTTCTTTGGCAGGTCCGCAACTTTTCCATGGTTCCGTGTCGACGGTCCGGGATGACGTCCTACATCATTCCAAAGATCAGCTGCTGTTTCGTCAGCTTGATCAGCCTTCTAGGGGAGGCAAGGGCCGTTCCAAGCCTAACAAGTACCCTTCTGCTTCCTCTGTGAAGCAAAAGGCTGGTCCTTCTGCCGCTGCCTCTACTTCTTACTCAAGGGGTAAGGGTAAACGTCGGCAGAATCAAGGGAAGTCTCAGGATTCTTCATTTAGTAGAGGAGGTGGTTTCTCCTCTCGCGGGTCTCGTCGGGGCTCGAAATGAAGGTCCTCACCTCGACTCGTCCCAGGTTGGAGGAAGGATAGCAGAGTTCGCAGACCATTGGGCCACCATCACATCCGATCCGTGGGTGTTAGATGTTGTTCGGTCCGGGCTGCGAATATCCTTCCGACGGCACCCCACTCTATCAAGGGTGCCTCTTCCAACCACAGTTCCTTCAGACATTTTACGTTGGGAACTTTTGTCCACGGAGATTGGCAATCTCCTGGCAAAGGGGGCGATCGAGGTCGTCAAGAACATTCAATCAGTGGGTTTCTATTCCCGCCTGTTCTTGGTGCCGAAGAAGGACGGCCGACTCCAACCGGTTATCGATCTGAGTATCCTGAACCAGTCTATCATTGCTCCCAAGTTCAGCATGGAGACTTTCAGGTCGGTCCGCTAATCAATTCACCAGGGAGATTTCGCTGCCAGCATCGACCTGCAATACGCTTACTTCCACGTTCCGATGCATCGGGCGTCACGGAAGTATCTCAGGTTTGCTTTTCTGGGGCGAGTTTACCAGTTCGAGGCCATGCCTTTCGGCCTCAACCTGGCTCCTTGGGCCTTCACCAGACTGATGTCGCATGTGATAGCTTTCCATCGCACACAGTCCAGGGTGACTACTTAGGCATATCTGGACGATATCCTCCAGAGGCATTCCAATGCTGCCTTACTGGAGTCGGATGTCGCCACTCTGTTGAGCTCGCCCACGTCGCTAGGATTTAGAGTCAACGAGAAGTCGGACCTGGTCCCTTCTCAGTCGTTTTGTCATCTGGGGATGGCTTTCCAAACCCAATTCAATTTGGTAGCGGTTCCCCAGGCCAAGGCTGTGATTCTCTCAGCTTTTGCTCAGACTCTGTCCCAGTCCACGTCCGTGACCGCTCGGAGTTTTCTCCGGCTGATCGGTCTCTGCGGTTCGGTGACGGATCTCATTCCTCTAGGTCGGCTGCGTGTCACACCTCTCCAGCACTTTCTGCTCAGTCATTGGAGGCTGAATGTAGATTCTCTTGATCAGGTGCTTCCGTTTCCGGAATCTCTTTATCCTCACCTTCTTCCGTGGACAGATGTTCAGTGGATTACACAGGGTGTTCCATTGGACTTACCCACGTCCGATCGCGTTCTGACGGCAGATGCCAGCGATCTCGGATGGGGTGCGACGTTGGATCCTCTCGGTCTTTCTCTACACGGGATGTGGGACCAGGATCAAGCAGCTCTACACATCAACCAGAAGGAGCTTCTTGTTCTTCTCCTGAGTTTCAGGCAGTGGATCCCTCACCTGTCAAATCGCCAGGTCCTTCTGCTGTCCGACAATTCGACAGTGGTTGCTTACATTCGGAACCAGGGCGGCACGCACTCGGTTCCGATGTATGAATTAGCTTGGGATCTTTTACTGCTCGCTCAGGATGTTCATGCCGGAGTGGTTGTTCATCACATTCCCGGTCGTCTGAACGTCCTAGCCGACTCCCTGTCCCGACAGGGCAGGGTTATTTCCACCGAGTGGATGCTCCACGGGGCAGTGTTCCAGTCGCTTTGCGATCTCTGGGGACGTCCCCACATCGATCTCTTTGCGACTCGTTGGAACCATCAGGTGGACACTTTCGTGTCCCCGTGTCCAGATCCCCTGGCTTTTGCTGTGGACGCTCTGTCACTCGATTGGAACGGTCCAGTCGGCTACGCCTTCCCGCCGGTTCCGATTCTGCCTCAGATTCGAGCCAAAATTCGAACCTGCAGTTGTCGAATCATTCTGATCGCTCCCCTGTCGCCTCAGCGGGTGTGGATCAATCAGCTCCGCTCGCTGATGGCGGCGGTTCCGGCACGTCTCCTGCTACGTCGCGACCTTCTTTGTCAAGGTCGCCCGAGGAGGTTTCACATCGACCTGACTTCATTGTGCCTTCACGCATATCTTTTGTCAGGTCCTGTCTCCTCCGTAGAGGTTTTTCGAGACGAGCAGTGGAGTGCATTTCTTCTTCAAGGAGGCACTCCACTGGTTTAGCTTATGCAGCTAAATGGAAGGTCTTCTGTCGATGGTGTGCTGATCACTCTGTTGATTATGCCAATCTTTTGTTTTCACAGATTGCGGAGTTTCTGGTATATCTGTTTGATTCACAGGGTCTCCAGCCTGTTACCATAAGGGTTACAGGTCCATGCTTTCAGAGACTTTTTCTTATGTGGGGAAGCGTCGTATCGGCACTAATCCTTACGTCTCCAAGCTTGCTCGGCACTTTTCTTTGAAAAGGCCTCGAACTTTGCAGCTTACCCCACGATGGAATCTTTCGTGGGTGCTGCTTTGCATGTGGGGGGGGGGGGGGGGGGGGGGGGGGCGTTCGAACCTTTATCCCAGGTGGATATGCATTTTCTCACATATAAGACGGCTTTTCTGGTGGCGTTTGCTTCGGCCAGACGGGTTAGTGAGCTTCACGCCCTCTCGGTTGACCCGGCCTTTTTTAGGAGCTCTCCCAACAGTGTTACTTTTACCACTGATTGCTCTTTTTTGGCCAAGAATCAGTTACCAGATACTACTCCTCCTCCTATCTGTATCAGGGCTCTTCCTTCTGTTGAGGGTAATCGCCCTTTGCTCTGTCCGGTCCATGCTATTCGCATTTATCTCGATCGGACACGTTTCATACGGAAAGGAAGGAAACAGTTTTTTCTGTCTCTTATTCCGGGTCGACAGAAGATCTCTCCTCAATCCATTTCTCGATGGATTTGTCTTGCTATTCGTACGGCTTACGGTCGTTTAGCAGCTGGCGATTGTATTACCAATCATATTTCTGCCCACGAGGTGCGGGCACTATCCACCTCTTGGGCTTATTCTAACTCCGTCAAGTTGTCGGATGTTATGCAGGCAGCCTACTGGAGAAATGCCTCTACTTTCTCCACCTTTTATCTGCACCAGTTGCAGGAGCAATCGGTGAACCTTTTTGCCCTGGGTCCTCTTTCTTCTGTTCAGGCTGTTGTCTGCCATAGCCATTAGGCTTCTTGAAGGTCAGTTTCAGCCTTGTGCTGTTACTGCCCTTTTTCTCTCTGTGTGTCACACAGACCCATCTGTCTCCTTTCATTGTCCTTTACCAATGATTGCGACATTATGGTTGATGAGCCTCGGGACCTCTTCCTTCTGCTTCACGGTTCCAGTGCACTGGAGTTATGTGTGGGTTGGTTATGCGATTCCCTCCAGCCTATTGTCTATTCAGCCTGTAGTAAACAATTGTGAGTAGGTTGATAAGAAATCTAAATTTTATAGTAAATTTCCTTTCTTATTATACCTACCACAATTGTTTACATGGAGGCCCTCCCATCTTCTTTACGGGGTAAAGAATCTTTCCTCCCCGCTGATCACATAACTCTAACGTTGACGGATTCAAAAAGAATGAGTCTTTAGCGACGGTATATGTGCACTGGCAACAGAAGTCGTGGAGTTGTACTTAGGAGAGAGCGTCCCGTACTGGGTCTGCGCCGGTTGCACTCGACCCAGTTTTGGCTTATTTTTTCTTGGTGCACCACTTTTCTTTCCCAAATTGCTTGGGAAAGACAAAAATAGAGAGTATTTTATCCGAATTAGGGACTTCCACTGTAGTGCAAGCCTGTAGTAAACAATTGTGATAGGTATAATAAGAAAGGAAATTTACTATAAAATTTAGATTTTTATGTAAGGATTTCATTGTAACTTGTTAGGTTGACTCGATATAATGCCTAGATGATGACAACCCCTTTTGGTCATTATTGGTCAGCTGTGACGGCTACAGGGGCCCGAAGCCCGAAAACCTTGAGCAGTCTACAGGTCATATTTATGAAGAGATTTCATTGTAACTTTCATGGGATCACTCCAGATGATGCCCAGATGAGAATGCCCCCTTTTGGTTGCGATCATTCAACCATGTTGGCTGCCCGAGCCCAAAACCCTAAAACCTTTAGCACAGTCTACAGGTCATATTTTTGAAGTGATTTCATTGTAACTTGGTAGGTTGACTTCATATAATGTCTAGATGAGAACGTCCTCTTTTGGATGCGATTGGGCAAATGTGTCGGCTACAGGGGCCTGAAGCCCGAAGACCTTTAGCACAGTCTACAGGTCATATTTATGAAGGGATTTGGGGGCGCGGTGGCTCAGTTGGTAGAGGTGCAGGCTGCAAGACGAGAGGTCCTCGGTTCGAATCCCACCTGTGGCAACCGCGTTGTGTCCTTGGGCAAGTCACTTCACCCTGATTGCCTACATGGGGGCACGACGCTGTGTACTGAGGCGTACTGCACGTCGATGGTGCGCATGTCTTCAACCAATCTAACCCTGCCTGTGCTGCGATGCAGAGTTCAGAGTTACGATGTTGGAGAGCTGACAGCTGGTCATCGTTGCTCGGTGGTTCTCTCCGGGTACTCCGGCTTCCTCCACCCGTAAAACTGTCACGGTCACGATTAGCCATTGTACATAAGTATGTGACCTTAAACACCAATAAATAAATAAATATGAAGGGATTTCATTGTAGCTTGGTAGGATGACTCCAAATAATGTCTAGATGACAACGTCTTCTTTTGGTCACGATTATTCAGCCTTGATGGCTGCCTGAGCCCAAAACCCAAAAATCTTTAGCATAGTCTATAGGTTGTATTTATGGAAGGATTTCATTGTAACTTGTTAGGTTGACTCCAAATAATGCCTAGATGATGACATCCCCTTTTGGTCATGATTTGTCAACTGTGACGGCTGAGGGGCCTGAAGCCCAAAAACCTTGAGGTCATATTTATGAAGGGATTTCATTGTAACTTCATAGGATCACTCCAGGTGATGCCCAGATGACAACGTCCCCTTTTGGTCGCGATCATTCAACCATGATGGCTTCCCAAGCCCAAAATCCGAAAAACCTTAGTACAGACTGCAGCTCATATTTGTGAAGGGATTTCATTGTAACTTAGTAGAATGACTCAGTGTAATGTCGTGATGAGGACGTCTCCTTTTAGTAGCAATCTATCAACTGTCACGGCTACACATGCCTGAAGCCCTAAAACCTTTAGCACAGTCTACAGGCCATATGTATTAAGGAATTTCAATGTAACTTGATAGGATGACTCGTTTTGGAATAATTTCACTGTAACTTGGTAACTTTCGTTGACATATGTTAACTGTGAGGGCCACATACATTAACTGTGAGGTCATATTAATCCACCCCTCCACCCTTTAGTACAGTGTACACCTCATATTATTTTTATTAAAAACATAGCATACAGGGAACCGAAATGAACATATTCCCAATTATCACAATTCTTGTCTTATTTCATAATCCTTTCATAAACATTGAACATTATCCTTTTCATCAAACACAACACACAGACAAGTTAAGCTACAGTGTCATTGACACTTTGTTTTGAAGAACATTATAATCAGTGTTCATGTGTAATGTATATCACAACAGTATATCATGGTTTATGTCTGATATTTTACCCAAGTTAATAAAATTGATAAATTTATCCCTTGAGTGCATAAGGCTTTGCAATGCTTTAGCATTGCAAAGCCTTCTTGCACTCATGGGACAAAATACACCACCACCCGTGCTATTCTGTAGATTATGAGGCTTAGAACATAAAATAAACCAAGAACATGAACTTTTGATGACAAAGAAATAATTACAAAAAATAAAATTAAAAAAAATGCCCACCCATATGCAATTTTACAAAAAAATGGCATGAGAAACAAGATCTATTTGTAGCTCCAAAACAATTGTTTGTTAATAAAAAACCAAAGAGAGTTAGTTTTGTTGAGATGGTGAAGTCCATCTCATTGCTAATATGCAAATAATGCTTTGAGCACAAAATAAAATTCAACCTTCTATCTCCATTTTTAGCTCAACTTTGGCGAAGCCAAATTTGAGCTTATGCCATGGCCCGTCGTCCATCGGCAGTCTGTCCGTCTGTCCATCTGTCCGTCAACAATTGGATACGGCTCGGGCTAGAGGGCGTATTTATGAACCGATCTTTACGAAACTACTTGGGTACCTTTGTTATGACCATGGGACGAGAACGAGTGTTTTGGGGTTCGGTCCCAAATTCAAGATGGCTGCCAGCCGCCATTTTGTACCGACGATGCAGAAATCTGTTTTTTGTACAGAACTTCATATGAAAGCTCTGATTTGAATAATTTTTTGTATGAATGTTTAATACCATGGGATACATCACATATAATACGTGTTTTTTTTCTTGTGCGTAAATTATGCAAATTAGACTAACTTTGATGTTTTTTGGTGTTACTTTCAGCACTGTAAGTGCAAATGCCAATACGGCTCGGGCTAGAGGCCGTATTTATGAACCGATCTTTACGAAACTCCTTGGGTACCTTTGTTATCACCGTGGGACGCGAACGAGTGTTTTGGGGTCCAGTCCGAAATTCAAGATGGCCGATGGCAGCCATTTTGTACAAAATTTGGTGCAATCAGATTTTTGCACAGAACTTCCATATGAAAGCGCTGATTTAAATAATTTTTTGTGTGAATGTTTAGTACCATGGGATACATCACATATAATACGGGTTTTTTTCTTGTGCAGAAATTATGCAAATTAGATGAACTTTGATTTTTTCAGTGCTACTTACACACAGTAAGTACACATATCAATACGTCTCGGGCTAGAGTCTGTATTTATGAACCGATCTTCACGAAACGTCTTGGGTACCTTTGTTATCACCTTGGGACGAGAACGAGTGTTTCTGGGTGCGGTCCAAAATTCAAGATGGCTGCCAGTGGCCATTTTGTACCGAAATTAGGTCTAATCAGTTTTTTGTACACAACTTCTATACGGCTCAGGCTAGAGGCCGTATTTATGAACTGATCTTCACAAAACTTCTTGGGTACCTTTGTTATCACCTTGGGACAAGAACGAGTGTTTCTGGGTGCGGTCCAAAATTCAAGATGGCTGCCAGTGGCCATTTTGTACCGAAATTAGGTCCAATCAGTTTTTTGTCACAACTTCTACACAGCTCATATTTGTGAACTGATCTTCACGAAACTTCTCGGGTACCTGTTTTCACCTTGGGACAGGAATGAGTGTGTTTTGGGGTGCCTTTTTTATCACTGTGCTATGAGAACAAATATTTTGGGGTTCAGTCAGACCCACTCTGGAACTCAAAGATTTTTTTCTAATTTAGCATCTAACTGTCACCCACCTTTACAATACTTTACCTATACATTTGTTACAGGCAACGGTCAGTATTTATGTACAGACCGTTACAATACTTTATATGTACCTTTGTTATCAGGTCATTACCTAGATGTTTGTCATTGCTGTGTCACATACTATACATGTACATGTCTTTGTGTTGACAAGTTGAGCTACAGTGTCATTGACACTTTCATTTTCAGATATGGATGCAGGTCTTGTGGGACTCTCACTTACATATGCCATGACACTTATGGGACTTTTTCAATGGGGTGTTCGACAGAGTACAGAAGTTGAGAATCAGGTAAGTATATCTTAATTTAGCATGTTAATATAACAAAAACATGGGTTTGGAGGGCGTTGCAGTTTATTAACAGCCTGGGAAGAATGAATAACAGCCCAAAGGTTTATTACCATTTTCTAGGCTAGAGAGCTGTTATTTAGTCCTCAATGCCATTAATAAACTGGGACACCCAACAAGATCATGTTATTGCTATTATTACCATGACCACAAGTGGGCAGTGGTCTGTTGATGAATTTTGTTTTCATTAATGCCTGTCATCGCTCCTGGTTGCTTGCCGTCATGAATTACCTAGTTTTACCGCCTTGCTAAACAGAGTAGTAATAATATCAGTTATTTTTCGCTTGTATTTGAACTGCTACTCTGAAATGCTTTTTTTCTTACTTATCCTGACTGGAAGACAAAACTGGTTAAAAATTTCTTAAATAATTGAAAATTTTCATTTGTTGTTTCCAAACAACATATAGCCCTTATGAGAACAAGCTGATATGGCTGATACCTCACTTTTACCACATATTTCTTATCAATCTACCATACAATTGTTTACATGGTTCAAATCCCGCCTGCGGCAACCACGTTGTGTCCTTGGACAAGAAACTTCACCCTCATTGCCCACATGGGGGCACGGTGACGCTGTGTACTAAGGAGTACTGCACGTCGATGGTGCACCTGTCTTCAACCAATGCTAACCCTGCTTGTGTGGAGTTGGTATGTTAGGGAGCTGACAGTTGGTCGCCATTGCTCGGTGGTTCTCTCCGGCTTCCTCCACTCGTAAAACTGTCACGGTCATGCTTAGCCATTGTGCAGAAGTATGTGACCTTAAAAACACCAATAAATAAATAAATTGTTTACCACAGGCTTGCACTGCAGTTTAAGTCCCTAACTCGGAAAATATACTCTCTATTTTGATCTTTCCCAAGCGATTTGAGAAAGAAAGTGGTGCAAAAGCACAAAGAAAAAAAATAAGCCAAAACTGGGTTGAGCTCCACCGGCGCACACCCAGTAGGGGACGCTCTTCTCTTAGTACAAATCCACGGCTTCCGGAAACCAGTGCGCAGGCAGCAACTAATGAATCATTCTTTTTTTGTCCGCCCATGTGGCAGGACGTCCATTTGCATTCAGAAACAGTGATAATTCAACTTGTTGATAATGGTTACCTGTGACTGGAATTATGGATCTGAGGATCGTAAAATAACAGGACTGTGTTTTATATATTCTCATTATTATTTTCAACCACATTTTCATTGTATTTTATATATTCTCCGTGTTCGCACGCAACATTCGCGTACCGTGCGGTTCGGAGATAAAAATTTTCGGTTGATAAATTTATGTTATCCTTTTGGATATTATTATTAGCTGCGACTAGGAGCTCAATAAGTGGCAATGTCGGTCGGTCGGTCGGTCGGTCCGTCGGTCTGTCGGTCTGTCTGTGACCAACGAGTTTCAAAACTCAATAACTTTTGAAATACTTGATGGAATGAATTTATATTTGGCATGTAAGTGTATCGTATTGATGTCTAGCCACGGTTCAATGCATGTGTTGTTCCAAATATTTTTCTTGGAGTTATGGCCCTTGATGAACTTAGAATTTTGTGAGATTGCACCACCTATCGCAGCTACGCGTCGATGTCGCGATTTTTATTATTGGAGTTAGGTGTCAATGGGGGGGCTGTATGGACAGGATTTCTCCTCTCTGTTGGGGCAGAATTTCTGTTCTTATGTGTACCCATACTATGTATGGTACACATAATACCTGCATCCGGGGTGGCCATCCGTCGTTCGTCCATCCTATGTCCGTCTGTCCATCTGATTGTCTGTCCATCTGTCCGTCCGTCGTCCATATATACATTTCTTTGGCATTCGATAGCTTGAAAAATATTGCTTGGATTGTCAAGTTACTTTATAATTGTGTTCAGGTTACTGATGTGCTGAGCTGTATAGTTTTTGGTGTAAATCTGATAATTTGATCCCGAGATATTAACCCTTTATCCTTCAAATTGAAAATTCCTCCAATTCCTTTGGCATTCGATAACTTGAAAAATATTGCTTGGATTGTCAAGTTACTTAATATTTGTGTTCAGGTTACTGATGTGCCGAGCTGTATACTTTTTGGTGTAAATCTGTTATTTTAATCCTGAGATATTAACCCTTTATTCTTCAAATTGAAAATTCCTCCAATCCCTTTGGCATTCGATAACTTGAAAAATATTGCTGGGATTGTCAAGTTACTTTATATTTGTGTTCAGGTTACTGATGTACTGAGCTGTATAGTTTTTGGTGTAAATCTGATAATTTGATCCCGAGATATTAACCCTTTATCCTTCAAATTGAAAATTCCTCCAATTCCTTTGGCATTCGATAACTTGAAAAATATTGCTGGGATTGTCAAGTTACTTAATATTTGTGTTCAGGTTACTGATGTGCCGAGCTGTATACTTTTTGGTGTAAATCTGTTATTTTAATCCTGAGATATTAACCTTTATTCTTCAAATTGAAAATTCCTCCAATCCCTTTGGCATTCGATAACTTGAAAAATATTGCTGGGATTGTCAAGTTACTTTATATTTGTGTTCAGGTTACTGATGTGCCGAGCTGTATAGTTTTTGGTGTAAATCTGATAATTTGATCCTGAGATATTAACCCTTTATCCTTCAAATTGAAAATTCCTCCAATCCCTTTGGCATAAGATAACTCAAAAAATATCAATCCAATTGTCATGTTACTTTATATATTTATTCAGGTTATTGGTGTGCTGTGCTGTATAGTTTTTTATGTAAATCTGATAATTTGATCCGGAGATATTAACCCTTTATCCATCAAATTAGACACTCCTCCAATCCATTTCTATATGTACCCATACCATGTGTGGTGTACATAATGCCGGCATCCGTGGCGGCCCTCCTTCATACAGATTTTTACTAGTTGCGCATATGGGTATGCATCTGACGATTTCATCGGCCTATTTTTTGGTCCCTGTCTACCGTCTGGGTTCAGTTGTGTTACCGCCGGTCCTTTTTTCTGCCACCTTTCTCTCGTAGTTGGGGTGTTCTTCTACTTTCTACATGTGTTGAGTTCACCTTTTTCTTCTACTGCTCTCACCTCTGTTATGCCTAGGACTGTTCCTTGAGGGCAATGCCTTTTGCCCAAGCATGTGGTGCATTTTCATGGCCGTTCCTCCCGCACCCGCGGGGAGGAGGAATGCTGTCGCTTGGGGCCTACCGACACAACCATGTCTGGTGAGAGTTATACCCCTTCCATGGGGGATGTGCAGTCTTTTTCTGTGGTGGGTGCTGCGGGAGCTCTTGAGTTGTCTACTGAAGAGATGCTTGGTTCCGGGACTGTGGTCCCTCTCCAGTCAACATCTGAGTCTATCACTAGGGTTGTGACTCCTCCTTTGGAGCCGAGCTAGGTTGCTCTCTCCCCTTTTCTACCAGTTCAACAGCTCCCGTCGTATCTGCTGCTACTGCTGTTCCGCGTCATCGGTCACCGTTTCAGCCAGCCTCGGCTTATCCCTGCAGGGGTCTGCAGAGATGCATCTCTGGTAGTGAGGATGTGGGGTATCGGCCTCAGCCTTCCCTGAATTCAACTTGGCGAAGTCGGAAGGGGCTGCCGACCAAACACTCTGCTGTGGCCTCTCAGCCGTCGAGCACAGCAGTTTTATCCCTGCAGGGGTCTGCAGAGATGTCTGGTAGTGTGGAGGTGGGGTATCGGCCTCAGCCTTCCCTGACTTCAACTCAGCAAAGTCAGAAGGGGCTGCTGACCGAACCCTCTGCTGTGGTCTCTCAGCTGTTGAGCACCGCAGTTTTCTCATTGGATTCGGATATTTTTATACTGTACCAATGACCCAGACATAGCTGGTGCTAACTCTTAAAATATAGGGCCAAACACAAATTTTGCCCCCCAGTCCCCAAAATTTGCATCTAAAACTAAAGAAAACATGTCCTGAAAGGCCCTCCACACTTCGCCCCTACTGCGCATGCGCAGTGTCAAGGGCGTTCCGAAATTGGCGCCATTAATCATTCTAAGTTTGGCCCTTCATCAGTTAACATCTGACTGATCTTTGTGCTTATAAATCTCAGTTTAAATGATGCCAGACACATAAATATTAGTGAAATGGTGATTCTAAGGAGGATATAGAAGGAGGAGAGGAAAAGAATGTGTGACAGAATATTATCAGGGCTGTAACTTAAAATTTTTTAATGAAATTATGTTAAGTTACCTATTTTCAAGGCAGCAGCCATTTTGTTGTCATTCTGATTATTTAGTTACACTGTTTTTTATGTGTTTTCCTCTCTCCCTGTCCTTTAAGTTCCCCCTTGCTATTCTCCCATGCTTTTGGCATAGTTTTTGTAATTATTATTACTAAATTTTCTTGGGAGTTTTAGCTGAATAACAGAATGAATTCTGTTCTTTCCCCATGTTTACGTCTTCACCTACGGGTGGTTAGGCGTTGTGTTCTGCATCTACCATCTGATGTTCTGCAGTTTCTTCCCTGGAAGTCTCTGTTTTGCATCAGATAGTGTATTTTTGGTAACTGATTTCGGGCCTGGGTGCCTGGAGTCCTATTTTAGTGTTTTTACACTCATTGTTTACATTTACAACAGCCCTCTGTGTGAGGGGGGGATTTCTAAAAAATAATATCTTGACGTTATTTTAATCATAACTAGATACATTATTATTGTTCGTAAGTGTTGAATAAATTGTTTAAAATATTTTTAAAATTTTTGTTCACACTTAGGCTTTGGATCCATTGGGGCTCAACGTTACTTTTCAGAAACTTGGGCTGTTCTGAAAAAATATTTTTTCAAAATATTTTGATTTCAATTATTTTTTCTATATTAATGGATCATATTATTATTATGTATTTTGATTGCCAGGGGTTAGTGCGAGTACCAGGACTTGTTTTCTTTTCACATTGAAAGGATATTGATCAATTGTTTTAAGAGGAAGTCTTCCTCTGACTTTATTATCATTCTATATGTGGTCAGTGTACTCGCATTAACTCCTGTTCTGTATCGTATGATTTCGATGACAATATGGGAAGCGTATGTCACGGTATGTTGTTGGGGATTTGGACACTCCGGTCCTTTCCCCGCAGGGTCACTCTACTTTATCAATTTCTATTTCAGACGATCAAGATTAGGGTGATGTATCTGTGATGTCTTCCAACAGTGTGCCTCCGTCGTCACAATTAATGAAGGGCTAGCGGAAAAGTGCTCATGTAAATACGCCAATTGCCTAAGAGGACCCTAGTAGGTTCAACGGCCTTTGACGTCCGCTAGCTCGCCCGGTGTAGCGTCCATTCACCGAATGGTTCGGCAGCCGGGTTCGTCCGTTGCGGTCTAGAAGGAATTTTGGGGTGATGCGAGCACTATAAATTAACCTAATGCACACCCAGTGACGGCGGATCGGAGGGAGAACGCAGGAAGCCTTTTAGTCCGGTTCATAGCTCGTTCCGGTCCATCCGGACGGCAAGCGAGAGAGGCCCCTCTCTCGTTCAACAACATCTGGCCCCAGATGTTGTGGTACAAATGTGTCGCAAGCGGAGCATACGTCCGTCGCTCGGGACGCTCCGTTGTATAGGCAGTCCGCTGAGACTGCTAAGGCTTCCTCTTCTCGTCAGCGCACACGACCGCACCTTGGCTGCGTGACCGCCGATATATTACCAGCTTCGCCGATCAAGGATTCTTCGGCGACCAGGTCACACCATCCGGTAGCCAGGGACACGAGGCCTGCAGACTCCGGACGTTCGCATAGGAAGTGTGCGGGAGTCAACGTACACGGAGCTTCCGGCGGCATTGCATCGTAAGACCGCTACTGCACAGGCCTCGGGAACGGACGTGCTTTCCTTAATAGCACAGTTTATCGCAGCATCCCAGCATCAACTGAATCTGTCGCATATATTTTATCCGACGATGCTGGGTCGGGACGCTCCGCGGAAGCGGGTACGGACGTCCGAAAGTTTCATCCGGTCCGACGGGATACCGAAAGGGATTCGGAGGATTTCGAGCTTTCCCTTTCGGAACAACATATGCTGTTGTGTATGTCATCTGACTTGGTCTTCTACAGCTTCTTTCGTCGGACCAGAATGCTGCGATGCCGGATAAGAAACTGATAGCGTCGGTGGACTTAGAAATTTTTGGTTCGGTTCAGGGACATCGTCCCTCAGTTCCGACATAGTCCAATAATGTCACACAAACTTTCGAATTATTGAACGACGCTATATATATTATTATTTTATGCTTGCTAACCAAACATTTCTGGTTTCTTGTTCGAAGAGTTATGGAGATGTCTTTCAAAAGTGTGCCTCTGTCGTCATAGTTAATGAAGAGTTAGCGGCAATAAGTGCTCATGGAATATGTCTATCGCCTACGGAGTGACATTCGCTAGCTCACCCGGTGTAGCGTACATTCATCGAATGGTTCGGCTGCCGGGTTCGTCCTTTGCGGTCTAGGAAGGAGATTTGGGTGATGCGAGCACTTTAATTACTTTAGTACTCACCCAGTGACGGCAGATTGAGGACAGATCGGAGGAAGCCTGTTAGTCCGGTTACTGGCTTGTCCAGGTCCGTCCGGGCTGTGAGCGAGAGAGATCCCTCTCTCACCCAACAACATAGGGGACCGCATGTTGTGGTTCAGATATTTTACATTCGGAGCATATGTCCGTTGGTCGGGACGCTCCGTTATATTGACAGTCCGAGAGACTGTCTTTAATGCTTCCTCATCCTCACAGCAGGGCACACGACCGCACATTGGCTACGTGACCTCGAGTATCCGATCAGTTTCGGCATTCAGTGATTCCACGGCGAATAGGTCGCGCCATCCGGTAGCCAAGGGACACGAGGCCTATACACTCCGTTCGCTCGCATATTGGTAGTATGCACGGGGTAACGATCACGGAGCTTCCAGCGGCAATGCATCGTAAGACCGCTTCTCCTCAGGCCTCAGTGACGGACGTGCTATCCGAGTTAGCACAGTTGTTTCGCAGCATCCCAGCAATTGATAGTTTCTCGGTCGAATCAGGAATTATCCGACGGCGCTGGGTCGGTGCGGTCCGCGGTTGCATCAGGTACGGACGACCGAACGCTTTATAGGGTCCGACAGGATGGCGAAAGGGATTCGAAAGATTTCGAGTTTTCCCTTTAGTAGTATCGGAAGATGCCTTTCATATCTTCTGGCATTATCTTCCAGTGATTATTATTTCGGACTTCATTGCTGCGATCTTGGATAAGAGACTTATAGCGTCATTGGACTCGGATTTTTCGATCGGTTCAGGGACATTGTCCCTGACTTACCGACGCAGTCCAATATTGTCATTACAACATGTGTTTTATTTTTCGACGCTATATATATATATATACAAGCCTGCTACTAAGCATGATAGTTTAGTTTCTTGTCCGCGTTGCTCATTTCTGCCATTTTATCATTTATACAAATAGTTTATTTTGGCAGAGCAGGGCATACCGAGAGTTCATATGCGTCTAGACGGTGTGATTAAAGACTGCATATATTCTTTTTCGCCGTTTATGTCTTTTCCAATTTCAATGTTGGGAACGACATTATGTATAGTAGACTTAACTTAGACGCTTTATTATACGTAATCCGCCTTACTGAGGCATTATCATTACGTCTTCAAGAAAAGATTTACGGGATATTATTCTCAATGTAATTTCTTTTGAGGGCAGTAGTTTGTTCACGTATAACTCCGCCCTTCAGTGGCTGATTGGAGTTAGTTAGACGTGACGCAGCCCTAGCTACATCCACATGCGTGGATAGTAAGGTTAAGAACTCTCTCAGAGTCGCTTCATTCTCGGAGGAGCTTCTCTTCGACGGCAACTTTTCGGCTATCCATGAATTGCTCGATTTACACGTTCTCTTGTCTATCTAGTGTTACAAGAGATTCAGACTGGGGCAAACATTCGGTGGTTGACTCAGAGAGTGCCGCCGCAGTTGCCGGACCCGAGTGTGGCTGTTATGACGGTTGCCAGTCAAACAGATTGGGATATAATACTGATCCCTACGGATTCGAAGTGCCAGGGTCTTTGGGTTCCGCAGTCTTTTAGCAATCAGTTTTCTTCCGCGGAATAATGTTTTTTAGGCTTGCTTTATGTCATTGCATGAACATTATTCAAAAACGCATGCCCAAATTCCTGTCCTTTAATTCGACAGTAGTGGTGTATCTCCGGAACCAGGGAGGCACTCTTTAGTTTCCGTTATTCAATTTAATGGAAAGAATCCGTCTGTTGGTTATAGTACACCAAGTTCAGTTTTGGTCCATCATATTCCGGGTCGTCTGATTGTTTTATCGGACTCCTGTTCTCTTACGGGTCGATTGTTGCTGTCAGAATGGACTCTCAACAAACAAGTATTCAATCAGATTTGCTATCTATGGGAGCGCCCAATGATGATTTATTTATGACACAGCTTGCTAATCAATTGCAGACGTATGTGTTGGCTTGTCCAGATCTCTGAGCTAATATTGTTAACGCTCTATTGATCTATAGGACGGAATGATAGGATACGCGTATCCTCCGGCGCTGTTGTTTTAGCAGGTATTGCTAAGATAAACAACCACAATACTTTTCTGTTGATAGCATCTCTATCTTCACAGAGATCATGAGTAATTTACTCTCTTGTCTACTGTGGGTCTTAACGTGAAATCTTCCTCTATGTGAGGATCTTTTTCACTGGGTAAATCGTGTCATCTTTATCACAACCAGCAAGGTCGCAACCTTCATGTATTCTGTTGTGTGGTCCGTATTGCATTGTAAGCACTGTACTGGACGAGCTTTGGACGCGATTTCTTACTATAGGAGATCCTCTTCTTCGATATTCTATGCGGCTAAAGTGGAGGCTCTTCCGTCGTGGTGTAGGGATCATTATGTTCAAATTGTTGATCCCTCCATACTACTCATTGCTATTTTTTAGTATACTTGTTTCACAAGATCTACTGCAGCCTGTTATTATTTAGGTTATAGGTTTATGTTACCTCATACCTATGCACTCTACGATAGTTTACAATTGAGTCTTTTGTCTCTTTATCTAAGTCAGTTAGTAACTTTTTGATAAATAGACTTAGAATCTTTAGATTAAATTCCTATACGGATTTTAACTTCGGTTCTTATTTAGCTAAGTAATAATTTGAGCCTCTGGAAACAGTAGTTTTCAAATTCTGACCTTTTAGACAGTAATTCTGTTGGTTTCTCTTTTACTGTAGAGTCAGTGAGTTTCATGCACTATCGATGCATGATTTTCACTTTCATAGTTTCGGAATCAATACTTCCGTTACTATTTAGGTTGGATTGTTGCATAAGAGTTAGGCTCCTATTATCCGGAACCTATTATTTTAAGGTCCTTCCGTCTTCGTATGGGCATAGGCCTTTACTCTTTCCGGGTACAGTTTATGTATTTATAAACAGATATCTGTTTATTACTATGGGCGTAAGCTTCTTCTGTCTTTGATGTCTTGTAGAAGGACGTTACGCTCCATTTTATTGTTAATGGATTCTATTAACTATCGGTACTGCCTATGGTATATCATTGACTTAGCAGTTGTGCTTAAGATTTCGGCTCATGAAGTAAGAGTTCTTCTACTTCTTGGGCTTACATTAATAGTGTCGCTATTATAGATTTTTGAAGGCCGCTCATTGCGCTCAGCCATCCACATTCATGAATTTTATCTCAGAAATATCGAGTCCATTTCTGGAGGCCTGTTTTGTTAGGTCTATTATCTACTGCTCAGAATGTCATTACTTAACAGTTGCTACTATAGCTAGGTAGGCTGTCTGTTTCGGCAGTGTCTCCGTTTGGCTGCCCTCTTTGCTCTGGGCTATTTGACCCAGGGCAAGAAAAGGGGGGGGGGGGGGGGAGGGTGTTCCCTTGGGTCACCTGTTTTACTATGAAAACAAGGGGATACCTCCTCCGGAGTTAGTAATTCTGAGCTGTTATTGGGATGGTTGTTTAGTGAGAAGTTTAGGTTTTTAAAATTCATTCAAGTCTTAGTTTTTAAAGTATAGCTTTTGAATATTGCATATGTCAACGGACATGATTATGCAATCCTCAGACACTTTTAGGAGTATAAGAGTCTCTATTCTCTAGACTTACTTTATTTATTGGCTTACTTTAAAAATTATTAGTATAAGGATTATATTGGATATTAATAGAGTACATGGATGTATGAAGCTGAATTTTGGAAGGGGTTGTATCTTTCTAATTTATCATAAATAAGAAAGATACATGTAAGGCCTATTACTTCTTTTTCCCTACAGGGGATGACTCTATTTTATTTTATTGAGCGTATTCCATTTTGCTCTATGTCCTTGGCCCTCCAGCCTTTTTACTATTCAGCTATGTCTGGGTCATTGGTACAGTATAAAAATGTTAAAAAATTTATAGTAATTTATATATTTTTTATACTTACCAATGACCCAGACGGGGATGGCCCTCCCAGGAGTTGGGAACTCTTACCTCCCCGCTGAGTACATAGCGCTTACCAGGCACTGGTTATTAGAATGATTAATGGCGCCAATTTCGGAACGTCCTTGACACTGCGCATGCGCAGTAGGGGCGAAGTGTGGAGGGCCTTTCAGGACATGTTTTCTTTAGTTTTAGATGCAAATTTTGGGGATTGGGGGGCAAAATTTGTGTTTGGCCCTATATTTTAAGAGTTAGCACCAGCTATGTCTGGGTCATTGGTAAGTATAAAAAATATATAAATTACTATAAATTTTTTAACTTTTGGGGCATTTCCGTCCATGCACTCTGGTCCCATGGCGAGTTTTGCTGGACCAACACCTTTTGTGCAGCCTGGACCTTCTGTCCCTCAGAGGTCCGCGGCGACTCTCCTGAGTTCCCGCTCTGTAGATCCTCAGGGTATGTCATACCCCTGTACACATCTGCCTTCAGATTTTTCGGCTGTCACCTATTGCCCCACGTCGGGTGTATTTGAGCATCATGACCCTACTCGTCGCCCCACGTCGGGTGTATTTGAGCATCACGACCCTTCGCTGGTTAAAAGGGTCAGGAGTGAAGCCACTTTGCCGGATCACCTCCCAAAATCTGAAGTAGGCCGCTTTCTGTTCCCTCGGGTGTGCCTACACCATGGGAGGCATCGGTTGGTTTGCCCATGATGGGCTATGTGTCTTCCGACTCAAGAGGATGAGTCCGACGTACCTGATGTCGAGAGCCAACAGTCTTCTGACTTGGGGGCAGCTCTTGACTTTGTGTTTGGGTTCCTTCCAGATCTCAAACCGTCAAACCAGCCAACAGTGTCAGCCAGGCCACATTCATCGGTCGCACACCTATGGACTGTGGAGCCGTGCCAGTCGGTACAGGTGGTTGAAGCGTTTGCAGCTTTGGACTCATAGCTGAGTTCCAAGGCTATGAAGACTTCGTTCTTCACCAGGGTTGACACTTTTTTGCCTCCAGTGAATTATCATTCCTACGTTTCTGTCTATTCATCAGTGTGCCAGACTTTGACAGTCTTGGATCAGGACTCCACCTCGGCCGTTTTTCCTGTGGCGACTCTGGAGTCCCTGTTGGGCTTATCGAGAGAGATGCTGGGCATGCTTTCTCACTCAGATCACGTTGTCTCTGCTTTAGTTGCTTATCTGCCTCCAGATAAGTTTGACTACATACAGGCTCCTTTGCATGTGCTTTCCAAGGTGTTCATGCACACGCATCCCTGTAACATGGCTAACTTGGAATTAGTTCGCAGGGATGCTGTGTTCCCTTCCTGAGGGGCAACGCGCTGCTCTTCAATTTGCTTCTTTGGCAGGTCTGCAACTGTTCCATGGTTCCGTTGCGATGTTACAGGATGACGTCCTACGTCATTCCATAGATCAGCTGCTGCTTCGTCAGCTTGATCAGCCTTCTGTTGGAGGCAGAGGCCGTCCAAAGTCTCACAAGCGGCCTTCTGCTTCCTCTGCAATGCTAAGGGCTGATCCTCCTGCCGCCGCTTCTACTTCTTACGGGGTAAGCGTCGGCAGGCTAGAGGGAGGACTCAGGATTCTTCATACAGTAGAGGAGATGGTTTCTCCTCTTGCAGGCCTCGCCAAGGCGCAAAATGAAGGTCCTCGCCTCGATTTGGCCCAGGTTGGAGGAAGGATATCAGAATTCACATACCATTGGGCCACTTCACATCCGATCCTTGGGTGTTAGATGTTGTTTGGTTTGGGCTGCGGATATCCTTCCGGAGGCATCCAACTCTGTCAAGAGTGTCTCTTCCACCACAAGTTCCTTTAGACGTTACACTTGGGAACTTTTGATCACGGAGATAGACAATCTCCTGTCAAAGGGGGCGTTCGAGGTCGTCAAGAACATTCATTCAGTGGGATTTTATTCCCATCTGTTCTTGGTGCCGAAGAAGGATGGCTGACTCCGACCGGTTATCGATCTGAGTATCCTGAACCAGTCTATCATTGCTCCTAAGTTCAGCATGGAGACTTTCAGGTCTGTTTGCCGCTCCATTCACCAGGGAGTTTTCGCTTCCAGCATCGACCTGCGAGACACTTATTTTCACATTCCAATTCATCGAACATCGCGAAAGTATCTCAGGTTCGCTTTTCTGGGGCGAGTTTACCAGTTCAAGGCTATGCCCTTCGGCCTCAGCCTGGCTCCTTGGGCCTTCACCCGACTGATGTTGCATGTGTTAGCCTTACATCAGACACAGTCCAGGGTGACTACTTTGGCATATCTAGATGATATCCTCCAGAGGCATTCCAATGCTGCCTTTCTGGAGTCAGATGTTGACGCACTGTTGAGCCTGCTCACGTCGCTAGGGTTCAGAGCCAACGAGAAGTCAGACCTGGTCCCTTCTCATTTGTTTTGTCATCTGGGGATGGACTTCATCAGCTTTTGCTGTGATTCTCTCAGCTTTTGCCCTGACTCTGTCCCAGTCCACGTTCGCAACAGCTGGGAGCCTTCTCCGGCTGCTCGGTCTCTGCGGTTCTGTGGGGGGTGGGGGAGGGGGGGGGGGGGGGGGGGGTAGGGGGGGAGGGTTATGGGGGGGGGCGTTCAAACCTTTATCCCAGGTGGATATGCATTTTCTCACATACAAGATGGCTTTTTTGATGGCTTTTGCCTCAGCCAGACGGGTTAATGAGCTTCACGCCCTCTCAGTTGACCTGGCCTTTTTCAGGAGCTCTCCCAACAGTGTTTCTTTTACCACCACTGATTGCTCCTTTCTGGTCAAGAATCAGATACCAGAAACTACTCCACCTCTTATGTGTATCAGGGCTCTTCCTTCTGCTGACCGCCGTTTGCTCTGTCCGGTTCGTGCAATTCGTATTTATCTCAATCAGACTCAGTTCATTAGGAAAGGCACAAAGCAATTTTTTCTGTCTCTTAATCCTGGTCAACAGAAGATCTCTTCTCAATCCATTTCTCAATGGATTTGTCTTGCTATTCGCACGGCTTACGCTCATCTAGCGACTGGCGATTATATTACCAATCATATTTCTGTCCACAAGGTGCGTGCATTATCTACCTCTTGGGCTTAAACTAACTCCGTCATGTTGTCGGATGTTATGCAGGCAGGCGTCTGGAGAAATGCCACTTTCTCCACCTATCTGCATCAGTTGCAGGAGCTTTCAGAGGACCTTTTTAGCTCACCTGACTTTCAGTCAGGAGAGCTATAGTGATCACTCACCGTCCGTCGTCCGGCGTCCGTCGTCCGTCGTCCATGAACATGGTGTTTGCGCCTTCTACCAAACCGCTGAACCAATTTATTGATATTTGAGATAATAGTTTGTTATGACATCGCAATTTGATTTTGTTCAAATCAAGTTGCCTATTTTCTCCACCTATCTGCATCAGTTGCAGGAGCTTTCAGAGGACCTTTTTAGCTCACCTGACTTTCAGTCAGGAGAGCTATAGTGATCACTCACCGTCCGTCGTCCGGCGTCCGTCGTCCATGAACATGGTGTTTGCACCTTCTCCTACCAAACCGCTGAACCAATTTATTGATATTTGAGATAATAGTTTGTTATGACATCGCAATTTGATTTTGTTCAAATCAAGTTGCCTCGCCCGTGGGTAGGGCCACACCCAAAAAGTGTGCTGAAATCTTAGAAAATCTTTTTCTCATGAACCAGCAGTAGCAGAGACTTGATATTTGTTGTGCAGCTTCCTTTTGAGGTGTAGACTCAGATTTGTTCAAGAGAAGTTTGTGGGGCTATACTTGGCGTCGTTATGGGAGGGGCAAAATTTTTTGCCCCACCCAAAATTTCTATTTTCCAAACCGAGAGGCTGATTTGAACCAAATTTTATGTGAGGGCTTATTGGGTCATAAGTACCTAATTTATGCTGATTTTTTTTTCCCTGTAGCCCCATGGGAACTGCAGGAGCTAAAAATAGAAAAAATTAAAACGCCCATATCTCCAAAACTGCACGGCACCGAGAATTTTTATTTGGTGTGAAGCTTCCTTAGGACCAACAGAAAGAATTGGTAAAAAAAAATTGCCATCGGTTTTATCATAGGGTACAGTTTCGGGACTTTGAAAAAGTGCTGAGTCAGCACTTTTTAACACTGTAGGCAATGGGAAAAACATTAAAAAATCTTCTTCTCCAGATCCAGCAGGCAGAATCTTTTGATATTTGGTATGCAACATTGTAGGGTGGATCTGATTCAAGTTTGTTCAAATCGGCCCCCTGGGTTCATATTTGGGCTCAGTATAGGAGCCCGATTTCGAACTTAGTGCATTTCAGACAAATTTCTTTAAAAATCTTCTTCTCCAGATCCAGCAGGCAGAATCTTTTGATATTTGGCATGCAACATTGTGGGGTGGATCTGATTCAAGTTTGTTCGAATCGGCCCCCTAGGTTTATATTTGGGCTCAGTATAGGAGCCCAAATTTGAACTTACTGCATTTCAGGCAAATTTCTTTGAAAATCTTCTTCTCCACATCCAGCAGGCAGAATCTTTTGATATTTGGTATACAACATTGTGGGGTGGATCTGATTCAAGTTTGTTCAAATCAGCCCCTTGGGTTTATATTTGGGCTCAGTATAGGAGCTCAAATTTGAACTTAGTGCATTTCAGGCAAATTTCTTTGAAAATCTTCATCTCAAGATCCAGCAGGCCGAATCTTTTGATATTGGGTATGCAACATTGTGGGGTGGATCTGATTCCAGTTTGTTCAAATCGGCTCCCTGGGTTTATATTTGGGCTCAGTATAGGAGCCCAAATTTGAACTTAGTGCTTTTCAGGCAAATTTCTTAAAAAATCTTCTTCTCCAGATCCAGCAGGCAGAATCTTTTGATATTTGGTATGCAACATTGTGGGGTGGATCTGATTCTATTTTGTTCAAATCGGCTCCCTAGATTCATATTTGGGCTCACTATAGAAGCTCGAATTTGAACTTAGTGCATTTCAGGCAAATTTCTTCAAAAATCTTCTTCTCCAGATCCTGCAGGCAGAATCTTTTGATATTTGGTATGCAACATTGTGGGGTGGATCTGATTCCAATTTGTTCAAATCGGCCACCTGGATTCATATTTGGGCTCACTATAGAAGCCCAAATTCAAACTTAGTGCATTTCAGGCAAATTTCTTAAAAAATCTTCTCCAGATCCAGCAGGCAGAATCTTTTGATATTTGGTATGCAACATTGTGGGGTGGATCTGATTCAAGTTTGTTCAAATCGGCCTCCTGGGTTTATATTTGGGCTCAGTATAGGAGCCCAAATTTGAACTTAGTGCATTTCAGGCAAATCTTCTTCTCAAGATCCAGCAGGTAGAATCTTGTGATATTTGGTATGCAGCATCCTTAGGGGGGTGAGATGCAAGTTTGGTCAAGCCATGTCCCTAGGTCCATATTTGGGCTCACTGTGGGAGCTTGAATTGTAACTTTGTTCGAAATGAGGAATTTTCTTAAAAAATCTTCTTCTTCAGATCCAGCAGTCGGAATGGTTTGATATGTGGTGAGTAGCATCCTTGGGGGGTGGGGGGGGGGGGGATTCAAGTGTGTTAAAGCCAACTCCATGGGACTATATTTGGGCTCCCTGTGGGAGCCCAAATTATAACGTAGTCAATATGAGGAATTTTTCTTTAAAAATCTTCTTCTTCAGATTCAGCAGTTGGAATGTTTTGATATTTGGCATGGAGCAACCTTAGGGGGCTGAGATTCAAGTTTGTTCAAGCCAAGTCCCTTGGTTCATATTTGGGCTCACTATGGGAGCCTGAATGACAGCTTAGTTCAAAATGAGGAATTTTCTTTAAAAATCTTCAGATCCAGCAGATGAATGCTTTTGATATTTTTTATGCAGCATCCTTAGGGGGGTGAGATTCAAGTTTGTTCAAGCCATGTCCCTAGGTCCATATTTGGGCTGATTGTGGGAGCTCGAATTGTAACTTGGTTCAAAATGAGGAATTTTCTTTAAAAATCTTCTTCTTCAGATCCAGCAGTCGGAATGTTTTGATAATTGGTGTGCAGAATCCTTAGGGGTGTGAGTTTCAGGTTTGTTAAAGCCAAGTCCCTGGGTTCATATATGGGCTCCCTGTGGGAGCCCGAATTATGACTTAGTTCAATATGAGGAATATTCTTTAAAAATCTTTTTTTAGATCCACTGGTCAGAATATTTGGATATTTGGTTTCAGCTTTTATTAGGAGGAGCAGATGCAACTTGTGGAAATCAATTCTCTGGGTTGATATTTAGGCTACCATGTCAGGTGAGCGCCCTCAGGCCTCCTGGGGCCTCTTGTTTATTATGGGCCCTCTTTCTTCTGCTCAGGCTGTTGTCTACCCCAGCCATTAGGCTTCTTGTAAGGGCAGTTCCAGCTCTGTGCTGTTACTGCCCTTTCTGTCTGTGCGCCACACAGAACCATATGCCTCATCTCTCATTGTCTTTTACTAATGAATGTGATGCTATGGTTTGATAGGCCTAGGGACCTCTTCCTCTGTACACGGTTCCAGTGCTATTGGGTTATGTGGGGGTTGGTTATGTGATTCAGCCTGTAGTAAACAATTGTAAGGTAGGTTGATGAGAAATTTAAATTTTATAGTAAATTTCCTTTCTTATTATACCTTCCACAATTGTTTACATGGAGGCCCTCCCATCTTCTTTTTCTGGTAAGAATCCTTCCTTCCCACTGATCACATAACTCCAATGTTGGCGGATTCAAAAGAATGATTCATTAGTTACTGCCTGCGCACTGGTTTCCGGAAGCCGTGGATTTGTACTAAGAGAACAGCATCCCTACTGGGTGTGCGCCAGTGGCGCTCGACCCTGTATGGGCTTATTTTTTCTTGGTGCTTTTGCACCACTTTCTTTCCCAAATCGCTTGGGAAAGATCAAAATAGAGAGTATATTTTCCAAGTTAGGGACTTCCACTGTAGTGCAAGCCTGTAGAAAACAATTGTGGTAGGTATAATAAGAAAGGAAATTTACTATAAAATTAAAATTTTCGTGAAACAAAAATCGTTTCAAATCAGATCGACTCCATTCAGTCGTGAAGCCATTTGTTCTGAAATGCTGAATGACTAAAACGAAATGATATTTCAATGCCAAATGGAGTCGATCCATTTGTAAATTAAAGCCTTCTCTGCTTCTGTTTATATAATAATCAGGGGTATTCTTTCAGAAAACTGTTGCTTTTGACAATGTATCCTGTAACTGTGATTGAATAAAACAATACTCAATATAAAATAATTTGATCATTTGGAACAAATCATTTGATCATTGGAACAAATCATTTATTGAAGTTGAACAGCTGAATAACTTAACAGAGTTCAAAACTTTTTATAAATGGTCACTGGTTATAATGAACAATAAGTTGAAATAAACAGTTGTATCGGTATTAGTGTTTGTAGCAATGTAGCTACAACTGTTGTACAGCTGTAGCTAGATCGCTACAAACACTCTTACCACTACAAGTCAGTTACATTTTTACTCAAAACAATATTCAGTATAAAATAATGTGATCAATTACAATCTGTAAACATTCATGGTTATGGCCGAAGTATATTCGAAAATATTTGAATTTCCCATTTCAGATCGAACCAAATCAATCAAACACTGACTTTCGAATCGAACTCCCTTGTCATAGAAAAGCTGCCTTATTGCCTTTTCTTCACCTGGAAATATCATCTTTGACACTATTTTGCACTTGTAGAACAAATATTTAACCAACTATACCTTGTCTGATAGAGCTCACGCAGACAAGATATACTTGGGTAAATTTTCAACTATATTACTCAAAGTTTGCTAAGCACCATATATTTCACACATCATTGTGAAATTTTCTTGTGACACATTTGCAATATTTTTGGTGGATATGATAGAGGAATGTATTGAAATGGTCCCCAGTGTTTACATTTGCTCTCTTGCCAGGCAGACATTTCGTGACAGTCATGGAAAGCATGTACCCCTTGATTTCCATGATATTTTTGTGTACTGTCTACATGTACATGAGATGTGTAGGGTATTCAGTCTTCATTTCAACCCAAACACTTGTGATTTAATGATTGAATATGGCGAATGCAAATGTAAGAAGACATTTGTCTGAAGCAAAAATGTGGCAGGCTGTAGGGATGGTGGAACAAGGGGCTACCCATCGTCAGATTGGTGAAGCCCTTGGTGTGCACCATGCTTTGATCACCAGAGCAAGCACCTGGGCAAGATTTCAGCAGTATGGCACACCAGTCAGATGACATGGTGGTGGTAGAGACAGGGCAACATCTGCAGCTGAAGAACGTTTTTTGATCATTCAGGCCCGTAGGAACCGCTTTGACACAGCAACCCAGCTTTGCAGTGACCTTCAGAATGCATCTGGGGTAAATGTTTCAACGCAGACTATCCGGGCAAGGTTCAGGGTTCCCGCGGGTCATGGAAAGTATGGAAAGTCATGGAATTTAATTTTAAAAATTCCAGGCCTGGAATGTATGGAAAAACGCCTGTTCTCAAAGGCAGGTATGGAAGTCATGGAAAAACGGGGCATCTTTTGAGTGGTATGAAAAATGGGACATCTTTTGAGTGGTACGAATTATCTGATGGACGAAAGACAGGTTATCTGACGAAACACCATGACATGCATATATTCTATTCTTTGTGTGCTCCCATTGGTCGGCAATTTGCCTTAACACGATAAATGCATGGCCAGATATCTTTGAATGTGTGATCAGTCTATCGTTGATTGGATAAGAATGTCCTTGACTCAAGCTTGACCGAATTTAATGAATGTGTGTGGTTTCGCTTTGTGAATCGCCTTTGTTTATTTTCTGTGCTCGACTGACTTCACATTGTAAAACAAACAATAGGATGCCGGGTCATTGTAGATTTAATGAAATGTGGCTGACTGAAAGTGATTTTCTGCCGTGGCTTGCACGGGTGGACAATGTTCAGAAGGCAAAATGTAAGTTGTGCGGAAAGGTTATTGATATTTCCAACATGGGCCGGAATGCCCTGAAATCGCACATGGACAGTGTCAAACACAAAAAGCTTTCTCGTCCTGAAGTAATAACAATGGCAAATTTTTTTTCTTTGCAAAAACCCAAAAGTCAACAAATTGAAAGTGAAAAAAGTTTGGAGAATAGAATCTCAAATCCGACAACCACGCAGTCTCTTAGAACATTCACGGCCACAAACAACGACGTTTTATCAGCCGATTTACTATGGGCGATGAAGTGTGTTGTATCTCACTACAGTTACACAAGTTGCAAAGAAATCAAACATATTTTCTCACGTATGTTCCCAGATAGTGGCATTGCCAAAGCTTTCAGCTGCGGTGATAATAAAATTTCTTACTTGGTATGTTTTGGACTCAAACCATATTTTCAGAACTTACTGTCTGAGCAGTTAAAAACAAGTGTTGAAAACTTTGTTGTCATGTTTGACGAATCAGGAAATTCTGTAATACAGAAAAAACAAATGGACATTCATTTCTGTTTCTGGGATGATGATACTAACACTTTCAAAACAGGGTATTTTGGTAATATTGCTACTATAATAGGTTTTTGTCTCCAGTTATTGCAGTATAATACCGAATGTAGGTATGGAAAAGTATGAAAAATGGTCATGGAAAGTATGGAAAAGTCATGAAATTTCATTTTGAAAAAGCTGCAGGGACCATGAAGGTTGCACGAAGGTGGTCTCCGATCGAGAAGACCATGTATTTGCATTCAGCTGTCCCAGAACCACTGGCAGGCACGATATGAATGGGCCATGGATCACGTTGGATGGACTAGAGAAGACGACCTGTCCTTTTTAAGATGAGTCCAGATACTGCCTAGACAACACAGATAGTCGTTCTAGGATATGGAGAAGACCAGGAGAGCGATTCCATGCAGCCAACATTGCTGAGCATAACCGCTATGGTAGAGGGTCAACAATGGTCTGTGGCATCATCAGTTGGGATCAGGAGTACCGACAGAGGGAGGCGATTGAGCGTATGGACTGGCCAGCAAGATCCCCTGACCTCAATCCAATCAAAGATGTCTGGAATGAGTTGCAGCTTGCAATTTCAGTCCATCCAGTCCAACCAAGAAGTGTCCAGGAGCTTGGTGCCATGCTGGTCCAAGAATGGAACAACATCCCACAAAGGACCATCTGGAACCTGATTGAGCGGCGTTGTCAAGCTGTAATTAACAATAATGGGTCTCATACTCGATATTGAACCCATATCAGTTCGCTCCGTCAACTTCTTGGCAAATTTGAAAAATTTTCCTGTTTTACCAATAATATCCATATTTTTATACTGTACCAATGACCCAGACATAGCTGGTGCTAACTCTTAAAATATAGGGCCAAACACAAATTTTGCCCCCCAATCCCCAAAATTTGCATCTAAAACCAAAGAAAACATGTCCTGAATGGCCCTCCACACTTCACCTCTACTGCGCATGTGCAGTGTCAAGGACGTTCCGAAATTGGCACCATTAATCATTCTCAGTTTGGCCCTTCATCAGTTAACATCTGACTGATCTTTGTGCTTGTAAATCTCAGTTTAAATGATGCCAGACACATAAATATTAGTGAAATGGTGATTCTAAGGAGGATATAGAAGGAGGAGAGGAATAATGTGTGACAGAATATTATCAGGGCTGTAACTTAAAATTTTTTAATGAAATTATGTTAAGTTACCTATTTTCGAGGCAGCAGCCATTTTGTTGTCATTCTTGTTATTTAGTTACACTGATTTTTCAGTGTTTTCCTCTCTCCCTTTCCTTTAAGTCCCCTCTTGCTATTCTCCCATGCTTTTGGCATAGTTTCTGTAATTATTATTACTAAAATTTATTGGGAGTTTTAGCTGAATAACAGAATGAATTCTGTTCTTTTTCCCATGTTTACATCTACACCTATGGGTGGTTAGGCGTTGTGTTCTGCATCTACCATCTGATGTTCTGCAGTTTCTTCCCTGGAAGTCTCCGTTTTGCATCAGATAGTGTATTTTTGGTAACTGATTTCGGGCCTGGGTGCCTGGAGTCTTATTTTAGTGTTTTTACACTCATTGTTTACATTTACAACAGCCCTCCGTGTGAGGGGGGGATTTCTTGAAAATAATATCTTGATGTTAATTTAATCATAACTAGATACATTATTATTGTTCGTAAGTGTTGCATAAATTGTTTAAAATATTTTTAAATTTTTTGTCCACACTTAGGCTTGGGATCCATTGGGGCTCAATGTTACTTTTCAGAAACTTGGGCTGTTCTGAAAAAATATTTTTTCAAAATATTTTGATTTTAATTATTTTCTCTATGTTAATGGATCATATTATTATTATGTATTTTGATTGTCAGGGGTTGGTGCGAGTACCAGGACTTTGTTTTCTTTTCACATTGAAAGGATTTTGATCAATTGTAATAAGAGGAAGTCTTCCTCTGACTTTTATAATCATTCTATATATAGTCAGTGTACTCGCATTAACTCCTGTTCTGTATCTGATGATTTTGATGACAACATGGGAAGCGTATGTCACGGTATGTTAGTGGGGAATTGGACATTCCGGTCCTTTCCCCGCAGGGTCACTCTACTTTATCAATTTCTATTTCAGATGATCAAGATTAGGGTGATGTATCTGTGATGTCTTCCAACAGTGTGCCTCCATCGTCACAATTAATGAAGGGCTAGCGGAAAAGTGCTCATGTTAATACGCCAATTGCCTAAGAGGACCCTAGTAGGTTCGACGGCCTTTGACGTCCGCTAGCTCGCCCGGTGTAGCGTCCATTCATCGAATGGTTCGGCAGCCGGGTTCGTCTGTTGCGGTCTAGAAGGAGTTTTGGGGTGATGCGAGCAATATAAATCAACCAAATGCACACCCAGTGACGGCGGATTAGAGGGAGAACGGAGGAAGCCTTTTAGTCCGGTTCATAGCTCGTTCTGGTCCATCCGGATGGCGAGCGAGAGAGGCCCCTCTCTCGTACAACAACATCTGGCCCCAGATGTTGTGGTACAAAATGTTTCGCATTCGGAGCAGACGTCCGCCGCTCGGGACGCTCCGACATATAGTCAGTCCTCAGAGACTGTCAATAAGGCTTCCTCATTCTCATGGTAGCGCACACGACCGCTCTTGGCTATGTGACCTCGGATATCCAGTCAGCTTCGCCAGTCAGAGAATCATCGGCGACCAGGTCACACCATCCAGTAGCCAGGGACTCGAGGCCTGCAGACTCCGGACATTCGCATAGGAAAGTGTGCGGGAGTCAACGTACACGGAGCTTCCGGCGGCATTGCATCGTAAGACCGCTACTGCACAGGCCTCGGGGATGGACGTGCTATCCGAAATAGCACAGCTTATCGCAGCATCCCAGCAACAACTGAATCTGTCGCATAATGTTTTATCCGACGATGCTGGGTCGGGATGCTCCGCGGAAGCGGGTACGGACGTCCGAAAATTTCATCCGGTCCGACGGGATACCGAAAGGGATTCGAAGGATTTCGAGCTTTCCCTTTCGGAACAACATATGCTGTTGTGTATGTCATCTGACTTGATCTTCTACAGGTTCTTTCGTCAGACCAGAATGCTGCGATGCCGGATAAGAAACTGTTAGCGTCGGTGGACTTAGAAATTTTTGGTTCGGTTCAGGGACATCGTCCCTCAGTTCCGACATAGTCCAATAATGTCACACAAACTTTCGAATTATTGAACGACGCTATATATTTATTAGTATATGCTTGCTATTACCAAGCATTTCTGGTTTCTTGTTCGCAAAAGTTACGGAGATGTCTTTCAAAAGTGTGCCTCTGCTGTCATAGTTAATGAAGAGCTAGCGGCAATAAGTGCTCATGGAATATGTCTATCGCCTAAGAGGTCCCTTGTAGGATCGACGGAGTGACATTCGCTAGCTCACCCGGTGTAGCGTACATTCATCGAATGGTTCGGCTGCCGGGTTCGTCCGTTGCGGTCTAGGAAGGAGATTTGGGTGATGCGAGCACTATAATTACTTTAGTACTCACCCAGTGACGGCGGATTGAGGACAGATCGGAGGAAGCCTGTTAGTCCGGTTCCTGGCTTGTCCAGGTCCGTCCGGGCTGTGAGCGAGAGAGGTCCCTCTCTCGTCTAACAACATAGGGGACCGCATGTTGTGGTTCAGATATTTTACATTCGGAGCATATGTCCGTCGCTCGGGACGCTCCGTTATATTGACAGTCCGAGAGACTGTCGATAATGCTTCCTCTTCCTCACAGCAGTGCACACGATCGCACATTGGCTACGTGACCTCGAGTATCTGATCAGTTTCGTCATTCAGTGATTCCATGGCGAACAGGTCACGCCATCCGGTAGCCAAGGGACACGAGGCCTATACACTCCGTTCGCTCGCATATTTGTAGTATGCACGGGGTAATGATCACGGAGCTTCCAGCGGCAATGCATCATAGGACCGCTTCTCCACAGGCCTCAGTGACGGACGTGCTATCCGAGTTAGCACAGTTTTTTCGCAGCATCCCAGCAATCGACAGTTCTCGGTCGAATCAGGAATTATCCGACGGCGCTGGGTCGGTGCGGTCCGCGGTTGCATCAGGTACGGACGACCGAACGCTTTATAGGGTCCGACGGGATGGCGAAAGGGATTCGAAAGATTTCGAGTTTTCCCTTTAGTAGCATCGGAAGCTGCCATATATATCTTCCGGCATTTTCTTCCGGTGATTGTTATTTCGGACTACATTGCTGCGATGTTGGATAAGAGACTTATAGCGTCATTGGACACGGAATTTTGGATTGGTTCAGGGACATTGTCCCTGACTTACCGACACAGTCCAATAATGTCATTAGAACATGTGTATTATTTATCGACGCTATATATATATAAGCCTGCTACCAAGCATGATAGTTTAGTTTCTTGTCCGCAATGCTAATTTCTGCCTTTTATCATTTATACGAATAATTTATTTTGGCAGAACAGGGCATACCGAGAGTTCATATGCGTCTAGACGGCGTGGTTAAAGACTGGAAATAATCTTTTTCGCCGTCTATGTCTTTTCCAACCACAATGTTGGAAACGACAATGATGTCTAATAGACTTAACTTAGGCGCTTTATCATACGTAATCCACCTTACTGAGGCGTTATCATTACGTCTTCAAGAGAAAGATTTCCGGGATATGATCCTCAATGTGATTTCTTTTGAGGGCAGTAGTTGTTCACGTATAACTCCACCCTTCAGTGGCTGCTTGGAGTTGGTTAGACGTGACGCAGCCCTAGCTACATCCACGCGCGTGGATAGTAAGGTGAAGAACTCTCTCAGAGTCGCTTCGTTCTCGGAGAAGCTTCTCTTTCGATGGCAACTTTTCAGCAATCCATGAATTGCTTGATTTACACGTTCTCTTGTCTATCTAGTGTAGCAAGAGATTCAGACTGGGGCAAACATTCGGTGGTTGACTCAGAGAGTGCCACTGCAGTTGCCGGATCCGAGTTTTATAATTATGACGGTTGCCAGTCAAACAGGTTGGGATATAATATTGATCCCAACGGATTCGAAGTGCCAGGGTCTTTGGGTTCTGCAGTCTCTAAGCAAGCACTTATCTTCCACGGAATAATGTTTTTTTTTTAGGCTTGCTTTATGTCATTGGATGAACATTATTCAGAAACGCATGTCCAAATCCTGTCCGTTAATTCGACAGTAGTGGCGTATCTCCGGAACCAGGGAGGCACTCATTCGTTTCCGTTATTCAGTTTAATGGAAAGAATCCTTCTGTTTGTTATAGTACACCAAGTTCTGCTTCGGTCCGTCATATTCCGGATCGTCTGATTGTATTACCGGACTCCCGTTCACTTATGGGTCGCTTGTTGCCGTCAGAATGGACTCTCAACAAACAAGTATTCAATCAGATTTGCTATCAATGGGAGCGCCCAATGATAATTTATTTACGACACAACTTGCTAATCAATTGCAGACGTATGTGTTTGCTTGTCCGGATCTCTGAGCTTATGTTGTTAATGCTCTATTGATCTAATAGGACGGAATGATAGGATATGCGTATCCTCCTGCGCTGTTGTTTCAGCAAGTATTGCTAAGATAAACAACCACAATACATTTCTGTTGATAGCATCTCTGTCTTCACAGAGACTGTGGGTAAATTTACTCTGATGTCTACTGTGGGACTTAACGCGAAATCTTCCTCCATGAGGGGATCTTTTTTCGCTGGGTAAAATCGTGTCATCTTTATCACAACCCGTAAGGTCTCAACCTTCACGTATTCCGTTGTGTGGTCCTTATTGCATTGTAACCATTGTACTGGACGAGCTTTGGACGCGATTTCTTACTATAGGAGAACCTCTTCTTCGCTCTACTATGCGGCTAAAGTGGAGGCTCTTCCGTCATTGGTGTAGGGATCACTATGTTGATATTGTGGATCCCTCCATACTAGTCATTGCAACTTTTTTGTATACTTGTTTGACAAGATCTACTGCAGCCTGTTATTATTAAGGTTATAGGTTTATGTTACCTCATACCTATGCTCTCTATGATAGTTTACAATTGAGTCTTATGTCTCTTTATCTAAGTCAGTTAGTAACTTTTTGATAAATAGACTTAGAATCATTAGATTAAATTCCTATACAGAATTTAACTTCGGTTCTTATTTAGCTAAGTAATCATTTGAGCCTCTGGAAACAGTAGTTTTCAAATTCTGACCTTTTAGACAGTAATTCTGTTGGCTTCTCTTTTACTGAAGAGTCAGTGAGTTTCTTGCACTATCGGTGGACGATTCTCACTTTCGTAGTATCGGAAACACTATTTCCTTTACTATTAATGTTGGATTTTGGCATAAGAGTCAGGCTCCTAATTAATATCCGGAACCTATTGTTATTAAGGTCCTTCCGTCTTTGTACGGGCATAGGCCTTTACTCTGTCCGGTTAGAGTTTATGTATTTATAAACAGATATCTGTTTATTACTAAGGGCGTAAGCTTCTTCTGTCTTTGATGCCTAATAGAAGGACGTTACGCTCCATTCTATTGCTAATGGATTCAATTAACTATAAATACTGCTTATGGTATATCATTGACTCAGCAGTTGTGTTTGAGATTTCGGCTCATGAAGTAAGAGTTCTTCTACATCTTGGGCTTACATTAATAATGTCGCTATTATAGATTTTTGAAGGCTGCTCATTGCGCTCAGCCATCCACATTCATGAATTTTTTATCTCAGAAATATCGAGTCCATTTCTGGAGGCCTCTATTGTTAGGTCTGTCATCTACTGCTCAGAATGTCATTCATTTAACAGTTGCTACTATAGCTAGGTAGGCTGTCTGTTTCGGCAGTGACTCCGTTCTGCTGCCCTCTTCGCTCTGGGCTATTTGACCCAGGGCAAGGAAAAGGGGGGGGAGGGTGTTCCCTTGGGTCACCTGTTTTACTATGAAAACAAGGGGATACCTCCTCCGGAGTTAGTAATTCTGAGCTGTTATTGGGATGGTTGTTTAGTGAGAAGTTTATGTTTTAAAAATTCATTCAGGTCTTAGTTTTTATAGTATAGCTTTTGAATATAGCACGTGTCAACGGACATTATTATACATTCCTCAGACACTTTTAAGGAGTATAAAGAGTCTCTATTCTCTAGACTCACTTCATTTATTGGCTTACTTTAAAAATTATTAGTATAAGGATTATACTAGATATTAATAGAGTACATGGATGTATGATGCTCAATTTTGGAAGGTGTATCTTTCTAATTTATCATAAATAAGAAAGATACATGTAAGGCCTAATACTTCTTTTTCCCTACAGGGGATGACTCTATTTTATATTTTGAGCGTATTCCATCTTGCTCTATGTCCTTGGCCCTCCAGCCTTTTTACTATTCAGCTATGTCTGGGTCATTGGTACAGTATAAAAATGTTAAAAAATTTATAGTAATTTATATATTTTTTATACTTACCAATGACCCAGACGGGGATGGCTCTCCCAGGAGTTGGGAACTCTTACCTCCCCGCTGAGTACATAGCGCTTACCAGCCACTGGTTATGAGAATGATTAATGGCGCCAATTTCGGAACGTCCTTGACACTGCGCATGCGCAGTAGAGGTGAAGTGTGGAGGGCCATTCAGGACATGTTTTCTTTGGTTTTAGATGCAAATTTTGGGGATTGGGGGGCAAAATTTGTGTTTGGCCCTATATTTTAAGAGTTAGCACCAGCTATGTCTGGGTCATTGGTAAGTATAAAAAATATATAAATTACTATAAATTTTTTAACTTTCCATAGTTATCGTATTCAAAAGCTTAAAAATAATGTCAAACACAAACAAAATCTTTTTTTCTGTTCTTAAATCATTAAAGATATAATTAAATATAAAATATATACAGTTTTCATAACAATATTTCAACTAAAACGTAAAACAGGTAGTTTTGATATACTTGGTGCTTAGCAAACTTTGAGTAGTATACATTTTATGGGAAATTTTCAGAAGCTTCTGAAAACATTGGTTTGCCACATAATAGTGTAAGTAGTTAAATAAATTTTGGATTCCAACTATTTCAGAACTGATTTGTGAATAAACAAAAAGAAACAACAAAAAGAAAAATTGAGGAAAATTATCTGAAAAACTAATTTTTTTTATAAGCTTTATTCCAGTGAGATGACATAACATATTTGTTTTCTCCTGGAAAATATTGATTCAAATTTTTTTTTATTGTCTTGCTTTAAGAAAATGAAGGAAAAAATTAAAACGTTCCAACCATTTTTTTATCACCTATATTATTTCTTTTATATTAGTCTGTATTTTTTATATGTCGGCCAGATATTCTTTTTGAACTGATAACATTGGTTTTTTTTTATTTTAGATGATATCAGTTGAAAGGGTTCTTGAGTATTCCAAATTACCATCAGAAGCCTCATTTGACTCATCTGATGATAACAGACCACCTACATTATGGCCTCAGCATGGAATAATCAGTGGTGAAAAAGCATGCCTGAGATATGCTGAGGATTCTCCATTAGTATTGAAGAGTTTAAACTTTTGTATTAGAGCTAAAGAGAAGGTAAGAATTACATATGCGTATTCTCCATTCAAATTTACATCAATGTTTTTGTCAAAGTCAGTGGCCAGGATTAAAACCCCAACCATTGATAGAATTGCCTACTGAAGCAGTACCCACTTGGAGGCGCTGTGTAGTAAGGCATACACCATGTCGATGGGGCACTTGTCTTGAACCAATGCTAACCCTGCTTGTGTGGAGTTACTATGTTGGATAGTCTGGCAGTTACTCACTGCTCCTTGGTGGTTCTCTCTGGGTACTCCAGCTTCCTCCACCTGTAAAACTATCCCACACAAGGTGACCCTGGCTGTCAAAAGTGTTGCTAAACCCCAATAAATAAATGTCCACAAATTGTTCAACACAGGCTTCAACCCTCAGTTTTCTTCCGATTATCACCAAATTATTTATGCTTGTTTAGCTTCTAGATGAGAACTTCCTATTGTGATCACGTTTGGCTGCCCATAATGGCCACCACCACAACCATCTTGAATTTCTTCAGCACCGGTCGCATTTTTGCATCAATTTTCTTGAAACTCGGCAGGGTGACTCTTTTTGATGAATAGTTGAGAACATCCTATTTTGGTCATGGTCGCCTGCCCACAATTGCAGCCACTTCGGCAATCTTGGATTACTTCACAGAACTGCTTGTCACATTTATGCATCAGTGTTTTTATGTGTACCCATACTATGTATGGTACACATAATGCCGGCATCCGGGGTGACCATCCATGGTTCGTCCATCCTTTGTCCGTCCGTCTGTCCATCTGTCCATCTGTCTGTCTGTCCGTCTGTCTGTCCATCCATCTGTCTGTCCGTCCGGCATACGTATCCATTTCTTTGGCATTCGATATCTTGAAAAATATTGCTTGGATTGTCAAGTTACTTTATATTTGTGTTCAGGTTACTGATGTGCCGAGCTGTATAGTTTTTTGGTGTAAATCGGATAATTTGATCCTGAGATATTAACCCTTTATCCATCAAATTGAAAATTCCTCCAATCCATTTGGCATTCGATAACTTTAAAAATATTACTTGGATTGTCAAGTTACTTTATATTAGTGTTCAGGTTACTGATGTGCCGAGCTGTATAGTTTTTGGTGTAAATCTGTTATTTTGATCCTGAGATATTAACCCTTTATCCTTCAAATTGAAAATTCGTCCAATCCCTTTGGTATTCGGTAACTTGAAAAACATTGCTTGGATTGTCAAGTTACTTTATATTTGTGTTCAGGTTACTGATGTGCCGAGCTGTATAGTTTTTGGTGTAAATCTGATAATTTAATCCTGAGATATTAACCCTTTATCCTTCAAATTGAAAATTCCTCCAATCCCTTTGTCATTCGATAACTTGAAAAATATTGCTTGGATTGTCAAGTTACTTTATATTTGTGTTCAGGTTACTGATGTACCGAGCTGTATAGTTTTTGGTGTAAATCTGTTATTTTGATCCTGAGATATTAACCCTTTATCCTTCAAATTGAAAATTCCTCCAATCCCTTTGGCATTTGATAACTTGAAAAATATTGCTTGGATTGTCAAGTTACTTTATAATTGTGTTCAGGTTACTGATGTGCTGAGCTGTATAGTTTTTGGTGTAAATCTGATAATTTGATCCAGAGATATTAACCCCCTCTATCCTTCAAATTGAAAATTCCTCCAATGCCTTTGGCATGAGATAACTCAAAAAATATCAATCTGATTGTCATGTTACTTTATATATTTATTCAGGTTACTGTTGTGCTCTGCTGTATAGTTTTTTATATAAATCTGATAATTTACTCCGGAGATATTAACCCTTTATCCATCAAATTAGACACTCCTCCAATCCATTTCTATATGTACCCATACCATGTATGGTGTACATAATGTCGGCATCCGTGGTGGCCCTCCGTCATACAGCTTTCTACTAGTTGCGCGTATGGGTACACATCTGACGATTTCATCGGCCTATTTTTGAAATTTGGCAGGGTGATGAGTAGATGAGAATAATTTATTCTGGTCACGTAGCGTGGCAGCTAGCTTGGATTTCTTCAGAACACCCTGCAGGTCACATTTATACAGCAATTTTTTAGCTCACCCGAGCAAAGCTTAAGGGGAGCTTTACTAATCACTTTCCGTCCGTCGTCTATCCGTCGTCCGGCATTAACTTAACATTAGAGACTTCTTCTCACAAACTACTCAACCAAATTGAACCAAATCTGGTATGCATGTTCCTATATTATGTCAATTCAAGTTTGTTCAAATCAAGTTGACCCGCCCCTTGGTAGGGCCACGGCCAAAGAGTGAGCCTAAATCTTAAAAAAATCTTCTTCTCATGAACCAGCAGTAGCAGAGACTTGATATTAGGTGTGCAGCTTACTTTTGAGGTGTAGACTCAGATTTGTTCAAGAGAAGTTCTAGGGGCTATATTTGCCATCATTATGGGAGGGATAAGAATTTTTGCCCCACCCAAAATTTTTATTTTCCAAACCGAGAGGCTGATTTGAACCAAATTTTATATGAGGTTTTATTGGGACATAAGTAGTTAATTTATGCCAAAAAAAGTTTTCCCATCGCCCCATGGGAACCACAGGAGCTAAAAATATAAAAAATGTGAAACGCTCATATCTCCCAAACTGCATGGCACTGAGAATTTTTATTTGGTGTGAAGCTTCCTTAGGACCAACAGATTGGAATGGTAAAAAAAATTGCTATCGGTTTTATCATAGGGTACTTTTTCGGGACAATGAGAGCCCAAATGTTCAAATTAGTTCAATATGAGGAATATTCTTTAAAAATCTTCTTCTTCAGATCCACCAATCAGTATCTTTTGATATTGGGTTTGCAGCATCCTTAGGGGGTGTGTGGGGGGGGGAGATTCAAGTTTGTTCAAGCCAAGCCCCTGGGTTCATATTTGGGCTCACTGTGGGAGCCCGAATTATAACTTAGTTCAATATGAGGAATTTTCTTTAAAAATCTTCTTCTGATTCAGCAGTCAGAATTTTTTTATATTCGGTATGCAGCATCCTTAGGGTGGTGAGATTCAAGATTGTTCAATCCAAGTCCCTGGGTTCATATTTGGGCTCCCTGTGGAATATTCTTCAAAAATCTTCTTCACATCTACCAGTCAGAATCTTTTGATATTTGGTATACAGTATCCTTAGGGAGGTGAGATATAAGTTTGTTAAAGCCAAGTCCCTAGGTTCATATTTGGGCTTCCTGTCGGAGCCCGAATTTTACCAAAATTTCTATTTTCCAAACTGAGAGGCCAAATTTGATATGAGGGCTTATTGGGTCATAAGTACCTAATTTATGCCGAAAACATTTTTCCCGTCACCCCATTGGAACTGCAGGAGCTAAAAATATAAAAAACATTAAAACGCCCATATCTCCAAACTTGGCACAGGTATGTAGTTTGACCCACAGATTGCCCCTGAGGGGGTCAAAAAATCTGCTTGCCATATATTTTTTTATTTACATTTTTTTTATAACTTCATGGCTTCATTCCTCTGTAGTGTTGATGAGCCATGACTAGCTGAATGTGACCAAGATACGTTTTTGAACCACTTTGGCAGGTGAGCGATTAAGGCCTCTTGGGGCCTCTTTGGGCCTCTTGTTTTAAAATTTGACAGGATGGCGTAGTCTGATGAGAACGTTGACCACACACAATGGCTACTACCTGCAATGGCTACCAGAGCAGCCCTCTTGTTTTACTTCAGCACACTCCACAGGTCACATTTATCTTCATATTCTTCTGGTCTTCTCACTGCTATTTGGCATAATGATAGACAGTCACCAGTACTTGGCCTTTTATATTTTTCAGGTTCTGCAGCATTGGGTTTGTCCCTAGGGATGTTTTGAAAGAGGATCTCCCTCATATCTAAAACATTGTATGAATTATGGACCTGAGACCAACATCAAATGAGTCAAAACTCAATAGATGTTCAAAATATGGGTCAAGGTGACCCAGAGATCAGTGATTGCAGTTTTCAGAAGTGCTGGAAATTACATTATATGATGCCCAATACATTCCCGAGGTTCATGCATGTATTTTTACACTCAAAAAAGTGGGCAGGGTCAAACATTTTGAAGGTGGGTCACACTTATATCTCCAGTATGCCATATCATACATGTATTCTTACACTCAAGAAATAGGTAGAGGCCAAACATTTTAAAATTTGGTGACGCTCATATCTCAAAAATGCTGTGATCTATGGACCAACACCATATGAGTCAAAACTCAATTGAGGTTCAAAATATGGGTCAAGGTCACAAAGGTCACTCAGGGGTCATTGAGTGCATTTTTCAGAATTGCTGGAAATAACATTTATATAACCCCCTCCCCCCCCCCCCCCCCCCATGCATTCCAAAGTTCAGACGTATTTTTACACTCCAAAAAGTGGACATGGCTCATATCTCAAGTATGGGTTAGCCAGTGGACCTGAGATGGACACTCAATGAGGTAAAGCTTGATGGAGGTTCCAAATATGGATCAAGGTCGCCCAGGAGTCATTGAGTGCATTTTCAGAATTGCTGAAAATTGCATTTTTTGCTCCCCCCCCCCCCCCCCCCCAAAAAAAAAGCATTCCCAAAGTTCATACATGATGTATTTTTACACTCCAAAAAGTGGGGGTGACCATACATTTTGAATATGGGTCATGCTCATATCTCCAGCATGGTATGACCAGTGGACCTGGGACCAACACCAAATGAGTCCAAACTCGATGAAAGTTAAAAAATGTGGGTCAAGGTCACCGAGAACACTCAGGGTTGATTGAGTGCAATTTTTAGAAATGCATAAAATTGCATTTTATGACCCACTAATGTATTCTCGAAGTTCATACATGTATTTTTTACACTATTGATAAACAGTTGTCGGAACAACTCGTTCATGCATTTGTAACCACTCGTCTTGGCTACTGCAATTCTTTGCTTTATGGATCTAAGCAAAGTAACATTGACTAGCTACAACAAGTACAGGACTGCTCTGCTCGTCACATTACAAAAACTGTAAAATCATGCCATATCACTCCAGTTCTTTTTAGACTGCTCTGGCTCCCTGTTAAACAAAGAATTGATTTTAAAGTGCTTTTTGTGTCGCCTGCCCCACGAAGTGGGGAGCGACATATAGGGATTACTTTTGTTGTCTTGCATCGTCCGCGTCACACTTTCTCTTATCCGCCACTCCTCTTTAACCTATGAATGGATTTTGATGAAACTTTCAGTGATTCTTTATCACATAATAGCATTGTGCACCTCCTATTTTATTTTTTGATCCGCTGTATTTTTTCCAGAGTTATGTCCCTTTTCCACTTAGAATTCTGTTTGAAATATTAAAATATAGTGCAGGCGACACACGTCTTCCATGGAAGACTCACATCTAAGTGTTGGTTTACAAATGCCTGAACAGGTTGGCCCCAACTTATCTGTCAGACCTGCTCGAATTCTATCAACACTCTAGAGCGCTTCGGTCAACTGGCATGCTAAGCTTGAAACAGCCTAGTGGCAAGCTGCGTACTGCTGGTGATAGGGCATTTTCCATATGTGGTCCTAAACTGTGGAATCAACTTCCCCATGACATTAAACAGGCTAATTCAGTTTCTACTTTCAAATCAAAGATTAAAACTTTTTTATTCCGCCAATCTTTTATTGATCTTTCATAACTCTCTGTGTTTCTCTTAGATTTGTTTTCATTTAGTGTGCTTTATGTCTATGTCAACATTGTGTACAGACAAAGACCATTTTTAATGGAATTTTAGGCTAAATCAATCATTAAAGTGGATGGAGCCTATAATATTGAAAGTGGGTCACGCTCATATTTCAAGCATGTTATGACCTGTGAGACTGGGACCAACACCATATGAGTTGGAATGTGCATGAAGTTCAAAATATAGGTCAAGATCAATGGGGTCATCCGAGGATCATTGAGTGCATTTTTGGAATTGCTGGAAATGACATTTTATGACTTTTTTGAATTTCAGAAGTTCATAAATGTATTTCTACACTCAAAAAGGTGGATGGTGCCTATAATTTGGAATGTAGGTACACTCATATCTCAAGCATGGTATGTTCTGTGAGCCTGGAACTAACAATATATGGGTCAAGGTCTATGGGGTCACTCAGGGATGACAGAGTGCATTTTTTAGCTTAATTTTACAAAGTCAAGATAAGCTATTACCATCACGCGTGCAGAAGTCTGAGAGTCTGTTCACATTTTCCTTTAGCACAGGCTACACCCCGTAGTTGTTGTCCGAACGTCACAAAATTTCATATGCAACTTTGAGGTCATGTCTAGATGAGAACGTCCCCTTTCGGTCATGATCGTTCGGCGATGGCTAATGGCTGCCCAAGCCTGAAACCCAAAAACTTAGCACAGTCTACGGGTCATATTTAATATGGAAGGATTTCATTGTAACTTGGTAGGATGACTCCGTATGATGTCTAAATGAGAACTTCCCCATTCGGTCACGATCTGTCAAGCAAGACGACTGCCCAAGCCCAAAACCAAAAAAACCTTTAGCACAGTCTACAGGTCGTTATTATTGCGGGATTTCATTATAACTTGGTAGAATGACTCCATATAATGTCTAGATGAGAACGTCCCCTTTTGGTTGCGATTGGTCAACTGTGATGACTACAGGGGCCCGAAGCCTGAAAACGTTTAGCGCAGTCTGCAGGCCGTATTTGTGAAGGGATTTCATTGTAACGTGGTAGGATGACTCCAGATAATGTCTAGATGAGAACGTCCCCTTTTGGTCGCGATCATTCATCCATGATGGCTGCCCAAAACCCAAAAACCTTTAGAACAGACTAAAGGTTATATTTATGAAGGGATTTCATTGTAACTTGGTAGGATGACTCAGTTTAATGTCTGGATGAGGACATCCCCTTTTGGTTGCGATCTGTCAAGCATGTTGGCTACACAGGCCCAAAGCCCGAAAACCTTTAGCACAGTGTACAGGCCGTATTTATGGAGGGATTTCATTGTAACTTGAGAGAATGACTCATTTTGGAATAATTTCACTGCAACTTGGTAACTTTGGTGGACATACATTGACTGTGAGGGCCACATATATAAACTGAGGTCCACATTAACCCACCCTTCAATTCTTTAATACAGTCTACACATCACATTATTTTATTGAAAACATAGCATACAGGGAACGGAAATTAACATATTCCCAATTATCACAATTCTTGTCTTATTTCGTAATCCTTTCATAAACATTGAATATTATCATTTTCATCAAACACAACACACAGTCAAGTTAAGCTACAGTGTTTGACACTTTCATTCATAATTGATGGAAATTGCATTTATAACAAGTTTCCCGTGAGGCCATGGATTCAATGAATGGCCTTGAATTTGGCTAAGGGTCATTCAAGGCCTTGAAATCCTGGAAATTGTGCCAGAAGACCTTGAAAAGCTTTGAATATTCATGAAATAAAAATGGTAAAGCATGTAATCATAACTCTATTGTTTTACATGCCAGAGTTTGTGATGGTGTAGTTCTGTCCAGGACTCTCAGGGAAGTGGGAGGAGGAGTTAATGACCAGAGAGTCCTAGTTAGGACTAGTGAAGGCAGGCCTTGAATATCCTTGAATTTTACAATTGTATGGCCTTGAAAAATGCTGAAATATGTCGTGAAACAGCCTTGAATAACCTTGAATTTTATCAGTCCTTGCCTGCAGGAACCCTGTATAACTCCCAAATGCATTCAGTTCATACATGTATTTCATCACCCAGGAAAGTGGACAGAGCCAAAATTGTGAATGTAACCCACTTTTAAAAATGTTTGCTCATGAAAAAAATAGAGCCATAAATTTAGAAAGATAGACATGCCGATATCTCAAGCATAGTATGACATTGGAACCAATAACCCTTTACCCAACGCAGGTGATATCAAAACTTATTATTTTAAATATAATTTTTTAAAATGTTTCAAAAAATTTCAACAAAAGTGACCCCTCATTGGAACGAACTCAATGAGCTTGTTCCAATGAGGGGTCACGTGATATGGTTTTGTTGAAATCTTTTGAAAAATTTAATTTTTTCAACTGCTCAATTTGTATATTACGCGGGTGGATGCGGGTGATTCGTTAGGTAAAGGGTTAAAATCAATTTGAAACTCATTGGCGATTCAAAATATGTGCTGAGGTCTTTCATGTCACCTGTGTTTATTGATAGAATGTTGCAGGGATATTGACAACTTATACCCTTTATAAGTTTAGTTTTTTTTTCCAACAGATAACAAAATGTCAACTACAAAATTTTCTTCATTGAAACATTAGTTATGACATAAATCTTTTTAATGCACCAAAAAGTCAAGGTAAGCTACATTGTCATTGACACTTTCATTTAGAGAAAAACTGATAAGAAAAAAGGTTGAATGGTGAATTTTGTGAATAGTGCTGGCCGGTTATTGCCAATCTGTTTGTACAAGGGATAAATTATGACTTTCTGACTTCAATTTAGTCCATGAAAAAAAACACAACTTTCAATACTGCTAAGAAAATTTTGTGATCGATTTTAAATTTTAGTTTTGTAAATCTGTATGAACCCTGGTTAATGGTATTTCAGGTTGGAATTGTTGGTAGAACAGGTGCAGGGAAAAGTTCTATGATTGCCATGCTGTTTCGCCTTGTGGAACCCACAGGAAAATTGATGATTGATGGAATCAATATATTGAATATTGGTCTGCATGACTTGAGAGAGAAGATATCAATCATACCACAAGATCCTGTTTTATTCACTGGAACACTTCGTAAAAATCTTGATCCATTCCTACAACATTCTGATGACCAACTATGGAAAAGTCTGGAAGAGGTAAGTAAAAACAGTTATGTCTGTACATGATTAATCTTATCAACAATGTCTTCTTCATTCTAATTTTTAAAGTATTTCTTGTAGTGTGAAAATGCTTGTTACGTGCTAACTGTTGTTATACTCCAAACCTCCTCAGGCAGTTTTGGGGGGCATATGGTAAAGGGCTCTGTATGTCAATACATCTGTTTAGATGTTTTGCATTATAACTGAAGAATCTCCCTGTGGGGAATCTCGAAAAGTGAAGCAGTGCTTGTTTACTGTCATAAGCAAGGTCTATTTTTCTGGTAAAATAGGACTCAGTCACCAATATCTGGGGTGGAAGTTCTCTAAAATGGGCAACAAGAGTATAAATGATAGGCAGAAATATGTGACCTAAAACACCAATAGAGAAATAAATAACCCAAGCATGGGTTGTTGGCTTGTGATGTGCTTTGGTAAGGTGATAGAACACTATAAGGGGAAAGGATATAGAGGATATTCACGAAAATTTGATGAATACTGAAAATATCTCGTGAGTGGCTACAAAGAAATATGATGATCTTCACGAGCGACGCAGTCGCGAGTGAAGATCCTCATATTTCTTGTAGCCACGAACGAGATATTTTCGGTATTCATCAAATTTTCGTGAATTTTCTTTTTATTTAATGCTCTACGACTACAAACTCTCCAATTTGTGGCCTTTATTTGCCATTAAGGCGCAAAATTTATGTGCCGAACCGGCGTCCATACAAAAATTACAACAACCAAACTCCAACCATTGGAATGTGTGAATATCCGCACAAAAAGTAGTCCCGTCTTATTTCTCCCCTAACTTTACGATTTACCAAGGCTGGCGAATTGAAATAATCGCAATGTGTTTCGAAGAAATAGAACAATAACAAAAAACACCACTTTCTTATTTTCAATAACAAGACACGTCATTTTATTTTTTTTGAACTCAATGCACTGAAGACGTGTGAAGTTGAACTGAAGAAATTTGAAAGTGATTTCGGCTTTTCGCTGGAAGGTGAATGAGAAAGTCAAACTTTGAAACCGCTGATTTAATGAATTGATTTAGTCACTGTCACTATCAATTATTCGAATTCGTTTGTATTTGGGACTCTGGAATTCATTACTGATGTGCTGACTCGTTTAAAGTACATGTGATTCGTCATCCGAACCTACGATGAAATATCGATTTCTAAATATCATTTTGATATTTCGTTTTGCCGACCGACAGGGGAATATGACTTAATTTTTCAGCGTGAATTGATGCCTGAGCATTAAATAAATATGCATATTGTGGGTTTCATCCATGTGTTTTCACCAGAGTTATGGCCTTTGTTGGTCTTGAAATATTTGCCATACAAACATTTTGCATTATAACTCCAGCATCATGTATCAGATTCTATTATACCACCCACTTGAAAAGTGGGTGGTATATAGTGTTCACTTGGTCCGTCTGTATGTCCGCATGTCCGTACGTCCATCTGTCTGTCTGTTAAGCTTTAGGGGAGTACACATCTGCTATCCGCAACTCCTCTTAAACCAGTGAATGGATTTCATTGAAACTCTCAGACATTCTTTTACATAAATTGCAGATGTGCACCTCCTATTTTCTTTTCAGATATTTTCATATTTACAGTTCCCCATATTAAAAAATGGTCTTTGTCAATTCAGGTTTTAGTAGGGAGGGGTATAGATCTGCTATCCGCTCCTCCTCTTAAACCATTGAACAAACTCCATTGGAACTCTCAGACATTCTTTTACATACATTGAAGATGTGCACTTCCTCTCAGATATTTTCATATTCCAACATTTATCCGTCCGTCTGTCCATCTGTTATGCTATAGTGGTTTTATGGTTGTGTTTCGGTGTGTGTGGGGGGGGAGGTGGGGGGGAGGTAAACATCTGCTATCCGCAACTCCTCTTAAACCAGTGAACGGATTTCATTGAAACTTTCAAACATTTTTTTACACATAATGAAGATGTGCACCTCCTGTTTTGTTTTGAGATATTTTCATTTTTAGGGTTTCCATATTTAAAAATGGGATTTGTCAATTCAAGCTTGAGTTGGGGTGGGGGTGGAGGTGTTTGTTGACATTTGCTATCCACGACCTCGACTATCCACATTCTTTCACATACAGTGAAGATGTGCACCTTCTATTTTGTTTTCAGATATTTTCATTTTTACAGTTTCACATATTGAAAAATGGGCTTTGTCAATTCAAGCTTCGTGGTGGGGGGGGGGGGGGGGGGGGGGGGGGGGGGGGGCTGTCAGTGTTTGTGCTCTCTACATTAAACACACTTTTACTGTTGTAAAATGTTTCTTGGTGGGTGGTATCATTTAGTGAGCAGTGCTCACAGTTTTTCTAGTTGTTCTTTGGTGTGGTGATAGCCCAATATGAGGAACAGACATCCACATACGACAGGTTTTGTCCACCAATACCATAGTTATTGCCCTTTTTATACTTAGAACACTGTCTCTATGACTTTTTTGCACTTTCTTATCCTTGGAAATAAATTTTATTGGGTGGTAAGCTGGCAGAAGATAGATTAATTTTTAGCTTAACTTGACAAAGTCAAGATAAGCTATTGCCATCACGTGTGCAGAAGTCTGTATGTCTGTTCACATTTTCCTTTAGCACAGGCCACACCCTGTAGTTCTTATCGGAACGTCAAGAAATTTCTTATGCAGGTTTGAAGTCATGTCTAGATGAGAATGTCCCCTTTTGGTCACGATCGGTCAACAGTGATGGCTGCCCGAGCCCAAAACCTGAAAGCCTTTAGCACAGACTACATGTTGTATTTATGGAGGGATTTCATTGTAACTTGGTAGGGTGACTCTGTATAATATCTGGATGAGAACGTCCCCTTTTGGTCATGATCTGTCAACCGTGATGGCTTCCCAAGCTCGAAACCAAAAAACATTTAGCACAGTCTACAGGTCATATTTTTGAAGAGATTTCATTGTAACTTGGTAGGATGACTCCAGATAATGTCTAGATGAGAACGTCCCTATTTGGGCATGATCATTCAGCTGTGATGGCTGCCTGAGCCCAAAGCCCGAAAACCTTTAGCACAGACTGCAGGTCGTGTTGATGAAAGGATTTTGTTGTAACTCTGTAGGATGACTCAATATAATGTCTAGATGAGTACGTTCGCTTTGGTTGGGATGGGTCAACCATGATGGCTACACAGGCCCAAAGCCCAGAAACCTTTAGCACAGTCTACAGGCCATATTTAAGAAGGGATTTCATTGTAACTTGATAGGATGACTTGTTTTGGAATAATTTCACTGCAACTTGGTAACTTTGGTTTACATACATTAACTATGAGAGCCATCTTAACCCACCCCTCAATTCTTTAGTACAGTCTACACCTCAAATTATTTTTATTGAAAACATAGCATACAAGGAACAGAAATTAACATATTCTCAATTATCACAATATTTTTATACTGTACCAATGACCCAGACTTAGCTGGTGCTAACTCTAAAATATTTAGGGCCAGACGCAAATTTTACCCCATCCCCCCCCCCCCCCCCCCATCCCCAAAATTTGCATCTAAAACCGAAAATTACATGTCCTATATGGTCCTCCATACTTTTACTCCACTGCGCATGCACAGTGTCAAGGTGGTCTCGAAATTGCCGCCAAAAATCATTCTTTGTTTGGCCCTCAAATCAGTAACACCTCACTGATATTTGTGCTTGTAAATCTCAGTTTAAATGATGCCAGACGCATAATTATGAGAGAAATGGTGGCTATGAAGAGGAAATAATAGGAGGAGAGGAAAAACAGTGGATTCAAATGTTCAGGGCTGTAACTTATAATTATTTTACAAAATTATTTTCATGTTGCCTATTTTCGAGGCATGGCCCTGTTGTTGTCATTCTTGCTATGAATGTTCCATTGTTTGATCAGTGTTTCCTCTCTCCCTTTCCTTTATTCCCCCCTAGCTATTCTCCCATGCTTTTGGCTTATTTTTTGTAATTATTTGTTTATTACTAAAATTTCTTGGTAGTTTTGGCTTGGAAACAGAATTATTTTCTGTTTTTTCCCCATGTTTACGTCCTCACCCTAGGGTGTTTAGGCGTTTTGGTCTGCATCTACCATCTAATGCTCTGCAGTTTCTTCTTGGGAAGTCTCTGTTTTGCATCAGATAGTATTTTAATTGGATACTGATTTTGAGCCATGTTTACCAGTGCCTGGAGTCATGTTTCTGGTTTATTTACACTTTTTGTTCAGGTTGACAACAGTTACTTCTGATAGTGATTACTTGTCTTCTGCTTAGTTTAGTTCATAGCAAGATACATTAATATTGTCCGTATGTGTTACATTAATTTTTCTAAATGATTTAAAATTTTTGTCCACACTTAGGCTTTTTTGGGATCCATTTGGGCTCAGGGTTCCCATTGGGAACTTGGGCTTTTCTGAAAAAATTTTTTCAAATTTTTTTTTCTTTTTGAATAATTTTTTCGCAATGTTATAATGGATTATTTTATTATGTATCTTTGTTTTCAAGGTTTAGTGCGAGTACTATGACTGTTTACTTTTTCACTTTGAAAAATTATTGTTCAAATTGTAATGGGAGGAAATCTTCCTCTGATTCTTATGATTTCTGTATTAATTTTAGTCAATGTACTCGCACTAACCCTTGTTCAATGTGTATCAGTTGGGATGACAAACGTTGGAGGATTGTGTCACGGTAGGTTGTTAGCGGGGAGAGGACCATGTCGGTCCTCTATCTGCAGGGTCACTCAAGTTTTTCACTCTATTTTTCAGAGGAACAAGAACAGGGTGATGTTTCCATGATGTCGTCCAAGAGTGTGGCTATTTACATAAGACCGCGGCTCCACAGGTCTCTTTGATGATCAGGAACAGAGTAATGTTTCCGTGATGTCTTTGAAAGTGTGCTTCCGTCGTCACAGTCAAATGAAGAGCTAGCGGCAAGAGTGCTCATGCAGATACGTCAATTGCCTAAGAGGTCCCAAGTAGGATTGACGGCTTTGGCGTCTGCTAGCTCGCCGGGTGTAGCGACCATTCAACGAATGGCTCGGCACTCGGGTTAGTCCGTTGCGGTCCAGGAGGAGATTTGGGTGATGCAAGCACTATAAATACAACGTGCACACCCAGTGACGACGGATACGAGGATGGTATGGAGGAAGCCTATTAGTCCGGTTCCTAACTCGTCCAGCTCCGCACGGGCTGCGAGCGAGAGAGGTCCCTCTCTCGTACAACAACATCTGCGTACAGATGTTGTGGTACAGAATGTTCCTCAGTCGGGGCATACGTCCACCGCTCGGGATGCTCCGTGATATAGACAGTCCGGAGAGACTGCTTTATTGGCTTCCTCATCCTCACAGCAGTACACACGACCGCACCTTGGCTATGTGACCAGTGATATCCAGCCAATCTCACCGACCAGGAATTCACGGCGACCAGGTCACGCCATCCGGTAGCCAAGGATACGAGGCCTTCATACTCCGGATGTTCGCATTAAAAAGTATGCAGGATTCAGCGTCTTAGGAGCTTCCAGCGGCTAAATATTGTAAGACCGCAGCTCCACAGGCCTCCGTTACGGACGTGCTATTGCAGTTAGCACAAATTATCGCAGCATCCCAGAAACTCTGTCGGATCAGGAATTATCCATAGAAGCTGGGTCGGTACGTTCCACTGCTAGTGCAGACATGGACGACCAAGAATTACAAGTGGTCCGACTAGATGGCAAAAGGGATACGGAATAGTTGAATTTTTCCCTTTCGGAACAACATAATTGCCGTGGAGTTCATCCGGCTTTATTTTTCTGACGTTGTTCCTCAGGACCAAAATGCTGCGTTGCCGAATAAGAGACTGATAGCACCACTGGACACAGATTTCTTTAATCGGTTCAGGGACATCATCCCTCAGTTTCCGTCACAGTCCAGAAATTTCTCAGAGACATTTGAACTATTATATGACGCTATATATAAACTTGCTACCAATAGGGCAAGTCCGGTTTCATATTGGCAAGTGCTCTACATCTGCCTTTCATCAATTCATGGAATAATTCGACACTGCAGGACAGGGCATTCCGAGAGTTCCTCTGCATCTAGACGACCAGGCCTAAGTCCTCGAGTTGTCTATACTGTCGTCTATGTCAATTCCAACCATGATGTTGGAAACGTCAATATCGTCTAATACGGCTAGCTTAGACACATTATCGTATGCAGATCACCTTACAAGAGCGTTATCATTACGTCTCAAGGAAAAGAATTCCAGGATGTCTATCCTTAAATTCTTTTAAGGGCCTCACATAGAACTCCGCCCTTTAGTGGCAATATGGAGTTGGTTAGACGTGAAGCGGCCCTGGTTACATCCACACATGTGGATAGCAAGGTGAAAAACTCTCTCAGAGTCGCTCCGATCTCCGGAGAGTTTCTCTTCAACGGCAAGCTTTCCACAGTCTATTATCAGATAACTAAGAAAGCTTTAATCTCTCTGCTATTCAAATCTGCTTCCATATAGTCGGATTCAGCAGAGAAAGTAGGACAGGCACTTCTGGGACGAATACGTCCGAGGGAAGTTCCTATAGAGGTTCCTATGCGTCCTCTAGGTCTTACTCTAGAGACCATCAGGGTAGCAACTCAGGTAGGTGCCATATTTCTGACCAAGACATCCGGTCAGACGCCCCTAGATCGACTGGGCGAGGTGCGGGTCATGGAAGACATGGTTTCTCCTTCCGCTAGCCTCGCAAGACCAGGAGGCATTGGTCTTATCCTCTATCGTGTACCAGTGAGTGGAAGACTGTCAAGTTTCTCAACCATTTGGGAGTAGATTACAGACGTCCCTTGGTTTCAAAGAGTGATTTCGGTAGGACTATACTGTCCTTCAAACATAACTTACGCTAACTCGAAGTCCAAGATGGACTCAGTTTCCATCAAGTCCGCAGGAAAGAGGCTCGCTTCCATTAGAAGACCAGTCTCTTCTGGAAGGATCGCGATAGAGATCGTAGAAATCTAGGAATTTCCAGGTTTCTACAACCACCATTTCTGGTTCCAAAACCAGACGGCTCGTTCCATCCACTCATAATCTGAGCTGGATAACAAGCTGATCGTGGCTCCTAGTTTCTATATGGAGTCCATCCGATCGGTCAGAGCGAGTATTCGGGTGTACGACTATGCTTCATGCATAGATTTTTATTTGCATACTTTCACGTCATGGTACATCAGGCGTTCAGGAAGTATCTTTGCTTCTTGATCATAGGAATTGTGTATCAGCACCGAGCAATGTCTTTCGGTCTGAATCTAGCCTCCTGGGCTTTCACTTGAATAACGAACTTGGTAATGACTCATTTCCGAGCTCATTCGTCTGCGGTAACATCGGCCTACCTGAACGACATTCTTCAGAGGTATGGCAATGAGTTAACGCTTCAGAACGATGTGCAGATTCTGATTCTATTGATCCAACGTCTTGGGTTTCATAAGTAAATGAGGAGAAGTCTGATCTGGTTTCGTCCAAGTCATTTACCCACCGGGGGATGAGCTTCGAGACGCATTACATTCTCGTTCGTCTGCCGTTAACCAGAGCGAAATTAATCAGTTGTTATGCTCGCTATTGTCTTCGCTCAGACAAGGTCTCAGCGAGAGATCTCATGAGACTGATACGTTTGTGTGGAACTGCCGTGATTTTATTCCGATGGGGCGGTTACGCATTTGTCCTCTCCAAATTTCTTTTAATTCAGAATTGGAGGGTGAAGATTCTTTCACTCGATACGGACATCTTCTTGTCAAATCAAGTGAATAAGAGATTCAGACTTGGGCAAGTTTTCAGTGCTTAACTCAGGTAGTTCCACTGCAATTGCCGGATCCGAGTTTTACAGTTTTGACGGATGCCAGTCAAACAGGTTGGGTCGGATTTGAAGTGCCAGGGTCTTTTGATTCCGTAGTTCCTTATCAAGCACACAAACATCAAGAATGATGTCATTTTGGCTTGCGCTACGTTATTGGATGAACGTTATTCAAAATGCTCATATGCTAATTCTGTCCGACAACTCGACGGTATTAGCGTATTTTCGGAATTATGGAGGCACTCATTCCATCCTGTTATTTATGTTAACGGAATGAATCTTTCGGTTGGTACTAGAACATCAAGTTCTATCGATCCGTCATATTCCGGGTCATCTGAACGTATTGGCAGACCCCCTTCACGGAGGGGCCGTTTGTTGCCGCCAGAATGGACTTTCAACAAACGAGTGTTCGATCAGATTGCTACCAAGGGGAGTGGCCAGTGATCGACTTATTCGCGACGCATCTCAACAATCAGTTGCAGACGTATGTGTCACAATGTTTGGATCTTCGAGCGTTTGCAGTAAATGCTCTATCGATCTTGTGAGATGGAATAATAAGATATACGTATCTTCCAGCGCTGTTGATTCAGCAGATATTGCTCAAGTGTAATTATTTCAATGCAAATTCTGTTGGTAGCTTCTCTAGCTCCACAAGACTGTGGATCAATTTACTCAGGTGTCTGTTGTGGGACATGCCGTGGAAGCTTCCTCCATATTTCGGTTCATTCTATGGTCAGATGGATTCAATCTACTATCAGTTCTGCTTATGATTATATCTTCATTCAGCAGTCTGTGCTTTAGTTTTAAGCTCATGAAGTAAGAGTTCTTCTACATCATGGGCTTAAGCTAATAATGTTGCTATTACAGATCTAATGAGGGCTGCATATTGGTCTTAGCCCTCCATTTTCACGTTTTTGTATCTGAGAATATTGAGTCCTTTTCTGCAGATCTACATTGTTTATTTTTTTTTTACTCAGAATGTCGTCTACTAAACAGTGGCAACTATATGTGTATAGGCTTCTGTCCTGCTGCCCTCTTTGTTCTGGAGTATTTGATCCAGGGCAAGGGAAGGGGGGGGGGGTCTTCCCTTAGGTCACCTGCTTTATAGTGTAAAGCAAGGAAATCCCTCCCTTGGAGTCAGAAATTCCGAGTCAGTTCCGAGATGATTTTAAAGGGTATAAAGCCTATGTTTACTCATCTGTGTAATATTTTTTAAGTGTTGATTGGTGTGAAGCATTTGTATATATCACGTGATTAATTGGGCGTTAATATACAATCCTCGAACACTGTTAAATGAGTATATAGAGTCTCATTTCTCTAGACTCCCGTATTTATTGGCTAAAATATTAGTATAAAGGGTTATACTAGATGTTTATAGAGATTATTGATGTTATTGTGCTCAATTACAGAATGGTGTTGTGTCTTTCTTTTTTGATACAAATAAGAAAGATACATGTAAAGCCTATCTCTCCTTTTCTCCTTGAGGGGATAGGTCTGTTATAGGTAATTGAGTCTATTGGATTTTCCTTATGTCCTAGGCCCTCCAACCTTTTTACTATTCAGCTAAGTCTGGGTCATTGGTACAGTATAAAAATGTTAAAAAATTTATAGTAATTTATATATTTTTTATACTTACCAATGACCCAGACGGGGATGGCCCCCGCATGAGTTGGGAAATCATACCTCCCTGCTGAGTACATAACGCTACCAGGCACTGGTTGTAAAAATTTTTTTTGGCGGCAATTTCAAGACCTCCTTGACACTGCGCATGCGCAGTGGAGTAAAATTATGGAGGACCATTTAGGACATGTCATTTTCGGTTTTAGATGCAAATTTGGGGGATTGGAGTGGGGGGGGGGGGGGGGGTAAAATTTGCATTTGGCTCAAAATATTTTAGAGTTAGCACCAGCTAAGTCTGGGTCATTGGTAAGTATAAAAAATATATAAACTACTATCAATTTTTTAACTTTTGTCATATTTCATAATCCTTTTATAAACATTGAACATTATCCTTTCACCAAACACAACACACAATCAAGTTAAGCTACAGTGTCATTGACACTTTCATTATATCACCCATGTTGTATGGGTATATTGGTGGGGAGGGTTTTACCAAGTTGTCTGCATGTGTGTTCACTTGTTTATTCACATTGGCAGATCTTTATGTTATCTTGAATTTTTGGTTTTAGATAAATATGGACGGTTATGAAATTTGCAGCTCGGTTTTCGGTTTCAGTTTTTGGTCTGAAAAAACTGAGGTTTCGGTTCGGTTTCAGTTTTTCACAACCTCTAATTACTGCTTCACCATGCATGTTCTCCAGCAATAGAAGTGTGATGCAACAGTGTGAAGTCCCGGCCCACGAAAAACTTGTATTTTTTCCCTCAAAAGAAAAAGAAATGTCAGCGATGTACTTGGCAATTTACTTCGGCCAGTTTTATTTTGGTGATTAACAATCGAATAATATTATGGCATGTTCACTTGAAACTAATACTTTTGATAAAGCATTTTTTTTGTAAACATGTGCGTGTTGTATTATTTTAATTTAAAACGACAAGATATGGGCATGCGTCAAAAGTTCACAAGGTTTCCCTCCCTGCCACCTTTGTTGACTGCCCAGACCCCATGACCTCAAAATAACCTGGTCATGCCCTTAGTTGAACGGGTCACAATACCCTCTATCGGGGGTATAAAATGGAGTGAACAATAGTGACCTCTGGCTTTCATGCCACTGAAGAAGAATGCAACAGTTCAAAACTAGTTTGGCTCAGTGAAGTTTGACTTGGCGACAAAATAACCCTTGAACTTAGACTAACCTCCATTATGTAGTATATTTATATTTTACTTTCAACTTTATTGTGGAAACTGATAATTATTGATACTTTGTGGTCATTTGTTTTGTTATTATTTTTCAATTTTTTAAAGTTTTAACCTCAAATTCCTCTTTTCTCCCAAATAGTGCTGAGTAATAACCATTGAGCTAAATGTTATCACAGCTTAAAATACTAATATAATCCTGCTGTCAAGACTTCTTTACTGATTGAGTGCTAGAAGCCACTGTCAGGGCTTTCAAAAAATGAGGATACCAGAGCAAAAACCAACACTCTCCTTGCTTATATTTCATATTCAGGCAAACACAAATAATATTTTGTTTATATAAATCTGTTTTATTACAAATTATTAGAGAGTGCCTGTGGCCACTATCCAATAATTTGTAATAAAACAAGTTTTGAATAACAAATTCAGACCACCAAAAATAATTTAGTCCTCAACCAGATAATTCACTAATGTAAAAAATATCTTGTTATTGGCACTTTCCGATGTTTGACGTTGCATTTTGAAAAATGTTGAAGAAACTGAATTCCCAGTGATGTTTGAATGTCAGGATAATTAAAGTCTCAAAGTGTTAAATCACTTTTTGAAGAATCATTGGGCCTTGTGCAGTGAGCATTTCAGGCCCCTTTAGGCCTCTTGTTTTTAATGATGTTGAATCCGGTTTAGGCCTAAAAAAAATAAGAATCTGTTTCTCAGGCCCTCCCGCATGGTCCTTTTGACTGCCGCATGCTCTCTTTTTATAACCTATCCAAACTTAAAAAAATCAAAATCGAATGGATTATGTCTATTTTACCTAAGTTAATAAAATTGTCCCTTGAGTGCAAGAAGGCTTTGCAATGCTTTAGCATTGCAAAGCCTTCTTGCACTGAAGGGATGTAATACACCACCACCCATGCTATTCTGTAGATTATGGGGCCTAAAACATAAAACAAACTAAGAACATGAACTTTTTAATGGCAAAGAAATAATTACAAAAATAAAAAATAAAATAAAAAGCCGCCCGCACGCATGCAATTTTACAAAAAATGGCCTGAGAAACAGAGGATCTACTTTGTGAGGCCTTATTGAATGTATGAATTGTTTGCCAAATATAGTCAAGTGATATGAATATTCTGTTAACCACAATTTTGTTGACTCACAATATCCCAAGTGTTTAGATGATGAATTGAAATTTATGTGATCCTTTACCTCACGGAACAGCTGGAACCAGCCAGCACTATTCACAAAAATCACCATTCAAATTTTTATACCCCACCAATTTTGGCAGGGGCATTAAGTGTTACCGTTGTCCATCCATCCGTCCATATGTATGTCCATACGTCCGTTCCGAATTTGGTTTCTGGATGATAACTTTAGTTTGACTGATCGAAATGAAACAAAATTTTATAAGTTGGTTTATAACCACATAATACACGTTAGGATTGATAGTGGGCTTGGTCCGATACTTTTGGGCAGAGTTATAGCCTTTATCTAACTTATAAAACATGTTGATATTGGTTTCCGGATGATAACTTTTGTTTGACTGAACAAAATGAAACAAAATTTTATACATAGGTTTATTACCACATAATACAGATTTGGATTGATAGTGGGCTTGGTTCGATATTTTTTTGCAGAGTTATGGGACTTTTCCAACTTAGAAGACATGTTGATATTGGTTTCTGGATGGTAACTTGATTTATAGGTGTTCGATTTCATTCAAACTTAGAATATAGCTTATTGTAGACAATATACCAGACTGGTTTGATTTTGAGAGTGGTGCAATAATTTTTAATCCAAGTTATGGCACCTTTTTGGACTTTGTTAACCACGAAATATAGTTTATCATAAAACAGGGGCATCATCGTCCCATGGACACATTTGGTGGCCTGCTGTATTGATGCCATGGTTTAATGGAGATGCGATGAGACATTTATTAATTCAATATCAACAAAGTTCAATGACTAACAACTTACGCTTGGCTGTTGGGGCCAGGAGCATAGCCACCCTTGGCACTGCACTTGTTTTAGTTTTTTTTTTCAAGTTTGCCTCAAAAACATAAACATAGCTTATAACCCTTCCTTGGAATGAGCTTGTAGTGTATTTGAGGCAAAAACATGACAATTTTTAGGTATTCAATAAGGGGTTAAGAAACAACTCTCATCTTTTTCAATATATTTTAAGAAAAAACCTCATTAATTTCGACTGTGGCTTCATAACATTGGGATCCTGTAGTGAATTCCTTAAAACCACCAAACCTTTCGACATGTTAATCATGTGCTGTAATTTATTGAAGGGTGTTGTGCTCCTTCAGGTTTAACTGAAAATCATTCTGAGTCACATTAAGGACATGTATTGCATCAAAACTTGTAACCCTTTACCTAAAGAATCAGCTGCATTCGACCACACAATTTACAAATTAAGCAGTTGAACAAAAAATATTAAAAAAAAAAATTTCAACAAACACATGCCATGTGACCCCACATTGGAATGAGCTCGTTCCAATGTGGGGGTCACATCAAAACATTTCAACAAAACCTTATCATGTGACCCCCCACATTGGAATGAGCTCATTCCAATGTGGGGGTCACATGATAAGGTTTTATTGAAATTTTTTGAAAAATTTGAAAATACAATAATCAAAATAATAAATTTTGATATCGTGTACATTTGGTAAAGGGTTAAATACTCAAGACATCTCTTTTTGTAGGACTGACCAACATCACTAATTCTAAATTTGTGAATTATGTGGATGTTTTAAATAAAATTTTGGGTTTTCTTTCCTAAATAACTGAAGAAAGTTCATTTATTTTGCTTCTAAACCATACTGAATAATATCTCAACTGAAAGAACTCATCAAGCTCATTCAGGCCTTAAAGGTTGTCACGATTCACGAGAATAAGTTTAGATTCTTGTGAACTCTTGTTGCGAGAATCAATTTTCAGTTCTTAAATATTTTTGAATTTTGACAGTTCTGTTATATCCCTGTGAGTGCAACATATACATATGCCATAGTAAAAGGCAAACCTCATATTTTTTTCAGAGAGTTTACCCTCAAAGGACCCTGTTTCAATTTTGGCGAGTTTCTCATACATGAACTTGTAGAACTCATGTTCCAACAAACAGGCTTTTGGTGGTCTTGCTGATGGAAATTATAGTCCCATGGAATTGGTGTCTAGTGAAGTTTTTGTTACCTTATTATGAGTGGGCAAAGACAGAGAATTCTCCTGGCTTTTTAAAGCCACTTTTAGAATCTGTGACAAGAATCAAATGAACATTTTGCATGAATCAAAGTTGATTCTTATTGTTTTCCTTGCAAGAATCATTTGTGCAAATCGATTCTGGTTCTCGCATGAATTTCAAGCAAGCCAGAAAATAAGCAGACTGTCATCTGCAAAATGAGGTCCCCAGAGGGTGAATTTAGTGATGCTACCCTGCACAGCAGGGTAGCATCACTAAATTTACCCTCTGAACCTCAATCTGAATCAGGGTCTCAAAACTAAACACAAAGAAGTACCTAGAGGATAAATTGGCCCATTGTGGGGATAGCATCATCAAATTCGCCCTCTGGGGACCTCATTCTGCAAATGTCAGACTGCTTATTTTCAGGCCTGATTTGAAGCCCTGTCATTCCAAAAAGGAGTCATTTATAAATTATGTTCTGGAAGAAAAAACTACAAAAATAACAACAGTTGAGTAATGACTTCTGTGTATAGCACAAGTAGAATTTGACCAATCTGTGAGAAGGGTTAAATTTTATTGGTGATTTTCTCTCTATTGTTGATATGTTTTCGTAATTTGTTTGATTAAGATTTTGACTGACTTTTAATTTAACAGGTGCAGTTGAAACCAGCAATTGAGGATCTTCCAAGTGGCATAGAGACAGAAGTATCTGAAGGTGGCATTAATTTTAGTGTTGGTCAGAGACAATTAATCTGTTTAGCTAGAGCCATTCTACGGAAGAATAAAATTCTTGTGATTGATGAAGCCACTGCTAACGTTGATGTTCGGTAAGAAATAATCACCATCAAATAGCTCATTACGGAAAATATCATTCACAACATGTTTTATACAGGAATGGCATCAGAAGTCAATGTGGTAACGTTGTGAGTGAGTTGGTTTCGGAAGTAGAATTGAATTAATCTCTTCATTAACTATCTACCTAATACAAATAGCAGGCAACATTTGCAGAACACTTCTCTGAAATAACCAAAGATATTTTTATACAATAACCAATGGCCCAGACTAGCTGGTGCTAACTCAAAAATTAATCCAGGACCAAACACATATGTTGCCCCCCAATCCCCCAAATTTGCATGTAAAACCGAAAAATTGATGTCCTATCTGGTCCTCCATACTTTTCAGATCTGTGCATGCGCAGTATCCAGGAAGGAACCGAAATTGGCGCAAACCATCATTTTTTGTTTGGCCCTAAAGTCAGCAACAATGAACTGACATCTGTGCTTTTAAATCTCATTTTTGAGGATGCCAGACGCAAATCAGTGGTAAAATTGGTGGATCCAAGGACATAATTGGATAATGGAAGTGAACAATGGTGGTTAGGAACGTTCAGGGCTGTAACTTTATAATTTTTATCAAAATTATTTCATGTTTCCCAATTTCGGGACATGTGCCTGACATCATCATTCTCGCTAATGATTTATCCACTGTTTGTTAAGTGTTCCTTCCCTATCCTTCCTTGAAGCCCTCCTGTTAAACTCCCAAGCTTTTTGGCTTCTTTTTATTGAAATTTTTTATTAAATTTCTTGGGAGTTTAACGTGTTTAACATTTTGTTAGTCCCCTACCGGCATCGCCGGAGGGGACTATAGGTTTGCACTCTGTCCATCCATCAGTATGTGAGTCTGTCAGTCTGTCCATCTGTCAGTCTGTCAGTCACTCTTTAGTTTTCCGGAATTTTTTTTGGAAACGCTTCAACGAAATGATTTCATTTTTAGCAAACTACTATAGAATGATGACATACAGATCAAGTTTGAGTTTCATGCTGATTGCATTATTCTTGTGTGAATTACGGCCCTTGGAAATATGGAAAAGCACCAAAATATCAGTTTTCCGGAGTTTTTTGGGAAACACTTCAACGGAATGATTTTATTTTTGGTAAACTACTATAGAACGATGACTTACAGATGAAGTTTGAGTTTCACGCTGATTGCATTATTCGTGTTTGAGTTATGGGCCTTGGAAATATGGAAAAGTGCCAAAATATCAGTATTTTTATACTGTACCAATGACCCAGACATAGCTGGTGCTAACTCTTAAAATATAGGGCCAAACACAAATTTTGCCCCCCAATCCCCAAAATTTGCATCTAAAACTAAAGAAAACATGTCCTGAAAGGCCCTCCACACCTCGCCCCCACTGCGCATGCGCAGTGTCAAGGACGTTCCGAAATTGGCGCCATTTATCATTCTAAGTTTGGCCCTTCATCAGTTAACATCTGACTGATCTTTGTGCTTTTAAATCTCAGTTTAAATGATGCCAGACACATAAATATTAGTGAAATGGTGATTCTAAGGAGGATAGAAAAGGAGGAGAGGAAAAGAATGTGTGACAGAATATTATCAGGGCTGTAACTTAAAATTTTTTAATGAAATTATGTTAAGTTACCTATTTTCAAGGCAGCAGCCATTTTGTTGTCATTCTGATTATTTGTTACACTGTTTTTTCAAGTGTTTTTCCTCTCTCCCTGTCTTTTAAGTTCCCCCTTGCTATTCTCCCATGCTTTTGGCATAGTTTCTGTAATTATTATTACTAAAATTTCTTGGGAGTTTTAGCTTAATAACAGAATGAATTCTGTTCTTTCCCCATGTTTACGTCTTCACCTACGGGTGGTTAGGCGTTGTGTTCTGCATCTACCATCTGATGTTCTGCAGTTTCTTCCCTGGAAGTCTCTGTTTTGCATCAGATGGTGTATTTTTGGTAACTGATTTCGGGCCTGGGTGCCTGGAGTCTTATTTTAGTGTTTTTACACTCATTGTTTACATTTACAACAGCCCTCTGTGTGAGGGGGGGATTTCTAAATAATAATATCTTTATGTTATTTTAATCATAACTAGATACATTATTATTGTTCGTAAGTGTTGAATAAATTGTTTAAAATATTTTTAAAATTTTTGTCCACACTTAGGCTTGGGATCCATTGGGGCTCAACGTTACTTTTCAGAAACTTGGGCTGTTCTGAAAAAATATTTTTTCAAAATATTTTGATTTCAATTATTTTTTCTATATTAATGGATCATATTATTATTATGTATTTTGATTGCCAGGGGTTAGTGCGAGTACCAGGACTTATTTTCTTTTCACATTGAAAGGATATTGATCAATTGTTTTAAGAGGAAGTCTTCCTCTGACCTTATTATCATTCTATATGTGGTCAGTGTACTCGCATTAACTCCTGTTCTGTATCGTATGATTTCGATGACAATATGGGAAGCGTATGTCACGGTATGTTGTTGGGGATTTGGACACTCCGGTCCTTTCCCCGCAGGGTCACTCTACTTTATCAATTTCTATTTCAGACGATCAAGATTAGGGTGATGTATCTGTGATGTCTTCCAACAGTGTGCCTCCGTCGTCACAATTAATGAAGGGCTAGCGGAAAAGTGCTCATGTAATACGCCAATTGCCTAAGAGGACCCTAGTAGGTTTGACGTCCGCTAGCTCGCCCGGTGTAGCGTCCATTCACCGAATGGTTCGGCAGCCGGGTTCGTCCGTTGCGGTCTAGAAGGAATTTTGGGGTGATGCGAGCACTATAAAATTAACTTAATGCACACCCAGTGACGGCGGATCGGAGGGAGAACGGAGGAAGCCTTTTAGTCCGGTTCATAGCTCGTTCCGGTCCATCCGGACGGCAAGCGAGAGAGGCCCCTCTCTCGTTCAACAACATCTGGCCCCAGATGTTGTGGTACAAATGTGTCGTTAGCGGAGCATACGTCCGTCGCTCGGGACGCTCCGTTGTATAGGCAGTCCGCTGAGACTGCTAAGGCTTCCTCTTCTCGTCAGCGCACACGACCGCACCTTGGCTGCGTGACCGCCGATATATTACCAGCTTCGCCGATCAAGGATTCTTCGGCGTCCAGGTCACACCATCCGGCAGCCAGGGATTCGAGACCGATGGACTCCGGACGTTCGCATAGGAAGTATGCGGGAGCCATCTGATGCGGAGCTGCCCTCGGCGAAGCAGCGATAGACTGCGCCTCCGCAGGTCTCGACGCCGGACGTTCTTGTGCACATAGCACAGCTTATCGCAGCATCCCTGCAGCCGACAGAAACGGTGTCGGATCGAGAATTATCCGACAGCGCTGGGTCGGTAGCCGGGGACTCGAGGCCTGCAGACTCCGGACGTTCGCATAGGAAGTGTGCGGGAGTCAACGTACACGGAGCTTCCAGCGGCAATGCATCGTAAGTCCGCTACTGCACAGGCCTCGGGAACGGACGTGCTTTCCTTAATAGCACAGTTTATCGCAGCATCCCAGCATCAACTGTATCTGTCGCATATATTTTATCCGACGATGCTGGGTCGGGACGCTCCGCGGAAGCGGGTACGGACGTCCGAAAGTTTCATCCGGTCCGACGGGATACCGAAAGGGATTCGGTGGATTTCAAGCTTTCCCTTTCGGAACAACATATGCTGCGATGCCGGATAAGAAACTGATAGCGTCGGTGGACTTAGAAAATTTTGGGTTCGGTTCAGGGACATCGTCCCTCAGTTCCGACATAGTCCAATAATGTCACACAAACTTTCGAATTATTGAACGACGCTATATATATTATTATTTTATGCTTGCTATCCAAGCATTTCTGGTTTCTTGTTCGAAGAGTTATGGAGATGTCTTTCAAAAGTGTGCCTCTGTCGTCATAGTTAATGAAGAGTTAGCGGCAATAAGTGCTCATGGAATATGTCTATCGCTTACGGAGTGACATTCGCTAGCTCACCCGGTGTAGCGTACATTCATCGAATGGTTCGGCTGCCGGGTTCGTCCGTTGCGATCTAGAAAAGAGATTTGGGTGATGCGAGCACTTTAATTACTTTAGTACTCACCCAGTGACGGCAGATTGAGGACAGATCGGAGGAAGCCAACAACATAGGGGACCGCATGTTGTGGTTCAGATATTTTACATTCGGAGCATATGTCCGTTGCTCGGGACGCTCCGTTATATTGACAGTCCGAGAGACTGTCTTTAATGCTTCCTCATCCTCTCAGCAGGGCACACGACCGCACATTGGCTACGTGACCTCGAGTATCCGATCAGTTTCGGCATTCAGTGATTCCACAGCGAATAGGTCGCGCCATCCGGTAGCCAAGGGACACGAGGCCTATACACTCCGTTCGCTCGCATATTGGAAGTATGCACGGGGTAACGATCTCGGAGCTTCCTGCGGCAATGCATCGTAAGACCGCTGCTCCTCAGGCCTCAGTGACGGACGTGCTATCCGAGTTAGCACAGTTGTTTCGCAGCATCCCAGCATTTGACGGTTTCTCGGTCGAATCAGGAATTATCCGACGGCGCTGGGTCGGTGCGGTCCGCGGTTGCATCAAGCTACGGACGACCGAACGCTTTATAGGGTCCGACAGGATGGCGAAAGGGATTCGAAAGATTTCGAGTTTTCCCTTTAGTAGTATCGGAAGATGCCTTTCATATCTTCTGGCATTTCTTCCAGTGATTATTTTTCGGACTTCATTGCTGCGATCTTGGATAAGAGACTTATAGCGTCATTGGACTCGGATTTTTCGATCGGTACAGGGACTTTGTCCCTGACTTACCGACGCAGTCCAATATTGTCATTACAACATGTGTTTTATTTTTCGACGCTATATATTATATATATATATACAAGCCTGCTACTAAGCATGATAGTTTAGTTTCTTGTCCGCGTGGCTCATTTCTGCCATTTTATCTTTTTTACATATAGTTTATTTTGGCAGAGCAGGGCATACCGAGAGTTCATATGCGTCTAGACGGTGTGATTAAAGACTGCATATATTCTTTTTCGCCGTTTATGTCTTTTCCAATTTCAATGTTGGGAACGACATTATGTATAGTAGACTTAACTTAGACGCTTTATTATACGTAATCCGCCTTACTGAGGCGTTATCATTACGTCTTCAAGAAAAGATTTACGGGATATTATTCTCAATGTAATTTCTTTTGAGGGCAGTAGTTTGTTCACGTATAACTCCGCCCTTCAGTGGCTGATTGGAGTTGGTTAGACGTGATGCAGCCCTAGCTACATCCACGCGTGGATAGTAGGTTAAGAACTCTCTCAGAGTCGCTTCGTTCTCGGAGGAGCTTCTCTTCGACGGCAACTTTCCGGCAATCCATGAATTGCTTGATTTATACATTCTCTTGTCTATCTAGTGTTACAAGAGATTCAGACTGGGGCAAACATTCGGTGGTTGACTCAGAGAGTGCCGCCGCAGTTGCCGGACCCTAGTGTGGCTGTTATGACGGTTGCCAGTCAAACAGATTGGGATATATACTGATCCCTACGGATTCGAAGTGCCAGGGTCTTTGGGTTCCGCAGTCTTTTAGCTATCAGTTTAACTTCCGCGGAATAATGTTTTTTTAGGCTTGCTTTATGTCATTGCATGAACATTATTCAGAAACGCATGCCCAAATTCCTGTCCTTTAATTCGACAGTAGTGGCGTATCTCCGGAACCAGGGAGGCACTCTTTCGTTTCCGTTATTCAATTTAATGGAAAGAATCCGTCTGTTGGTTATAGTACACCAAGTTCAGTTTTGGTCTGTCATATTCTGGGTCGTCTGATTGTTTTATCGCACTCCCGTTCTCTTACGGGTCGCTTGTTGCTGTCAGAATGGACTCTCAACAAACAAGTATTTAATCAGATTTGCTATCTATGGGAGCGCCCAATGATGTTTTATTTATGACACAGCTTGCTAATCAATTGCAGACGTATGTGTTGGCTTGTCCAGATCTCTGAGCTAATACTGTTAACGCTCTATTGATCTATAGGACGGAATGATAGGATACGCGTATCCTCCGGCGCTGTTGTTTTAGCAGGTATTGCTAAGATAAACAACCACTATACATTTCTGTTGATAGCATCTCTATCTTCACAGAGATCATGAGTAATTTACTCTCTTGTCTACTGTGGATCTTAACGTGAAATCTTCCTCTATGTGAGGATCTTTTTTCACTGGGTAAATCGTGTCATCTTTATCACAACCAGCAAGGTCGCAACCTTCATGTATTACGTTGTGTGGTCCGTATTGCATTGTAAGCACTGTACTGGACGAGCTTTGGACGCGATTTCTTACTATAGGAGATCCTCTTCTTCGCTATTCTATGCGACTAAAGTGGAGGCTCTTCCGTCGTGGTGTAGGGATCATTATGTTCATATGGTTGATCCCTCCATACTACGCATTGCTAGTTTTTAGTATACTTGTTTCACAAGATCTACTGCAGCCTGTTGTTTTTTAGGTTATAGGTTTATGTTACCTCATACCTATGCACTCTACGATAGTTTACAATTGAGTCTTTTGTCTCTTTATCTAAGTCAGTTAGTAACTTTTTGATAAATAGACTTAGAATCTTTAGATTAAATTCCTATACGGATTTTAACTTCGGTTCTTATTTAGCTAAGTAATCATTTGAGCCTCTGGAAACAGTAGTTTTCAAATTCTGACCTTTTAGACAGTAATTCTGTTAGTTTCTCTTTTACTGTAGAGTCAGTGAGTTTCATGCACTATCGATGGATGATTTTCACTTTCATAGTTTCGGAATCAATACGTCCGTTACTATTTAGGTTGGATTGTTGCATAAGAGTTAGGCTCCTATCATCCGGAACCTATTATTTTAAGGTCCTTCCGTCTTCGTATGGGCATAGGCCTTTACTCTTTCCGGGTACAGTTTATGTATTTATAAACAGATATCTGTTTATTACTAGGGCGTAAGCTTCTTCTGTCTTTGATGTCTAGTAGAAGGACGTTACGCTCCATTTTATTGTTAATGGATTCTATTAACTAGCGTACTGCTTATGGTATTATCATTGGCTTAGCAGTTGTGCTTAAGATTTCGGCTCATGAAGTAAGAGTTCTTCTACTTCTTGGGCTTACATTAATAGTGTTGCTATTATAGATTTTTGAAGGCTGCTCATTGCGCTCAGCCATCCATTCATGAATTTTATCTCAGAAATATCGAGTCCATTTCTGGAGGCCTCTATTGTTAGGTCTATTATCTACTGCTCAGAATGTCATTCACTTAACAGTTGCTACTATAGCTAGGTAGGCTGTCTGTTTCGGCAGTGTCTCCGTTCGGCTGCCCTCTTCGCTCTGGGCTATTTGACCCAGGGCAAGAAAAAGGGGGGGGGGGGGAGGGTGTTCCCTTGGGTCACCTGTTTTTACTATGAAAACAAGGGGATACCTCCTCCGGAGTTAGTAATTCTGAGCTGCTATTGGGATGGTTGTTTAGTGAGAAGTTTAAGTTTATAAAATTCATTCAAGTCTTAGTTTTTAAAGTATAGCTTTTGAATATTGCATATGTCAACGGACATGATTATGCAATTCTCACACACTTTTAGGAGTATAAGAGTCTCTATTCTCTAGACTTACTTTATTATTGGCTTACTTTAAAAATTATTAGTATAAGGATTATTGGATATTATTAGAGTACATGGATGTATGAAGCTCAATTTTTGGAAGGTGTTGTATCTTTCTAATTTATCTTAAATAAGAAAGATACATGTAAGGCCTATTACTTCTTTTCCCTACAGGGGATGACTCTGTTTTATTTTATTGAGCGTATTCCATTTTGCTCTATGTCCTTGGCCCTCCAGCCTTTTTACTATTCAGCTATGTCTGGGTCATTGGTACAGTATAAAAATGTTAAAAAATTTATAGTAATTTATATATTTTTTATACTTACCAATGACCCAGACGGGGATGGCCCTCCCAGGAGTTGGGAACTCTTGCCTCCCCGCTGAGTACATAGCGCTTACCAGGCACTGGTTTTTAGAATGATAAATGGCGCCAATTTCGGAACGTCCTTGACACTGCGCATGCGCAGTGGGGGCGAGGTGTGGAGGGCCTTTCAGGACATGTTTTCTTTAGTTTTAGATGCAAATTTTGGGGATTGGGGGGCAAAATTTGTGTTTGGCCCTATATTTTAAGAGTTAGCACCAGCTATGTCTGGGTCATTGGTAAGTATAAAAAATATATAAATTACTATAAATTTTTTAACTTTCCGGACTTTTTTTTGGAAACGCTTCAGCGTAATGATTTCATTTTTGGTAGCCTGCTATAGAACGATGACTTACAGATCAAGTTTGAGTGTCATGGTGATTACCTTATTCTTGTGTGAGTTATGGCCCTTGGAAATATGGAAAAGCACCAAAATATCAGTTTTCCAGACTTTTTTTGGAAACGCTTCAACGGAATTATTTCATTTTTGGTAACCTACTATAGAACGATGACTTACAGATCAAGTTTCATTTGCATTCTGCCAATCCGTCAGTCTGTCAGTCAGTCTGTCAGTCATACTTTAGTTTTCTGGACTTTTTTTGGAAATGCTTCAACCGAATGATTTCATTCTTGGTAACCTACTATACGGAGAATGATGACTTACAGATCAAGTTTGAGTTTCATGCTAATTGCTTTATTCTTGTGTGAGTTATGGCCCTTGGAAATATGGAAAAGCGCCAAAATATCAGTTTTCCGGACTTTTTTTGGAAACGCTTCAACGGAATTCATGCTGATCACATCTAGGTTATAACATTATAACATTTGTATAATTATTAATGCTCATTAGTCTGGTAGGAAACATTGTATTGCTTCAGCGATACGTGCGCTCTTGTTTATTTTGTTTATCCCCATGGTTACGTCCTCACCCAAGGGGTGTTGGGTTGTTTGGGTCATGCATCTTCTATCCGATGTATCATTTTTTCTTCATCTGAAAATCTTGCTTTACATATGGTAGCTTTAGAATCTGTTACTGACTTTGGTCCTTTTTATTCTGTGCCTGAGGTCTTGTTTCCGTTTTTTTCCTTGATGTTGTTTACATTGGCAACGTCCTTAAATATATGTAGTATGTACTTATTATTACTGTAGGATTGTTGTAAGATACATGTTTTAATATTCCACTAGTGTAGCAATAATTTTTGGATTTTTGTCCACACTTAGGCTCTACTGGGATACCCTTGGGCTCTTCATGTTCCCTTTGGGAACTTGGGGTTTTGTCAAAATTTTTTCAAAAGATTTTTTGAAATTAATTTTTTGATTTGTATTTTGATTGTTGATTATTATGTATCTTTATCATATATTTTTTGTAGAGTGGGTGGGAGACCGATCGACTTTGTTTGATTAATTATGAAAGCTTATTGCTCAAAATACAAGGCAAGGAAGTCTTCCTCAGATTTACATGCTTGTTGCCTTGCCTGCAGTCGATGTACTCCCACGAATTCTTGTCCTACATGTGTTGATTGGGATGACAAACGTTGGGCGTGAGTGTCACGTTATGTTGTTAGTGGTGAGAGGCCAATGCCGGTTCTCTCGCCGCAGAGTCATTCAAGTTTCTCAGTTTATTTTTCAGAGGAACAAGAGCATGGTGATGTTATGTGACACCTACCAAAAGTGTGCTACTGTCGTCGCGCTCTGATGAGCAAACAGAGCTAGCTGCTAAAGTGCTCCTGAATATTAGGCAAGGGATAAAGCCACTGGGTGGTGGTTTTAATCCTTTGCCAGCAGGTAGTTCGACCAGTGAAGTGGTTACTCCATCTGTGGGAGCCGTGACACCAGGTATGTCGATTGCGATCGAAGAAAGTGTAGTGGATAAAGTGAGCACCTTAAAATCTAAACATGCTCCCCCAGCGACGACGGAACTAGGGAAGAAGCCGGCAAGTGTTCTGGGAAACTCGGCAAGGTCTGAAAGGGCCACGAGCAGGAGAGGTCCCTGTCTATCCCAGCAACATCTGGGGCCAGATGTTGTTATTAGAACTTGCGCATGCTGGAGCATATGTGCACACCTGCCATTTGGGACGCTCCGTCTAGATTGCAGCCGGCCTCGGCTACAGTCACGCCTTCTGCTTCGATTATAAAGCACACACGACTGCATCCTGGCTACCCGACTTTGGATATCCAATCTGCTGCGTGAAGAAGGGACCACTCTTCGCCCGTGAAGTCGGACCATCAGGTAGCTAAGGAGACGAGGCCTCGATCATTGGGACATTCGGAGAAGAGATCCATCTCCGACACGCCATCCCAGGAGCAGCAAATGGCTAAGAAACAGAAGGCTGCTGCTCCTCAGGCCTCGATGAACTTGCTGTCGCATATTGCGCAGCTGATTGCAGTATCCCAGCAAGTGCAGGAGCAGCCTCCCTCAGACTCAGAACTTGAGCTGTCGGACAGATGCATACTTTCATATTCCTGGTACATCCGGCATTCTGAAAGTATCTGGAGTTCGCTGTACAAGGGAAGGTTTATCAGTTCAAAGCAATGTGCTTTGGTTTGAACCTGGCTCTCTGGGCATTCACACAAATAATGAACTCAGTAATGTCATACTTCCAAGCTCATTCGTCTGTGGTAACGTCAGCTTACTTGACGACATTCTGCAGAGTTACGGCAACAGAATTATTCTTCAGAGCAATGTTCAGAGTCCTATTACTCCGAGGTCTCGGTTTCATCGTAAATGAGAAAAAGTCGGATCTAGCTCCGTCCAAGTCGTTCACTCACTTGGGAATGAGCTTCAAGACTCACAACAATCTGGTTCGTCTGCCATTACTCAGAGCGAAAGTAGTCAGTTGTTATGCTCGCTTTTGTCTACACTCAGACGCATTAACAATGAGGGAATTCTTGCGACTGATGGGGCTGTGTAGAGCGGCTGCGGATCTTATTCTGATGGGTCACCTGCGCACACGTCCCCTCCAGATATTCTTTACTCAGAACTGGAGTGTGAAGACACATTCGCTCGAAACCAGTATTGTTTTAATGGACGTATTAAAACAAAAGGTTCAGATTTGGGCAGATATTCAGTGGTTAACTCAGGGAGTTCTGCTGCAACTGCCAGATCCGGCTTTCACGATTATGACGGATGTGAGTCAGACGGGTTGGGGGGGGGGGGCACTGGAGGCGACCCTAAGTCCCGCAGACTTGAAGTGTCAGGGTCTTTGGAACCCTCGGTTCCTAGAGAAGCTTATAAACATCAAAGAGATGATGTCAATATGGCTAGCTCTTCAACATTGGATTCGCATAATAGCGAATGTTCATGTTGAAATTTTGTCGGACGATTCAACAGTAGTAGCTTACATCAGGAACCAAGGCGGCACTCATTCGATTCCATTATGCGAATTAATGGAGAGGATTCTCCTATACATCGTGAATCATCATGTTTATCTTTCTGTCTGTCATATACCAGGTCGTCTGAATGTACTAGCAGACTCGCTCTTTCGGAAAGGTCGCCTGTTACCATCAGAATGGACTCTCAACAAGCGAATATTCAGACAGATTTGCTACCAGTGGGATCGTCCCATGATAGATCTATTTGCGACACTCCTGAACAATCAGTTACCGATGTTTGTGTCGCCTTGCCCTGATCATCGAGCATACGCAGTCAATCTCATGGGACGGAATGATAGGATATGCTTTATCTGTTGATGAATCTCACTACCGCAGTGTGGGTAATACCATTACCCTCACTATGGAAGTGGGGTTTTTGGCTAAGAATCAGATTTCACACAAGAGGCCGGAGCCTATTATCATTAAGGCTCTACTGTCCACCGATAACCGTAGACCTTTGCTATGTCCAGTCAGGGCTATGCACTTTTATAAACGTCCATCAGATTTTATTAGAAAAGGAAGAAAACGTTTCTTTTTTTCATTGATTCCTAACAGAAAGGATATTTCTGTTCATTCCATAGCTAGATGGATTCAGTTGGCAATACGCGTTGCCTATGAAAATCTATCTGCGGATCAATGTTCAGTTCATAAGATATCAGCGCATGAGGTTAGAGCACTGTCCACTTCTTGGGCTCATGCTAACAGTATAGCCATTATTGATCTCATGATGGGGTGCGGTGGCTCAGTTGGTAGAGGTGCAGGCTGCAAGCCGAGAGGTCCTCGGTTCGAATCCCACCTGCGGCAACCGCGTTGTGTCCTTGGGCAAGACACTTCACCCCGATTGCCTACATGGGGGCACGATGACGCTGTGTACTGAGGCGTACTTCACGTCGATGGTGCGCATGTCTTCAACCAATCTAACCCTGCCTGTGCTGCGGTGCAGAGTTCAGAGTTACGATGTTGGAGAGCTGACAGCTGCTTGTCGTTGCGCGGTGGTTCTCTCCGGGCACTCCGGCTTCCTCCACCCGTAAAACTGTCACGATTAGCCATTGTGCATAAGTATGTGACCTTAAACACCAATAAATAAATAAATATTGATCTCATGAAGGCTGCATACTGGACACAGCCCTCTTCATTTACCAAGTTTTACCTGAGAAATTTAGAGTCCATCTCCAGTGACCTTAGATCTTTGGGTCCTCTTTCTGTTGCTCAGAATGTCGTCCATTAATGGTTACATCTATAGGTATTTAAGCTGTCTGTTCCAGCATTGAAGCTGTTCGCTGCCCTCTTCATTCTGAGGATATTTTTTTGGGGGATGTTTTTTTCCCATATGATCATCTGGCACGAATCATTGCAGCTTCGGCACTGTGACAGTGTGCTCTAGTTAAAGTGTAGCTCACTGTGAAGCATTTGTATATGTCACATGTCAAACAGGCATTAATATACAATCCTTGGACTCTTTTAAATGAGTATAAAGACTCTCATTCTCTGGACTATCTTTATATATTGCTTTTCTTTCACCAAATTAGCATAACAGGTTATGCAGGCATTAAATGGAGAATTATATATTATGTAATACTCAATTACATTGTTGGTGTTATGCCTTTCTCTTTTCTCATAAAAGAGAAAGACATATATAATTCCTATCTTCTCCTATTCTCCTGTAGGAGCTATCCTTTACTGATGTAATTGAGAGATTGGATTTTCCTTTATGTCCTATGCCCTCCAGCCTTTTTACGATTCAGCTAGTTTGGGCCATTGGTTGTTGTATAAAAATATTATATATTTTAAGTAATTTGTATATTTTTTATACTTATCAATGGCCGAGACGGGTATGGCCCTCCCATGAGTGGTCACTCATACCTTCCCGCTGTTTATAACATTTCCAAGGCAATCTGTAGAAAGAATGATGGTTGGCGCCAATTTTGGTTGCTTCCTGGATACTGCGCATGCGCAGATCAGAAAAATATGGAGGATCAGATAGGACATCAATTTTTCGGTTTTGCATGCAAATTTTGGGGATTGGGGCAAAATTTGTGTTTGGCCCTGGATTAATTTTTGAGTTAGCACCAGCTAGTCTGGGCCATTGGTAAGTATAAAAAATATGCAAATTACTTAAAATTTATAATTTTCATTTCTTGTCTCAAAAATATAGCTTATGACCTCCTCATTGGCATGAGTTTCTGAGTTCCATTGAGTGGTCATAAGCTATGTTTTTGAGGCAAAAATTGAAAAAAAATAATAAAATTTGACTGGCAGTTTTTGTGATCAGTGTTTGCCGTCTTTAATAGTTATGTTAGCCAAAATATTAAATTGCACATTATGTGTGATAAAAAGAGTCTCAAATTCATCAGGATTTGACATAAAATTTCTAAACCTTGTTCACTAAAATTGATCTGGGCCTCGTAAACCTCTTTCAGATCGATTTTAGTGAACTTGGTACAGAAATTCATATGAAATCGCACCTCATTAGAGATCCTCTATTTAAATATCTTTTCACTTTTGCAGTACAAGATCCAAGCCTGGAAATAAGCAGACTGTCATCTACAAAATGAGGTCCCCAGAGGGAGAATTTGGTGATGCTACCCTGCACATCAGGGTTGCATCTCTAAATTTACCCTCTGTGAACCTCAATCTGAATCAAGGTATCAGGCCTAAAGAGAAAGAGGTACCCAGAGGATACATTGACCCACTGTATAAGATATTATCAGCAAATATCCCCTCTGGGAACCTCATTTTGCAAATGACAGATTGCTTATTTCAAGGCTTGGCGAGGACTATCGATCTGCTCAGTGATGGTGAAATATCAAAATTTGAAGCTTTAAATTTATCTCATAATGTAACAAGGGATTTAACCAATTCAACATTGTTGGACAGAGATCATTCTGCTCTGTCAAACATGATTACATTGGTTGAATTCCTAGATGCATAGAGGGAAAAATATGATGCTTGAAATCTCAATATTTTGACATCAGTGTGCCGAGGGTTATCACCTAAGCAGGGCCACCAAGAGTGAGAAGGTCCCTGAGGCAATGTATAGAATGGACATTATGGGCCCTGCAAGTCCCAAGAAAATTTTGTAAATTAGTACTATGAGAAGCCTTCTCCTGCATTTTCTTGACAATATCTACTCAATTATTTCCTGACAGTTTGGGTAATTTATTACCTGCATTTCTGTGTGTATGGTGCATTTTTTCCCCAAAGATAATCATGACCACCACAATGCAGTATCGGTCGAAAACCAACAAACTGGAACAAGTTTTTTCTTATATGAATGGAACCTGGTCAGTAATGCAACTACATACTCCAGCCACCTACACCAGGCTAGTATCAAAAGTCTTCCCATGACTTTCAACTCAGACGTATCAGTAGGTCAACGTACATTTTTTTAAAACACCCAAAATCCCAGTTGCTCCACTTAATACCCCCTCCCCCTCTCAGTACTAGTGCACTTGAGTCCCCATACATCCACAAACAGCCCCTTTATATTGCTCTGAAAAAGTTGGCATGAGTGTATTCTTCATTGAGAAATCTACCGCTAGGCTGCGTTGACCTTAATGATGTTTTGACATCATTGTTGGCGGGCTTGTACATGCAGCCAACGATAATGTAGAAACACTGTTAAGTCATCTGTAGCTTGTACACGTACATATGGTAGTTATAATCATAACATTAATCTTAGGCTTTAAGGGTTAAACCAGTATTCTATCTTGGTGTTTATCATTATCTTATAATAATTTGAGTAATCTGTTGTGACGTGCTCTATCTCCCAGGCCTGGCATTCTTTAAGAGTGCAGGAGTGCTGCACGCCTAGAAAAAATTGAGAGGGCATTTTTTTGCTCTCCTTGATTTTCTGGAATGCCAGACATGTTTGGGACTGCCTTTAAAATCTGTTATCAGTTCGTCCCCGGAGTTCCGATGTGTTTCATGTGCCAGTAGGCACATAGAATACATTGGAACTCAGTGGACGTTTTGTCAGTGTTGCATTGATTCGCAATAATTCATGACCCATTCTGTGTCGCATTTCAACACATTTTGAGTGTAGAAAACAGTCACATAAGAATTGACTGCAACATTTTGATTAATGAGAAGATGTGTTTGCCAATTTTTCTACTGTGTAGCTGAATGAAGTACAATTTTTCAGTCACAATAGTAATACCTTGAAGTGAATATAACCAAAATATCATGCAAGTATATGCATTGAACATTCCAGGTGCAATTGCACTCCAAAGCAATCTGAGGAGGGCAATTGTTTTGCACTCCTTGATTTTCTAGACTGCCAGGGTGGATCTCCTCAGCCTTTATAGGGCCGCTTGACTTCATACTCAGCAGGTGTGCATATTTCTATCAGATATAACTAAATGGATATGTTTGGTGGCAATATTTTGCATTATTTATCGAGAATCTGCAATTGTCTTCTCTTAACCCATTTGGGCCTAGAGATTTTTACATATTTCTGCTACACTTTGACAGTCTACATCTTGTGACTTTGCTGCTGTTTTTTTTAAAGTCTTGGCTGCCTGTATAGGCAGCCAAGACTTGCCTAAAAACAACTATCAAGGGCCTTAGAATGTAACTTGAAAGTTACCGAAAGACTGTATGTAAGGGCACCTGTTCTGTTTGCAAAAAAAATTGATCAAAGTTGGAATTAGGCCCTTAAGGATTAAGATAGGTGTTGATAAAATCGAAAAACCATGTGTAGCATCCACCACTAGTTAACCCTGATTTGACTAGTAGATAACACTTTCAAAAAGGTTTCTTGAAAAACTAAACATTTTCATTTTTTCTTCAAAAATGTAGCTTTTGATTATCATTGGAACAAGCTTGTTCAAATGAGATATCATAAACAATGTTTTGAAGACAAAATGTTTGAAGAATAATAAAATTTTAATGGTTATTTTTAGCTCATCTGTTTGTCAATAGATATGTCCATATGTACGTCGCTCCGTACGTACCTCTGTCCATTCACAATTCCTTTAGTACAACCTGCAGGCCACATCTCTCACCCACTTAGTTCCAGATTTCATACGTGACTTTGGGGCAATGTCTAGATGGGAGCTATCAAATTTTTACGAATTTTGCTGAAAAACTTGTCTGCCAGTGGCCATCTTGGTTTTGGCATATAAATTGTCAAGAATTCCATTGTCACTCCCTACAGGCCTCATCTCTCACCCGATCTTTTTCAGATTTCATATGTAGCTTTGGTATAATGTCTAGATGGGAGCTATCAAATTTTTCTGAATTTTGTTGAAAAACCTGGCCGCCAGTGGCCATCTTGGATTTGGCACATAAATTGTCAACAATTTTAATTGTCAATAATTCCATAAGCACACCTTAAAGGTCACACCTCTCACCCGATCTTTTTCAAATTTTGTATGTAGCTTTGATGTGTTGTTTTGGTGGGAGTTATCAATTTTTTCTGAATTTTGTTGAAAAATGTGGCTGCCAGTGGCCATCTTTGATTTGGCATATAAATTGTCAACAATTCCATTAGCACACCTTACAGACAGCATCCCTCACCCGATCTTTTTCAGATTTCATATGTAGCTTTAGTGTGATGTCTTTTCTGTAGAAACTTGAGTGAATGACATGGCATTACTAGATTTTTCTATTTCGTTCAGTCCCTTTTTGGTCAAGTTGGGCTTCACTGTCATTGACAGTGTTGATAACTTTCTATCTGCATTGGTTTCCCCAGTTTACACACACATTGTCTGTAGGCAGTGTCTACAAAAGTGTAATAACAAATTGACATGAACATCTCATTTACTGTTTAGTGGATATGATTCACTCTTATATAAGCAGGGTTTCTGCTATAGCAAATTTGGGGACTGGTCTAGGGGGAAAAATTTGGAATTTTATAAGCCTGTAACACCATTTCTTGGGATGCAAGACATCGTAATCTTTATTTATTGTGGGGTGGATTGGACACAGACATGCGCACACACTTCTGTCCATCTGCCTCATGATTACACAGTTTAACACAAGTTGGAATTTGAAGACACGGCACACTTGGGAAGATGAACATTGAAATAAAACTAGTGCTTGTTAACACTTTACCTAACATGAAAAGCAGACGATGCAAACAAAATTATTGAATAACTATTTTTTTTCATTTTTTTGCGTCAAAAACATAGCTTATGACCCCTCATTGGAACAAAATCATTGAGCTCATTCCAATGAGGCATCATAAGCTATGTTTTTTATGCAAAAAATGAAAAAATAATGAAAATTGAATGGCAGTTTTTGTGAATAGAGCTGGCCGGTTTTGGCCAGTATGTTGGGTAAAGGGTTAAATGTGAACCTTCGAAATCTTGCTTGACCACCATAATTCTAACTTTACTTTGATCACACATGATAATTATTTACATCACAGCAGCTCTTTTTATGTCATTTAGTGAACCATTAAAGCTACATGTACAGTTCCCCCGTGGGAACCCCGGGAAGTGAAGCAGTGCTTGTTTACTGTGGTAACCAAGCTCTGTTTCACTGGTAAAATAGGACCCAGTCACTAATGCTTGGGGTGTGAGTCCTCTAAAATAGGCAACATGGGGTATAAACGATTGACTGACCTTGACTTTATCTCCATGTTGTGGTCATGATTAGCCATTTTGCAGAAGTATGTGACCTTAAACAACAATAAATAAATACATGTACAGTTCTGTAATAAAAAGTTGTGATTCTGTTTAATCCTTTGATACTTTTGTACATCTTATGACATACGAAATCAAACAGTGTGTTGACGTACGAAATCAAACAGAACATTGGTACTTTGTGGTCATTTGTTTTGTTATTATTTTTCAATTTTTTTAAAGTTTTAACCTCAATTCCTATTTTCTCCCGAATAGTGTTCAGTGATAACTGTTGAGCCTAATGTTATCGCAGCTTAAAATACTAATATAATCCTGCTGTCAAGACTTCTTAACTGGTTGAGTGCTAGAAGGCATTATCAGGGCTTTAGAAAATTTAAAAAATGAGGATACCAGAGCAAAAGCCAACACTGTCCTTGCTTATATTTCATATTCAGTCCAGTACACATAATATTTTGTTTCTATAAATTTGTTTTATTACAAATTATTGGAGAGTGCCTCTGGGCACTCTCCAATAATTTGTAATTAAACAAATTTTGAATAACAAATTCAGACTGCCAAAAATAATCTAGCCCTCAACCAGTTAATCACTAATGTGAAAAATATCTTGTTATTTGTACTTTCTGACGTTTGATGTGCATTTTGAAAAACATTGAAGAAACTGAATTCCTAGTGACGTTTGAACATCAGGATAATTGAAGTCTCAAAGGGTTAAATTCTCTGTCCACTTTCCCTCCTACAACACTAGATTCTAATCTCACCCTGTAAATATTGTGAACTACCTTGGAATTAGGTGATAAATATACATAATTTTCAAAATATTTTACCTGTGAGAAGTTTTATTGGAAGTATTAATAGTTTAATTTTCATTGAAGCTGAAAATAAAATCGCGCACCTTCAAATTTACATGTGCATTGGGATGAGGTGACGTTTTGCAAATTTGTGATGTGATCTTCTTTCCAAATATTCCTTCAAAATAAATATTTATTATCACCAGATTCCTTACACTTTTTAAATTGCATTAAGCATTTTAGGTCATAATTCTATGTATTCATAAAATGGGGTGGGGTGGGGGTGGGGAGGAGGGATGGGGAGGTTCTTTGCATTGCAAAGCAAACAGATTTTTCAGAGCATGTTAGCTTATAATAACAAACTGTCAGTAAGATTGGTGGTATATTCCTCCATTACAGAACGGACTCACTAATTCAAGAAACAATCCGAGAGAAATTCAGAGAATGTACAGTCCTAACAATAGCTCACAGACTTAATACTATCATGGACTCAAACAGAATTCTAGTAAGTTTGTTTTTTAACACCTTAAGATTTATCTTTGAATCTTGTTTCACAGAATTTATTTATTTATTTATTTATTTATTTATTTATTTCAAGCCTGACTGTTTTACAGGTGGAGGAAGCCAGTGTATCCAGAGAGAACCACTGAACAATGGTGAGCAACTGTCAGACTCCCCGATGTACTAACTCCACACAGGGTTAGCAATGGTTGAAGACAGGTGCCACCATCAACATGCATTACACCTTAGAACACAGTGCCACTGTGTCCCAATTGAGCAATCGGGATTAAGTGCTTTGCCCAAAGACACAATGCAGTTACATCTGGCGGGATATCAAACCATGGACCTCTCAGTTTGAAATTCATTGCTGTACCCAGTGAGCCACCATGCTCCCTACAGGATTAAATTCCTATTTATATTGTGGTGAAACACAGTAGGTTGAAGTTTTGATATTTCGACATCAGTATACAGAAAGTTAACCCTTTATCTAACATGAATAACAGACGACACTTGCAAACAAAATTCTTGAAAAACAAATTTTTTTTAATTTTTGGTGTTAACCCTTTACCTAACATGAAAAGCATTTTCTTTGCAAGTGTCGTCTGCTTTTAAAATAATATTTTGAAAATTAATTGGCGATTTTTGAGAATAGCGCTGGCCGGTTTTGGCCGTTACGTTGGGTAAAGGGTTAAAACATAGATTATGCCCCATCATTGACCGATCTCAATATGCTTGTTCCAATGAGGGATCATAAGCTATATTTTGAGACAAAAGTGAAATTGAATGCCGATTTTTGTGAACAGGCCTGGACGGTTTTGGCTGTTACATTGGATAAAAGGTTAAATTTGAATGGTTAGGTAGTAGTTTCCCTGTTCTTTCTGTGCATCGGAAAGCTTAACATAACTCGTCTTACATTTCTCATAAGATTTTAAACAAATTTTATATTCTTAAAATGGGGTACAAACACAAAAACCATACAGACAAATGCCCTGCAGACAAAAGCTCCACAATGAAATTACAAAGCTTTTCAAAAGCCCTTCATCTGTTCTTTGTATTGATTTTGGTTAATTCAGTATTTTTATTTATTTTTTAGTTACCCTAGAAAATATTGCAAGTGTCATATTCAATTAATCTATTATATAAATGGGGAATGTGTGATTCTCTGACTGAATCCATTCAGTGTGTGTCCAGCTAGAAATTCAAGCTTTGAATATCTTCCTTGTTATGCAATGCAAATAGAAATTTCCAAAAGGAGGGGTCAGCTCACTATTGTTACATAAGGGGTTGTATTACACCTGTATTACTTTTCCTCCAGTTCCATATTTACAAATCCATGCAGAATGTGTGTTCCATACGGATTTCCATTAACTGGCTATTTGTCCACCTGATGTGGTGGATACATCAAAAGAACTAAACTCCGGCCATTTTCGTAATCACCCAAATGAAACATTACATTCTGACACGGATCAATTTGAAAGCTGCAGTGACAGCCAATAAATCAAACACTTCAGTCAATAAATAACAAAGAGTTTTTAAGTTTGAAATTTTCTCTGTGTGATGTTTGAATTTTTAAATTAATGGATTCTATGTTGTAGAGGCATGTAATAAACACAGAACACTATGATGTGTGAAAGTGTTTGTCAATCCGGCACTCATGCCATCGCAGAAGGATAGAACTCAAAAGTTGCACCTCTCATTCTATCCTTCTGCACTGGCACTCTTGCTGTATTGACGAATGTATTCACACATCATGACCCATGTATAAGTTCCCAGAAAGCTGTTCTTGGAAGACTGAAAGTTCACTGCAACCCTTCATTTAATGTATGTCCATTAATTTTTGTTACAGATATTTCCCTACATAAAATATTACAAGAGCAATGCTATCATGAAAAACAGATGAAAATAGTGTTTGAAATATATATATATTATCACCATTATATTTTAGTACAAAATGCTGTATCAGAGTCAAGCTCTTGTTTCTAAGGCCATATCTTGACAAAAAATCGAAGACGCCTTAACTCTTAGAAGCTGGGAGTCGAGTTTTCTTGCCTGTGAGGTAATCTGGCTGTGATGGTTCGGCTATCTTTGGGCTGGGGGGAATTAAACACTGAGCAGGTGCTAGTCAAGTGTCGTCTGCCTGAATGCACCTGCTTTACTTCAAGTTTTTCGCGGTATGTCATGTTCAATAAATTTATTCTGATTCACCGGCTTCTAAGAGTTAAGATATAGCCTTAGAAACAAGCGTGAGATTCGGACACAATATTTTGTACATAAACATAACGGTGATGATAGATTTATCTTACAATTCTCAACTGTAATAACCTGATTAACACTTTACCTAATGAATTTGGGGGCATCATCCCATGTAATGTACAAATTCTAAAATATTCAACAAAATCATGTCATGTGACCTCTCATTAGAATGAGCTCAATGAGCTTGTTCCAATGAAGGATCACATGATATAATTTTGTTTAGATTTACGGAAAATATTTTTTACAAAAAATAGTTCAAATATTCAATTGTGATAAGGTGTGCATTGAGTAAAGGGTTAACAATTCTAGCTTTTTAATTTAATATTTCATTTTCAGACTAAAAAAAATGCTTGTTTTTCGGTTGAAACTGTTTGCAGCTGCCTTGAACTTTTGCTGTCCTCGGGAAAACTTATTGAGCATGTACATGTTCAGCATTCAGAAAAGACTGTGAGCTTTAACAGTATAATTAAGTGTTGCTTCAGCTTGAATGTTTCCAGTGATTCAGATACAAAAGCATAAAAGCAGTGAGCTTCCATGATTGAATAATTATACTTTTGACCAGTGTTTTTTTTCTATTTTTGTATTGGAAACGTACAAAGTCCCTCGCGAATGCATTTTGAAAGCTTGTAACATTCTATAAATGGTAACATAATAGAAACCAAGCATGTGGTTGTATTATACAATTACAACATACAGATTTTGAATCTAGGGTGCCCTATACATGCTGTATTCGGGTAATTCCAGACCCAATACACAGTTATTGTAAGATAAATAGTTTTGCATTTCTTTTTAGACTTGAGATTCTACAGTTTTGTGGGCTTAAAATTGGACAAGGTATTCCAAACGGATCGTTACCCCATTGTGAGCTGCTTGAAATTCTCTGTCTGCTTTTGTAATCGGTAGTATATCTGACACTGATCCTGGAGAAGCTCTTTGAGAGAACTTTTCGTGGAGCAATGTCAGGATCAGAAATCATTAATTTGGAATAAATGTACATATATCAGAATTTGTCTCTTGAGGGCTTTTGTATTGCAGATGGCACTTTGTTGATAAATAATTTTAGCAAAACTCCTTAAAAATTCTGGATTTTCTTCCTCTAAAGTATGTCCAAAACCTTTTGTAGCCACCAATGCTACAGTGCAGTGAGGATAGATTGAAACCCCTACCCCACAGAATAAAGATTCCTGCCATACTCATATGCAGTAGAAAAGCATAAGATATAGAGGATATCTATGCTGTTTTAGTGAAGATCGGGAATTATCTCCTGAATGTGGACCTGAAAGTTTTATTGAAAAATAATATTTTCAGATCCACACAAATGAGATAATTCCTGATATTCACTAAAATAGTGTAGATTTTCTTTTTATTATATGTTTCGTGACATTTTACTGCACAGTATTCAACCCAATTCGACTGCAAACATGCATGTTTCAAAACAAACAAAACAATCAGCTGATTGTTCTTTCAAGCCTGTACAAGCCGAATCACTCAAACATAAAAAATAGTCCCACTTTCCCATGATAATTTAACCAACTAATTGTTCAACTTGCAGATGAAATTTAATAATTTTACAAATAAGAATATTCTCCTATTTTTCTTTAATGTTAATTTTTAGAACATTATAAATGTCAATTTATGACAAGGAATTTGGAATTGAGTGTGCCGACCTATCCCTCAAAAAACATTCTGTGCGAATTGATCAGTTAGGTTTTTTGAAAACATTACCCAGTTCAAGGCTTATTTCTATATATCAAATCATTTTACTTTATTATTATACATCAAATTTTTCAGTCATATAATCACCAGAATGGCTTGGAATAGGATGAACTTCTGGTAAAGACGACACTGAATTGCCCGTAAATGTATCGAAGCTGAAGTGATGTGCCAAAGTGTAACATCATTTAGGAAACTACTGAGGGGTATTCCTTGTTATATCTCAAGTCGATGGATATCGAGAAATATCTTTCCGATAATTTGCGATAATTCATAGGCTAGCATGTAATAAAATTAGATATCTCACATCGCTCATTAAATGGTGTTCATCTTTGAAGTCTCATTCTCAGTTTTGTGTTAGATTGTGTATATTATAACTAGAGCTGGGAGGTTTTGATTTTTGAGATTCGGTTTTGGTTTGGTTTCAGGAATAAACCTTGATTTTGGTTGGTGTTCAGTTCGGTTTTTCTTTGTTTCAAGAACAGATAATAAATAACACTTCAGGCTCCATAATTTGGAAAAAATCCACAAAAGTTTTTAGGACACCACTCACCTTAAAAAGCCCTGTCTGTATTTGGTTCACCATAACTTCACTTTGATCTTTCTTGGGGGTTCTAAGGGATCAGTTGCAAAGAATATTCAGTTAGAAAAAAATGCCATGAATCAGAGTAACAAATGAATCAAGTTCATCTAATCTATGTTGTGATTGCATTGTCAAATTTCTTCCTTATTCATTCGTCCAGAGGACGAGTCAGTAAGGGAGAAATGTGACAATCAGAAAATTGGTATTCACCCCCTTTGCTAGATAGACAGGCCTGAAAATAAGCAGTCTGACATTTGCAGAATGAGGTCCCCAGAGGGTGAATTTGATGATGCCATCCCATACAGTGGGCCAATTTATCCTCTGGGTGCCTCTTTCTGTTTAGT